>OX940790.1:37502959-38702959 GCA_954870985.1 Trifolium fragiferum | reverse complement strand
CGGGGATGGGGCGGGTAATGGGGACATTGATACCCACCCCGAACCCGTCCCCAAACCCGCCCCGTTTATATAAACATCATATTTTCCTTTTCATAAATTAAATTATGTATAAAAAAAATATGATATATGTACAAAAAAATTCTTAAATTACATTCATACGTTTATTTTTATTTTAAATTGAATATTAAATAAATTGTTTTCCCTATTATTTTCTTTGTTTAATAAAATCATACTACTGAAACATAATAGTTATCAACTTTTAAATCATTTTTTAACTAAAAAATATCAAAATATAATTCAAGTTCTTGCGGAGAGAAACGAAACAGGGATACCCAAAACCCATTGGGGATACCCGAACCCTGTCGGGTATGGGTTTGGGGTTCTACTTTTCTTCCCCGGTTAAAATGGGGATGGGTTTGGGTATACCCGAACTTTATGGGTTTGGGTTTGGGGAGAGCAAAACCCGACCCCGCCCCGCCCCATTGCCATGCCTAATTATGATTTTGTGATTTTGGATACTAAATTGAATTTGAACATTATATAAACATTGGATTATGCGTAAACACTAAATAAATAAATGAACTTGTCTGGACAGGTTTGCGTGGTTTTGAAAATCATTGGATTATGCGTAAACAATGCAGACTGGGTCTGAGAAACTAATTTTCCAGATTTCGTTGGTTTGGCAACGAAAATAGGTTCTGCAAAAGTTTTTAAAAAACTAGTTGACAGAACCTGCATTTTTTTGAAACTAACAACGACAAACACACATGTAGTCCATAGACTGCTTTAATTTAAACAACATAACAAACATGAAAGACGAACAAACATAACATCGGACATAATCATAAAGTACATTTGCAAAATACACATAAACAAACCAATGATTACGGATCGGCTAAATTAACAACTCCTTGTTCCTCAGGTGCGTAGCACAAAGGTTCGATTTCTTCATAGGTCCTTGGGCGACGCAAACTTGATAAAATCTCCGGTACAGATCTGAGCAACTTTGCATCTAGTTCTATCGGACCCTTTGTGCTGTGTTCCGAAAAAATCTCAAACATGCTTTTGACATCGTCATCCGTGTCAAGAACTATATTTGTGAATCTAACGACACGACCGTCACATATGACTGACGGACGTCGATACTCAATTGTGGCTACCCTTCTATTGTCACGATGGCCGGTAAGCCGACCATTCAATTCATTCAACAGTTGCTTAAGCTCGCTTAGAGTGACATGGATATGGATCCGAAACAGATTTGAGGTTTCTTTGTTGAAGTAAACGGCGACGAGGTGTGTGTTAACTTTGTAACCGATATCCATTTTTTTAGGTAATGTGTGACAACATAAACAACCTACACCACTCTATTTATAGACCAATACAAGTAAATCATGACCGTTCAAACTGTCGGTGCAATCCTGGCCTTTGATTAATTAAAACGCATTACACCATAATAATTGATGTGTTGTCATTACATACTAATAATTCATGTTTCTTCATTACATAACTATTACATATTAATAACTAATTAATTATAATAAACGAGCGGCCAAACGATGTGGAGCTGGGTCACCTTCAACACTGTCAAACATCATTTGAACATAGTTGTCAGATATTAACTCTTTCCAATGATATTTTGTCTCAGTATCATCAAATCCAATACTGTGACCCGTAATATCGGTGTACGATTCATAATACATAATTCTATCAATTTGAATTTCCTTCCCGTTCATGAATGCATACATGAATTCAATCCTATTTTTCAACCCTTCCAGAGTCGTAATGTTGTTTTTCAGATGAAGGTGAAACTCTGGAATACCAGTCAACCTTATAACAAAATCAAAACTTTTTGAAGTATGATTCGACACATAATGATCCGCAGCCCTTTTTTTTCCGCTTCACTTATTTTTTTCCATACCTATGATTGTTAGACTACTAGGCTTATCGCTTAGAAGGAGGGGTTGAATAAGTGATCCTTGAAACAATGAGGTTTTTAAAAAATAATGTTTCAATTTAATCAAGCGAGCGGAAGAGCCACCGGATCGGTAGTCTACGCACCGATTGACCAAAATAAAAGTAGTATTAAGCCTTGAACGATTTTGTGAAAAGATACGAAAATGTTCGAGTTCAAAATAAATTGAAATTAAACAATTTTAAATTCAGTCCCAAGCAAGTTACAAATCAATATTCAAATCAATCACAATCAAACAAGAATCAATTGAATTTTTGTGAACCAATACGAACACCAAAAATTCAATCGATTAACAAATTAACGAAATTATGAAATTCAAAAGAGAGAGAGAGAGAGAGAGAGAGACACGATGTGATTAGGGAGTTCCCCGGATTGCGCATCGTCCACGCGTTTGTCCAAGTACGTCTCCCCCCAAATAACCAAACGGGTTATTTGAGAGTTTATAGATCAAAAACTTGATGAACAAAAAGAGTGCACAGTTTACAATTGAATCTTATAATCCTATAACGACACAAAATGTAAACTAATGCGAATAACCTCGACACACAACGAAACTTCGCCCTCTGATTCCAACGATCCACCTTGTGCCAAACCGCACCCGATCGTCCAGCTGAGTCCTTCGTTTCTTGTTGTCGAATCCTTCAAGACACGCACGATCTTGAATCACTTGAGAGAAACACTAGAACCTTCGTCACACAATTCAACCCGACTACGATTCTGATTCACCGCGAACCGTATCGAACGTTATCACACAAAAACACAATCTTTATTGAATTGATCCCATACTCAAAATCCAATTTGATTGCAATCCTTGATGAAGATGATGAATTTGTGATGAATCAAACCTTTGATGCAAATTCTCACTCAATTTGTATCCAAAGCGTTTTCTGAACTTTCTCACTAGTTTCCTCTCGGTTACAATGACACACCACATTGCTATTTAAAGAGAAAATAGAATTGAGCAAAATTTAACATACGTGTATCGATACAAATGATGGTTTGTATCGATACAAAACCCTTTGACCAGCGTTCAAATTGAAAATTTTGACCTATGTATCGATACAAACACGTATGTGTATCGATACATATATCAGTTTCTTGAAATCTTGACTGATATGTATCAAATCATGCAAGCATGATTCGATACATCAAGCACTTTCTGGTTTTCTGAGAAGTAGGGGTGTGTATCGATACATGCAAGCATGATTCGATACACAGATGACCTTCTGCCTCTGAGTGACCACTTTTGTATCGATACAAGTGATATATGTATCGATACAATTTGCACAAAATCAGTCAGAAGTAATTTCAGGACATTTGTATCGATACACATGTTTATGTATCGATACATAATACCTAAAAATCAGTTTTTCAAAGTTTTAAAAAAGGTTTCTCGCTGTCAAGTCATTTGTAATGTTGCCAAAATATGTTCTACTCTATTTTCCTGTGTTTTGACAATTATTAAAACATGAGAATGAACTGATGCACTTACATTCTCCCCCTTTTTGATAATTGTCAAAACTATGCATAAGCTAACTAAGCCTATACCTAATATGCAAATAAAATAGAAATATGTATACAGACGCAATTAAACACCAAGGCTGACAATAAGCACGCTCCCCCTGAGTTGATGCCATAATGCGATTGTCATAGTAGATAATATTCAAGACACTTTAGCTTTTTATCCTTAGCTTGTGCATCCAAATCTCTCCCCCTTTGACAATATCAAAAAGAAGAAGAGAGTCTATTAGAAGTATCAAGTTCAATCAATTTTGACCCAAGTCATATCGTGCACTTACATTTGTCGAAATGCACATATATGATAAAAGTTCCTAACCAATATAAATACATACAAAGATATGCCAAAATATATCAATGACGAATACCAAATATCATGACAAACATGGAATGTAGAACAACAAACCAAAACCAACGCATGAATATCGTAACACATCGACATTTTTAACCAAGTAACATATCCAAATATGGGACGAAATAAACAAACCAATCCACCAAGTGCATAATATCCTGTTGCCATATCAAATTGTAACGATGTTCATGAAGAAATGAAATACATTGATAGCATTTATGCAACATGTTAGGTTATAGAATCATTAATTGATCAATATTTCACAAATTGCCATTTAACACATATGGACTTCAAGAATTATTACTTATCTTAAAGCAAAATTTTTGGAAATGAGCAAACATATGAAAGTATTGAGTTGAACTAAAACGTTATGTTGATAATTGAAAAGAATTCACATAGGCAACAAAAAAAAATGACACAAGAAGAGGAGATAGAGGTGATACGATTTAACCTTGTACCGTAAAGTGTTGATGCACTTTCCTTTGTATGACACTCCAAGTTACCAAGAAGTATGACATATATATAAAGTGCATTCTTAATGGATGTCATGCTAAGTTAGAGATGTCAAGGATCCCTAATTCCCTACAAATGTAGATAAAAGGATCCGTTGCAAGTGGCTTTGTAAAGATGTCTGCAAGTTGGTTTTTCGATTCCACATGCTCAAAGACAACATCCCCTTTTTCTACATGATCTCGAAGAAAGTGATGCCTAATCTCTATATGTTTAGTCCTTGAATGCAACACGGGGTTCTTTGTGAGGTTTATGGCGCTAGTGTTGTCACACAAGATTGGAATACGTTGTAGTTTTAAATCGTAGTCGAGAAGTTGTTGTTTTAACCAAAGTATTTGTGAACAACAACTTCCGGCCGCAACGTATTCCGCCTCGGCGGTTGATAAAGCAACGGATACTTGTTTCTTGCTATGCCAACTTACCAAGCTATTACAAAATAGGTGACATGTTCCACTAGTACTCTTCCTATCCAACTTGCAACCGGCAAAGTCGGAATCAGAGTAACCTACCAAAGAACAATCATTCCCCTTAGAGTACCATAAGCCAAAGTTTGATGTTCCTTTCAAGTATTTTAAAATCCTTTTTACGGCTTTTAGGTGTGATTCTTTGGGACATGATTGATAACGTGCACACATACAGACACTAAACATAATATCCGGCCTAGATGCCGTTAGGTAGAGTAAGGATCCGATTATACCTCTATATTTTGTGATCTCCACATTTTTACCTTCTTCATCTTTGCTTAAAGCACATGTAGATGCCATGGGAGTTTCCATATGTTTTGAATCCGTCATCCCAAACTTCTTGAGCAACTCAAGGCAATATTTAGTTTGATAGATGAAAGTCCCTTCTTCTAGTTGCTTGATTTGTAGTCCCAAGAAGTAGGTTAGTTCACCCATCATGCTCATTTCAAATTCACCTTGCATAAGACTCGAAAAGCTCTTGACAAGAGATGGGTTAGTGGAACCAAAAATAATATCATCAACATAGATTTGAACTAATAAGACGTCCTTTCCCTTACGTTTAATGAAGAGTGTAGTGTCAACCTTCCCTCTTGAATATCCGTTTTTAATTAAAAACTTGCTAAGTCTATCATACCAAGCTCTTGGAGCTTGCTTAAGTCCATATAAAGCTCTTTTCAATTTGAAAACATAGTCCGGATGTTCATGATTTTCAAAACCGGATGGTTGTTTAACATACACTTCTTCATTTATGTATCCATTTAGGAAGGCACTCTTAACGTCCATTTGGTATAACTTGAAGTTCATATTGCACGCATATGCTAATAAAAGTCTAATGGCCTCGAGGCGAGCAACCGGAGCATACGTCTCCTCATAATCAATGCCCTCCTCTTGGTTGTAGCCTTGAGCCACTAACCGTGCCTTATTACTAACAATAACACCGTTTTCATCGAGTTTATTTCTAAAAACCCAACGTGTCCCAATCACTTGATGACTTGGAGAAGGTGGTACTAAATCCCACACATCATTTCTTTTAAACTGATTTAGTTCTTCTTGCATTGCAAGAATCCAATGTTCATCAAGTAATGCGGTTTTTGAGTTTTTAGGTTCAACTTGTGAAACAAATGCATAATGAGAGCAGAAGTTACTTATTTGAGATCGAGTAGCCACTCCCTTTGCGATGTCACCTAAGACTTTGTCAATGGGATGGTTCTTTAGAGTACGCCATTCCTTTGCAAGACCGGCTCCTCTTTCCTTGTGATGATTCTTTGATGAAGAAGATCCTCCATCATCGTTATCTTCTTTGGGTGGTGACGTCTTATCGTCCTTTTCTTTCGGAGCTTCCGTTGAGGGTTGATTACTCCCAACAACTTCTTTATCATTTAAAATGTCCGTTGAGTCGACACCTGCACCAATAGAATTACCTTCCCCGTTTTCTTCTGGAAAAGTCTCATCAAAGTTTACATGAACCGATTCTTCAATAATTTGTAACCTCTCATTGTATACTCTATATGCTTTGCTAGATAATGAGTAACCTAAGAAAATGCCTTCATCCGCTTCTGGATCAAATTTGCCAAGATTCTCCTTTCCATTATTTAAAATAAAGCATTTGCATCCAAAAGAGCGCAAGTGACTAAGATTAGGTTTTCTACCTTTAAGTATTTCATAGGGAGTTTTGTCCAAAATAGGTCGAATAATTACCCTATTTAGAACATAACTTGCGGTGCTTATCGCATCGGCCCAAAAATACTTAGGAAGACCACTTAACATAGTCCTAGCTAGCTCTTCTAGAATACGATTTTTCCTCTCCACTACTCCATTTTGTTGTGGTGTACGTGGAGCCGAAAAATTGTGTTCAATGCCATGTTTAGAACAAAACTTCTCAAATTTATGGTTTTCAAATTCGCCTCCATGATCACTCCTAATAGAAATGATCTTAAGGTCTAGTTTATTTTGAATCATCTTAGCAAATTGTTTGAAAGCGGGCAAGGTATCGCTTTTACTAGATAAGAATAATGTCCAACAAAATCTTGACTAATCGTCTACAATCACAAGTCCATAGTACTTACCACCAATACTTTTGGTCCTTGATGGTCCAAAAAGATCCATATGGATTAACTCTAAAGGCTTAGTTGTTGAAATGAACTTTTTAGATTTGAAAGAAGCCTTAGTTTGTTTACCCATTTGGCATGCGTCACACAAGTGATCTTTTGAAAATCGTATTTTAGGTAGACCAACTACAAGATCTTTAGAAACTATCTTATTTAGTAAATCGAAATTAAGATGTGCCATCCTTCTATGCCACAACCAAGATTCATCATTCTTGGTTATGAGACACTTAGCACCACTTAGGCAATTATCATCTAGGTCTAGCATGTATACATTTCCATGCCTAATAGCCTTAAGAACCACATTCTTGTCTTTGTTACTTTCAATTGTGCAAAAGGTTGGTTTGAAATTGATTATGAACCCTTTATCACAAAGCTTAGCAACACTCAACAAGTTGTGCTTAAGGTTATCCACAAGTACAACATTAGATATGGTTATAGTAGAGGGATTACCAATAGTACCTACACCAATAATAGTGCCCTTATTGTTGTCTCCATAGGTGACATAGCCTTTCTCCTTTGCTTTAAACTCAATAAAAAGCGAGGCATCACCCGTCATGTGCCTTGAACATCCACTATCTAGAAACCATCTTCTTTCTAGATTATCAAGGCACTTTTCCTACAACATTTAAACATAAGAAGGAGGTACCCAATTTTCATTGGGTCCTAATTGGTGAGGTAAATAAGCTTTGTTGAGTTTTGGCATCCATTGCAATACGCCCTTAGGTACCAACAATTTCCTAGCTTTACATTTTGCAATGGTATGACCTTTACAACAACAATAGTGACAAGTGATATGTGAGTCACTCCTCTTTTGATCCATTTTGAAATGTTTAGAATTTTTGTTTTTGACTTTCAAAGTGTTTTGAAAATATTTTGGATCAACTTCATGAGAGACTCTAGTTTTTTATGAATTTTCCACTTTGTCCTTGATAGTCTTAATGTTTTTGGACAAAGTGACACAATTATCACAACCAACTATATCACTATTATCATGACATGCACTTGACCTTTCTAATAATGATACCTTGAAAGCTTTCAACTCTTCTTCCGTTTCGGAAACTTTCTTTTCAAGAGCTTTGTTAATTTTTATAATTTCTTTTAATCGTTTGAAAGCTTTCCTAGTTTCTTTTCAAACGCACTTTGCAAATCATGATATTCTAACGAGGTATCTGAGCTAGAGGGATTTTGGTTTACCTTTTTGGAAGCTTTATCATTCTTTTTGTGATGATGAGTTGTGACGCATACCTTAGCCACTTCGCCTTCATCACTTGAACTAGAGCTTGATGATGAATGAGATGAAGAGCTACTACTCTCCCATGCAACATAAGCTTTCTTTCCTTTGCTCCTCTTTTTGTTTGAAGATGTTTCTTTCTCTTTTCTCTTGAGATTAGGACAATCCGGCTTGTAGTGACCAACTTGGCCACACTCATAGCATATGCCTTTCTTGGAGTACCTAGCGTCTTCATTCTTCCGGCGGTAACCACTATCTTTCCGAAACTTCTTAAGATTGTCATCGGAATGTCTTATCCCATTCTTTCTCACATACCTATTGTAGCGTCTAACGAAGAGTCCCATTTCCTCATCATCGGAATCATCTTCGCTTGAGCTACTTTCCACATGCTCAACCTTTTTGGACTTTGACTTTGAGGCTTTTAGAGCAATTGACCTCCTGTCCTTTTCTTTTTCTTTTTCATGGTGTTTTTCCTTTTTCTCACCTTTCTTATGCTTATCCAACAAACTAAGCACTTGTTCATGTTCCGTTAGCTTACCAAACAATGTTGTGAGGCTCAAGGTAGTAAGATCATTCGCCTCTTTGATTGCGGTGACCTTAGGTTGCCATGACCTATTAAGACACCTCAAAATTTTGTTAGTAGCATCTTGATTAGTGATTGGTTTGCCTAGACCATGTAACTTGTTGGTGATTTTAACAAATCGTTGTTGCATATCCGCGATGGTTTCACCATCTTGCATATGGAACAACTCAACCTCTTGGGTTAAAGTGTTTATTTTCGAAATTTTGACCTCATTAGTTCCCTTAAAGTGAGTAACTAATGTATCCCACATTTCCTTAGCCGTAGAACAATGCGACACATGATAAAATTGTTCAATCACAAGGGATGAAATAAGTATGTTTTGTGCCTTTGCATCGTAATTGACCTTTTTCTTTTCATCATCCGTCCATTGTGCCATAGGCTTATTTATGACAACACCATTGGGGTCGGTCATTGTTGGAACAAATGGACCGTCCTCAATAGCATTCCACACTTCACCATCAAAAGAATTGATGTGAATGCGCATACTACTTTTCCAATAGTCAAAATGATCTCCATTGAATATAGGAGCCCTATTATACGCCCCTTTCGGTGCGAAAGCCATGTTTTCTAATAATTGGCACAATCCACCAAATTTTGTAAACAAAATTGAACCGGGATCGTGATACCACTTGTTAGACTACTAGGCTTATCACTTAGAAGGGGGGGTTGAATAAGTGATCCTTGAAACAATGAGGTTTTTAAAAAATAATGTTTCAATTTAATCAAGCGAGCGGAAGAGCCACCGGATCGGTAGTCTACGCACCGATTGACCAAAAGAAAAGTAGTATTAAGCCTTGAACGATTTTGTGAAAAGATACGAAAATGTTCGAGTTCAAAATAAATTGAAATTAAACAATTTTAAATTCAGTCTCAAGCAAGTTACAAATCAATATTCAAATCAATCACAATCAAGGAAGAATCAATTGAATTTTTGTGAACCAATACGAACACCAAAAATTCAATCGATTAACAAATTAACGAAATTATGAAATTTAAAAGAGAGAGAGAGAGAGAGAGAGAGAGAGAGAGAGAGAGAGAGAGACACGATGTGATTAGGGAGTTCCCCGGATTGCGCGTCGTCCACGCGTTTGTCCGAGTACGTCTCCCTCCAAATAACCAAACGGGTTATTTGAGAGTTTATAGATCAAAAACTTGATGAACAAAAAGAGTGCACAGTTTACAATTGAATCTTATAATCCTATAACGACACAAAATGTAAACTAATGCGAATAACCTCGACACACAACGAAACTTCGCCCTCTGATTCCAACGATCCACCTTGTGCCAAACCGCACCCGATCGTCCAGCTGAGTCCTTCGTTTCTTGTTGTCGAATCCTTCAAGACACGCACGATCTTGAATCACTTGAGAGAAACACTAGAACCTTCGTCACACAATTCAACCCGACTACGATTCTGATTCACCGCGAACCGTATCGAACGTTATCACACAAAAACACAATCTTTATTGAATTGATCCCATACTCAAAATCCAATTTGATTGCAATCCTTGATGAAGATGATGAATTTGTGATGAATCAAACCTTTGATGCAAATTCTCACTCAATTTGTATCCAAAGCGTTTTCTGAACTTTCTCACTAGTTTCCTCTCGGTTACAATGACACACCACATTGCTATTTAAAGAGAAAATAGAATTGAGCAAAATTTAACATACGTGTATCGATACAAATGATGGTTTGTATCGATACAAAACCCTTTGACCAGCGTTCAAATTGAAAATTTTGACCTATGTATCGATACAAACACGTATGTGTATCGATACATATATCAGTTTCTTGAAATCTTGACTGATATGTATCAAATCATGCAAGCATGATTCGATACATCAAGCACTTTCTGGTTTTCTGAGAAGCAGGGGTGTGTATCGATACATGCAAGCATGATTCGATACACAGATGACCTTCTGCCTCTGAGTGACCACTTTTGTATCGATACAAGTGATATATGTATCGATACAATTTGCACAAAATCAGTCAGAAGTAATTTCAGGACATTTGTATCGATACACATGTTTATGTATCAATACATAATACCTAAAAATAAGTTTTTCAAAGTTTTAAAAAAGGTTTCTCGCTGTCAAGTCATTTGTAATGTCGCCAAAATATGTTCTACTCTATTTTCATGTGTTTTGACAATTATTAAAACATGAGGATGAACTGGTGCACTTACAATGATAATAATACATAGGAGTTATGATTTTAATAATACATATATATCCTTATCATTCAAAACATCAATAATATATATATATATATATATATATATATATATAGTGATCAATCACAAAATGTGTCTTACAAAAAGTGTCATTCGATTTACATACCGAAAATGTCATTGAAGTTACATCCACAAAAAGTGTGTGACACATTACAACCACAAATAAAAACTAAAGCATGCATGAAACTACTCATCCTATCCTATAATGATGGGCTCATCTACATTTGAGTTCATCTTTGGCAAGCTAGCTTTCTCATACTCGAGCAACTCTTCAAACTCAACCATCCGATCCATAAACTTTTCCTCCCACCCCTCGGCATCTCCGGCACGATGTTTTTTCCATTGCTTGTTTGTAGGAGGTAGTGGACACCCTGGCCTTAGCTTGACCTCCACAAAATGATTTGGCACTAAACCCATACACAAAATGCGTGTAGCAGGATCGCTTGGTGGACGACCACGCAATGGTAAGAAAGTCTCAGAGTGACCAATAGTGGGGGATGTCAACTCAACCACGACCCGGTTGTATGCGGTTGCAACGATATGCCCCATATCAGGAAATGTAAACCATTTATATTTCAATGCAACCCCACTCTTAGGCTTTATCTTCGAAGGGTACAACCCATCAAGTATGTACTGCAGACGCTCCTCAGATTCATAAACACCCATGTAGACACTTCTAAACATGGTTAACTCCCTAACCATAGCCAAACATATCAACCCTTGACTGTCTTCACCTTTACCAAGATGTTGAGCAATAACCCGAAATCCACAATGCCCGTCCGACTTAACATCAACAATGTCTTCAATATATGGATGCATGAAATGTGGCATATTCCGCATAAACGGAATCCTCTTCATTGATGATGAAGGCGACGAAAGCTTTCCGATCCGAGCACTTTTCCTTCGAGGCCTCGACGGTTTTGACTGTGACGCCTGTGAGTCGGGAAATTGGGAATCCATATGCTCCCAATGAGATGGCTCTCTAGTGGTAGAGTTGTCACTTACGGAAGCCTTTTTTCGCTTCGGTGCACCCTTTGTGTCACATTTCTTAACCGGAGGAGTCAAAGAAGTTGTTTGTGGATATGCGATCAAGCGCAATGTTTCTTCGATTTGCAACTTCATATCATGATCCGCTACTTTGAAGCGTTCCTAAAATTAAAAAAATATTAAATGCATCAAGCTACTAATCTAATGATATGTTTTAATTGAAGAATTTAAATTCAATTAATCGATAACAAATTTAAGTTTATTATACCTGAATTGCATTAAGCTCTTCCAATATAGAAACATCTGCGACCTTGCCCTCTTCTTCTTCTTCATAGTATAACCTCTTCCAATGAACATTGATCTCGTCGAGCCTAATTGGTAGTTGTTTTTCACATTGTATTTGATCTTTCCAACTTGATTCCAAGCCTTGCGCACCTTGTATTTGATCTTTCCAACTTCTATTGACCTCCAATCAGCCTTGCGCACCTTGTATTTGATCTTTCCAACTTGATTCCAAGCCTCCTCAACAACAAATCGCCCTAGATCTAGTTTTGGTTTTGAAATTTTTAACAGTACTTGTCGTATGATCCAGCTGCTCTGCATACTATATTTGGCATATTTCGTTATCTATACAACGAAACACAACGTGTTCGTATTGTAGACAACGAAATCTAGTTTCGTTGCCAGCGTAACGAAATTAAAGGCATTTTCTGGAGGGCACGCGATTGGCCACCATTACCATTCATTTTCGTCTCTTTGTCAACGAAGTTTTTTTTTTTTTTCGTTGTAGGTTCAACGAAAATTCTGTCCAGGGGTTTTTTTGTCAGTTTGAGGGGCCTGGGAGCAAACATGGGGGGCCTCAATAGCAATTTTCCTAATAGTTTCCTATGCATATTCTTTGTTGTTTTTGCACCGGTCCAGCCCAATCCTAATCACTCTAATTAAATGGCTCAGAGTGTTAACTTACCCCCCATCTCTTGGTTTAGTACAATGAGGGATATTGAGCTATATATACTTTAGTTTAGAAAAATTTCCACAAAATGTAACTAATATTTATGGAATATTTTCCTAAATATATTTTATATTTGAATGTTTGTAATAATATGATTTTAATACTCAATAATTTATAGATTCTTCAAAAAATCAGAAGTTTTTTTGTGTTTGTTTACCAGAATGAAAATAACATGTTTTTATTATATTTCTACGAGTGATTATTGTATTCAAAACGTTCAACAAAAACTTTAACAAACAAGCTCGAATTTTAATTAACTTGGCAGGCACGCAAGAGTAAGGTATTAGTCCAAGCAGTCGATAAACAAGGATACCCTTTACCAAATGCAAGTATATCTATTTCAATGAAGAGACCAAGATTTCCATTTGGAAGTGCAATCAATAGTAACATTCTTAACAACCCTGCATATATTAATTGGTTTGCATCTAGGTTCACAGTTACAGCATTTGAAAATGAAATGAAATGGTACACAAATGAATATGCACAAGGAAAAGACAACTATTTCCAAGCTGATCAAATGCTAAGTTATGCAAAATCACACAATATTTTTGTTAGAGGACACAATATATTTTGGGAGGATCCTAAATATCAACCAAATTGGGTTACTTCACTTTCACCAAATCAACTTAACAATGCAGTTCAAAAGAGATTGAATTCCATTGTGCAAAGATACAAGGGACAAGTTATTGGTTGGGATGTTGTTAATGAAAATCTTCACTTTTCATTCTATGAAAGTAAACTTGGACAAAATTTTTCAGCCAAAATATTTAATGAAGTTATGATATTGATGCAAAAGCCACTTTGTTTTTGAATGAGTTTAACACAATTGAGGATAGTAGAGATGGTTTATCATCCCCATCAAGGTATATTAAGAAGATCAAAGAGATTCAAAGTGTGAATAGGAAAATGCCTCTTGGAATTGGTGTAGAGGCTCATTTCCCTTCTGGCCCTATTAACTTTCCTTACATGAGAGCTTCTATTGATACACTTGCTGCCGCTGGTTTGGCAATATGGATTACAAAATTTGATGTTGCAAGCCAACCTAATCAGGTAAAGTCAATCGTATCAATTTTTTTTTTTTCTTTTTAATTTTATCATTTCTTTTGCTACAATATATGTTGCTCAAAGAAAGTTGCGTTGTTTAATTAGAAATGTCAATTTACATCTGTAAGTGTGAATCTTTATGAGGACTATTTATTTGGAACACGCGGACAGGGAGTTTTTTCCCTTGGGATAAGGAAAGGGGACAAAAATGTTTCCCAAGCAAAGCATGGTTTGGGGATGAAGATGTAGATCATACCCTGTACTTTTTAGGGACTTTTTCCCCTAATAGTTTACTAAAATAATTTTTCTTTTGTATATAGTATTTTATATGTTGACATCCCTATTTTGATTGATCAAATTAGACAATTTTTTTCTTGTTTACTATTTGACTCTATTCCGAATCATAATTTTGAAGTCAAGAAAACATATAGTTAAGTAGTCAAGGGATCTTAATCGTTGAATGAATATCTAGCGATTTATATTCTAACTTTACCAACTCAAAATTTAAATACAACTTTCTAATCTTTGACTACCAAGAATCCAATTCTCACATGTATGCACTAATTTAAGGTTTTCCATTCATGATTTGAGTAGGTTCAAGGCATTATAATGTGGACAGCATGGTCATTACAAGGTTGCTATAGGATTTGTTTGTTAGATAAAAATTTCAAGAACTTACCAGCAGGAAATGTTGTGGACAGATTAATTTATGAGTGGGGGAGAGCAAAAATTTCAGGGACAACAGATCAAAGTGGACTACTTGAGGTTTCACTTTTTCATGGAGATTACAAAATGGAAATTAATCACCCTATCAAGAAGAATTACTCTATCATTCATCACTTACAAGTGCTTCCAAAAGATGAGTCCAATAAAGCAGTACAATTTATGGAACTGTTTGTTTAGTTTTTCTTTGGTAAGAACTGTTTCTTTAGTTTATTGTTTCTTTGTCTCACACATGTGGCTTATAACAAAGAAAAACTTATGTATTTCTATCATTAGTACTTGTTTGTTGTCTTTTTTTTTACGGATGCATGTTTAGAGAAGTCTTATTTTACAATTTTTGTTGGTCTAAATCTTATCATAAATTTATATTCATCGTTCTATATATACTATATATACTATATATAGAGTTTTTTTTTTTTTTTTTTTTTTTTTTTTTGCAATTGATAAAGGAAAAATATTATTGAAGGAAAATTATGAAATAGAGCCATATCTTTTTGAATAAGGAAAGTAACTGAGCCATAATCTGTTAGGCTCAACAATTGCCCCTTACGGCTAACCCGGAGACAGACACATTCCCTAAACTATCGCAAACCCTAGAGCAAGATCGCACAATTTGACCCCAATTTGTTCTAGGAAAGGATTTCCGCTTACTGAATTTACAATCTGTTCAGCATCGAGCTCTATAATGACATTGTTGAGGTGAGATGATTGAACAAAATCAAGAGCTTCTCGCAAGCCGGTAGCTTCTACCATAGAAGCATTAGATGAACCTTTATAAACCCGAGTTCCCGCCCCAATGCAGCGGCCATCTTCCCTCCTCAAGATCAGTCCAAAACCCCAACGGCCATCGTCCGTAAGACGAGCATCCACGTTGAGCTTGTGGAAGTTCAAGGGAGGGAGACTCCAGCTATTATTGTTATGGGAAATTGAGGTGTGCTGGTTCGAGTGCTTTAGGCGATCTTCAAAGAGATGGTAGTGGTAGTCAGAGAGCAGTTGCATGGCGTGATATGGTTTCATTCACATGTGTGTTCTTGTCTTGAAAAACTTTATTATTTCGAGCAAGCCAGATACTGTAGGTAATAGTAGCTATGTACTATATATAGAGTTATTTATATCATATCTTTTTTTAAAAAAAATCTACAAATCTTAAAAATATTTTAAACAAAAATATAAATTACATTTTTTACATGCAGATGTTAGTAGGTTAATTAGTTGTTAGTGTTAGTGTGGGGTTTGGATCAGTGGTGGTGGTAATTCCATTTTGACATAATTGATTTTGATTAAAAATGAATTGATCATTTTTTTTCCGTTAATTAAATTTTATTGATATAATTTAACCAAAAGGTTGGATGGAGAAGAAAGTACAATTAAACCACCCTAAACATCTACAAACACAATCTAACACCTCAAGAAGACACCCAAAGGGAAGAAACACCTATCAAAGATAACTGAGATGAAAAAGGAAATTAGAAAAAAACGACTCAAAATAAAAATAAATAATTCTTATCAATTCATGTTGATTAGATAGTTTCGATTAAAATTGACTTTAGACGCATAATTACCAAAATGGATTTCATTTATAGTTTACATAACTATTTAAGTTTATGTTGTATTGTATTATTAAAAAATTAATTTTAAAATGCGTATTGGTTTGGAAACATATTTTTATATTAAAAGCCCTTTGGATTTTTTTTTTGAGTTTATATATATGAAACAACTTAATAGAGCTTGTTTACAAATAATTATTATTAAATAAAAGGTCAAAAATCTCGCATGTGAAAACATAAAAAAAAAAAGTTTGAACCACTTAATATTAGAATTGACGTCCGAATCAAATTAAACTGGTTGTGAAATTAAAAAAAAAAAATTTATAAAAAACCATGGGCCTTAGGAGCCCATGTCTCTTTTTGTTTATTGAATCAGCAATGAGAAGTCCATATCCCAAATCTTCCCTAACATGGAGAAAATATATCATTGGAGCACGCAGAATAAAATTTCTGAATGAAGAAAAAGGTGAATACATTGTCTACAATCCATGCCATAGCACCATTAAAATAGATAACGGGAGCTATGAATAGTTATTAGAATCTAAGTATTACAAAACAGGGAAGGATAAAGGGCATAGGGTTCAATAGAATATCATTGATATTATTTGTGAAAATAAGTATTTTTCTCATTCTTTAGAATTTGAATTACGATTCTTTAACTTGATAAGTCTTATGCTCACATTTAAGGCTTTAAAGTTTAAATAAATGAAAAACAATTAAATGAAAATATTATTTGATGTTTTGCAAAAATAATCAGGCTTTTTTAAAGTTTTGTTTGGTTTTGGAAAGAAAAATAAATGAAAAACAATAAAAAGAAAAAAAATGAGATGATTGATATAAATTTTATAGCGTCATAAAATATTTACTAGATATAGTGTCATGAGATATTTATTAAATATAATTCCAACTAGATTCAAACTACTTACAAAATATGGGCTCAAGTTTTAGTCATCTAAAGGGTGTTCGCTCCATTGTCATATCATTTTACTTTTACTATTTTGTCAATTATTCATTCACCCTATTTTTTATTTTACTCTTACACTATTTAAGAGCGGACGGTGTTCGCCCCATTGTCATATAATTTTACTTTTACTATTTTGTCAATTATTCATTCACCCTATTTTTTATTTTACTCTTACACTATTTAAGAGCGGACGATGTAAAAATGACGGCTATATTTGATAAATATTTCATGACACTATAAAATTCATATATTTTTTGAGTTTTGTGAGATTCAAATGAGCGATAAATTTTTCTAAGAGTTTTAGCGATGCTCCATGCCTAAAACAAAAATCGAACTCAAGATTATGATTAAGTTAAAAGAGATCTGTATCATCTCATCTAAGCATTCTTGGATGTCCAATTATTTTTTGATAACAATAGAATTATCAATTATTTTTTTGAATATAAGTTAAAGAGAACGTATATTTTAGAAATTATGTGAAAGGTTTATTCAAATCAGACAGAGAAACCAAGAGCTACACTCCAAAGTTTCCAAAGCACCATCTCTAATACGCAAACTTTTAAGGGAAGAAGAAGCATCCTTGGTCCTCAACCGTTGTCCAACTAAAAGTACCATAACCAGTCATTTTCACCTAAAGAAAAGTACCATAATATGACTAGCACACTAGCACAACAATTATCTTCAAAGCGAAGTTTTTCTCTTAGAGATAGAAGGTACACAATATTAATATTTCATCCGGTACTTAATATAAAAAATTTATTTTTTAGATACATATAGTTTAGATATATCAATTTTTCAATATATTTAAAAAGTTATTATTTTTTTTATATTAAGAATCAGAGGGAGTAATATAGGGCTTGTTTGTTATAGATTTTTTGAAAATAGATTTTTATAGTGTAATATAATTTTGTATAAAAAAAATTTACAAAGAAACTTTTTATAAAAGCTTCAAATGAAAATTTTGTTTAAATAGTTATTCTTAAAATGTCATTTTAGGCATTTTATCACTTTTTTGAACCCTTTTTTGGATATCAAAATTTCAAAAAAATTACTTTTTTTGAAGCTATTTCAAATAGATCTTCATAAAAATCATTTTTGAAATATAACGTTTTGTAAAAATTGAGATTTTGATTATGTTTTGATCTTCAATAATGTACGTTTATATTATATAATGTCAAAATTAGTGTTTGAATTTAGAAAAAATGAATATGAAAAAAACTTATAATATTTTAAAAAACAATTTTATAAAATTTATTTTCAAAAATATAAAGAAAAAATCCATTTTTTTAAAGCTAAAACAAACGCAGAGGTTTAAACTTAAACAAATTGTCAAGTAATCTAAAAATAAGAAATGTGGGTTTACAACTACTACATTAGTATCCATTTTAAAACTAATATATTTGATTATACAACATCAAAAGTTAAAAAGAAAATTGGACGTAAAATGTTTATTTTATTGGACAAATATTGGCAAAAGTAAATTATTATTTTACCAGATTAACAAAAATGAGTTGAAGAATCAACATAGAATACTACTGATAAATTACAAAAAAATAAGATGAATCTTGTTAGTGCAATGTGTGATTATTTTATAAGTAGTATTCATGCTTTGAGAAATTGCCATTTAACAGTAACCCTTTGGTTAAACATGGTTAAAGAGAGTGCAAGAAATGATTTCTTTACCGGTGATTTAGCTCATTGGATAAATTTCACTATGAACAATTATATGGAAATGTATATAATGGGGTGAATTGGAATGCTATATGGGTTGTTGCTAGTCATATGTTATGGTATTGGAGAAATAAAGAAAAGAAAAGCAAAATGCTTCCTTTGCTAGGCCTAG
Organism: Trifolium fragiferum; assembly: GCA_954870985.1. Taxonomy (NCBI): domain Eukaryota; kingdom Viridiplantae; phylum Streptophyta; class Magnoliopsida; order Fabales; family Fabaceae; genus Trifolium; species Trifolium fragiferum. Next base: position 38,683,864 of record OX940790.1, on the reverse strand, counting down.
CAGTGTGTTGTGTTGAAACATACGCGTAACTGCAAGGAGGCAACACAAGACAAGATTGTATGTATGCACCCCAGTTATGTGGAGGTGATGATAGGGTGGAAATGTCCACTGACAAGGTGGATTGAGTTAAATTCTGATGGGACTTGTCGTAATGATGGAAGTTTTGAGTGTGGAGGGGTGGTTAGAGGAAGCGAGGGGTAGTAGATAGCAAGGTTTTAAATCAAGGTCCGTTACCGCAAAAAAGGCAGCGACGAAAAGGTTTTGGTGCTCACTGTTACCGCCTTTCACCGTTTTTATATGGTGAAAAAAAATCACGCCGAAACACCGGTACGGCCGCGACAAAACACCGATACAGTCGCGACGAGACGCAATATGACCGTGACGAGACGCAATACGACCGCGACAAAATTCTAGTAGATAAAGACTTTCATTTTTTTCAATAGAAATGAATAAAAATCACATTTTTAATACAAATATGAACATAAATTATAAAATGTTACCTTTTTTAAGTTTACCTAGCTTAAAACTTTACATTTATCTCAAATTTAAGTTGTTATACATATATTATAGTACAAATAATTTTAATAAGATTTGTGCGATATTGTGATTAATTCACATCGCGACGACCGTAATCCGTAACGCAACAGCAGTAACAGCCGAAAATCGTGAAATCCTTAACGCGACCGCGAACGTGACCGCGACCGCTATCTTGGTAGATAGGAGGTTTTGCAAAGTTTGCTAGGCAAAATAGCGTATATATGTGGGAGAGCTTTGGGGTGTTTACGAGTTTGTGAGAAGGTTGGGGTTTGGAGTTGTTGAGGTGAATGTTGATTCCTTGACTGTGGTGGAGGAGTTGGAGGGAAGGAGAGGTAGAAGTGTGGAGTGCAGTCCTATGATTTTAAGGATTTGAAGTCTCTTGGAGCTTGATTTTGGAAGGTGACCGTGAAATATTACTATAAGAAATGTAATCGGTGTGCAAATGCATTAGCATTTGAAGATTCTTCGTTAGTTGAAGAAAGTCAACTCTATAAGATTTGTCTTAGTCATTTGTTGTCAAAATATTTGTTGGAAATTTCAGTTCTGTGCGTAGTAGTGTTGGTTTTGCTTTCTTATAGATACTCGTTAGTCGTTATAGATAAGATATTGAGATCATTGTAGTATTGAAGTCAAACCATTATGGAGGGACACGAAGCAATTTCGTATTTAAATGTTGAAGGGCATTTTGAGCCTGTGTTTTTAGGACCGGATGACATTAGAAACATACTCCCTCCGTCCCATTTTATTTGAGCCATTTCGACCGTAGACACTATTCATATATCTCGTTTTGACTCTATTTTTCTATTCATAAATAAAAATAAATATTAGCATATAAGATCTTGTTGGATTCGTCTCGATTTATATTTTCAAAATATCAAATTTTTACAATTTTTACTATTATACAATTAAAGATATTAATCGTTAAAGTTTTATATTAACAAACGTGAGGCAGTCAACTGGCTCAAATAAAATGGAACGAAAGGAGTAATGTGATAACAATTTTAGAAATTTAGGCTCTTAAAGTGCAGACCAATTAAGACGGTGACATGTTTAGTGTCAAAAAAGCAACATGGTGACATGTCCTAACATTATAGTGATAAATGAAGTCTTTTGATGAAAATCATGTATAGTCTCCCACATGATCCGTATTAGTTGGGAGCCATCAACATTGACCTCATTTGATTTCTCTCAGATTAATATTTATATCTATGTTTTGTCGTTCTTAATTACTACTACTACTACTCCAATTTAAGTGGATCATAATTCATACATATATACTCCACACAAGACCAAAATATGATCGCACGATCTCTAACAAATCTTCAATAATCAATACTCGATTGATAGAGTAGGACCCCTATTTTTGGCTTGGTCTATGACTCTATGTTCAATCAAACACAGCTACAAAAAACATGTCCTCTTCACTTCACATCTGTTTTGTGTTTCCCCCTTTTTTCAAGTTTCTAATCTAAACATGTCAACAATTATAATTTTCAGACCAAATAAAAGCATTATAGATATGGTATATAATTGATTAAAAAAAGTGTTGCTTGCTGGACAAAAAAGAAAAGTGTTGCTTGGTATTTTTTATATCAAAAAAATGAGTTGATTGATGAAAAAAGACCAAAAGAAGTTTGTTCTAGTATTTAAGATGGATCAAATCCAATACCACGCTTATCAACTCAATACTACATCTATTAACTTTTTTCAATCTTATTAGGTATATCTCATTTTTAATCTCTCTCAATCACCTCAAATTTATATTAACTTGATCGGAAAAGTGTTTTGGAGATGCACAGCTTTCAACACCGTCAACTCTACCTCGAATTTTGACCTCAATTTTCATTGACAAGTCATTCTTTTCAGTGATCCACTATCGTCATGAGTTTTCTACTAGTAAAATTTGTGTTCATTTTTTGGTCTTAACCTTAACCATTCGGTTTCAACTCAAAAATCAAACTTAAGTTCTCTTAAACGGTATTTTTATATAAAACTCTTTGATCATTTGAACCGAGTGACTTGATAACTAAACTATGTATTACATTATGTTCTAAACAAAATTCAATATGACAGCTAGCAAGAGTCAATGATTATTACTGTTACAACGAGCTCAACTATAAACACAAGCACTCCATATTTTGTCTGACACGTATGCATGATAATTAATATTAACACGTGGCAGGTAATTTTTTCTTTTCATCACCTAAAACTTTTTGTGAAATGCCATTTATAACACTCTTTCCTTTTGCCTTTAATTCTTTCACCTATTTCCTGAGTGAAAAAAGGGGACCTAGACAAGCAAGGAAGAAAGGGGCATATGTTTTTTTTCTGTCCTTTCCCTCTCTTTCTCTCTGATCATACAACCAGACACACACACATAGAATGCACCACCGAAAAACCCTTTTCTCTCTCTCAAATTATTACTAACAAACCCATTTCGATTTTAAAGGTTTAGCAGTAGTAGCAGCTGGATTTTGGAATCACCACACACCCACCATGTGTGTTACTGTCACAAATATTGTTATTTTGTTGTAACTTGTAACCATTCAATTTCACTTACTCTACCAATTTTCCCAAGAAAAAAAAAAGTTGAAATTAAACCATTTTCAGCTTGTGTCGGTCTTCAATTCATCATTTTATTCACTAACCATTGCAATGATTCCAACCAAGACAAGAGTATTGGATCCCACTTCACCCATGTTTATAATAACTGCTAAATTCCATGACCTTGAGTAACCCAAGAAAGTAAGTAGTAGTACAAATACTTTACAAAATGACATGCATGGTTTAATTTTCTTAATTTATTAATTAATTCAATTATTATGCATGTATGTACTTGTTTTGTTTGCTTCTTCTTTTAGTTGTTGACCGTTTGTTTAATAATGTCTGTGCAGTGTTTAACAATATAGAAAGAAAGAAAACATAGAGAAAAGAAAAGAATGGTTATTTTTGGTGTTTGGTTACTGAGATTATTTCACGTGAAAGTTCTGCCATTGTGTCCGTGACAGTCAATTTTGCAAACCTCAATGAACAGTTTCAAGAAACCAAAGATTAACCAAACAACTTTAACCACAGTAATAAGAGCTTGTTCATGTTCTGCACACTCTCATGCCAATGTTCTGTTCGATGAATGTCTCAACAGAGTCAAATGTGAAACAACCATAAATTGTAGATCTAAAGAGTGAGTTAGATCAACGGTTTTTTAGCTGTAATTTAAGTAGGTGAAGTGAATCAACCTCTATCCAACCACATGCATTAAACAATTTCGATATCTTCCATCAAAACCGTCCCTGCCACCGTTCCTCTGGAACACCCTCCGGAACCGAATCAGCTTAAACAAAAACATTGTAATATGGAGAAATTCTCATTCTCCTTTATCATTTTCACGACATTTCTACTCTGTTTCTTCTTTTCTTCTCAACAAGTTAGATCACAAAGTGATGATGATTCACAGCCACTTCTTGCACTCAAATCATCCATAGACATTCACAACAAAATTCCATGGCCAGAGAAAAACGACGACGTTTGCACTTGGATTGGAGTTAAGGATTGTTTCAAAGGAAGAGTTAGAAAGCTAGTACTCGAATATTTCAACTTAACTGGAACTTTAGATTCAAAAATCTTGAATCGTTTGGATCAACTTCGAGTTCTTAGTTTCAAAGGAAACTCACTATCTGGTCAAATCCCTAATCTCTCAAATCTCGTCAATTTGAAATCTATTTATCTTAATGATAATAACTTCTCCGGTGAGTTTCCGGCTTCTGTTTCGGTTCTTCACCGTGTTAAAGTTATTGTTCTGTCCGGTAATAGAATCTCCGGCGAGATTCCGGCGTCGTTGCTTAAGCTTCCTCGGCTCTATGTTCTCTACTTGCAAGATAACTTGTTTACTGGTTCGATTCCTGGTTTTAATCAAACCGGACTTAAGTACTTGAATGTCTCGAATAATAAACTCTCCGGCGAGATTCCGGTGACAAGTGCATTGAACCGGTTCAATTCGTCGTCGTTTTCGGGGAACTTAGAGCTATGCGGAGAAAAGATCCACAAAAAATGTAGAAATAGCAATCCGTTTCCGCCGCAGTTGGCGCCGTCACCGTCGGTTGGCTCCGTTCGAGGGAACACGAAAACGACGTCGTCGAAATCGAACCGCACGAAACTGATAAAGATAATTGGAGGGAGTGTTAGTGGTTTTGTGTTGCTGTTAATTTTGTTAATCATAGTTGTGTGGGTAATTCGCAAGAACCGTAGGAAAAGGGTGGGATCCTCTGCAGCGAGGAGAGGGAAAAGTGCTGACGTGGCAGGAGGAGAAGGAGAAAATGATGGAGGAGGAGAGGGTAGAGGAAGTAATTATGAAGCAAAACAAGGGGGATTTGCTTGGGAAAATGAGGGTATAGGGAAGTTGGTGTTCTGCGGAGCAGGGGATCGAGAAATGGGTTATAGTTTAGAGGATTTACTTAAGGCTTCTGCTGAGACATTAGGGAGGGGTATTATGGGAAGTACGTATAAGGCAGTGATGGAATCAGGTTTTATTGTTACGGTTAAGAGATTGAAAGATGCTAGGTACCCTGGATTAGAGGAGTTTAGGACACATATCGAGTTACTTGGAAAGTTTAGACATCCTAATTTGGTCCCACTTAGGGCTTACTTTCAAGCTAAAGAAGAACGTCTTCTAGTCTATGACTATTTTCCCAATGGAAGCCTATTCTCTCTTATTCATGGTATGTACTACTATCTGTTAATTAATTTACTTTAATTTCACAAGCTTACTACTAATATTATTGTTAATGATTTTGTTTCATATGTTTTTTATGTGAAATTTGGCATTTCGTATCACACGACTTTCTTTGTTTGATTTTTGATCGAACGATTTAAATGTGCTGACTGCATGTATGCTTAAAAAAAATGCTTAAACCAAATCCCTTGATAGGGTAGAATAGATTGAGTCAAAGAAAGAAAAAAGAAATGTGGAAATGAATTTAAATCATGTAACTATCATTGATGTATAGTTTAGATCCTGAAAAGGTGGGGATGAGTGTGTCTAAAAGTTGATTATATTTTGGTAATGGGGTCCTCATGTGATGTATCAGTATGTATGTAGAGTATCCAATACTACAAAATATCTATGCACTAAATCTTTCATTCTCGCACAGGTTGATGTTGATTTAGTTTAATTCAATAGAGAGGGATTAGAGATAGAGACAAAAAGTGTTGATTTCACTTCACTATCGAACTGTTTAATGTAATTAAAGAATTTTTATAGAAGGTGTATGTGTGTGATCTGAATCTGACAACTCATTTATGACATTGACCCCATGTTAGTGTTGTCCCACTCACTCATTAAATTGAAAAATTAAAGAGTTCAACGATTTTGTGCTTAGTGTACAGCCACATATGTGATCTAATCCCAACTTTGCTAAATCATGTGTTCATATTTCAAGTATGATTAACATAACACGAGTTATTAATTTTGGTAATATTAAAATTTGATGAATAATATGTTTTAATTCAATTAAAATATTCAACCACTCACAATCATTTATCTGAAACTTTCTTCCCTCCTTCCCTATAGCCCATCACTATTATCTGCCACATAGAAGCAGGGTACATAAAATATTGGCTAGAATTGCATTATAAGTATGATGGATCATTGTGGTTAAAATTTTATTCAAAATTTTATTTCCAAAGACCATATATGTCTGATTTGGATCACTTAGCTTGTAGTAGTCAACAATTCACGCAGTCAACAACTCGATAGTCATTGGGTTGAGATTAGTTTAAGAAAAACTGCATTGAAATTTAAATTGTCTGATCTTGCAATATAGATATAGATAAAAGGAAATTGTTTAAGTTTTAAAGCTTTTATATCATCATATTAATAAAAGGAAAGTGTTATTCTTTTTGCTGGATAATGAAGAAAAAAAATGAGCATAAAGCATAATACCTAACCTTGGAACGGTCCTCTTGTTCACATTAACTTAAAAAATGAGATAAAATACTTTTTGGCAGTGCATTTAACAATTCAACAAGTTTGACCTTCTTTTTATCTTAGAGAAGGAGATATGGTGTAATCATAATATCTATGAATAGAAAGTAACCAATCATGCTAAACTGCTAGGATACTCACGTGTATTTTGCTGTGTTTTTCTTTAACACATGTACTGTGTTTTGCTTTGTTTGTTTATATTTAATCATAGTGAGCTGCTTTTTAGTCTTTATGCAGATTTACCATTTTTTTTCTTCATTTGTACATATATTTTCATTATATGATTGAAATTGTTTGTATTTGTTATTTGACCATTTTGGAAGAATCAAAATTTTAAATCAAAATATAGAATATGTGCTAATATAAGTTATAGATGCAATTATGAACAAAACTTTCATGATTTCTTTTGCTAAGAAAGTAATTTGAAAATTTTAATGTGAAGTATCTTTGTTAGCACTCTCAGATTCTTGAGATTTTCTTAGTCCTAGTAATTTGAAAATTTCAGCATTTTGGCATTGCTTTCAAACTGATATAGTAGCTAACAGGGGACTTTGTTGATAAAATTAATGACATTTAATGCAGGATCAAAAACATCTAGCGGCGGAAAACCTCTTCACTGGACATCATGTCTTAAAATTGCAGAAGATCTAGCAACAGGCCTTCTCTATATCCACCAAAACCCCGGCATGACTCATGGAAACCTGAAATCTTCTAACGTGTTACTTGGTTCCGACTTTGAGTCCTGTCTCACCGATTACGGTCTCACCGTGTTCCTCAATCCTGACACAATGGAAGAACCAAGTGCCACTTCTTTTTTCTATAGAGCGCCCGAGTGCCGCAGTTTTCAGCGGCCACAAACTCAACCTGCTGATGTATACAGCTTTGGTGTCCTTCTCCTAGAACTTTTGACGGGAAAAACACCCTACCAAGACCTTGTTCAGACACACGGTTCAGATATACCTAAATGGGTTCGATCAGTGCGTGAAGAAGAAACCGAATCTGGTGACGATCCTGCCTCGTCAGGCAATGAAGCGTCTGAAGAGAAGCTTCAGGCTCTATTGAACATTGCAATGGCATGTGTTTCAGTTGCGCCGGAGAATAGACCTACAATGAGAGAAGTTCTAAAGATGATAAGAGATTCAAGAGGGGAAGCTCATGTCTCATCTAATAATAGTAGTGATCATTCACCTGGTAGATGGTCAGATACAGTTCAAAGCTTGCCAAGGGAAGAACATCTTAGCATATAATTCGAAACTTTTTTTTTTATGCATTCTTATTTTTCATGAATTGGTTATTGAATATTGATTTATGACACATGAGTAGGGCTGTAAAGACATACATTCTTAATCTATTGCTTTGTGAGTACATGTTGGTTAGAGGAAATTAATGGATATGGATTCATATCGAAGATTCAACTTGCAAAAGATGTGGAGAGCAATTCTTTCAGGTTTTGGATTTTCGTTTCTTCTATTTTTCCTCTCCTGCTCATGATGGTTAATGCTACAGTGCAATCCTTCATTTTTCAGTGTAACCTTAAATTTGATGTTCATGGATCTAGGAGGTTTTGCCGTCTATAAAAATTAACACATACATTTACCTCCTAGATGTAAAGCTATAGGATTTAAATAAAGTGTTGCAAATAAATTAAAACCTGATGGAACTATTAATAAGTTTTAGCCTTTAGTGACCCAAGGTATACAAACAGAAAATATAGAATTTTTTGACATGTTCTCACCTGAATCTAGACTTACATCTATTACCAATTTACCATTGTGCATAGAATAAATGTAAAAACTACTTCTCTCTCTAAAAACTCTCTCTGCCCTCTCTCTACACCTTAACCCTAGATCCGCCGCCACTACCTCCCACCCTAAAATCCAAAATCGGCCGCCAAGATGTAAACACAAAAGTGGGTGGTGCGACGAGCTCCCCTGCTCCGTATCACCATGCTAGATTTCGATCTGGCCTCGGTTCCTAAGTTTCTGGTGTGAGTGTTGGGTGTTTCCTTCCCCGCTGGTAGCGTTTTGATCTGGTCCTGCCGCCGCTGTTTCGGTTGTTGTCGTGATTTGGTGCTCGGAACCTCGCCGGTCCTGTCAATCCGCGTTATTGCCCTTCCTCTGTGGTGGTGGTCTGGTGTTTTGGTGTTTTGGTGGTTTGATTTTGTTTTTGTTGGTGGTGTTGGTGTGGTGACGTGGTGGTGGTTTCGGTGGGGTTTGTTTGGAGGTGATACTGAGTGGTGGTGACGGCGAGGTTGCAGTGTTGGTGTTGGAGGTGGTGCCGCTCCGTCTCTTTAGTGGCTATGGTGGGGACAGTGAAAAATGTGGGAGTTTGGTGTCGCGTTTGGCAGAGGTGGTGTTTGGCAGTGGTGGTGTTTGGCTGAGGTGGTGTTTGGTTGAGGTTGTCTCCGTTCGTTCTCCGTCATCCCGTCTTAAATCCGGTCCGTTTCTCTGTGTTTTGCGTTTGGTGACGTGCTGTGTTGGCGTGGTATTGTGGTAAGGTGGGGTCTCGTGCAAGGGTGGGTGGCCGGAGGTGAGGTGGACGGAGCCTGGGGGTTGGTTGGGTCTGTTCTTGGCCTTGGTTTTTGTCTTGGCGCGCCCGAAAGGGCGAGGTGCGTAGACACTCCGTGTTGACGGTTGTGGTTGTTTGATCGTACCTTCAGGACGTATTGGTGTGGGAGACGTGTTGGATGGTTAATGCCGAGTGTGAGTGGATTCTCTAGGATACGAGAGTCTCTTACCATTTTCAAATCTGGTGAGATTTGCAGGACTCTTTGAGTCGCTGAGGGGTGTTCAAATCTGTTGATATTTGCAGGTCTCTGGTATCTGGTCGAACTCTACTGAATCAGTGTTGATTGTCGGTTCTCTGCCTACCGGTGTCCCTCAACCTTCGACCTTTGGGGCTGCTTTCTAGATCCTGATGGGCCGAGTAATTTAAATTCGAGTTCGGAAATTAGTGTCTAGTAGTGTCTCCTAGGGCCAGGTAGGGGTTTTTATCTGCTGGGTTTAGTGAATCATTATTGGTGTAGGGGAGGGTTGGGGTGATGATTTGGTGTACTGTTATTTGGTAAAAGTGTTTTATCACTTTACCGCTCGTTGTATGTTTCTCAACAATTCCTTACACTTCTTGTTGAGAAATTGTTCATTAATAAAATTTAGCCGTTTCAAAAAAAAATGTAAAAACTAAATTAATGAATTAGAAAGGTAATTTATATGGATCAACAAGATGATTTTGTTGCTTATGAGTTATGATCATGAGTATAACATATGCATATTATATAAATCTTTCTCTGGCTTGAAAACAAACGTCTATGCAGTGACTTGAATAAATATAATGACTTTGATAGTAAACTTGAATATACACTCTGTGATTCTAGTGTCAAGTTGTTCAAAAACACTATAGTATGAATTCAAACGTTATTTGCAACTTTTGGTCTGTTATTGATTGCACTAGGCCTGATGCAGTTTTATGTTGTGGAGTTACTACGTAGGCTCATACTAGCTAGCAAAATCCTTGTATTAATGAACATCAATTTGTGTGCTATTGAGGGTCATCCAATACCTTAAATGTACCATGAAACGTCTAGGAACATTATGAGGTTTTATCAACTGTGATTCTACTCCTTCAAATGACTTCAAGGGTACAAATATTGGCTATACTTTTTGGTTAGTTAAGACTTGAAAAGACTGTTTCTTACAAATCTAAGAAACAACCTATATTAGCATAATTTTCCTTTATTATGGAGTTAGAAATGAGAGGAATACTTGCCTAGGCACAACACCAAATAAAAGGTGTTAAACACACATTATTATTTTTATTTGATTTCTATTTATTCTTTTTTTTTTTTACAAAATTTTATTTGATTTATGTTGAAATGAAATCATTTTCTTTTTTCTAAAATAAAAAATAAAATGAATTACTGTATATGTCTTGTGACAAAAGATAAGTCAAAAAGATGAAATACAAGTTTGCTGCAACCAAAAAATAAAATAATTAATTATCTGTTTGGTTAATGTAAATTATTTAATTGTGTGTTATTGGTGATTTATGGTTTGATGCTGAACAAAAACACCAATTCCTGTGGCTGAATAACTCCTTTACCCACATACCGCAAGACTAAGGCCAACTGCAACAAGGCGGAACCTTGCGTGATAGGCTGGTTTTAATTGCTGGATCAATTCTTTATTAGATTTAAATTTTTTTTATTTTTTTTACAAAAACAAATTTAACTCATTTAATTTTTCAATTGGTTCTCAATATAAGAAGGAATCGAATAAAAAAATACAACGACTAGTTTAAGAATTGGCCGCTCTAATAGCTTATAAGCAACCGAATTCACTTGACGGTTTACAAACTTCACCTCAAAGTTTTAATTTGAATAGCTCCTATAACTATATATTGTTTAGTCAACTTGGCTTGCTAGCATTTGGGTCATGTGGACTGAACGAAATCTCAGAGCATTCAGATATACGGCTCACTCAGTGCTTCAACTTTTAGACAAAGTGATGATGTTCTCATATATAGGTGGCTGAAGATGACTGATTCTACTTTAGTTTCAAACTTTCATTGTTGGTGATCGAACCCATTGTTGTGCTTGGGAATCAACTAATTATTGTATTTTTTGTAATATTTTTTTGTGTTGATATTCTGAATTCAGATGTATACCTTTTGCAGGCCTTCTCGGCATATCTTGTGTTGAGTTGCCTTCTCAATTTATATATATATATATATATATATATATATATATATATATATATATATATATATCCATTTTAGCTTCTTAAAAAAAAAAACAACTTGTGCATCAATTTCATAAACAATATTATCCAAGTCAGGGACAGATTTATGTATATATAAATGGGGGCTAGTGACTCCACTCCATCTCTATATTTTTAACCATTAATCACCAAATTTTTCTTTTTGACCCCACTTGAAATATGATAATGTCCCCACATTAATCACTAGTTGAATCTTTTTGTGAACACAATCACACAATTAAATTAGCAGTACAATATTATTATACTATAATATATTGGAATGACGCTAATAGTAACAAAGTCACTTCTTTCTTATGGTCCGTTTGGTTGGAGGGAAAGAAAGTGAGAGAAAAGAAAATTGCAGAAACCAATACATGAATTTGGATTAATATAAGTCTATGTTCATGCATTGGTTTTCGTAATTTTCTTTCCTCTTTTTTTTTCTTCTTCCAACCAAACGGAGCCTTAAAGATAGAAATGGAAGTGGGATAGTCGGTTACCGTAGCTATTTAGCATGATAAATTGACCAAATGTTTTAAGTTTTTAAGTTTAATAATATTCATAATAAAATGTTCTCTTATGATTTTTAAGTATTAATTTAATCCTTTAAATTTATAACAAATTATACTGTTATCATTTTAAAGATTTAAATAGTATATTATAAATTTAGAAAATCAATTTGATACTTAGAGCATCTCCAATAAGAGTATCAAAAAAAGTTTCATAGACTAAGACAATTTCCGATGATAGTTTTTATCTTTGGAGTTTAATGACGTGGCATAGAGGGTATCAAAATTGATGAGGAAGAAAGACCATTTTTTAGTGATGTATGATATTCAAAGTGGTATCACCATTGAAAATACTCTTAAAATGATAAGAAATATGTTATAAATTAAAAGGACTAATTTTTGTTTTTTTTTTTGACAAAAGGATTAATTTGGTCCTTAAAAACTAATAAACTCAATTTATTACAAATATTAAATTTAAAGGATTTTCGGATGCATTTATCCTAATAAATATGAGTAAATTTTTATGCGTTGTATAAATATTATCGTTAAATAAAGTTGACCCCACTTATGAAAATTTCTGGATCCGTCCCTGATCCAAGTTCATGTTGTAAGCTATCTGCATGGCCTCTCCAAGAGAGCTAAGCCTCTGCCTCAGGGACTGAAAACGCACCTCTCATCCAATTAGTTCCTGCACGTATAAATTGTCCCAACTCCAATCTCACTTGTTACAAAATTTGAATTTATCTTTGCTATATGGTTTATCAATCTATAATTAATAATCAGAGAATTAAGTCACCCGAATAGATCAAAAAAATATCAAAGTTTATTCTAAGAGCCATCACACATCAATTGGAGGAGTATAAAGTAGTAGGTCGAACATTATCACTAAGGTTCGAATTCTGATTTATCTATTTTAGTTTTTTTTTTTAAATGAAGGAATTTTAGTAATATTAAACCATGCCGGTAAGCTATTTAATTATTTTAATTGGGTAGATAGATAAAATAACAAATCATCATAAATTCACAAACACAAAGTGGCAGGATGGGATTCAAATTCCGGTCATAACGTTCAACAATAATAATTTCAACATTTTTATCAGTTGAACTAGAATATGTGAATAATAAGCTATTTAAATTTAATCAGGCTCGATTGCAGGTCTGAAAAATATAACATGATTGTTGTGAATTCGATTAAATCACACCAATAACCTTGATGTGTGGAGCAAATAAAATCAAGCAACCAAAATCGAGAACCAAACAATATAATCACACACAAAAGATAAACAACGGAAGCGGTAAAGAACACAAGAATATTGTTTACTCAGTTCGGTCAATATGACCTACTCTGGTGAAGAAAGCAGCTCTCTGTTCAATTATCAATCAAGTTCTCAGTCACAATGAAATTTTCAAACAATGATTACAAGAATTTAGTCAATATCATAATTCTACCCAAGTCTCCAATTTCTTATTGTGACCAAAAAATTCAATAGAAAGTATTTCTCAAGGTGATAGAATGTTTATCCTAATCCTAGAGTCTTCCAAGATGATTCTCTAGTAACCCTAGTCTGTATGTTGACCTTAGAAATCATAAAAACCTCTTGCCAAAACAGAAAACACGTCTGGCATATATACTCATACGCGCACCCGCGTTCGGTGCACCAAGGCATGTGCCCGGCGCAAACACCAGAAGCAAAAACTCCAATCTCACCAATCTTGCACCTGGCGCCAACAAGGTTGCGCCCAACACGTGTGAGAGACCAACACCTTTCCTGATTTTTTGTTTGAGTTTTCAAGGCAATTCACTATAATGATATCCCTATATAATTGATAAAGGTGGATAAGATTTACTGTTGTGAATCAGGGCCAGCCCCGAGTTTTCGGAGGCCATATGCAAATAAAAAATGTGGCCTTTTTTAATAAATAAAAATGCAAACTTTTTTTAAAAAAATTTCCCTAATTTAAATTGCAAATAGCATAAAAAGATAAGCATCCCTATAATTAATATAAAAAGATTCATAGTATCATTAATAACAATAAAATATTTCATAGCTACTTAAGCCGAGTCATTTTTCAAATATTTTTTGAAATAAATTCGTTAATTAAATAATATATTAATTTTTACACCCTCAAATTTATTAATACTACTACTCAGTAATAGAAATTATGGATCTAACAATTACTCCCTCCGTTCCAATTTGTTTGAGCCATTTGAACAAAACACGTATATTAAGAAAATTGTATAAATGAATGAGAGATACTATTCATTTTACCAAATTATCTTTGTATACTCCCTATGCACTTTTTAAATACAATAATGATTACTCTATAAAGTAAAATTTGTAGGGGTAGAAGTGAAAATACAAGTAAAAAATTATAAATGGCTCAAGTATTTTAAAACAATTTTTTTTTGCAAATGACTCAAAATAATTGGGACGGAGGGAGTAAGTATTTGTTGTTTGTTATAATATATTAAATTTTATATTTCTTAATTTACTAATATTATTACTATATAAAAAAAATTGAGGCCTTTATTTTTAGGAGGCCCGATGCCACGACACATGTTGCGCATGTGTCCGGCCGGGCCTGTTGTGAATAAATACACAGTTTTCATGCAGTTTTAAATCACAACTGTTAATCATAAATTGAACGGTTTAAATTAATATAATAATAAAGTTGATATAAATAATATCAGCCGCATATTTTATATCAAAACAGTTATGATCTAAAATTGTGTGGATTTCACCGGCATAATTGAAGTATTGCCCATTTGATAAAGTCGTCTTTGTCATTAACATTAAATCTTAAAAACTTTTGTTAAATGATTGAAGTACGACATATTTTTTTTAATTTAATATGTTTTTCAAAAGGTCTTAGTCTAACATTCATTCGTACATATCAGATCAAGCTGTGCTTTATAAAAGTAAATCCACATGCTGTAATGGAGGTATTGCTATACTATTTTTGTTCATATTGATTAAACGGAAATGGATATAGATTGCCTCAATTGTTTTTTTCTTCTTCATATCTTTTAATTGTATAAATTTCACTTTTAAATCCACCGTTTTTATGTTCTCTCCCTCAGTCTCTTTATGGTAGATAAATATGATGAATGGGTCGGGTTTGAACCTCAACACCTTGTATCTTATATATAATACAATGTTTCTTTCAAATAAACTAAGCTCACAAAATAAAAAAGACAATCCTCTTCTTAATTATTCTTAATTAAATGTGAACCCCCTCTAAGTTAGCATGATATGTGCAATGAATAAAAGTTATGTTGCTGATCATTTATTTACTAGTATGTGCATCCGTATCAAGCACGGATTAGAATTTCGTCTAAATCTATTTACAATATATTAAAAGAAATTACTACTAAAAAATATTTTTTATCCTTAGTACGTTTAATAATATTTCACCATTTATGTCCTTAAATGTAATTTTAACTCTAAATCTAAACTAAAAAAAATGCAAAACAAAAATAACTAAAAAAAAAGAAGATAAACATAAAACAAATCTACTCATTTTTAAAAAAGATACAGAAAAACAGATAAGTATAAAATAAATCTACTCATAAAAAAATAGATACATATAAAAAAAAAAGAATAAAACAAATCTACTAATAAAAATAGCATAGAAACCGCTTCTAAATTAGCTTGCAAAAAAAAATTAACTAATACAGTAGTTTTTTCTATTTACAATATATTAAAAAAAACTACTACTAAAAAACCTTTTTTAACCTTAGCACGTTTAATAATATTTCACCATTTATGCTCTTTAATGTAATTTTAACTCTAAATCTAAACTAAAAAAAATGCAACCAAAAATAACTAAAAAAAAGAAGATAAACATAAAATAAATCTACTCATTTTTAAAAAAGATACAAAAAAACAGATAAGTATAAAACAAATCTACTCATAAAAAAATAGATACATATAAAAAAAAAAGAATAAAACAAATCTACTCATAAAAATAGCATAGAAACCACTTCTAAATTAGCTTGCAAAAAAAAAAAAAACTAATACAGTAGTTTTTTTAAATAAGACAATTAATTCTTATCGATAAATATAAAAAATCACGGACAAATATTTTTCACTTATGCATAAAAAAATTGAATAAATATTTATCACCGATAATTATAATTTAGTATTAAAATATACACATGACAATCTACGTACTATATATATATATATATATATATATATATATCTATACACACACAATATATTAAAATAACCTACTGTTAAAAATCCAAATTTGTCCTTATCACTTTTAACGATGTTTCGAGTTTTGCGTCCTTAAATTTAATTTTAACTCTAAACTAATAAAAAAAATAAGAAAGAAAAATAAGCATAAAATAAATCTTTACATAAAAATAGCATTAAAAACCACATCTCTAAACAAATGAAAAAAAAAGAATTAAGGATAAAAGAAAATTTTCCATAAAAATAACAACGAAAACCACTTCTAAAAAAAAACTCAATCTATTTTAATTTTTAACTTCAAAAATAAGAACAAAAAAACTTAATTAATATAAATTTACGCATAAAAATAGAAACAAAAATCACCATAAAAGATATGTGCCAAAAATAATAACTTTTTTTAATGAAAAAAATAATAACTCAATGTAACATATAAAAACTTATATATAAAAAATAAAAATAGAAGAACCTAATAAAAAAAATTAATTAATATAAACTTACGCATAAAAATTGAAACAAAAATCACCATAAAAGATATGTGCAAAAAATAATAACTTTTTTTAATGAAAAAATAGTAACTCAATCTAACATATAAAAACTTATATATAAAATATAAAAATAGAAGAACCTAATAAAAGAATATACTTATTTTTGAGCTTAATAATAAAAGAACATAAAAACAAAATCAAAAACACAACCGAAGCGTTTGAATTTACTTATTTATGATCTTATGCGAAATAACTTATGCAAATATATAAATTTTTATGTATTATTATAAGTTTTTTAAGGTTGTTTATGAAAACAGTTTATAAAGATATTATTTTTGTTAGTGAAATTTTATGAATTAACATGCGTAAAAAAACTTATGAAATAACATAAAAGTTTATTTATAAATTATAATCATAAAGTATTTTCATAAGCTTAAAAATAAGCCAAGTTCAAACGGGCCCAATATATTAAATGTATTACTACTAAAAATCTTAATTTGTCTATATCAATTCTTAAAAATATTTCAAACCTTCTATTCCGTAAAAAAAATAAATTATATATTTCCAATTTACTATTTTTCTATATAACAGTTAAATTGTACTCTATATTTGTTATAAAAAAAATCAACTCTATTTTTGTTTACTCTTATATAAAAAATACAGGAGAAGTATATTATTGATGAATATATTTTATACTAATAATTACGAGGTAAATATATATTATAATAACACACAGGACAATTGTTTTAATGAAAAAAATAATCATACACGGGACAATTGCTTTAGTAAAAAAAAGAATTTGTACCAAAAAAATAAAAAAAATAAAAAAATCAATTTAATTATATATTATTATAATACACGAAACAATTGTTGATGAATATATGTTATAATAATACACGGGACAATTGTTTTGATAAAAAAAATCTAATCATACACGAGACAATTGATTTAATAAAAAAAGAATTGAATAATAAATATTTGTTATTATTAATTATAATTTATTACACAAAAATCATACACGGGACAATTGCTTTAATAAATTTTTTTTACTTAATTTAATAAGTTTTACAAAGAAATAGCAAAATAGCGTCATTTATTATTTATTTTTTCGATACAATACGTCACTTATATTTTAACAATATTTTATAAATAAAAAATCGATAGACCCGTGCGAATGCACGGGTCTCAAAACTAGTTAGTTACTTAAAAATATTTTAACTCACACATATTATAATATTTTTATCTGTAAAGTATTAATTAATATCATATATTGTTCATATTCTTTTTTTAACTATAGAAAAAATACCATTTAGACAAATATATAATATTTGTAGGTTTTATACTCAATATAATATCTTAGCTGATTTAGAAGAATTGAGCCGAATATTTTAAAAATGTAAAAAAAAAAAAAAAAAATATGGGAGAAATCTAATAACTCATTTAACTGTCAATTTTATTATAATGAAAAAAAAACTATTATACATTATTAAAAACTTCACGATAAACTACATTAACAATCCCACTACACACTCAATTTTCTTCATCTAATATCAACATCTTCAGACCTTCTTTGACGTGACTCCAGACAAAACGACATATAATTGTCCATGAGTGAATATAGATTTAGGAAGATATATGCCATCATGAAAAAGCGATTGACACTGAATCTTATTTATTATCATTGCAAAACATAAGATCAATGAAAATTGTCTTCTTGTAAACTTGAAACGTAATCTAGTGTCACTTGATATCATATTCAATCTTGGAATAATGATTTTATCACCCACTTTTTTTTCTTCCAGTAATAACGGTTGCACCAATATAATTTATTCCAAGATTATAATTACTGAATCTATATTCTTCATCAACATCACTGGACATCCAACAACTGGATCTATATTTCTAGTCCCATTACACAACCCAACAACTTGATCTATATTCCTCATCAACATCACTGGACATCCAACTTTATGTCAATTTGTGATTTGGAATGCCGAAACACTTAATATCATTTAAGAATTCGGTTGTGAACCATTCACCGTGTATCTCATTATTTGCATCCGATTTACAAACCGAATCAGAGCTATAATATTCTTGCTCACTTCCAGGGACCAACGATAGAAGATAATCATTAACATGCTTGACTGCATACAAAGTAAGAACAAGTATACTACGCTCTTGAAAAAATTCGGATTTCTTTTTTTAACTGATCATTAGGAATATTCAAAATAATTTCTCCACTCTCATTTGCAAATCCATTTCCATTACCGATTGAGAGAATTCATTCGGCAAACGTTTTTATTTCAAGTTGCTCAATAGGAACGGTCTAAGCGGTTAAACGCATATTTGTTGTAAGCTCCAAAACATTGCAATGATCCCCACAACTTTGGCGAATTGATGGCGGCTGTCACTATGTCTTGTCTACATCTTTTCCTAACAACTGGTAAAATTCTTCTAAAATCACCCCCCCCCCCCCCCCCCCCCCCCCAAAACAACTGATATACCACCAAATGGTTTATTCTTATTGTCCATACCATCGTAAGCCCTTATATCACGTAAAAATGACCTGTCCAAAGCCTCAAAGCATCAACGATGCATCATATATGCTTCATCCCAAATGATCAATTTGGTTTTTCTGAACAAAGCAGCCTTGTCGCTCTTTTTTTAAAAGTACATACTGATGTCTCATTAATTTGAAGTGGAATTTCGAATAATAAATGCGTTGTACGACCACCTGGTAGTAATAAGGATGTGCTCTGTGATTGGAAGTTGCATTAAGTACAATCTATCCTTTAGCACGTAGTCCAGAATACAATGTTCTCCAAATAAATGTTTTTTTTTTCTATTCCTCCATTTCCATATAAAAAGGAAAAAAAAAACCCAGATCCAGATTCAACAGAGTTCACAATTTAATTGTAAACGGTTTTCTGCTCAGGTGAAACCATGATAGATAGTTGATCATGTATCCTGACCATTTTATCTCTATTATAACTTAATTCAAACCTGTGTAAAAATTAAAGCAATTGAGATCATAACAATAGATCTCACTACTTAATTATTTTTGTAATAAATTCAATTAAAATGTCGAGAGAAATTTGTTTTAAAGGAAGATCATAATCTTTTACGTTGTGAAAAACTAAATCAAACACGTGTAAAAAATAAAGCAATCACTACAAGAAATGTTATTTTTAGCAACAACTTTTTTCGTTAAAAGTTGTTACAAGTCGCTGGCAAAACAAACAAATGTAATTTTGCCAGCGACTTGTAACAAAAAAAACCGTTGCAAAAAATCATATTTCTTGTAGTGAATTGTGACCGTAATCATATGCATTGCGTCTTAATTATTTTTGTAAAAAGTTCAATTAAAACTTCAAGCCATTTAATATAAATCAAACCCGTATAAAAAGTAAATTTATTTTGCCCATAACTTTAAGCCTCACATCTTCATTATTTTTGTACAAAGTTCAATTAAAATATCCAAAGAGATCTAATTTGATGGAAGATGGAAATCCCTTACGGCTTGAAGAACTAAATAAACCCCGTGTAAGGAGTAAAGTAATTACGATCATAATATTATGTTTCACATCTTAATTATTTTTGTATCAATTAAAATATCTAGAGAAATTTGTTCTAACCAAAGAGGGTAATATCTTACGGTATGAAAACTACTCCCAAGCCTATGTAAAATGTAAAGTAATTGAAAACTAAATAAAGCTGGTGTAAAATGTTCAAATAAATATCAAAAGAGATCGAATATAACAGAAGAAAGTAATATTTTATAGTGTGAAAAACTAAATCAAACTCATGTAAAAAGTAAAATAATTGAGATAATAATCTTAGGTCTCACATCTTAATTATTTTCGTAAAATGTTCAATTAAAATATCAAAAGAGATATGATCTAACAAAAAAAGGTAATCTTTTATGGCGTGAAGAACTAAATCAGCCTGCAGAAAAACTAAAACTAATGAGATTAAAACCTTATGTCTCACAATTAATTAACTTATTTTGTAAAACAACCAATTAAGATATTGAGAGAAATTTGGTCTAAAAGTAAGATGGTAATCTCTCACGTTGTGAAGATTTAGCAAGTCTTTTGTAAGTCTTTTGTCGTCAAATTTAGCATTTCTTTTTGTAAGTATTTTGTCGTCAGATTTAGCGTATCTTTTTGTAAGTCTTTTTTGTAAGATAAATTTAATTTAAATTTATAAATTGTTTGTTTTTTTGAGTGATGTCAATATTTAATTTATGATGCCAATATTAAGTTAGATCATTTTTTTAAGCAAGTTATCTTCTTTTATTATTTTTTTACGGGAGTTATCTTGTTTGTTATTTGTTCTTTGATACATGTTTTTATTTCTTTGATGATGACAATTTCTAATTATTTTTTTTGAGTTATGATATAGTAATAAAAAAAATTATTAAGCAAGTTAGATTGTTTGTTATTTGTTCATTGTTACACGTTTTTATTTCTATGATGATGTCAATTTTTAATTAATTTTTTTGAGTTATGATATAATAAATTAAATTCAAATTCAAATTTAAATTCAGTTTTTCTTTTATTTTAATGTTGATAATTTATTTTTTGTTCCTAGAACTAGTCCTAATCATAATAAATTAAATTCAAATTTATAAATTGTTTGTTTTATTTTAGTGATGCTAATCCATTTTTTTAGTTATTTGTTTTATAAGATAAAAAGAATTAAATTGAAATTAAAATATTTTGTTGTTAGTCGTGTTTCTTTAGGTTGTACATAAAGGACACATAGATGCCACGTTGGATTAAAATATTTTTTAAAAATGTCATGTGTACATTTTCTCTTTCAGAAGCAACGTGAGGATGCCAATTGTACTTTTTACTTTGAGGATGACAAATAATAATAGTACTAGTATGAACACTCGTGCCAAACACGGCTAGAAATTCAATTGTTTTAATAATTTAATATACACATATATATTGTTGTTAAAATATGATGAAAATTTTTTTTAAAAAAATTTCATTTAAACTATCAAGAGAGAATTGTTCAAATTGAAGAGGATAATTTCTTAAGGACTGAAGAACCTAATCAAGATTGTGTAAAAACAACTGATATTATAATCTTAGGTCTACCATATTAATTATTTTTTGCAAAATATCCAATCAAAAAATTCAAATTAGAAATATGATCTAACAAAAGAGGATAATCTCATATGGTATAAAAATTAAACAAAGTCACTGTAAAAACTAAAGCAATTGAGACCACAATCTTAGGTCTTGTATCTTAATTATTTTTGCAAAAGGTTTTATTAAAATATCAAGAGGGATATAATCTAACATAAGAGAGTAATTTTTTACGGTGTGAAGGAGTAAATAAATCCCCTGTAAAATGTAAAACAAATTGGATTATAACCTTAAGGCATATGTCATAATTATTTTTGTAAAATGTTCAAATAAATATCCAAATAAATTTGATCTAACAAAATAAAATAATCTCCCCTATGAATACTTGGGTCATGTGATTGTTAAAGTTATGGTATTTTATTATTCATAATCTATGTTTTCTATTTACTTATGCATTAACGACGTAATTTAGAATCTTAGCGTGATAATCGGGAACGCTTTTAGGATAGTATTTTAATGCTACTCTAGAACGATAAATGAATAGTGCTAAGGATTAGAGACGGTAAAATCTGACACTACCATCGACATAGACGAGTAGAGACGGAATCAGACACTAGTAGTGACATAGCTATTAGACAGCTATTAGACACTGAATAGTCTGATACAGGGCTCTAGTGGCAGTAAGAGTTAATTGAGAGTAATGACTACATGTATGATCATTTGCGCCGTAGCTAGGCTACGTGACACATCGAAGTAGCCTCTTCTAGGGTGCATTAGTTAAGGTGGTTGGGGGGCTTACTATGTATTAGGATAATAGGAAGGTATTACCACAAAAGAAATAAAATTAATCGTCAAACAATAGACTTAATAGTTGTATTATGCACCAATCATGCCAAGTAGGAGTAGGGGAGATAATCTATCTATCTTGTCTGTCCTTATCTTTCCGAATCACTATTTACTTTTCTGCAAGCATATCGCTATTTTTCAACTAAAACCTTTTCAAAAACCAAAGTGAATGCAAACCTAACATACTTAAATAACGCTAGTAGCGCATTGACACGATCCTTGTGGATACGAATTCATTCTAGACACCTATAGTGTGAATTATTACTCGACGATTGACTGGTCCACTTACCAAACAGTAGTCATTAGCGAACACCCCCAATATGAGAAATTGAAACAGTGGCAAACCATCCAGAAAAAAAATTAGAAATTATAAACATAACAAAGTAGGAACATCATTGTAAAATTTTCATCCTAGCATGAGAGATAAATCAACATTTTTCTCCTTACATACATTAACGACGTCAAATTACAACCTCTTCCAATGAAAATTAATATATGTCAAACTAATGGATTTACCTTCCTCAACCGTCTTGAAAAGTGAACTCGCACACACCAACCCCATTGTTGACATTAACAACCATCTGCACTTCGATTTATTCGTCCCAACGGCTTCCATCGAGCGAACCTCTTCCGCTAAGTAATCAAGTGCATGTCTGGAAAAAATTTCTTTGTCAACTCAATGAACATCAGTGTGAGCATGGTATTGATTGATTTTCCCCTTATTTTTTGCTGATGTCGCATAAATTGTTCAATGGAAATACTTTCAATAGCACATGAGCTGACTCGACCCTATTTAATGTTTGGATTGTGTGTTGGAAACAAAATTTCTTCAAAAATGGAGGATTTTTTGAAGGGTTTGGAGTGAATGAAAAAAGTTGGTAGTGATATTTATTGTTTGTGTTTTGTATCTACTTGGGTAACCCAAAACGCAATCAAACTCATTTTCTAATCTTTGATTTATACACAAAATCAAACCCTAGGATGTATATATATATATGGTTAAATTGAATCTCGGGTTCGAAAAAACCCGATCCAACCCAATGACAACCTTTTTTTTTTGTACAGACCCAATTACAACTTTATGTAGATGATACATTGAATTTTGTAAATTTATTTAACTCAATTAAACATTTTCTTAATATATGTATTTAATTTATTGCATTGAAAATGAATATTGAATCAAACGTATTTGGTACAAAATTTGTATCAAATACATTTGACTTTTCAATTTTTTTAATTCGCTTTTTCTTATTTTATACCTAAAGGAGTATTAAACTTCGTATTCTCCGCCACACAACTAGTATTTAAAGATGTTCTTGTATCAAAATAATGATACAAACAAGAATATAAAATTCATTTGTAAAAGTTTCTTTTGACCTAAAAATTATCAGATTGTGAAGTTACATCAACGAAGGTATATGTTTTGTTTATTTCATAGTTATTGCTTTTTCCAGAATTTTTCATCATTTTACTATATTAGTTTTGAAATTCTTTTTCTAATATCTTTTAAGCATAAGATTATGTTATAAATATTAGACTTAAAAGCCGAAAACTATCGTGATCACTTTTATATTCATTGTTTCTACAATGAAACCTTTACCGTTTGCCAATTTTATTTTTAACATATGACAATTTTCTTTAATTTTTATGTTGATTTATTTCTTTCAAGATTTTGATTTTCTGATATTAGTTTCTAGATCTTAAATTTATTTTTGAATTTTTATTTTGATAATAATTAAATTTAAATTAATAATAGAAAATTTAATTTTCATGTGACAGATGTTTGGTTGCCGAGTCAAAAGTTCGACATGGAGTGTTGAGATGCATCGCAAACATAGATCAAGAGTGAAACCCCTTGCCGATGATTGTGTGTTGTCCGTTTTGATCAATTCAAAATTGAACTATACAAATGCACTCTCAAAAATGCAACAACAAAACTCAAGAAGCTACAAAGATGCAACAACAAAACTCATGTCCCCTAATAGATGTCGTGAGCATGAAAATGATTTAAAATAAAAATTAAAATATACAATCAAAAATCAAAATTTATACGATATCAAATAATTCCCCTAAGAAATGAGTTGATACATTTTGGAGGATTTCACAAAGCAAATCCATTCTAATTGCTTTATTAAGAAAAAAAAAAAACAATATTCTAGGGCTACTTCAAATATGTAGTTCCAAATTGTACGGTCTTGATTATCATATCTTAAATTATACTATGTTTTAATGTAATAGTTGCAATCTAAATCATTTAGATATGAAGTTCCTAAGAAAATGAAAAGGAAAATATGCAAAAGTGATCAAGAAAGACTTATACACATCATTTATATATACCTTGGATATGGAGAACTATTGACATGTACATTTTTCATGTTACTAATGTGCAGTCAAATGACATATATTTTTTCTTGTATTTTTCTTTTCAACATTTGGAAGAATTAATGTAATATATTTTCTTATTAAAAGTTATGTATGTTTGTAAAAAATTTCAATTCACTGTTCTAATATTTTTCTATGTGTTGTTGTTTTAATTTTATAAGAAATCACAAGTCTCTTAATGTTACAATTACAAGTCTCTTAGACAAACCCGCAAACAAACAAATAAAAGGATTTTTTCACATTTTTTCTAGTAAAACTAATAAATTGTTGGATGTTCAAAATATTTCGTATAAAAAAATTACATACTTTAGTTTTCACTTTATTGCCATAAGGAAACTATCTCAAACCCCCTTTACGGGGGAATTTCAAGGAAACTAACTTGGAAGGCTATGCTAATACAAATCATAAGACTTGTTATTCTTGTTTTCGAAGGTGAAAATTTGCCAATATTACTTCTCCCCATTAATAGGTCATGAGAGGGTAGCCGAATTGTCATCCATATTGAGCATAAGAGTAAATATACAGTTGATTTGGACACCATATTTTTCATCAAAAACCTTAAGGCATTGGACTTATGGGTCCTTTCTTATCAAGTGCTCAATGGAACTCACCACTTGACAACCCTTTGTTACGAAAACTTTCGATGCAAGGAGTCAGTCGAACCTCTCGCCGAACCATTGACTCTAACACTACTGTTGAGTCACGAGGGGGCAGTCAATGAATCATGCCCATTGAGCTTAAACGTCCCGAATCAAACGTCCTCCATTGTAAACTTCTTCCTGCCCATTCTTCATCTCATTAGCACCATTAACTCCACCATTGACCCCATGTCCAACCACCATATTCTCAGCCTGATACTATGACAAAAACACTTCCACCTCACCCTCAAACACAATTAAAACACACGCATAAGATACCTTACCACCATCATATATACATCACATGCTTTAATTCATTGTTACTTCTTTGATTTATGTTGCTTTAATTGGTTACTATGGGCTTAGTTTTTTCTATTTTGGATGTCTTTGCCGTGGTTAAACTCCAATAGGACTTTGTGTAGGATCTTAGTTTTAGAGCTTTTTAACTAGATTGCTGAATTGCCCGTTGTTTCTTTTCTTTTTACTCTGACTTTTAATTATATTACTTTTATTTTGCAGATGATGAATAATGATGATATCGTTGAAGAAATGCAAGTTTGAAAATGAAGAGCTATGTTTATATTTTTGTAATAGGATATACATTTTGAATATGTTAGTTTAATTGTAAATGATTCACATTAGGATATACATTAAAGATATTAGATGCGGGTCTATTTCATTTTGAAGATGTTATAGTTTGAATGTGAACAATTGACATTATACATTATAATAATCCAACAACTTTATGTTGATCAATGTTATTTTGATATATATGAATGAATTACAATAATTTTATTTCAATTTGTCATGTAATTTTTTTAATTATTTAGGATCATATTGAAATTATTGTTTTTAAGTCTAACATAATAATAATTATCTAAATGGTTGATAAAATAAAATTGTTTTGCACTACATTAGATCAATTTTTTGTAAATCTATATTACAAAACTTTAGTTTTTGTAACGTTAATGTTTTTGTAGTTGAGAAACCGTGGTCGTAGCCACTGAAGAGGTCATATGATCAAAGGTCTACCATCGTATCAAGATGGGAGCTGTTTGCTTGCTAAGAAATTAAAAATTATAATTTTGAAGAAAATCTTGCTATCGCAGTACGATGGACACCATCGCAGTACGATGACATAACTTGGCGACCAAGCTGATGAAATGCACAAGATCAGTTATAATTTTGAACTGAATCTTGCCATCCCAGCACGATGGGCTTATCGTGGCTGCGATGGTTGCGACGCCTTGCTGAGACCCGTTTTAAAAATTATAAATAGAGCTCTCCTCCTTCATTGAAATTCATTCAGAAATAGAAGAACTTTCTCTTCATTACAAGAGAGGTTCGGAGGAGCTCTACGGGCATAGTTTTCTCCCCTTACGGGAAAGCTAACTCAGCAAGGTATGTTTTCTTTAGGCTTTTCTTATTAGATTCTTGTAATTTAATTATGTAAGTCTTTTGTAATAGATGTTTTAGGTTGTGGTGAAGACGATGAACTCCCTGATGAATACTTGAGTCATGTGATTTAGTCAAAGTTATAATAAAATATTATTCAGTATTATATTTGTTATTTATTTTCTTGCACTTTAACGACGTTGCCCGAAATCTGACCGGATCAGTGGGACTGCATATAGAATAAATATTAGGGTTAACTTTGATAGTAATATTAGGGTTTGCTTTATTATTTGTCCGGAACTAGTAATAAATATGCTAGATGAATAGAGACAGTAACATCCTGAACTAGTTGTGACATAGCAATTAGAGGAGGAATCAGACACTAGTTGTGACATAACAATTAGAAGCTGAATAGCCCGAAACTAGGATCTAGAGGCATTGGATGGTTGATGGTCATAATGCATGTTTGTCGAATAACTCTGTTTAGTAATTAGGGTATGTGACATAGCGAGGTTAGACTCTCGTAGGTACCTTGTTTGCGAATATACAGAAACTTCACTTACATAGGGTAGTAGTACAGTACTACCATAACAAGAATAAAATCAACACCGAATAATAATCTGAATGGCTATGTTATACACCGATCATGCCAAGTATGAAGAATGGAGTAAGTTCAACCGCCATACCTATCCTCTATGTTTCAGAATCAAAAAATTATACTTTTCTGCACTCATATCGCTCTTTTTATTAAAAAACCCTTTTCAAAACCAAAGCGAATGCAAAACCATGAACTCAGATAGCGCTGACGAAGCTTTGACACGATCCTTGTGGATACGAACTCATTCTAGACACCTAGAGTGTGAATTATTACTCGACGACAGACTGGTACACTTGCCAGACCGTAGTCAACCACCAGGGTATCTCACTGACTATGTCACTAATACTGATGATTTGGATAGTGATCAGCTTTAAAAAATTTCCATAGCCATGTTTAGTTCAGGTGAAGATCCAACAAGTTTTGAAGAGGCAGTAAAACTTGATGTGTGGAAGGTAGCTATGGACTCTAAGATCCAATCTATAGAGGACAATAACACTTGAAAGCTTGTCACACTTCCTCAAGGTGTGAAAGCTATATGTGTTAAGTGGATCTATAAGACTAAGTTTAATGAACAAGGCAAGATAGAGAAGCATAAAGCCAGACTAGTTGCCAAGGGTTACTCACAAAAGCATGGAATTGATTTTTGTGAAGTCTTTGCACCTGTGGCAAGATGGGACACTATAAGAACTATACTAGCCTTGGCTGTACATGAAAATTTGAGTGTGTTTCAACTTGATGTTAAAAGTGCTTTTCTTCATGGAGAGTTGACTGAAGATATGTATGTGCAACAACCCTTGGGATATCAGAAGGGTAATGATAGAGAAATGTATAAACTCAACAAAGCATTGTATGGACTAAGGCAAGCACCTAGAGCTTGGTACAACAAAATTGAGTCTTATTTTGTCACTGAAGGGTTTGAGAAATGTCCATATGAACATACCTTGTTTGTCAAGGCAAATGGGAAAACAGGTTTGCTGATGGTGAGTATATATGTAGATGGTCTTATCTACACAGGGAATGATGTTGGATTAATGAATAAGTTCAAAAATTCCATGAAAGGAAAATTTGCTATGACAGATCTTGGTAAAATGAAGTACTTCCTTGGAATAAAAGTAACACAGTGTGAACAAGGAATCTTCATTCACCAACACAAGTATGCAGTGGAAATATTGAAGAGGTTTGGAATGAAAGAATGCAACAAAGTCTATAGTCCAATTGTGCCAGGATGTAAGTTGATCAAAGATGAAATAGGCAAAGTTGCAGATGCAACTATGTACAAGCAAATGATAGGTTACCTTATGTATCTGCTAGCTACTAGGCCTAACATGGCATTTTCTATGTGCTTAGCTGCAAGATATATGGAAAGACCAACATAGATTCATGTGGCAGCTGTGAAAAGAGTATTGAGATATCAGAAAGGAACCTTGAATCTAGGTTTGTTGTTCAAATGCAAAGCAGACAATGAATTTGTGTTGATAGGGCGGAGTGATTTAGATTATGCTGGTGATCATGATGATAGAAAGAGCACCTCAGGGCATGTTTGTACTGTGGGAGAAAGTGTTGTGTGTTGGTCTTCAAAGAAACAATCCATTGTAACTTTGTCCACTACTGAGGCTGAGTTTGTCTCAGCTGCTTCATGTGCCTGTCAATGCTTATGGTTAAGGAATGTACTGAGTTTTCTCTAGGTGAAGCAGGTTGGGTGCACAATCATAAAATGTGATAATAGTTCTTATATTAAACTCTCCAAGAATCCCATAATGCATGGTAGATGCAAGCACATAGATGTGAGATTTCACTTTCTAAGAGATCTCAGCAAAGAAGGTGTGATTGAGCTCAAGTTTTGTAAATTTCAGGATCAGTTGGCTGACATTATTACCAAGGCTTTGAAGCTTGAGTCATTTCTGAAATTAAGGGAGGGTTTAGGAATGTGTGAAAAATCTTGTGTTGAGTAATTTCTGTGTTTTAGTGTTGTGACAGAAATTCTCTCTATGCTTGTCTGCCAAGTCATGTATGCAGTGAACTTGTGTTTTCTGTTTTGTTTTTATGTGCTTCAGTTGATTAGTGTAAAATTGATCCTCTTGTGATGAACAATTTAAGAGAGGGTATGTTAGAATTTGTTAGTTTGTTTTGTGGATCCTTTGGGCCACTTGGGCCTAGTCTTTAAAGCCCATTTGATCCTTGCTTGTATTAGCCTTTATAAGGCATTGATGTTGAATGAATAAATGAGGAGGGAAACTATTTTTCCAACACAACAGAAGAGAAAAAAATTGAAAAAGATCGAAATCCAGAAGGAAAGTCTTGGATTCGAGCTACCTTTGTGCTCAAGAAATGCAAATGTAATTATCTTTGTAATTACTCTAAGAGTCTAAAGTCTTTTCTATTTTGAACTGAAACACCATCTCACCTTAAATTTTTTGCTTTCAATAAAATAATATTTCAGTAAAAAAGAAAAGAAAGTTTCTTAAAAAATGTGTTAAAATTGAAAGCACTGGCAATCAACTAAAAATAAAATTATTATATTGAAATTTGGGTTAAATATAACTCTTTTTAAAGGCAATGTCCTTTATCCCCTCATTGAATATGTGAGCTTAAGACTTTATCTATTTGTTCCCTGTAATGATAACAAATTTTGGTTTATCTCCTCGTTGAGCATGTCACATCATCACTCATGTGGAATCTTAAGTCAACAAATTCCATGAGAGGGGTAAACCACAGAATCTTCACACTGCAAGGGGTAATCGAAAAAAAATATTACCGGGAATAAATCAAAACTCGCTCATATTACAAGGGGTAAACATCTATTAACCTTAGAAAATATCCAAAATATCAAAAGTAATACTACACTTTTAATTAGATCAATTTTGGTCCTTCAAATCTGTGAAATCATACTCACTTATAAAATTACTGTTTATTTTTTTGTCAAGTAGTTTAATAACTTAAAATCCACTTCGTAATATGAATAAGGGATAAATTACGAGTTTGAACCATGACTCCTCTCTATATATAATATGATGTTTCTACCAACCAAGCTACGCTCACAATTAGGGCTGTAATATGACCGATTTGGACAAATTTTTGGTGAATCCAGTATCCGAACCAATGAACTCTCGTTTGGTTCAATTTTGTTCGACTTTTGGTGTTTTACAAAATGAAACCGAACCAATCCAGGAAAGGAAATTCACTATTAGTAATTCTTAACCATCCGATCTTATATGAATAACCCTTATTCAAAGTCTACTACTAAAATTATCCAATTCTACCTGAGGGCCTACTCCCCCTAGATATGAGAACCTACTCACTTTCTCCAAATCACTAGTCACAAGTGATTAACACCAATAACAAAATCAGTGGTATGTTGAAAACTAATCCTAACTTCTAAACCTTAGCACCTAAGTTTCAGAGGCTAGTACAACCTTGTGCAGTGGGCACAAGTTCTCCGACTCGCAATCTAGTTTTAATCTAGAGATCTTCAAATATTTCAGTGGTTTGAAACTCCAACTTGTGTCTATATATAGGTATGTAGCTCCTCTTGATTGTAGAGTATTTGAGATGCATACTAATAGAAATTTAGTTATTAAAATAAATCATATTTTAAAAAAAACTCCATAAGATAAAGATTCAATTTGAACGTTATCCAAGTAAGTTATGATTCTCAATCATATCTAACACGTAAGCTTGATAACAAACTTTGTTATCTAACCTTTAATTAACTGGCAATCGTAAACTCACGCTGTGTAACAAACTTGGAGAGATTCGTGCCCCTTGGATAAGATTAAATCTCCGGCCAGCTGTTTCTGGGGCAAGATGTCCTACACAAATGTCAAGTACATCTTGTTTCAACATGTTCCACTGTCCAAGATGTCGGACACATCTTGTTCAACATGTTGCACCTACACATCTTGTTTATAGCCAAGTTGCTTTAGTCTTATAATGTAGTCAATCTCATAGGAACTACACATAAGTTTGCTTAAGTTATTTTTGAAAGACTGAGGTCTGAGAGTGTTATGTGTTTAAGTTAGGATTTGAGAGAAATGCAATGTGAGAGTGTTATTAATTAAATTAATCCAATTTATTCACTACAAGAAAACTCAAATTTCCTTACAAAATTAATTAATATTTATTCGCGGCCCAAGCCCTCTAAAAATTTGTTGCGGCTCAGGCCCTCTAAAACAAAGCAAAAACCGTCAAAAAAATAAAAAATTAATATTTTCGTAAAAAAAATCCGTCCAAAAGATACCGACGGCTTAGCCCGTCACTAAATAAATAATTACCGATGGCCTAGACCGTCACTAATTCCTGAGGAATGTTGTGACGGCTTTGGCCGTCATTAAATGGTGACGAAATTAAAAAAAAAAAACAGTTGTCATGGACTTGCAGCAAACGACTTTGTGACGGCCCTGGCCGTCGCTAGCTGCCTTTAGTCAATAAAAAAAAATGGCAGTCTGCAGATTTCATGAAATGCACCACAAATTCCAATCTTCATCTCATTTCTTCACATTCACAATTCTTCTTATTCACTTCATTTGATTTTCTAACATCTTTCTAAATTTCTCAAACACTTCTTTCATTTGATTTTCTAACATCTTTCTAAATTTCTCAAACACTTCTTATTCACTTCATTTCATTTTCTAACATCTTTCTAAATTTCTCAAATACATTTCAATACATCTTCACCATAATACTAGTTTTTGTTCTTCAAAAATCTTTGATTTCATGATAAAATGTAAGTGTTTTGTAATACTTTATCAAATTTTAAAGTTTGATATTTATATTAATATTTGAATGATATTGTGAATTTATATTAATTGATATTTTTAAAATTTTAATGTAGAAAATGTAGTGAACTTCATCTTGAATTTATATTAATTGAAAAGTAATCAATTATGAATTCAAAACATAATATTTAATTTTTGTTAACTAATTTTTTTTTTAAAATTAAATATTTAATTTTTAAAAAAAAATTCACCCAGATTTTGTGACGGCTTGAGTCGTCGCAAAAGCCGTCGCTATCTGAAATTCCTAGATTTGACCATTATGCATTAGTGACGACCAATGGCCGTCGCAAAATCCGTCCGGGTCATTACTAACGGCATGGGCCGTCACAAAACTTACCGACGCCTGTTTTAGCGACGCCTAGAGGCCGCCAGCTGATCGCCAGTAGCTTAGCCATTAGCGACGGCCTTTAGCCATTAGCGAGGGCTTTTGGCCGTCGCAAAAACGCGTTTTTCTTGTAGTGATTTATTTTTTTACAATAAGTTGAGTCAGATTTAGACGTGAGATATTATATGTTTCTAGGGTGAACTAAATATATGGTTAATAATTCAACTATTGGTTCGGTTTTTCGATTTTTAAAAAATGTATCCGTGAACCGAACCGAACCACATCAGTTTGTAATTGGTTCGGTTCGATTTTGGATCCAAATCATAAAATATATTTTTTTTCTATTTGAATTTATTTGAATTATGGTTCAATTGAATTTTTCTGATCCACTTAATCATTATCTTCTTAGACATTTAACGAAATATGAAAATCAAAGAGTAATATTTTCTCATCTATACTTTGTTCTTTAAAACTATAATTCTTTTTAAGCCTAATTATGCAGTTTAATTTAGTCTCATATTTTGACAATTTTTTAATTTTGATCTCCAATTTCTAAATCACCCATTTTGTTCCCACTGTTTTAACAATTTATAAATTTTGGTCGTCTATTGAAATGTGTCACATATACGTATGGGAAAAATGATGAGATTAATTTTAGAAATTGATAGAAATCAAGGGATTAAAATTACTAGTTTAGAAATAGGAGACCAAAATCTAAAAATTATCAAAATAAAAAGACTAAAATTGTAATTAAGTCTTCTTTTTATGGGCAATAGTTGCAATCATGCCGGTCATCAAGTGATTTGTTCGGTGAAGACTCAATTTGGTACTCACAAATTGTTTACGGGACAATTCAGTCTCTTAGCAAAATAAAATTCAAATTAATCCTTGATATTTTCATATTGAGGACAAATTATTCCCCCTGTTATGACAAATTAGAAACTAGTTTGTCCTTAGTATAAAAATATGATAGATTTATTTGGATTTTATTTTTGTAGAGGCTGAAGTGAACCGTACAAAATTTGTGAATGACCAAAATGATTTTTTTTTTTCACTTTTTTTTTTCTTATTTTAACAAATCACAGGTATCAAGTTGAAATATTTATACGGGTATACATACTTGGCAATCTTTGACACCATCTAAAAACTCATAAATATGAAAAGAAGATATCAAATTTAGATCTGGATAACCACAAAAAAAAGTGTTCAACCTAACAATCATATATTATCAGTTAAATCAAGTATTACGTATCATACATGCCACCATATCTAAGTATCTATCGTTGCTTGGTGGGGCGGTCGTGCCTGAAGGTATCACGTACCACCGGTAGTTTGCCAGCATGTCTTCAGTCATGGACTGCATTTGGAGATTCATCCAATCACGTTTTATGTCTCGTCCTCTTTGTTCTATGGTTCTATTTTCGGTACTTGGTGTGGTGAGTAATGTTACTGGTCGTGCCATTTTCGCATGTGTTCCTTTGTCGAAGTTGTCATGTCGACCTCTTTGTTCCATGGTTCTGTTGCTGATGCTTTGTTCTATGGTTCTATACCGTCTTTCCTCTCCGGTGAGCTATTTTCGTCGTTCGCTTTCGATGTCGGTCGTTTTAACTCGAGTATGGACCATTCACATTCCTCTTTCGTTTTAGAAGGTTGAGGTTTGGTTAGGTTGGGTTTTCTTCTGCAATCGATGTTGGCGGTTCAAGGTGGTGGTGTCAGGGGCGAACCTGGACGAAAATTATTAGTGGGGTTAAAAAAAATTGGCATTTTAAAGAAAAAAACTCATCCTAATAATTCAGTTAAACAACAAACAATATATAGAATTACTACTAGTACAATATGTACGTTCTAAAAAAGAACACCAACAAACCAGAAAATTTATATTTAGAAAAAAATATATCAGCAAACTAACAAAATATATTCAAAAAACCACAAATTTTCTATTCGGAAAAAAAAATGGCTATAACTTATTGAATATTTTTTAAATCATGCATATTATTATTGTTTACACAGGTCCGCCCCTGGGTGGTGTTGGTTTTGTAGGAGAGGTGTTGGATCTGGTTTTGCTGTGGTGGTTTTGTTAGCTGCGGTGGTGATGGATTTTGATTTTTCTTGCCTTCTATTTGAGTCTTTGTCTGTCGTCACGTAATCAGATCACAAATGTAGACCATTCGCCTTATACCAGAGTCTCTTGGTGTTATCCATCGCGCTGATAGCATTGGTAAGTTACAATTTACTCAGATCTGCGTGGAGTGCTTTTAGTTGACCGCATTTTCTATTAATCCTAAAAGGGTCTGATTTGACAAGGGTGTGTATCGGTGGGAGTTGTTTTAGCTCCACTTAAGCTTTGTGATGAATCTTTTTTGCCACATCGTGTGGTGTTGTTTGGCAAGGGGTGCCGATAGCTTGAGCATATGGTTTCAAGTTTTTGTTTGGCTTTGGAATGGTTGAGGAGGTTTTTGTTTGGCTTTGGTTGGGGTTGTTGCATGGATTGTGGAAGAGGTCTTAGTTGTTAGGAATCAAATGTACATTCAACAACTGCATTTTACATGACCCTTGAGTCTTATTTATAGGCTACTACTAATCCTAGCTGTAACAAACTTAACAAACTTAACTGCCAAAACAACTTGCAGCAAGCCAGGCTTGCTTGCACGCGCACCTTGCTAAGCCAGGCCAGGCCAAGCCTCGAACGCGCCTTGGCGCGCCTACCTAACAGCAAAACTTGCTTTACAAGTAACACAAACCAAACTAAAACTAGAGGATTCTTAACAATCCCTCCCTTAAATCTAGTTGTACAACAACTAAGTTTACACCAAAAACTCATTACTTCAAAGTAGAGCTGCTGCATACTCCAAGCCTGCTCCTAAGCTTCTCAAATGTTTCCAACTTGACTGCCTTAGTCATCACATCTGCTAACTGGTTTTGAGAGGCACAGTGTGCCAGCTCAATTACACCTTCACAGCTCAAATTCCTCAGAAAATGAAACCTTATGTCAATATGCTTGCTTCTTCCATGGAGCACAGGATTCTTGCTCAATTTGATGGTTGAGCTATTGTCACAAAATACAGTCAAGCAATCATTTTGTTTGAGTCCCATGCTTCCTAAAACTCTCTGTAACCAAATTCCTTGACATACACAATGTGCTGCAGCAATGAATTCTGCCTCAGTAGTGGACAAGGTTACTATAGGCTGCTTTCTTGAAGACCAAGATACTGCACCAGAGCCAATCATAAACACATATCCAGATGTGCTTTTCCTGTCATCCACATCCCCACCATAATCACTGTCAGAGTAAGCTACCAGCTCAGCAATGTCACCCCTTTTGTACAGAATACCAAACTCTAAAGTACCTCTAATGTATCTAAGAATTCTCTTAGCTGCCATCATGTGTGTTTCAACAGGATGCCCCATAAATCTTGCAATCAAGTTGACTGCAAACATCAGGTCAGGTCTTGTAGTAGTTAAGTACATTAGGCTGCCTACAATTTGTTTGAACTGGGTGGGATCAACCTCATCTCCTGAGTCATGCTTAGAGAGCTTGGTGCCTGGTACTATGGGACTGCATACTTCATTACTTCTTTCCATGCCAAATCTTTCTAGAATTTCTTTAGCATATCTTTGCTGACACACAAAAATTCCTTGATCACTTTGAATAACTTCAATCCCAAGGAAGTGCCTCATTTTCCCTAAATCAGTCATATCAAAGGAATTCATCATAGATTCTTTGAACTTCTCAAACATCTTACTATCATTTCCTGTGAATATCAAATCATCCACATAGAGGCTATTGATTAACCAGCTGTCTTTGTGTTTCTTCACAAACAAGGTATGTTCATAGGGACACTTCACAAAGCCTTCAGAAATGAAATATTGCTCAATCTTGCTATACCAAGCTCTTGGAGCTTGCTTTAAACCATATAAAGCTTTGTGCAGTTTGTATACATGATTCTCCTTTCCCTGTATCACATAACCCAGAGGTTGTTCCACATACACAGTTTCTGATAACTCCCCATGTAGAAAAGCACTATTCACATCAAGTTGAAAAACATTCCATCCCTTTGTTGCTGCTACAGCTAATAGACTCCTGATAGTGTCCCATCTAGCTACAGGAGCAAAAACTTCTCTATAATCTGTACCATACTTCTAAGCATAGCCCTTAGCTACCAACCTAGCTTTGTGCTTTTCTATCTCTCCCTTTTCATTAATCTTAGTCTTATAAATCCATTTAACACCAATTACTTTTGCTCCCTTAGGTAGTTCAGTAAGTATCCAGGTCTTGTTTCTCTCAATAGCTTTGATCTCATCATTCATAGCTTTCCTCCAAACTTGACTTTTATTTGCTGTTTCAAAACTCACTGGATCTTCACTTACACATGGACCAAATATCACTAGATTCATAGCATCTTCATCTGTTTCTTCCATAGTTGTGTCAAAATCACTGTGCCAATATGGGGGTTTTCTAACCCTCCCTTCTCTCAAGTTTGAGGTAGAAGTCCCTATATGCTCTTCATCATTACCATCATTGCCTTGAGTTGGCTCATCTTCAGCTTGAGCCTCAAGATCAACATCACCACCATTGGTTTCTTCACTTGCAATCTCGCTATTGTTGTCAGGACAAGGCTTGTCAGAGGTAATAGGTGTCTGCCATTTCCATTTCTCAAGTTCTGCAAACACAACATCTCTACTAATCACAATCTTCTTGGTCACAGGATTGTATAATCTATAAGCCTTAGACTCTTCACTGATTCCCAGATATACACACTTGATACTTTTATCATCTAATTTTCTTCTCTGAGCATCTGGCACATGAGTGTAGGCAATGCATCCAAATATTTTGAAGTGACTCACTGAAGGCTTGCTTAGGCTCCAAGCTTCTTCAGGTGTTATATCACTCAGTGCAGCAGATGGACTTCTGTTAAGCACATAGTTTGCCCAGTTCACAGCTTCTGACCAAAATTCCTTTGGCATTTCTTTCCCTGACAACATGCTTCTCACCATTTCCATTATGGTTCTATTTTTTCTTTCAGCAATTCCATTCTGCTGAGGGGTGTAGGCTGCAGTAAGTTGTCTCTTGATCCCATTCTCTTCACAGTAATTTTTAAAATCAAGTGAATTGAATTCCCCTCCTCTGTCAGTTCTCAAGCAACATAATACTTCTCCACTTTCCCTTTCAACATTACTTCTAAACTTCTTGAAATAGTCTAAGGCACTTGACTTGTCAACTAAGAAATACACCCAAGTTCTTCTGCTGAAATCATCAATAAAAGTAAGGATATACCTTCTTTTGATGTTGGAGGCAGGAGTTATTGGTCCACATATATCTGAATGCACCAATTCAAGTCTCTTTGAAGACTTCCAATTGCTTGTCTTAGGTATGCTATCTCTGTGTTGCTTTCCCACAAGGCAATCTTCACATACATGCTTCAAATCTTCAATCTTTGGCAAGCCTTTCACCATGTTTTTCTGTTGTAGTAGCTTTAAACCCTTTTGATTAAGGTGTCCAAATCTACAATGCCAGAGATAGCTGCTATCTTCACTTCCAATTTGAAAACATGCCAGTTTTGCCTCAGCAATAACTGGATAAAGCTTGTTAGATGCCATTTGTGAGGCCATTATCAAGCCTCTATGCTGATGATACACCTTACACCAATTTTTATTGAATACAATGGTGAGATTCTTTTGTTGTAATTGACCTATGCTCAACAAGTTATTCTTCAACTCAGGAATATAGAACACACCAGTGATTACTTGAGTTATACCATTTAACTGTAGCTTGATATCTCATTTTCCTACCACATTCATTTGTGAGTTGTCACCTAGCCTGACAGTTTCTTTGAACTTGTTATCAAAGTTGTGAAACCACTCCTTGATTCCACACATATGGTTGTTGCATCCAGAATCCAGATACCAAATCTTGTTATTTGGTGATTTTTGCATATGTGTATTGAAAGCCATTAGTAACACTTCTTCACTATCATTGTAATCAGCATAATTTGCATAGTCTTCAAGATTAGGGCATTCATATTGGAAGTGACCATATTTATGACACTTATAGCATTCAATATGTTCTTTATTAATCTTTTTACCTCTGCCTTGGCCTCCTCTACCACGACCTCTTCCTCTCCCTGCACCCTTGTCACCATAAGAAACCTTCAAGGCTTGCTCTTCTTCTTTGACAGGTTTCAGCTTTTGCTCATGTACAAGAAGAGAGCCTTGTAGTTCATCTATTGACAATGTCTCCACATTGTTAGATTCTTCTATAGCACACACAACATAGTTGAATTTCCCACACATAGATCTCAAGATCTTTTCAACCACTGTCCTTTCTTGCACAACTTCACCTTGAATCTTCATTTTGTTAACTGTTGTTAGAATCCTGCCAAAATACTCATTGACAGATTCTTCTTCTTTCATCTTTAAAACTTCAAACTCACCCCTTAAAGCTTGCAACTGAGCACGCTTTACCTTAGTGGAGCCTTGATACTTCTGTGCCATAGACTGCCAGATAGATCTTGATGTGCTCTTATCAAGAATAGTCTCAATGATTGCTCTATCAATCGAGTGAAACAGGTAGTTTTTGGCTTTCAAATCCTTCAACTTGGCCGCAGCAACAAGTGTTCTTTGTGCCTCTGTTGGTTCTTCAGGTAATGCAGGAATACCACCTTCAACAATGTCCCAATACTCTTTGGAACGTAGCAGATTTTCCATTATCATAGCCCAATGGTCATAGTAACCATCGAACTTAGGAATGGTAGGGTTACCAGATGTGTTGTCTGCCATGAATGAGCTTCAAGAATGCACCAAACGTGCCAAGAACTTGAACACAATCCTCACACAACCTCTCAAGAAAGTGTATCCCACCCAAGAACAGAAACTCACAGAAGATTTCTCACTATTATCTTGTGTTTCCCTGAATCAAGTTGAATGCACACGCAAGGTGGCTCGATGATACCACTTGTTAGGAATCAAATGTACATTCAACAACTGCATTTTACATGACCCTTGAGTCTTATTTATAGGCTACTACTAATCCTAGCTGTAATAAACTTAACAAACTTAACTGCCAAAACAACTTGCAGCAAGCCAGGCTTGCTTGCACGCGTGCCTTGCCAAGCCAGGCCAGGCCAAGCCTCGAACGCGCCTTGGCGCGCCTACCTAACAACAAAACTTGCTTTACAAGTACACAAACCAAACTAAAACTAGAGGATTCTTAACATTAGTGTTGTGGTGTGGTTTTTGCCTCTGGCAGATTTTAAAAGGGGTGGATTTAGTTGATCATTTGTTTGGCTCTGTTTAACAAGTGGTTAGCATTTAGACTAGTTTTTGTTGATATTGTTCGGTTGTTTTATAGAGTTGGAGACATCCAATCGAGCTATTGTAAGCTGTGAGTTGGTGTGATTGTTTGTTGTGCATTGTACTTGGTTAAGGTGTTTTCATCCTCTTGTCTTTCTTTGTTTTATCTCGACAATATACTTCTTATTTATAGATTTTGTCTATTAATAAAATTTGTTGATTAAAAAAGAATTTAAGTATTTTTTTATCTTATATTATCATCTATAGAATTTTAACAATTAATTGCACACGGTTTATAAATTGTAATATCCAAAAAACAAAAACCCAATTAAACCCAAAAGGAATATATTTCAAGAATCAAACATGTAGCTAGTATTCTTCATTCAATAAGTATTCATTCCTTCCTTTTTGTTACTGAAATTCCATGTTATGATTTTTCAACTTGATTCCTTGAGCAGCAATGTTATAGCCCAACATGGGAAGTGGGTGGAGGAATCTGTTGATAATGATCACAGCTTTGACAATCCTCCACAGGTCATATTGGCATAGGATGTACTTGTTTGTTGCCCACCCGTGCTTTAAATTAAATAAAATAATATTCTTACTTTTGCATTAAAAATTAGATTATACCACATGAAATAAAAGAGAATCCTAAAGATTGGTAAGAGAGAGAATCCTAAAGTATTTATGTGAAAGGTTAAAAAGTTTCCCACACAATGTTAAAAGAATGAAAAAATAGAAATATTGCTATTTCATTTTTAAAGTTAAAGAATTGTTATTTGAATAATATATAATAAGTTACTCCTAAATATGTTTTAAATTCCTCTAAACAGGGGTAAATATATTTATCTCCTTTTAAGTATATCAACTGTTAAATATTAAAATTGAAAGTGTAATTCATGTACATGTATTTTAAAAAAAAAAAAAATACTAACTAGTGTTTTTAGAATAGTTAAGGAGCTTTTGTAAAAAAAAAAATAGTTAAGGAGCTTAATATAGTAAAAAATATTGAAATTGAGTATTCCATTTTTAAAAAAAATAAAAATATTCATTTTAAGTTAGATAAGTAGAGTGTTCGAAGTTTAAATACTGACTTTATATATAAAATGTGATGTCCTACTAACTAAACTAAACTCAAGAGGCACTAATGTGAATATTTTAAATCAATATTATAAAATCTATACTATTATTATTTGCATTCCTCAAAGTAAAATATGATGTCCTACTAACTAAACTAAACTCAAGAGGCACTAATATGAATATTTTAAATCAATATTATAAAATACCATTTAAGCATAGATTCTATTCAATATTTAATTTTCATCTCCTAAAACAAATTAGTAGTTTTTTATCAAGTAGTTAAGTAACTGAAATTTCACTTAGTGGCTCGAAGTCATGACCTCGACTGCACTATGCCAATATTTAATAAATGTAAAAAAAAAATTGATAAAATTTTGAGTAAAGTTATAATCTTTAATATATTATTCAAACCGTTAAAGTTAGTGGTTTAATATTTTTATATTCTCTTTTTTTTTTGGTACAATCATTTTCATATTCTTAATTAATAATTATAGACATATTAGACAAATAGTATAGTACTCCATTTATCTATGTACAGTATATAGTAATTTAAAAGATTTTTATACTTGATGAAAAACGACTTTTTAAAGAATGCCCATAAACATGGATAAATGATTATCTACATATTTGAATTCATGGTGTGTACGCATGGACGGATCTAGAATTTATTTTTGATGTGGCCGAATTTTATTCGCATAAAAAACTCAAGCATTAAATATATATTTTATCTATTTCAAATTTTTTATCCTTTTAGAGTTTCATACATAGATTAAGAAATAATAAATATTGAAATATTAAGTCATTTTGGCTCTTACTTTTTATTAAAAAAGAGAAAAATTCATTTAATTGATGTTTTCAGTTTTTTGTAAGAAAACAACTGGTAAAATATTTGTTAGACTACTTGGCTACCACTTAGAAGGGGGGGTTGAATAAGTGGTCCTTTTAAACAATGTTGATTTAAAAAAAAAAAATAGTTCAAAAGGTACGCGCGGAAGCACCACCGGATCGGTAGTCTCTTTGAACCCGATTGATCACTGGAAAGGTAGTATAGCCTTGAACGAGATGATAATGAACAAGAAACGATCGTGTGCAAAATATTCGAATTAAACGATCCAATAACACAGTCCAAGCAAGTTACGAGAATTTAAAGCTAATCCAATCACAATCAAGATATATGTCAATTGAGTTTTTGTGCACACTTACGAACACGAAAATTCAATTGAATCGAAAATTAAAGCGATTGCGTAAAGTAAAAAGATTAAGGACGAAAGACACAAACGATTGATTAGGGAGTTCCCAACGGCTTTCGTATCGTCCTCGCGGT
Source organism: Trifolium fragiferum (assembly GCA_954870985.1). Lineage (NCBI taxonomy): Eukaryota > Viridiplantae > Streptophyta > Magnoliopsida > Fabales > Fabaceae > Trifolium > Trifolium fragiferum. The sequence goes on along the minus strand of OX940790.1, from coordinate 38,641,645 downwards.
CGGCCGGGTACGTCTCCCCCCAAATAACCAAACGGGTTATTTGAGCGTTTATTGATTAAAAACGTTTGAACGATTGTGCACAATTTACAAAGACTCCAATAACCCTATATCGAATCTAATGCAAACTATGCGTAATAACCTCAACAAGTAATGAAGCTTCTCCCTCTGATTCCAACGATCCTAACCGTGCGCAAATCCTCGCACCAATCGTCCAGCTGAGTACCTCGCTTCTTCGTTGTTGATCCTTCAAGATATCGCACAATCTTGAATCCTCGAGAAAACCCAAACCTTCTTCACAAATCAACTCGATCACGCCTCTGATTCACCGCAAGCCGTATCGAACGTTATCGATCAAATGTACAACCTTTATCCGAATGATCTCATACTCACTCTTCAATGAATTGCAATTTGATGGAAGATGATGATCTTGTGAAGAATAACCCTTTGATCCAAATTATTCACCAAATTGAATCCCAAAGAATTTATCAAAGCTATTTCACTTTCTCACAGGTTTTCTCTCTTTTACAATAACAAAGCACATTGCTATTTATAGAGCAAATAGAATTGAGCAAATTTAGGCAAAACTGAACAGACATGTATCGATACAAATGATGGTTTGTATCGATACAAACCCTTTGACCAGCGTACAAATTTGAAAAATTTGACCTATGTATCGATACAAACTCGTATGTGTATCGATACATATATCAGTTTCTTGAAATCTTGACTGATATGTATCAAGCATGCTTCGATACACCATGAGTTCTCTGGTCTATTGAGAGATATAGGTGTGTATCGATACATGCAAGCATGATTCGATACACAAGTGACTCTCTATCTCTGAGAGACCAGTTTTGTATCGATACAAGTGATGTATGTATCGATACAAAAAGCACAAAATCAGTCTGAAGTAATTTCAGAACATTTGTATCGATACAAATGATTATGTATCGATACAGAATACCTAAAAATCAATTTTTCAAAGTTTAAAAATAGTTTTTCGCTGTCAAGTCATTTGTAGTGTTGCCAAAATATGTTCTACTCTATTTTCATGTGTTTTGACAATTATTAAAACATGAGGATGAACTGGTGCACTTACAATATTATTAATTGTAATTTGATTTTTTAAAAGAATCAAAATTTTGAGACAAAAGTAAAAAACTAAAAGAACCAAAGATTAAAGACCGAAGAAATAGTAAAAGTTTAGTATTCTCTTCATCATACCTAGCATTGAACTTATGCAAGTGCAAATTTACAACACTAAATAATTTATTTTTTTGAGCAGCAAATGATTATACTTCTCTTTTATTTATCATTTTTGACATGATATGGATTTAAATGAGTTTTTTAAAAGGCAACAAATCAAGATAAAAATAATGAAAATCATGACTCGAAAATCAAATTTTTGAATTCATTTTTTCAGAATGAACTTTTTTCTAAACATGCTGGTGGAAAAATCATTCAAAAATACACATTATCTTAACAGTAGGGATCAAAATTGAGTGCATGATAATTTTTAGGAACTAAAAATTTAATAAAAATTAAGTAAAGACTAAATTTAAAATATCATCATTTTATAAGGACCAAAAATATATTTAACTTTGTACACACACACACATATATATATATATATATATATATATATATATATATATATATATATATATAAAACAAAATTGAAAATTTTGGTGTGGCCATGGCCATACTAGGCCTTAATGTACATCTGTCCCTGTGTGTACGGTATAATCACACAATCCACTATCATTTTAACCTATAAAGTTCCGATTCGCGACACGATATCAATACGTCGATACGAGAAATTTTTTAAAAATCTTTATCTGATATTGTCGCGATACGTCATTTAAAAATTAAATTTAAATTATATATATATATGCACAATATATAAACATGACTAAAATAAATAATATTAATAATGATAATTTTTTTTGAAAGACAAAAAATTATTATTATTATTATTATTATTATTATTATTATTATTATTATTATTATTATAAACGTCAATAGTTCAGTGTACAAGAAGTACAAACAAACCAATAAGTTTGCACATGAGCAAATCAGGAAAATTGCCATTGAGGCCCCCCACCTTTGCTCCCAGGCCCCCCAAACTGACCAAATTGCCCCTGGACAGAATTTTCGTTGCATAGACAACGAAAACAAATGACTATTGGTGACAAACTGACGAAAGTGAGCAATACCTGCGCGCATTCAGGATTTGGCCCAGATTAAGTTGGTTTCGTTGTCAACCTCACGAACGCGCTGCCTTTCGGTTTTTTTTGCTAGAACACTATTTATGAAATAATGTATTATTTCCGCTTGACATGACCCGAAGGGATTTTCCGCTAGGCCGGCTTTACTCTTTCCCCGGAGCGAGTTTCTCTTGCTCCAGCATTCATGTTTTTCCGGGATGGTTTTCTTGTTGTTTCGCGCAGTTGTATTTTCTTGCCCATATTTTCCTGTTGCTAGGGGCAGGTCTACTTTTACCCCGGGATTACGATGAATAAATGTATTATTTCTGCCTGATATATTCATTTGTAATGGTTGTAACAAAAAATTAATGAAATTGTTTTTGTTAATTGTATTTTGCATTGTTAATGTTATTTTTAATTTTCATTTTGAAGTTGTTAAATTAAAATAAATTAACATTAACTTAGTAAATAACAAAATTTGGAATTAACATTAACTTATTGGAAATAACAAAAATAAATAAATTAAAATAAATTAACATTAACTTTTTGTAATTAACAGTAACAAAATTTGGAAACTCTGACCAATTTTCGTTGCCTAAACAACGAAAATCTGGAAAACGGATTCCAATTTTCGTTGCCTAGACAACGACAATCTAGAAAAGGATCCAGTTTTCGTTGCCTAGACAACGAAAGTCTGGGAAATACGTCCCAAATTTCGTTGTCTAGACAACGAAATCATTGGTCACAGAACCAGTTGCAGTGGCTTATTATTGTGTATCAACATGGTTTTCGAAACCACGCAAACCTGTCCATGTTCGTTTTTAACAGACCTGTTCATACAATTTGAATATACGTTTCTCAACGTAGTTACGAATAATTAAAAGTACAAATTAAAATTAAAAAACGCATTTATATTGTCGATTAATACGAACAAACAACACCAAATTGTCGATTAAAATTAAAAGTACAATTATTACAAAATCAAGTTCCAAAACTATAAGTACGAACAAACAACACCAAATCAACTAAAACAAAATAAACAACGACGAGACTCTAGGCTTGAGAGCTTGGTCCGGCATCTTTGTTTTTCTTCTTCTTTCGCCTCTTTCCTTCACCGTCTTTCTTCCTCTTGCGCCGCACCGAGTAACTAGTGATCGGCTCCAAATCATCACACACTTTTTTCAATAATGCCTTGGCCTCCTCCATAGACATTTCTTCCTCAACCTTTTCCATCACCTCCGTCTGCACTTTCCGACAAAATTCAATCACATCCATCTTTCCATCCTTGTTGTCCTCCTCAATCAACACTTCAAGATTTGCCAGCCGTGGAGGACTGCCCTGGCATGGTGCATTAATCTTTGGATGCAAGACTTTGAAGAACCATGCAATATATCCAGGGTCGGCTTCAAAACCATGTGTGGATCTTAGACCCCGCATTTCCTCCGTCACATAATTCTCAGTCAACATATTCTGAAAGGCGTGATCAATTGTGAATCTGTTCATTTTCGCCTTTGCAGATATGTACGGAGCTCTCGGTATTGACTAAACATGTCCATATTGCTGGAGGACACGTTCAAGCAAATGTGGGGAAATCATTGACTGTCCACACATAATCCAGCCCGAATACCAACTTGCATCGTCAAACGGCTTGATATGGCGACGAGCGACATATGGTTGCCACACGATGTCGTCGTGCTCCATCCGATCCAACGCCAGCCTTGTTTCATCCGGTTGCACACCCCCTTTCAACGGTTGAAATTTTGCAGCCAACGGAAAATGGGGCTCAAATTTTCTGTTCAAAACATATGTCCCAAATCTAGGGAAATGTGCATGAACCCAAGCCTGCACAAAATAAACAAATTCAATCAACAACATATTATCAGAGATAATGAATTATAACGGAACATAAATAAATTATACGATAACAACCATATTAATTTATTATGCAAAAATATTAAATAAAATAAAATGAAAACAAGAACTAAAATATAAATTTAAATATTTACCTAAAAAAGGCAATTGTAACCGGCATTGTTTCCACTCTTCTGCCTGGTTTGCTTCTTCAAATAGTTCAACAGATACGCCAGTCCTGAGGCACCCCAATTCCATGTGTGCAGCACAGCCAGGTCTTGCAAGTATGTCAGGAAAATGACATCTACATACCGCGTACTTTTGTTGGTGAACAGTGTCGCACCCATCAAGTACAGCTGAAAACATCTGACGGTGCATTCCCTGTAGTACAGCACGTCGTCCTCCGGCTCCTAATCATTCTCTGCCTTCTGAGCAAGGTTCAGGTTGTCCAAGTACAAATTCAAAAGCTTGGGAAATCCAATATGCGCTCCCTTCATCTTAAAAAACTCATCCATGCAATCCGCCTTCCCGAAGTTGAGGTACTCCTCACACATATCCGCTCCTTCAGCCTTGGTGCATGCGGTGGATTCGTGGTTAAGCATCTTACCACGAATCGGAATGTGAAGCAACGACGCAACATCATCCAAAGTGATGGTCACCTCCCCGACCGGTATATGAAAGGTGCCGGTATCTGGTTGCCACCTCTCTGCGAATGCAGTCAGGACACCCCAATCGACGTTGTTGTAGTTTGTCTTCAGCAGGGGTGCCAATCCACTTGCATTTACAGGATCCCAAAACCAACGCAAGTGTTCTCCGGGCAAATCGAAGTCATTAATTTTTTTGCCATTGTTCATGCACCTCAAATATTGCACCGGATACTGCATAAAAAAAAAAATAACGCATATTAATGTTAACGAATTAAGACATACATCAAAATTTAATTTAACGAATTATAAATTAAGTTAAAAAAATAACACATATATTAACGCATATATAAACGCATGTATCATAATATTAACGAATATATTAACGAATTAAGGCATATATTAACGAATATATTAAAGAATAAAGCATATAATAACGCATATATTAACGAATTAAGGCATATATTAACGCATGTATCATAATCAACACACATAACACATATTTTTTTAAAAAAATAACGCATATAGTAAGTTGTTGAAAAATTACCTGTGCCAACCACAAAAAGTTGGCAATATGCTTGCCAAATTCAGGCAACACTGTCAGATCAGTTGGGCCACCCGAGTATCCCCCCTCCGGTGCGTCAATTGGTGGCACCCTATATCCCTTAGTCATTATCGGCCTTTTTCTATGCTCAGTCCTCCTCTTAGGCTTCTTCGGAGGAGACGGCGTCTGTTCCTCATCCTCATCTTCATGCTCCTCCTCATGATCTCCACCATCACCAATCTCATCCTCATCTTCCTGCTCCTCCTCTCCCTCCTCCATATCATTCTCTTCAACCTCCGCCTCATCATAATTATCCTCCTCAACATCCACCTCGTGCTCCGTCTCTAACGTAGTCTCATGATCGGGCACCGGATCGGGATGATTTTCCGCGGTAGAAGAAACTTCCTTCATTCTACCACCCGTCCATTTTGGTTTGCTTGGCTGTGCTAGGGCACGCTCACACTCTTTGTCCCTACGGGCCGAGCTATGGGCAACACTATCCCTACCCGCTCTTTTACGAGTAACTTCATCCATTTTTCCTGCAACAGTATTATATCATCATCATCAGCTAAATTCAAAACATCAGATTTAATCATCAACTAAAACTACTACATTTAATCTAATTTTTATCATCATCAATTATGATCAATTAACAACATTATCAACATCAAGCATCAACATTATCTAATTTAATCTAATTTTAATCATATCAACATCAAGCAAAACTCAACATCATCAATTATGATCAATCCAAATTCTAAGCAACATCTAACTTAATCAACGATGAATTTACATTTATCAACAAAACATTAACTTAATATAATCAACAATGAACCCTAAATCCCCAATCTAACACATAAACCCTAAATCCCCAATCTAACACATAAACCCTAAATCCCAAATCAAAATCCCTAAACGACAAGTTAAACATTCAATTGGCTGTTAATCAAACAAGTTAGACAACTTTAATTGATTAAAAAAACTAAATTTTGGGATTCTTACTTGGATTTTCTTTGCCTAAGTGACAATTGAATGAGTGGATGCTTGCTTGCTCAAACAATGATCCTCACACCCTCCTTTAATCGAAATCGGTTGTTCTTCAATGATTGGATGCTTTAATCGCTTTAATCACCCTCAAAAACGCCCAAGAATCGTTGCTCCGTTCTCCCAAATCGTTTCAAACGTTTTACTGTACTGATTTGGGATTCGTTGTCACGTTTTAGATATGAAGCGTTTTCATTGTCTATCCAACGAAACCACGCGTGTTTGTGAGATGGAGAACGAAACTAGATACGACGCGTTTTCGTTGTTTAGACAACGAAAATCAAGTAAATTAGGCCAGGAACACGCCTTCGTCCTTTAGGCAACAATATATTTGGATTTCGTTGCCTAGACAACGAAAATTTTGATCATGTCCTCAGGGGTATTTTGGGATTTTAGGGGGGCTTGGGAGCAAGTAGGGGGGCCTCAATAGCAAATTTCGCAAATCAGTATGAGACTCAATATACAAGGATTAAAATAAAGATTTAATCGATATTTTTCCGATACAAGTATCGGGACGTATCAGACATGTATCGGATATTTTTTTTTTATTTAAAAATAAATATTTAACTGATACTTTTCCGATACGAGTATCGGGACGTATCAGACAAGTATCGGTATCGAGTACGTATCGAACACAATACTTCACCATTTTTAAAGTATCGGGGCTTCATATTTTTAACCAAAAATGTTCGTATTTTTTTATAAGAAAAATTGTTCATAATTTTACCAAAATACATTCTCGTCTCATGATATTATCAAATTCTACCTCCGTCTCTAAATATAAGATCCTTTTTAGATATTTCTTTGTCATTTTCTATAAGATCCTTTTCATATATATATATATATATATATATATATATATATATATATATATATATATATATATATATATTTTTTTTTAAATCAAAAGGTGGAAAGCAAAGAGCTATCCACCAAAAATTTATTGAACTTAAGAAGGAAGGTTATAAGAGGAGGGGACTAGGCCAATACTCCTGAAAAATTAACAATAACGAAAGCTAGGATAACCCAGCTTGTTGCGATCTAAAGAAGCAATAAGAAAAGGAGGTGTTGTAGTTCAAGTAACCATAGTTGGTATGGTTAAACCATGATTAGCTAAAAGATCCGCTACTTGATTTCCTTCCCTATAAATATGAGTAACCACACAATTGAACTGTTGTTTCAATATGAGAACATTTTCCCATCTATTTCTTAAGAACCAAGGAACCGGCTTTCTAGGGTTTTTAAAAGCATCCACCACTGCACTAGAGTCAGTTTATATCCACAAATGAGTCCAATTATTCTGAAAATCAATCTCCGGGGCTCTCAGTGCACCATTCAACTCAGCAACCAATGAAGAGTGTAAGCCTAATGGCTCTACAAAACCATACAAGAAATCAGCTGCATGATTTCTAAAAACTCCACCACAAGATGAAGGACCGGAGTTCCCATTAGAAGCCCCATCTATGTTACACTTCACCCAAGGATTGATAGGGGGCTGCCAGTAAACCTCCTTTAACACAGGAGCTTTAGGAGGGTGAAGAGAAATTTTGAAAGCTTTGAGAAAAGTAAAATCACGAATGGAGTTGGAGGAAAATTTCCTAGTCTTGCTCCTAGAGAGGAAGGTATAGGAAGTGATCATTGAGATAGCCGATTTCCAAGGGATGGGAGTATCATTGAAACGAGCTTGATTCCTGGCCTGCTAAATGACATTCAAAAGATGAACAATTGCAGCAACAACTGAGACCTTGCCTTGAGGAGGCCAACCTAAGTCACAAATCTTCCACATATCTTCCATAGAAGTAAAATGCAATCTCATATCTAAGCAACCTGCAAACCAAGACCACAACTTGACTGCATAGGGACATTCAAAGAAAAGGTGATAAGAGGATTCAGAGTGAGAATGTCAAAGATTACACATGGATGGGATGGCACAACCTCTCAAGAGTAAGTTTTCATCAGTAGGGATCTTCCCTAACATTAGTCTCCAAACTATAAGAGCTTTGGATGGAGAAATATCAGGACACCAAATTAATTTAGCCCAATGAACTTCCTGAAATTGCTGCATCTTGAATTCATAGGCTTGTTTCATTTCCAATTCATCTGAGTCAGTATGCTGCCAAAGAAGTTTGTCTTGAGAGGGAGCTAGAGGAATAATAACATGTTGAACAAGGGTTGGCAGGGTAGGAAACATTTGAATTAGAGGAGTAGGGAAGCTCCATTGCCCATTCACAAACTGTTGCTGACAAAGAATCTCTAACATGCTAAGGAATACTAAAGTGCTCAGCTAAAACCCTTCCACACCAATTGTCTGACCATAAATTGACATCTTTACCATTACCAATCAACCAAAAAGAATTATTAGAAATGACACCTAACTCTTCTTTAATGCTACTCCAAATGGAGGAGAAAATGTGATGTTGAATGACTCTTCTCTTTCTCCAAGCCCTAGCTCTTAGAAGAATAGCCCAGTCAGCATTTGAATTTAATAAATTCCATCCCAAATGAAGATTGCAGGTTGTATTCAAATTAATGAGAGATCTGAGATTCAAATCTCCTTGAGAGAGAGGCCTACACATCTTGGCCCAATAGACTGTCACCAACTTCCTTTTATTTATGTCATCACTCCAAATGAAATTACGAATGCACTTCTCTAGGTCCCTAAGAATAGACACAGGCCAGGAATATAGAGAAATGCACTTTTCATATTTTTAAGAGTATTAATTATTTCTTTACAAATATATCTCTAATTAAAGTGTATCTTTTTTTTACAATTTGTAATAAATACTTAAAAAGAAAAAACTCATACTCTTTTTTGAATGATAAAATAGTAAAAATAATATCAAATGTCAGCAAATTTAATACTACAATCCACTTTTTTAATTTCCACAATTTTCTCAATGGAATTTTATAATTAGAGACAGATGAAGTATTTGGACTTCAAAAAATTATTGATAAATAGTTAGTTGTCGAATGTTTTTGAAATATGTGAAAAATATTGAAAAAGAAAAAAAAAGATAAATATGAACGATGTGTCTATGTTAATTAGGATTTGAATTATCTGCATTAAAAAAATTCTACATTCATCTATATTTATTTGCATTTATTATAAAAATGTCATGAGAGAGAATGAAAAAAGGTGACATGATAGATGGTAGTGATAAAGTTAACCTTAAAAATAAACAATCAATATAAATAAATGTAAAAAAAAATATAATATTAATGAAGAAAATCTAAATCGTGCTAGCTAGCACTCATGTGATATTAATTAAAAAATAAAATATGGTTAAAAAATCTTGAAACTTATACTATATAGTCTATTTTTAAAAATATAAAATTCTTACATTTTACATTCATTGTAAAATTGATATTATCTAACATATCAATTTTTATGATGAATGTAACAACTAACAAGTAATTGGACCGAGATCTCCATAAATATTATTGATGACTAATCTTTTTCGAAAAACATCTAAAATTTATAAGCTGAGTATTCTGTCTCATAGTCAAATTTTTTCATACACACGAGCTATAAATTGAATTCGCCACCATATGTTTAAGGATAAAAAATTATTTAGTCCCAATAATAGTTATGATGATTCTATTTTTATTGATTTTGTATTTTAAGTTAAAAAATGAAGCATTGCATAGGTGGAGTCCACAATGAATAGCATCAAATGCTTATTGGGACTCGCACTGTTACTGAATTCCAAGAACCACACCACAACCATCCATTATTATCTCTCCTTTTCATTTCCTAAATTATTTTTAAAATCAATTTTGATTTTCTTTTTTTTCTTTCTCTGCTTCCTTATTGGTAGAGTTACAACCCATCTCTTGTCTCTCTCTCAAAAGAGAATGTAAATGTAGAGAGAGAAAAAGATATAGAGAATATGTTAATGTGTCACAAACCAAAACAGTATACAGAAAGTAGCATATGCCAAATGGTAGTACTAGTAGTAGTGCAGTTATAGTACCATTGTTTTGTAGTGTGTCACAAAGTAAAAGCACCCCCTCAGCTTAACTATACTCCTTCCTTAGTCGGAAAGTTGCTACATAAAAGGTTCTCTCTCTCTGTTACGACACGTTTGAATTTGCTGTTATTAAGGCTTTTTATCATTTTCCTTTTACTTTGTTGTATTGTACCACTATAATTGACTCCATTAAACCATCAAGTTTTCATCTTTTTTCTTCAATACTGATTTTAGTTTTTGTGGGTTGTTCTCAATTTTTCTAGGCTTTCCAATTTTGAGCTAAAGATTGGATTTTTAAGGGTTTTTTATCGTGGGGTTCTGTTTATTTCATCTGGGTCATGACCAATTTCCTTATATCAGCTATGGTTGCTTAGAGGTTTCTTTGGGTATTTGTTTTTGTTATGAATAGAAGAAGAATCTAAAATTAAGATTTTGATCTTGGTTGTGGTTGGATATACTGAATTATTGAGTTGGTGAAGACTTTTTGTTTGGAAATGGTGGTTGGTGCTGTTTTTTGGTGAATTGGGAAAATTGTTAGATAGAAATAGTAAAAAGAGATAAAGATGGAGGCAGAGTCAAACAGAAGATTTCATAATGAAGATATAAATTCATCTATGAGTAGACATGCAATATCATTTCAGCATGGTGGTATGAATAATAGCATGTCAGAGATGGTCCCAATGGGTAATTATTTTGGGTTAAGTAGTTCTTCATCTGGGATGATGTATCCTGGAAATTCATCTTTCATCAACAGCAACAACCATGTTGTAAGTCAACAAGGTGGTGGTGGTGGTGGTAATCCATCTGGTTCTTCTTCTCTTCTTCTTGATTCAGTCCCAGGGCTTAAGCATGACACAGGGTTGGCTGTTGAATGGTCTCTTGATGAACAGTACAGATTGGAAGAGGGCCTTGCTAAGTAAGTCATTTGTTTTCATTAGTTTTTTAATTTAACTATTGATGTCTATGTGGATTATGGAGTAAATCAGCATTAGGCCTTGAAATTTTAAGGGATGGTTAATTTAGCTCCTTAAATTGAACAACATCAATCAATTTAGTAAAAAAAATATCAAATTTAACACCAGTTTTTTTTTTTTTTTTTTGTATTAACCCTTTGGTTCTAGGGAAAAGGGGCCCCCTAGTAAAAAAATGTTCCCACTAGGAATCAAACTCGGGTCTCCCGAACGATTGATCCTAGAGAGAGCTCATTAACCACTTGAGCCCAAATGTCTTGGTTATTTAATACTAGAATTTTAGAAGTTACTATATGCTTGTCTTGATGTAGATAGATACTTTTTAACTCAATATGTATGTCTTTCATTGGTTTTGATGGATGTTTACTAAAAAAGTATATTGATGGAAAGGCTAAATTGATTGACGTGGTTTAATTTGAGGGACTAATCTGCTATTTCGTAAATTTGAGGACTAAATTGCTCGACCTTTATAATATTTTAAGGACAAATTGCTGATTTACTGCATCCATGTGTTACATTTATCCACATACTGTAGTAATTTGTTTTCAGTTTACTTTTGTATGTAAATAATTTAGGTTCTTTGAATCTGTTGATTAATGTGTTGTCTGTTTGCAAGCCTAGTCAGAAAGCATAAGTCAAAAGTAACTGTCTTTTTACCTGTGGACAACATGCAATGTTTTCCTACACTGACCACCTTGATTTCCAAAATGTGATTTTTGTTTGACATTTCAATTCCTACTTAACATGCTACCGACTATTCTTTTCTTTGCTTGTTTGGAAATATTGGATTGGTTTTATGCTATTCTCTTCTTGTAGAGCTACTTCTGTTTTTGTAATTGTAATGATGATGCTAAATTTGTTTTTTATGGTGTGCTAATGATATTTATATCTCTTTCTATAGTTTATATTTCACGACCTTTTGATTTCATGATTGTTATGTTTCATGACTAGTTATGCCAATGAGCCAAGTATCATGAAGTACATCAAAATTGCTGCTGCGTTGCCTGATAAGACTGTTCGCGATGTTGCTTTGAGGTGTAGGTGGTTGACAGTAAGCTCTTTTTCTTTCAACAATTTTCCATTCCTATGAATGATTCCTGTGCTGTGTGCATGAATCCATTAAAGTAACTTGAATAAGTTGCAAATAGGCATAGCTACTTGAAAGTTGAATATACATAGTGGAACTTCCACTTTTCGTCCAGTACAGAAGAAACATTTAAATTCCAAAAGCATTAAAGTCACTTGAACATGTTGCAATTATTAACTACTTGAAAATTTAATAGGCATAGTGGAACTTCCACTTTGTAACACATTCAAAATTAAATCTTTTTGTTTCCTGCACCCCACTTCCTTCTATGCCTCACTTTTGGCATTGTTACAATAGTTCAGTTTTGCATGGTTGCGTAGCTTAAGTGTTGTATAAGTTATGGTGAAATCAGTGGTTAAAGGCAAGGTTTTAGGTTTCTGTTGTTATCACGGTAACAGTTCCAGCTATTGCAGAAAAATGACGGAAATAAAGCTGATGGAACTTTCAATTGGGCCAAAATATGGTTGTGGTTGCTGCCGCAGCAATACTGTGGCTGCAATCGCCACTGCAGATCACAACTTGTAATCCTATTTAAAGGTTATGTTATGTTTCATCTCATAATCGCATCAACACTTAATAAAACCAACCAAGATAACCTTCCTTGCCTTTGTTCCTCATTTAAAAATGGAAATTTAGTAGGTTCGAAGTATTATTCATAAAAAAGAAAATTGTGCCCTGCATGAGCATAGTACATTGGACTTCGGTACACATAAAGATTTTCACTTCTACGCCTGTTTACGGAAGCTTAAAATACTGTTTAAAATATTTTTTGCAGAGAAAGCGAAGGAAATCAGAGGAACACAGTATGGGAAAGAAAATCAATTATAGAAAAGTATGTGAAGTTTTGGAAGCTTCCGTACACATACTATTTTTCTTATAATGCAGTGTTTGTTGAAGAGTTGTCTAGTTAATATGATTCTCACTGATTCTCTGCCTGATATTTTAAGTAGTTTCGAATTTCAAAATATTTTTATAAAAAATAGAAATATACTTTACCTCTTAAGTCTTAAGGTCTGTGAAATCATTTGCTTCAAGACTTATAGACATGGTTCATATCTTGTCAAGGATATTGATGATACTGGAATGTTATGTTAATAACAAAATATGCTTTTGTTGCATCCCATAAGTGGGATTCCAGTTTTGATATATTGAATCAATTAATGTCTTTAGGATCTAATGTTGATTGAAGAACCAGTATTCTAAAGTCATGCTTCTTCAGGATAAGCCGGTGGAGTTACCATCACAGACAAATTTGCATTCGGCACTGCCCCCAAGCATAGGGTCATATTCTCACATGTCACGCGTTATGGGACAAAGTCAACGGACACTATATGATGGTTAGTATATCTATTTTCTAATTTTATATAAATTATACTGTAAGATCTTATCATGTCTGCAACTACATTATTTCTGATTTTTAAGTTTTCTGGTCAGTTACGACTGAAATTAAGTGCTCTTGATTAGTAGTCTAAGAATGCATGTTAACAAATTTCAAGCGTTTACTGTGTGTCGTTTTTGTAACTGGAACCAATTCCGCATTTCATTATGTTCAGGAATTTGTGGGCCCATGAAGCAACTCATGGAGCAAAATGCTCAAGCTTTTAATCAAATCTCGGCCAATTTATCGACGTACAAGGTGAAAAGCTCAACCATCATTTGTTTCGGTTCTGTTTTACTATACTGGTGCATCTGATGATTGTAGGCCCTTTACAAACCTGGAACATCTTATAATCATTTTTACCAACTGAGTTAGTGTCTGGAGTATAAATATATGTGGCATTTCACCTCCATAGATTTTCTAGGGGATGATTAATTCTTATCCTGTTTAGAAAAGTTCACATTGTTATACATAGAAGAAAGATATCATATTCACATCATGTTGAACGGTTATCACATTAGAAGTGTCGCAAGACTCATGGTCCGATATTCCATAAAAAACAATAGTCAAATTGTCTTTGGCTAATTACTTTTGTTAAATTTTTAATTTATAGAAATATTGCTTTGATGAATTTCCAAATTTTCATCTTTGATTATTGCTTGAAGTATTGTTTGATGCTGTGATGATGATCATGTTGTTTGATAAACAGTTGCAGGATAACATTGACCTCTTTTGCCACACAAGGCACAATATTAATACCATTCTAAACGAGTACGTGAATGTTTAATATAATATACTGTGATCATATTTGCATTTGGATTTTACATCTATGAACTTTGTGAAGATCACTGATTACTTTTGTGCAGCATGAGTGAGATGCCTGGCATTATGAGCCAAATGCCGCCACTACCTGTTGCCATTAATGAGGATCTTGCAAGAAGTATTTTGCCTAATAGAACATAAGTAAGCTCTTGATCAAACTTTACTGATATCTTGCATTCCTATTTTGAAGCTCTACAGTCAAGCTTGCTTCCATCTGTTTTTTGTGTCCATGATTAAATGAAATTCGCTGTCCACTTAACAATACAAAAAATTCCATTCTTAGGTCTTGATTAACAAATTAAAGAAATCCATACATTCTCGGTTCGAGTGGTTAGGGACTCGGGTACACCATAAGCTTTCCATACATTCTTGGTCAGAGATTCAATCTTTGGTTCTTGCTATGGAGTAAACCCATTTGAAAGAGTAGAAGCCACCTTCTATGTCCAATAGGTTTCCAGACGGATATTAGTCACTGCTAAACGGCGGTGGATACTTCATACATATAACAAAGAAGCCGAACCAACTGCTATATTTCAATTTAATTGGTTTGAAAATTTGAAGGCATCCTAGCTGCCACATCTTTTTATCCTTCCAAAATAGTTGAAGTTAGTGAAGTTTTTCAATTTGGAATTGTTCCAAGTGAATCTGACATTTAAATAATCATAGTTTGCCGTACAAATTGTAGTTGTACCGTACTTTTTATATATTTGAAAATTAATATAAAAAACATGAATACCTTGTCATATTTGTAAATTGTTGAATGGATAATCATAGTTTGACCGTACACATTGTACCTTACTTTTTTATATTTGAAAATTAATATAAAAACATGAATATCTTGTCATGTTTATAAATTGTTGAATAGAATATCAGATTTAAAAGTTGATTGTTTTAATATTTTACTGATTCAAGCGTGCAAAGTGCTGACTTCATCAACATTGTCTTTCACAAATCGAAGTGCATCCATTGTTGTAGAGAGGTTGGCATCTTCATCATATGGAAGTCTCGGCCACAACCGTTTTGGTGCTGCATGCAATGGAGGAGTCAGGGAGTAACTCACAAATACACATCTCAGGAATTCCTTCCAGAGAGATTCTAATCCATCTTTTGATTATTTTCATTTGATACAAAACTTGGAACTCATGTTGTATAAATAAATAAATAAATCTTCCTTGTAAGAAAAAAAAATGAAAATAGGAAAGTGATTAATATATTAAGGATTTGATCTGAATGCATATTTATAGATATATCAGAATATTGATTGGTGTTTTACTACCATGTCATAGGAACTGTTGTAGAAGTATGTTACTAGTTTATGGTAAGATGTGAAGGGAACAACTCATTATGTACATAATGTCTTTGTTATGAATTTAGCCTTCTCTAAAATAAATAGTGATTCATTTTGAAGTATAAAATGACACATCTAACTTATTATGTACATATGTATGTGTACATAACTTTTATTTTTGAAGCAATGTATGAACATAATAAACTAGATATATTGGAATTTTTTTTTGAAATAGCCAAAGTTATTTAGTTGTTAAATTAATATTTAGGATTTGAACCTGTTCTGGTAAAAATTATGAGGGGTGTGTCCAAGGATATTAATGAGTATAATAATACAAGGTTTCAAATGTATCAGATTCTTTACCATGATTCTTTACAATGAAATAGCCAAAGATATATATTGGAATTTTTTTTTTTTGAAATAGCCAAAGTTATTTAGTTGTTAAATTAATATTTAGGATTTGAACCTGTTCTGGTAAAAATTATGGGGTGTGTGTCCAAGGATATTAATGAGTATAATAATACAAGGTTTCAAATGTATCAGATTCTTTACCATGATTCTTTACAATGAAATAGCCAAAGATATATATTGGAATTTTATTTTGAAATAGCCAAAGTTATTTAGTTGTTAAATTAATATTTAGGATTTGAACCTGTTCTGGTAAAAATTATGGGGGGTGTATCCAAATATATTAATGAGTATAATAATACAAGGTTTCAAATGTACCAGATTCTTTACGATGATTTTTTCACCTCTATTTATAGAGGAAAATTAAACCTAAAATCGCCAGTAAACCGCCCCACTTCTCTCTTTAATGGAGATCGTGGGTGGTTTCCACCTTGTCCACCGTATCATGGGGTGGTCGTGGGTGGTTTCCTCCCTCTCCACCGTGTCATGGTGGTGGTTGTGGGTGGTTTCCTCCCTGTCCACTGTGTCATCATGGAGGTGGTGGGTAGTTGTTGTTCTTTAGGCGAGCTAGTAATGTCCAAGGGGCGTCCCAGCTCTTGTGCACGTCGCTCACGTTCTGGCTTTCCCGCCAAGTTACACGTTTGAACTCCTTGGATCGTTTGTTGGGCCATTTCGTATTGGGCATTAGAATTTCGCCCAATCCAAAACGAAGATTTCTTTTCCCACCCCCCAGCTTTCTTTTTCACCCCCTGGGTTTCCGTTTTTAACCTTTGAAAACTGGGAAAAGTCGATCGGTATATGCGTACCGAACTTAGTTATTGATTTACACCCCTAGTACACCCGTCATATGTAGTGATACTTTGGTGGACGCGTACCGAAGTTTGTCTTCTTCTATACCCCCTACTTCGGTGGACGCGTACCGAACGGCTTTAAACGTAGTTCGGTGGACGCGTACCGAACTGTTTCTGTATAGAAACAGAACGTACGCTCTCTTCTCCCATTCATGCAGAACTGGGTTTTTAGAAAGGGGAAGGGGAAATACGAACCTAGGGCGCAAAGCATCATCAATCTTGCGTTTTTGAGTGATTCTTCCACAAAGTTCATCAATTTATACTCCATCAAGTAAGATTATGTTGATTTTAGTTCCTTATTTGCATTCATATTTCTTCATATCTCTCAATTTCGTTTTTGATTAGTTTATGTCAATGTTAATCTCTGATTCGTGATTTAGTGTTGATTATGTTGTTGAAATTATTGATTAGAGGTTTATTGTTGATTTTGGATGATTGCATGTTAGGTTTGATGTGAAATTTCATTAGGTTTAGGTTTTGGTTAAATTTTGAACTTTGAGTTGATTTGAATGATGAATGGTTGTTGATTAATAGTTATTTAGATTGTTGATTATTGCTTATTATGGTGAATGTTGAATGTTAAATTTGGATATAGTTAGATTTTGGTTAAATTTTGAATATTAAGTTGGTTAGACATAGGTTTTGGTTAAATTTGAATACGGTTAAATTTTGATTACGACTGATGTTTGAATATGTGTTATTGTTTTGTGTAGATATGGACGAAGAAGTTGCCAGAGGGCGACACGGCAGGGAGAGCAGGGCTCATGGCTCAGCACGTAGAGAAGTGCCGCCTGCGCCTAAAAGAGGTCGTCGCAAGAAAGGACAACCTCTTGTTGAGGAAGGAACTCATGATGTTGAAGCGGGTGGATCACGCTCCCGCACACGCCCATCACAGGTTCAGGCACCTGATGTTGATCAATACCTAGACGACAATGCAAATTGGGTTGAGCAAGACCCACCGCAAGAGTCAGAACCACAACATCAGCAACCACCTGAGGCAGAAGAGGAAGTCGTCTACGGAGGAGGGCCGTCAGATTTGTCCCTATTATCGCTTTACTATAAGCATAGGGCAAATTCGATTTGGCTTGCACCACCCGGTTCGGAGGTATAATACTAAATCATTACAAATTATTAACTTAATTTTTTTTTAACTATAAACGACTAATACATTTTAATCCGTTGTTTACAGGTTTTGACTGATGTTATGCGTTCGATTGCCAATGGAAGAAGGTTGATAGATATCCCAAAACCTAATCCTAGTATGTTGTGGTTTTGGGATACTTTAAGGGGGACTGGTTTGGCAGGGCAATGCGAAACCAATTTCGGCAAGCTAAATCAAGGAGTGCTCACTGCATTTGCGGAAAGATGGCATCCGGAAACCAGTACATTCCATCTTCCCGTTGGAGAGCTTGGCATCACACTTGACGATGTGCAGTGCCTACTGCATATCCATATTCAAGAGAAGTTTCTTAACCATCACAGGATGAGAAGAAGTGACGTGGCTGACATTCTTAGTGATTGTTTGGGTGTTGAGAAGGAATTAATTATGGATGAATTTGCTAAGAATAGTGGGCCACATCTGAGGTTTAACTACCTACAGGGTATATATAATGAGTTGAAGGAGACTTGTGAGACTATATATGGAGGAGGAGGAAAGACCGTTAGAGGATAAGATGCCTTATAGGGAGAGGTGTGTGAAAGCTTTTTTGCTGTTTGTGGTGAACTGTACACTTTTCACCAACAAAAGTGCTTACTACATGGATGCCTCATACATGCAGTACTTTCAAGATTTGTCTACCGTCTATGAGTGGAATTGGGGTGCTGCATGTCTGGTTTATTTGCAAGATTATCTGGACGATGCGTCTGAGGAGGGCACTGGTCAGATTGCTGGATACTTATTATTTGTTATGGTATATAAATTTATCAATTAATTCATTTATTTGTACTTCAAGTTTTCAATTAATTCGTAACTTATGTTTATGTCTTTTACGATTTATATTAATGCGATCATTAAATATGAAATTTATGTTTTTTCAGTGATGGATAATTGAGCATTTTCCAAGTCTGACACAGTGGAGGATAGCTGACAACTGGAATGAGAGTCTGCCACGGTGCAGAAAGTTTTTACCCGGACAAGGCCATAAGGATCCACCGTCATACAAACAAAGTTTGGATAACCTGCAGATGTCCGATGTTGTCTTTTGCCCGAAGTTTGGATAACCTGCAGATGTCCGATGTTGTCTTCTGCCCGTACGATGCGCATCGAGCCTTCAGACCGTTGATTGATGAATGTTTCTTTTATGGGTGGTTAAGGTGTGGAAAAATGCTTGGAAAGCATTTGCCTGAACGGGTGCTCCGTCAATTTAAGCATGTGCAAGGAATTCCGAGAGACCCAGCTTTGTCAGCTACACCAGGCATAACGGTAGCTCAGATTGATCGAGTGTGGATGGAGGAATTGCAGATGAGGATGATTGATGAAGACTTGAGGGGCCGAGTGGTGGTGAATCCGTGGGATTGCGAAGTTGGCTACATATCATGGTACTACAAAGTGTCGCATCCTATTATGCGTCCGGTAGAGGCTGAGCAACAACCACCTAGGCCACCTATGCTGGAGGTGTTGATTGAGGAGCATACTAGAAATGAGGTGGTTGATACTTGGGAGATTTGTCAGAACGTAAGAAGAGAGGTGCGGAGGGCTCTTGACGATGGTGAGGCGCCTGAGGGAACGCCTATTAATACTACTATGCATCGTCTTCTTGGTTGGGTTGAGCCAGGATTCTTGTATTCAACCAGGCGTCGTCGGGCAGGATCCCACCGGCAAGGATGGAGAGCGACTCAGTAGACTTAGTCGCTTTTTCTTTAACTTATTTTGTATTAGTGCGTATGATGTGAACTTGTGACTTTGAGCGCGTATGATATATTTTGGATTTGGATGGCGTAATTTTGTAACACTAACTTGTAATGTGACTTTTAACTTGTGACATCGAACTTCGAATTAACGCCAATTATGTTTTCGTGATAATGTGAACCTTGTTTCGTTAAGTATAATACGTTTATGTGTATTAGTTTTGCATTTGTAATCTATTTAAATTTAGTTGAGATTGAATTGGACTGATAAGAAATGGACAGGTTGAACTCAGATTTTGCTTCTGAGTTGGTGCAGGAACGTGCAAAATTTTCCTGCATTCTGTAACTTAAGGTTCGGTAGATACGTACTGAACTTTTGTATAAATTGAAATACTTCGGTACGCATGCACCGAGGTTCTGGTTCGGTAAACGCGTACCGAGCTTTACGTGTCTGAAAAATTTTGTGTTCCATATGGTTTATTTTTTAAGTTTTTTTATTATTAATTGTATTCTTATTATTATTATTATTTGCATTATGAATGATTTTTTTTAATTGTGTTCAATGAGGATAAACACTTTGGTACGAAGAGAAAGTTAGACATAGATTCACACAATAACACTTGATATGATATTAATTTAATACAAAAATATTACATTCACGATAAACAACAACATTATAGCAGTGTTAAATAAAAACATTACATTGAACTTAAAAACATTATAAATACATTTTATAAAACGTTACATGGAAATTAAAAACATTACACGGAAATTAAAAACATTATACGGAATTAAAAACATTACACGGAAATTAAAAACATTACACGGAAATTAAAAACATTACACGGAATTAAAAAAACGTTACACGGAAATTAAAAACATTACACATAATATAAAAACGTTACACGGTAATATCAACGGAATAATCTTCATCTTCAGGCCCCTTCAAGCATTCAATGATATCATCAACAGATCTTCTAAGTTTTGCATCCAACTCTATGGGTCCTTTTGTGCAGTTCTGTTTGAAAATGGAAAACATAGTTCGAACATCATCATCGTTTTGAATTTTCATACCTGTAAATTTAATGACTCCGTCGGATCCAATCGACGGTTTTCGATACTCAATGCTCGTGGCAGTTCTGTCATCATTCTTGTTGACACAACAACGATTAATTTCATCAAGTTGCCGTTTCAATTCATGGAAATTTGCATCGTCGCAAATCCGAAACATGTTTGATTTTCCATTGCTGTAATACACAACTGCAAGACTGGTGTTTCTCCGATAACTAAGAGAAATATCCATTTTTTTTCGTTGTGTACATCTGTTCCAAGCACCTTAATTTATACATGTTCTACCCTAATTATTGACCACATAAAGTGTCGGCAAAATCTCTACCGTTTAAAGTGTCGGCAAAATCTCGACCATTTAAAGTAGGAACCTTATTTATTTTAAAATTTAACAGTTCAGTACGCAAGTACCGAACTAATTATCACGTAACAATAGTTCGGTATACATCCACCGAAGTAATGTTAATTTTAAAAAAGTTCAGTACGCGTTTACCGAAGTAGACGTACCTGAAAGCAGGAAAATCTGCAACATTATTTATGCCAACTCGGTTTATAAAACGAGTTCGATACCTGTTTTAAAACAATTCAACAGTTCAAACAACATCATAATTGAAACGACTAAGTTATATATAATGCATTATATAAGTTGTACATCGCAAAAAGTCCGAAACTACTTAACCAAACTAGTTATCGTATGTAACAAAATGTGATGGCGTAAATACAATGTTGTACCACAATGCCTAAAATATGCATCATACAACCCAAAACAATTCCAAAACATCAAAATACAAATAACCTCGCAAATAACATCAACAAATAAACGGATCATCACTACTCGAACCAACTCCCGTGAGTATTTTCTTCCTAACATCTTTCATCTCCTTTTCCAAAAGTTCGGCAAAAATGGTCTGACGTTCCATGAACGGATACTCCCATGCAGCGGCTTCTTCCGACCGATAATTCCTCCACTCGAGGCATGTGCGTGGCAATGGACATCCCTCTTTCAACTTGACAAGAAGAAAGTGGCCAGGAACCAAACCAAGACAAAGAATGTTCTTCTCGGGATCCGAAGGTGGACTTCCACGCAATGGGAAAAATGTTTTTGATACTCTGTCCCCAGGGTCTGTCAACTCCACAATAACCTTGTTGTAATGAGTAGCCAAAATGTGTCCCATATCCGGAAATGTCAACCATTTATCCATCGGTGCAACATGACCAGGAAGGACTCGTCTTTTTGGAGGGTGCAATGCATCTTTGATGAAATTAAAACGCCTCTCATGTACAAAGACTCTCTTATACAACTCCTTGTGCGAATTCAACTCCTTAAGCATGTGGCATTTGATAAACTCATAATCGTCCTGATTACCACAATAATCCAACGCAACGCAACGATATCCACAAAATCCGTCACCAACCACATCAACAATGTCATCTATATAAGGGCGCATAAACTTCGGCATTTCATCAATGTGTGGTATGTTACGCGTAGGAGGAATGTCGCTCACCGTATGCTTAGATTTTGCACTTGACCTCTTCTTTGACGACGACGGTTTTGTTTGCGATTCCTGAGTAGCCTCAAAGTGTTTATCGACATGCTCCCAACGAGACGGTTCTCGGGTCGTGGACCTAGTGGTGCGAGAACTCGCATTCCCTTTATTCTTTTTAGCTCCTTTAGATATTGCGTTGTGTTCCGGAGCTTTTAAAGACGTCGATTCCGGAAAAGCAATTTCACGAAGTTGATTTCTTATCTCATCCTTCATGCAAACTTCAACTCGCTTCAACCGTTTCTACAAAAAAAATAAAAAACAAGACAAGAATAATCGTTAATTATAACGTATTCACTAAAATTATAACCTATATATAGTAGCGCAAAAATATGTCATAGTTAATTAATTAAATGTACCTGAATAGCTTCCCATTCGGCCAAGCAAGAATAATCATCGTCGTCGGACGAACCACCACCATCCTCCAAAAAGCATAACTTCTTCCAATGTGCATTTACCTCATCCAGTCGAACAGGCAACTTGTGAAGCATCTTCTTAGCAATCAAGCATGCACATGGCAACCCATAGGTAAACCTCATCACACAACCACATTTTTTGCTATCCGTGCCACATTCTTCAACTCTTTTTTCTTCTTTGTGTATATGATTCAAGGCGGGTCTTGAAATTTTGAAAATCAATAAGGAATACAAGTAATGATCCTTGAAGGTGTGCTCCACAACAGACAAATTCCTACCGAAAGTTCCTTGAATTTCATTGAAGCGATTAATCAACATTTTGTCGATCGCTTCCCAACCGGTGGCTAAGTCGCCGTGACAGTCTTTCAAGTAGCTCTTCAACACACCATGGGAACCTTCCACTCTATTTGTGGTAGTGTTGCCGAGATGCAAAAACTTGTCAGTCCAAACACTGACACACCTCTCTTTATCCGTGTCCAAAATAGTCGTCTCGACATATTTCACGAATCTTGGCCACCTTGCACATTGCTTCCTAAATTGTAAAACGGCCGCGACAAAAGCTTCATCATCAGGCGAGTACAATATATCATCAAAAGCTTTCGACACTTCCGTCCACACATCTCTTTGCTTCACATTTTCACCGTCTTTAATTTTACAAAGTGTCTTGCACTTCTCAACCATGTTTTTCTTCACATGAAAAGTACAAACCATATGAGCCGAGTCCGGAAATACGGTGGCAACTGCACTCGTCAGTGCCGCATCCCTGTCAGTCACAACAACCTTCGGCCTCAACTTGTTCCTTAACAGACAAACACATTGTTGAAGGACCCATGTGAAATTTTCTTCCTTCTCATTACTCATAAATGCAAACCCAATATTAAAGGTTTCCTCAGTTGAGGTCTGACCAACTAACTCAAACAAAGGCATTCTGTATTTGTTCATTTTGTACGTAGAATCCATAATCAAAACAGTGGGAAAAGTGTTGAACAAACATACGGATTTCGGATGTGCAAAGAAAATGTCTTGAACAAACTCGGACTCACCATCGGTTCGAGCTTTAAAAAATTAGTTGTTCTCGTCAAGACACTTGTGCAAATGTTGCATTTCCGTCCTTGTCGCCCTCGCTCTTTGTTTTAATCTGTAAGGTGCATTGTAGATTTGCTTTACAACCGTCACATTCTTCGGATCCCTTTCTTTCATAGTAGAAATGATGTTCTTGGGCGGTACCAAATTCTTTGTCAATTCCGATAGAAGTTGCTTTTCTACTGGTTTCAAACGACCCGCGACGAGATGACCTTGCAACGCTTTGTCGAGCACATGGTTGTGCATGCCATCAACAACAGTAACATGTCATTCTCCCGTTGCATGGAAATAACCTCGTAGTCTAAATGGACAATCACATTTTCTCGTTCCCGTCTCTTCAAATTTAACCTTCTTTGCACTTGATTTGTATGTACCGCCCCTTTCGCAACCCAACACAATGAACGGCTTCCTACTACCTTTGCCGTTGTTGGATCTTACAATGACAATTGCAAATTGTAACGGGAGAGCTATGTCGCGAGCCCACTCAACCAAAGCCTCTTTGTTTTCGAAAGTTCTATCCGTCACAAAATGAGACCTTGTATCCACTCTTATTGGCGATACTTGAGGCTCCGCCGCTACTATTTCTGTACACTCGTCCAGAGGTTTAGTTTCATCGGCCATAACTACAACAAATGCCAAAACAAATATAATAAGTAACTTGATAAAATATAATAGCTTCATCAATAATGCAATCTATAATTTTAACAATTATAAATCATACTATGCTCCTTAATTAAGGCAATAACAATTAATATGAGTCAATTCCCAAACAAAAAAATCATACAAACTCTACAATTGCTTACATATCCATTTTCTGCAAGTTACAGAGACCACTGCAACTTGATTTATGTTTCGCAAACGTTCGGTACGCATCCACCGAGCTTTTGCTCTTCATATTTCGCAAAAGTTCGGTACGCGTCCACCGTGTTTTTCAAATAGTTCGGTAGACGTGTACCGAGCGATACTGTGTCAGATACCTACAAACCTAGCAGCTAGGTGTGCGTGAAATAAACGGTAGAGTTTGAAATTTACCTTGTTTTTGAGCATCTAATGCGTCTACAAACAGTTAGCCAAGCTTCCAATGTTGATTTCAACCCCCAAATGGACAGAATCGCGCAACTTTCTCGTATGGAGATTTTGATTGTGTGTTTGTGAAGAAGAAGAAGAAATGAGGAAGAAACATGGTGTGTCTGGTTTATAAACATATAGTTCGGTGGACGTCTACCAAACCCCATATGGCTCGGTACGCGTCCTCCGAACTTTCTAATACCTCGGTACGCATCCACCGAACTTTACCTTTCAAATTTTTAAAAAGTCAAGGGGCAAATTGGGATTTAAGGGGGGTGAAAAAGAGTCCCGGGGGGTGGGAAGAGAAATCTTCATCCAGAACCTTAGACCTCTTATTCTCTTAACTCTTGGTTCAAAACAATTGAACTACTCACTCTCCATTCTAGGGATGTCAATTTGCATTTGGTAACGGATTATTCGTGGGAATAATCTGTACGGAGATCCAAAGTCACGAATATTTTTTCCTGCGAGGACGGAGATGGAGGGAGAAATTCCTCCCTGAATAATTTCGGGCGGAGAATGGGTAGGTCCCTTCACCACCGCGGATTTCCCAACTATATTATTTAAATTATATAACTTTATGTGTTTTTTTAATAAAAACTTATAATTAATACGTTACAAAGTATATGATTATGTATGGTGGCAACAAGTTCAATTGGATGTATATTTTTTTGACAAAAAGAAATATTTGAAAGTGCTTTTGCATATTTTTTGTTATTGATGCAAAATGTGCTTTTATTTTTTAAAAAAATGAAAGATGCAAAATATGTATATTTTTTTAAAAAGAAAAAGAAAAAAACAAGATATTAGTGTTGTGCTTTTGATTAAAATGTATAGCAATTTTGTTAATTTTTTAGGTTCGCGGAGATCGTGGATACTGTGGAGATCCATAGGGATGGAGGGAAATTTTTCCCCACAGCAGGGATCAGGGACGGAGAAAAGTTTAAGGAGCGAGGCAGGAAACAAGAAAACAGGCTTCGCACATTCCATGTCTCATTGACATCCCTACTCATTCTTAGATTGGAATATTAATAGTCAAAGTAGATTTAAAGAAACTATTCACATTAGAGTAACGGGTTGTTCTAATACTACTCATGAA
The DNA here is from genome assembly GCA_954870985.1 of Trifolium fragiferum. Lineage (NCBI taxonomy): Eukaryota > Viridiplantae > Streptophyta > Magnoliopsida > Fabales > Fabaceae > Trifolium > Trifolium fragiferum. The sequence continues at coordinate 38,615,454 of OX940790.1, read as the reverse complement.
ATAGTTTTTCAAAGTGGGCTCAAAGGGCCTAATTATGGAGATACATTGGAACACTTACCAGAGATTCAGAAAATTTCTCTTCCCACCTCTTATGTTTCTTTTCTACCCCCTAATCTTTCTTTATTGCCCTTAATAAATATTTTGGAATGTGTTTTCCAAATTTTTTTGCCTTAATTTTTTTTTCATAATGTGTTTTCTGAATTTTTTTCCAAATTTGAACTAAAAAAACCTCGTAAATCTTCGAAAAACGTGTTTCGAAGTTTTTATACAAAGGTAAAAATGGAAAATGAGGGATAAAAAAGAAACACGAGAGGTGATAAGAGAAATTATCATAGATTAAAGACTAATTATGATGTGGATTAGAAAAGAAAAAAAAAATTAGGATATCTATGGTTAGCCTTAGCCTTACTCTAAATTTGGAGGCTACTTTCTCAACTCTCATTATCTGTTGGAAATATGAAAAATAAAATAAAATAGAGTACCAAATTTTGCATGTCATTATGAATACTTTTGAATAATTGTGCCATCTGAAAGTTTTTTTGGAGTTTCTTTTTCTTTCCTTCTCATGATTTTTAAAAATCACTTTCGTCAGAATTTATCCATTTGAATTTTTTTTCTTCTTTTTTTGTCCGGATTAATAAATAAATTTAGAAGTGTGTTTTTAAGAAGAGAAAAAATATTTGTACACTCAATTTTAAACAATTTTTTGAAAAACTTCTCTCTCATATTCTCAAAATATTATTATTACTCTTTCTCCTTGTTTCTTTTTCTTTATTGTTTTTGCCACAAAATAAGAAGAAAAAGATAGTTGTTCCAAAAGTTGTTCAAGAATTGGTTGTCCAAATATTACTACTCTTTTAAGAAATAAATGAAGGTAAAACGTTTAAACACAAAAAAGTATAACCCCTTATTTTCATTGATCTGAATTTGGTATAATATACAAATATTGTAAATATTGCATTGTAAAATGTTTCTCCAATTCCTCCAATACAACTCAATTTTATTTTACTTTTAAAATAAAAGGGAATAATGGGGAGAAATCAAAAGATTTAATTAAAAGAGGAAAAGAGAATTTACAACTATTAGGGAGACTAGTGAGACTATGCCAAAACCCAATACAAACAATTAAGGGCATAAACAACATTTGTCTCGTTAAATATCTTTTCAGGAAATATCAATGGGATAAAATCATGATGAAAGAAAAAAGAGTGCAGAGCGAATAAATGATAAAACCTGGAAATAAATCAACATAAACGATAATCAGAAAGTTCTAACCTATTACGGTTAAATAAATCAGAGACACAAAAGGGGATAAAATCCTACCAAATAAAACCATTACTCTGCAGCCCAAAGGAAGCAATTTTGTCTACACAACAATGAAGCGCATATTTTTAGTTCATTCAACACATTTCAACCACCTATTTCTTAATCTCCAAGGAACAAGACCGTGATTCTTGAAAGCAAGAGTAACTAATTGAGAATCTGTTTTCAACCAAAGAGATAGTCAACCCTTTTTTGAAGCTAAATTAATTGCATGCCCAACACCAATAAGCTTAACATTGTTATCTCTGAAAATACCACCGCATGTTTCTTGTCTAAGGTAATCATTTGTTGTACCATATGCTCATGCATTTAAAATAGGCTTAAATGCACTTTTGGTCCCTCTATTTTCAAAAAAATGAAGTTTTGATCCTCCTATTTTAAAAGCTAACATTTTGGTTCCCCTATTTTCAATTTTTCTTGAGTTTTAGTCCCCCATCCCATTTTAGATTGAAATTTGCTGATTTGGCTTTGTAATTAGTGATTTGGCAGAGATTAGGTGGACAAATATAATACACATGTTATTACTAATTTATTTGATTTAACTCAATAATACTTATTTTATAAAATATTTTAATTATTAAAAATATAATCATAAACTGATAATTGGGAACTTAACTCTCTAATCTTCATCTTCTTTGTTGGATTTCTCAAAATTTTCAATCCCCATTATTACAAGAATCTCATGAGAAAAGTTCAGGATGTGCAATTTACAAATTCCATTCATCAACCCTATTCTCTAAACTATATTCATCACCAGAACTTGGATATATCATTAATCTCACAGTAATCTCATTAATCTCTTCTCAACCCTCAATATTACTAGAATCTCATGAAACTCAAGCAAGCATAACCTCCAATGCATTCAAAAGGGGTTTTTATCCTCACCCACCATTACTAACAATTTATATGAAAATCGATCCCAAGCACCACAATCCTAACACCCTTGTTCTGTATTTTGATAGCGCCTAACACCCTTACTCTTACGAATTAATAGAACTGCCTGATTCATCCAAATACCCATTTTTCCAGTCTATTTCTTAGATCCACAACTATTATTATTCCTCTAACATCTCAATAAACTAACATGAACTATAAAGTCTGAAACTTTGAATAAATCAAAGGGTCTTGGGAAGTGAATTCGGTTGTTGGGGCAAAGGGTGTTGGGAAAGTGAAGGAATGACGGCGAGAAAGAAATACCGGAAGATGAGTGACTTCGTAGAGATCAGAAGGAAGGAGAAAACGATTTGGGAGCTAAGGTTTCCAATAAAGATTTTATAATTATTAAATCAGATTTAATATATTATTTTAATAATTAAAATATTTTTATAAAATATGTGTTATTGAATTAAATAAATTAGTAATGACATGTGTATTATATTTGTCCACCTAATCTCTGCCAAATCACTATTACAAAGCCAAATCAGCAAATTTGAATCTAAAATGGAGTGGGGGACTAAAACTCAAGAAAAAAATGAAAATAGGGGGACCAAAATGTTGATTTTTAAAATAGGGAGATCAAAACTTTTTTTTTTGAAAATAGGGAGACCAAAAGTACATTTAAGCCTTTAAAATATTGGAGTTTAGATTTAAACTTTCAATTTTCTACTTCTCAATATTTAGTGTGTGTGAATTTCGATGTTACTTTTTAGAAATTTACTTTTTTGACAATTTTAGAATTCATAATAATAGTGTCTTGTAAATACTCATCTTAGTTACACATGAACCTCCAAAAATGAATTTTTTTTTGTTGGTGGGAGGGAACTGTAGGTCTATAATTTGAGCAATTACTAAAGTAATCCAATTTTTAGATTATATGTAATATTACTGTCAACATAAAAGATTATACATTTACCAATCGTTAGTTGGTTCAATGTTGATTGTCGTTGAATTTATTAGGGAGGACCACGGCTCGATCCCCCGCAACTGCGATTGGATGGGGACTGAAACCACTTGATGGCAGAACTGACCCCCGAACCAGATTTAACTAGTGGTGAAAACAAAAAAGATAAAAAATTATACATTTTCTAAGGAGTAATGATAAAAACAAGGATAATTACCAAGTACAATGTTTATGATTTTTTAGTGAGGCTAATCACCCAAGTTGCTAGTTGGTATAAATTAATCGTTTGACCACAGAAATTAATCAACTCATCTTGGCCTGCTTCAACTTTTGACTAATGAGTACATATAACTTGTCTCCACATGCAAAATTCTATTCTAGGCTTCTACCTGATAAATTGAAAAACTCGTCCAATAACAAATAATTTTTGTACAAGAGAAATGCTATTTGACAACATTTTTGTTGTCTAACATTCTATGTACGGTTTGGATACAACATTGAATTTTTAATTACATTTTCATTCGGTTATTAGTGATATATATATGAACTTAATTTCAATTAGTTTTGATAATATTATTGTTGTTATTATCATTATTATGTTTTGGAGTTTTTGATTAGTTGTACCTAATAAATATTTTACTTATACAATATTTGCATTCAAAGGATACATAATGAACGAAAATTATTTATCATTTATCAGCCGGGGGAGTAAGTAACCAAAGTTGTCATTTATCAGCCGTTTCTGCAGATGCACGATAATTTGGATTGAAGACAAGTTAGAAGATAATGACATTAAGATAATAACAAATTTTGCAACACATTGAAGACAGAAGAATTTATATATTGTAAAGACAGATCAACTACTAAAGGGTATTTGCAACTAATTAGTGCACTTTTGAGGGAATATTCTGTTTGAATATTTGAAACTCTTGTCTTCTTTCTATACTCCAAAATAGTCTAACCTAAAAATGTAAATGTAAATAATCAAATATAATATAATAGACATTTGAGATCAAACTAGTCGCCGGCCCGTGCGATGCACGGGTTCGGCGGAACGACATATTAATACCAATCATGATCGCTGTCAATCATGGTCGTTGTTTGAGATTAGGGATACGATATAAAGAGCGGACAGAAAATGTAATTTATATTAAACAAACACAACAATAGAAGTCATAACTGATCACAAACTTGAAATACAAACGAAAACATGCCATATAAATTAGTCACAATGAAATTCATAACATAAAGTGTTGGACTGACTGATAGAAAGCTTTGTGCCCCCCAGACGAAGTAGGTGCAATCAAGGTAGTGCGAACGCCAATAAAAGGAGCAATCTTGAAATGAATAACCTTATTGTTAGATGCTTCTGTAACACCAAATTTAATTGTTATCCCTTCCACCAATCGATGGGTTTTGCATATAGCTGGCCATTGTCCATATATTTGGCAAGATCTTTGAGAACCATCTTCAATATGAAAGAAACAGTCCCACGAATATCCCAACCAATCTATGAGTGTTAGCTCGGTGTCCTTGTTAGGAAGTGCATTCTCACATAAACCACTCTTGGCGGAACGACATATGTATGTCAATCATGATTGTTGCTTTATATTAGCGGTATGATATAAGGTAATTATAGAAATGTTTGATGTGAGTTCAAAGACTAAATCATACAAAGGGTTTAACCAAATTAAATCAATGAATACAATCTCTATCCAACTAACGATGGCCCGTAGTATTGCACGGCTTTTGTGGAAAGTCATAACAAAGCGAATCAAGTGAAGCATCACACCAAATTTTATAGTGGATTTTTCAAGACCCGTGTCATGTATAAAATTTAATTTTTGCCTAAGAGTATACTTAATATAATCATCATTGATAATGAGATAATACAATACAAAAGTGAACCACTCTATTGTTGGATGGTTCAGTCATATCGAATTTCATAGTTGAGCATTCAAAAACCCATGACATGTATAAAATTTAATTTTACCCTTTTTTTGTGCAATTAATATGGTTCTAAAGGACAACTATCAGTTGATCAAAAAGAAAACTTCATTAAGACTTCAAACAAAATAGTTGACATCAAGGACCAAATCAAGTAAAGATAACTACATACATTGGAACTAATCATGCGCCACAAAGTAGTGTTGGCGCATACAAAAAAATAATATTTGATAATGTCAATTATTTGAATGCTCGATTAGGATGAAGTGATTTAGTTGCAAGCATTAAATAATTTAGAGATAGCATCAAGTTACGATTACAAAGTCTAAATTCATAAAAAAGAAAAATATATAGCATAAAAAGGATACATGCTTGTATTAAACAATGAACAAATGATTTTGATCGAGAAAGAGGCAAAGTAGATGAACCAACCCCTACAATCAAGACCACTCCTATGCAATAAATGTCTCTTGGGAGGATTAGAGATATGATACTTGACATAGTGCGCAAAAAATTTAAAACTTTATGTAAATTGGGCGCATAAATTACAAACCTATTTATAAGTAGCACATAAAAGTTAGTTAATTAAATTCGAAACATTAACATATTTAATTAAGAGTTGAACCACCCGTTATAAATATTTATTTAGAAGAGTCATTAAATGCTATAGAAAAGTTTACGATACATCTTTATAGATTAAAATTATACATTCTTAGTTCAAGAGAAGTAGTAGTGTTTTGTTAAGTACACTACAAATCTCTATGCAGGCCCATCAATTTTTATTAAGTTAGTAAACTTGTACAGCATAAAATTGACCATGTTATAGTGGTAATTGAACACTCTTAACTTAATAGATTCTTTTAAGTTGCGAGGTAGAAGAGATTCTTAATAGATTCTTTTAATTGAACATCTCTCTTTGGATTGTTATTGATGTGAACCTAAATCAGGCATTAGTAAATAATAGACAAAAACATATCAATATAAAGAATTTTATCCAATCATTCAATACTAAACATAAAGTCTAAAGAGACATTTGGAATATTGTCTCTAGCAAAACAACCATATGGACTTAATCAAACATAAACATCACTATAAAATTTCTCTTAAAACTTTTAGACATTAATTTCAATGTAATCAATCATAAAATTCCATTTAATGGGAAGTGTAAAAAACAAATAGGGTTTTAATGTTTTTGTTAAGGATAAAATTGTAATTTTCAAAAATATTGAGACAAAACTGTAATTTTTAAAAATAGAAGCAAATTTGAAATTTTTAAACTCAATCATAAAATTCCATTTAATGGGAAGTGTAAAAAACAAATAGGGTTTTAATGTTTTTGTTAAGGGTAAAATTGTAATTTTCAAAAATATTGAGACAAAACTGTAATTTTTAAAAATAGAAGCAAATTTGAAATTTTAAAAAAAATCAGGATTCAAAATGCAATTTATAAAAGTACAGGGATCAAAACGGAAATAATAAAAATGTGGTGTGTAAATGTAAATATATATAAGATACAGGGACAAAATTGTAATTTTATAGACTGATGATGATGTGGCTGGAGTGACGTGGCGGATGATGTGGATGTTGAGGTGTAAAAGGTGACGTGGTAAGATGGTACATGTGGCAAACAATAAATGGATGATATGGATTAAATGATGTCATGATGACATCATTGATGACATATGGTTGTAGGGTTTTCACCAAGTCCTTAGGGTTAACCCTTAAGAACCTTTACTATATTGTAGGATTACATTATAACACTTGAGTACTGTTGTTACATTACTCAATAACTTTTGAGTTGATACACTTTTTTCAGTCTGAAACCTATGGAGCACATAAGATGAATTCTCCTCGTTGAACCAATTATTTTCATAGCCGTAGGTTCAGAGGCGAAGCTAGACCAAATTTAACGAGGAAGCCAAATAAAAAAATAAAATAAAATATTTTTATGAATCTTATTTTGACAGCTTTTATAGTTGACAAAACTTCAAGTGTAGTTACTATAGAAACGAAAAATATCAAAATAAGAAGAAACAATTTATCTATCAAGTAATTCAAGTATAGTAGCTAACTATAAAATATATATATATATATATATATATATATATATATATATATATATATATATATATATATATATATATGTATATATGAAAAATTAAGTAAATTAAATAAAATGGGGTAGTAAAGGCTACCCCAACCCAACACTTAGCTTCGCCCCTGCGTGGGTTAGAAATCAAGTCACTTATCACATATTTAAGGAGTGCAAGTTTCTTATCACTTGAATCAATTTATTGTTAATCGTGTATGCATATTTTTACAAAATCACAATTGAATTGAAATGCTATTAACACGTATAACTTAACACGTCAACATATCTAAATGACATTTCAAATAATTTTAGATTTACTTAAAAATTTACATAAATTGTCTATAAGCCAACATTAGTTTTAAAAGTGTAGTTTGATCCCTGTTCATATAATTGCATTCATCTTTAATGAATTAAAAATCATGTGATTGTATTGTCATTATCCATGATTATAAATTAGACCAATGCCTCACTACAAGGATTCTCAATAATCATTATATTTTTTATATTTGTTAATTAACAAAGTCAAAAGAAGAAAACATGTTTGAAGCCTTTTTCGTTGTTATTTGACAACTTCCCTTGTGATGATTACCTTTTCACACTATTTTTAGTATCCTTGTTAAGACATGGTATGTTGACAGAGTTCCAAATCAATATCCATCTGACATTTGTCATGGTTTGGACAGCCTTGATTGTCCTAAGTGATTGTCCATTTCATGACTTTCTAGACCACACTATTACCGAAGTGCTTCCATTCTCCAAATCAAACCATATAAATGCACTCTCAACCTCAATCTCCTACACCTTTCTTTCTACTTACTAAGCAAACCTAAAAAACTTCATAGCTAATTAACTACCTCTCCCTCTTTAACATACACAACTAGGTGCAACAATGATTGACTCAAATCCACCACTCTTGAATCATTATGGAGCACTTTTGAGAAATTCAGCTGAACCTCAAAAGGCTAAAAGTTTCAATGATAAAGATAATAATACTGTGGTTGATGCTTGTGAACTACCATTGATAGACCTTAATGGTCTTAAAAGTTGTAATGTAAGAGAAAGATTGGCTTGCACTGCATCAATATGCAAGGCAGCATCAGAATGGGGATTTTTTCAAGTGATAAACCATGGTATAAACCCTGAACTACTAAGAAATATGAGGGAGGAGCAAATGAAGTTGTTTAGGGTACCCTTTGAGAAGAAGGTCACTTGTGGACTTCTAAACAATCCATACAGGTGGGGAACACCAACAGCTACTCGTTCAAATCAGTTTTCATGGTCAGAAGCTTTTCACATTCCTCTCACCATGATTTCAGAAGAAGCTTGTTGGGGTGAATTCAGTACTTTAAGGTATATATCTATCTCAGTCTAACACTTTAGTTTTGACATAGTTTACTTCATTGAAATATGTTAATAAAAATTCTACAACATTAAAACAGAACAAAGACAGTCAAATGATGCAGAACAGAGACAGAGACATTTATTTGAGTGTAACTGTTTTGTCATAGTGTGGTGAGGAGTCAGTCACCATCACCACCCTCTTTGGTGGTGTTATTTTTATTTATAATATGTGCATTATGTCCCTTTTTGAGATTAGGATTGAATCTCATCCAAGCCACTTAACATATACTGACATCATAAACTGATTTATAGGCATGGCAATAACCATGATATAAAACATTATGATTCTGTTTTCTTTTTATTTTTGAGGAAAATCATATTCGGCTCTCCTAAGACTTCCCTAAAACAGATTAATTCTACTGTCCCTATATTGATCTTTTAATTTTGCACCAGACTCTATCAGTTTCTACGGTCGCTGCACTATGCAGTTAATTGCAGTATGAATTTACGCTATTATCGACTTTAGGATGACTAAAATAAGAACCAAGCTAAATAATTGTAACATCTGGATGACTAAAATAAGAACCAGGCTAAATAATTATTCAGTAATTGTCTCCCCCATAGTGATTTTGAGGATTAAAGTAAGACCAAGACATCTCAATCATTAACAAGAAAATGAACTGATATTTCAAGAATCAACAGTGTTTTGTATGTAATGTAATACCGACATGTAATGTAATACGGACAAGTGATTTTTTTCATTAACTGTTAAAATTACTTACTTCACACTGAAGAAATAAATCAAATTATTTGAATATAGACAGAATAGACACCTGTTAGTTTATTACAGATCTTGACAGGTTGGCTTCTAGAATATATGCTCAGACAAACACTGACTGGTCCTTCTGAGCAAAAAATGTAGTTGTCTAGAACCAACCTGCTTCAATAACAGAGGACAATTAAGTTGAGCATGCATGATTTCACCCTTAGAAGGAACCATAAGTTAATTTATTTCTAACCATTTCTGCAGAGAAGCAATAAATGAGTTTACACCAGCTATGCTAGAAGTGTCTAGGCTACTGGCAGGTATTCTAGCAGAAAACATGGGCCACCCAACAGATGCAGTTGAAAAACTCTGTGATGCAAGCACATGCTTTCTGAGATTGAATCACTATCCTTCCTGCCCAAAATCTAAAGAAGAAATTTTTGGATTAGTACCTCACACTGACAGTGATTTCCTCACAATCCTTTATCAAGATCAAGTTGGTGGACTTCAACTCATGAAAGATTCCAAATGGGTCGCTGTAAAACCAAATCCAGAGGCTCTTATTGTTAACATTGGAGACCTTTTCCAGGTAAAAGTTAGTTACAATGTTAGTTGACAAATAAATTTAACATTATTGAAGAAAATTAAGTGACAATTAATTCACCATGAATTACTATTTCTAAAATGTACAGCCATTAATGGAGGAAATAAATTGTAGTACTAAAAATAATATGATGCATGCAGCATGCCACCAACCTCCAAAGGAATCTAATTAAACTATTCAAAAAAAGGAATATAATTTAAACTAACAACCAATATGATGCATGCACCATACCATTTTTTTCCAAATGAATATATTTTACAAGCAAATGAGTCAATGAAACAAGATTCCATCCTTAAAAGTGAATAAAGTGCTTATTTGCAACATCCTTCAGCTAGAACTATGGTTCTTTTCGTTGACTACATATGCCAAAAGCAAAACCCTTTTTTCAGTCACAAGTATTACATATATGAATAGTAAAGTAACTATTAAATCATTCCATTATTGACTCTACCACATAATCAGAGAGGCACGTATCATCACATCATTTTTCTACTAAAAAATCCTTTGACTATATAAATAATTATTAACTAACTGTTACATTTACCAAACTACCAAAGGTTCATTCATTAACAAGGTCTTTCCTTTTAGAAAATCACAGGCCTGGAGTAATGATGAGTACAAAAGTGTGGAGCACAAGGTCGTGGCAAATGAAAAAGTGGAAAGATACTCCATTGCATACTTCCTATGTCCTTCTTACACTACCATGATAAGTGGCTGCAAGGAACCTTCTACATATAGGAAGTTCACCTTTGGAGAATATCGACAGCAAAATCAAGAAGATGTCAAGAAAATAGGACACAAGATAGGACTGTCAAAATTTCTACATAAAGACACATACACAACGGCCACCATTTAGTGTACTGAACATTTGTTCAACTGGAGAAATTAATAGTTAACACTATATCGATATTCTTTATTCTGAATAATGTTTTCAGTTCAGATATAATATGTAAAACTCACTCGGATTATATGTAAGAGATAAACAACAAAAAAGAATGTGGGGGTTACCATGCACCCACTTAGCAGCACCAGAACTTAAAAGACTTTTTTACTACTATTATGATTTTAGCTTCAATGGTAATAAAATTTCTTAAACAATTATTGATTATCATATAAGGCTTCTCAAAACAGGTAAATTTTTCATGAGTTTCATCAAATCATGCAAATTTGTCACAAGGTCCTCAAAAGATAAAGGTGATCCAATATGCTGAAGCCATAACTAAACTGGACTTTTATAGCAAAGGCCGGACAAAATTCCGACAGCAGAAGCCATGGTTGATCATGCTTCTGAAGGTCAGAGGTAAAGGTGGTAGATATGAACTGAAAATGAGAGAAAGAGAAGGTGGTAGATATTATATTCTCTTTCTAGAAAGTTATAAAGAATGTGCTTATATTCAAACAAATGCACCAAAACAAAAAACCTATCCGAACCCTCTTCACCACATTAATGAAATTCTTGTGGAGGCACAAGTGCTGAACACCACATAATAAAGCTGTGAAATTGGAGGGCAGCTCAACTAGTATGAAGAAACTAATGGTTAAAAGGAGTTCATGAGTTAAAGGACTTGGGTACAAGTCCTGGTGAAGGCAAAAAAATATTAACATTAACAACTAATTTACTAAATTTAGCTGTTTCAAAAAAAAGAAAAAAACTGTGAAATCAGATATGTAAAGCATGGTCAGGATTTAAGAAAACCTCAACATTTCATAAATATTGTATGTTTATTATCCATCATCATTATCAAAGACAAAACACTCTAAATATCATTGATAAAAAAAAACAGAAAAACTCTCTAAATATCTTAGAAATACATGAGCTGAGATGCTAAGATGATTGTTTTTACTCATCTTCTACAGATGACGCAATCAAAATATACCCTGGAATCTTCAAAAAATTACAAACCTTCGATAAAAAATTTCTTCATGATATATCTACAAAATACCCGCTACTGTTTTGTAAAGATGAGCTTTCTCAAGCCTCCCCACTCCCCTGGCAATGGGGTGATATATATCTAATTTGTTGAGTCAGTATTCAATCTACAAATAACTAACCAAAAGAAGAAAGAAAAAAAATCAACTAATTCATTGCCTTGCCATGGCATGCATATCGTGTTGGTGAATCTGTACATCTCACTAGCCCACTTTGTCTTTCAAAGTGTTCCTTTTCTTTATCAAGAAGGAGCCATTTCTCCAACAAGTTCTTTTTGACTTTGTCTAGTGAACTCATGAGTAATCTCCAAACTTTCTAAGACATATTTGCTCTTCTCTGGTTCTCCTTCTCAAAGGTTTCTCAGCAATGGACCCAAGAACAGGTCCAGCATATCTTGAGCAGGATGACCTATTTGAGATGTGCTTATAGGAATTACCTCACCAGTTGTTGGACTTGAAGCAGAGTTATATAAGGCTTCCCTTTCCATACTAGATGATTTTTTGTTCTCACAAGAGGAATCTAGAGTAGTACCTACTTCAGTTGTGGCCGGAAAATGCCATTTTGGCTCACACCGTCTACTTGTCGTTTCTTGCGGCTCCTTATCCTCGTAATCTTTGACATACTGCACACATACGACAAAAATGTCAAGCGGTTATAAGGCAAAATTAAAATCTACATCACATCAACTTTTGTATCGGGAAACAATATTTTAAATTCACGGGATCATATAATAATATGATGATATAAATAAATGCTAAAATAGCAAACAATTCTATTCATAATACTCAAGCAAAGTAAAAGCTACTTTTCACCGTATCAGAAAAAGAAAGTCACCTGTTCAGCAATGGCCATTAAATCTTCAACTGTCAATTCCATGTCCTCATCATCACTGGATTCTTGAACTGGACATACATGATCACGATCACTACTACCACGACTATGATCCTCTAACTTTTCACGCTTCTTTGTAGAACGTCTAGGAGGTCTACCCCTAGAACTATTTACTTTTTTCTTCTTTTCAGCAACATTATCACCACTTTCATTTTGTTGGTCTAAGTTTATTTTTCCCATAACCTCACACTTGGCATCGGAGTTTAACTTCCTCTTCAATGTTTCCTTCTTATGATAATTTTTCTTCACATTGGCTACAATAATATCTTCATTTTCTGTAGAGCAATTAGTTTCAACAACATTGCTTGCACCAACCTTCGGCGGCATCATCCATGACGGTAACTGGCGTTTACTTCCCTCAACACAAGCATCCATTCCTATCAATCAAATTTAAGTTAATTCACATTCAACAACAGAAACAAATTTCCAATTACAAAACAAGGTTGGTTTTGTGCAAAATAGGTGGTTAACAGCTTCAATTAGGGTTTCACAGAACAGGGTTAATTAATTTCTAAAAAGAGAAAGAAAAGGAAATTCCAGAAATTGGAAACTGCAATTAGCATAAAAGCAATAGAAATTGGGATTCGTACCTAGAATTGTTGGGGTCCGATTCAACACTGAAATTCAGGTTTAAATACGATAGGTAATTTCAAATCAGAATTGCAAAAAATGTGTGTCAGTTGAAAAATTTTAAATTGAAATCAAATCACATATTTGGGGCCATCTATATCATATTCTCCTTTCCCCCATTCTCTCCTTCTCTCTCCTTTCCTAATCTTGATTGTTGGATCAATCTGACGGTCGAAAAATAAAATTGAGAATAAAATTAAAAAACAAGTAGTTGACTAAATCCCTAAAATTCTGAATTGAGAGTATGCGGTCAACAACGTAGCAATAACACAACGGCAAGCGATGACGTGGTCGACAAACGCAGTGAAACTACGACGGTAGGTGACTGATGAAAACACCAACGGTGTTTGGGAGTTTTTGTGGTTCTATGATGCGTTTTCACTGCTCTTTTGCTTCTGTTTGTTCTGTTCTGTAAAACACATTCATGAAATTTCCAGCTAATGGATCACATTTTAAAATCAAAGGATTTGCAGTCAAGTTAAAAAATTGAGGTAAAATTTTTCATTTTGAAACCCTAATTTTGGGCCTATATGAGGAATGATATAGTTTCATTGCAACTCTTTCCCTCTCTTAAATTTTCTTCATTATGTTCTGATTCTTTATTTCCTTTCTATTTGTTTTTTGCATTTTATCTTCCGAGTTTCATTATAATCTACAAACTTTTGAGAAGAATGGCCATGACTAATACTATTGTTACTGAGTTCAATCAGATTCAAGAAATTAACACTGAAAAATCTTTTTAGAATATTAAGGCAAAAATAATAAGGTTATGGTTTGATCTAATTATAATTTCTGATTTATTTATTAAACTTCCATTGTGCTCTTTTTCTGTTTTATGCTGTTAAAACCATAATCTCCAAATTTTGAGCAATCCCTAATTTTCTAAGACCTGATTAAAGTTCATTCATATTCTTTTGGAATTAGAATTTGATTCAAAAATGTAGTTTGGCATGTTTTAATAATGTGTTTTTTTTTAGTGTATGGATTAAACTAGAGTTTGAAGTTATAGAGTTTGAAGGGATTTGACGGGAGATTTGTCTAAAGAAGGTGATGAAAGCGCTAATTTTTTCAACAAGTATTTCAAATCACCAGATCTTAGATAAACAGGATCACCACAAGAAATGGTAAGTTTTCTTTGAATTTATGTTGAAAATATTGTTGCTTAGTTGTCATATTTATTAGGATTTGCTTATATCTCTGTGTGCAATAAATAGTTAAATGTATTATCGACAAAACAATAATTAATGTTGCATTAAACTTTTAAGTGAAAAACGGTAATGTACACTACTGATTCCGTTTTGTCGCGGCCGTTTTCGCGGTAACAGACCATTTTTTAAAACCTTGAATATTCTATTTGAATTTGTGGTTTTAATATCATATTTTTGGTGTTGAGTTTATAGTCTTGGTTCAATATCATCCATTGCAGTTTCATATGATGAAAAAGGTTAAGTTTTTTGTGGTTTGAAATCAGATGGATCTCATACTGTGACATGTTATGCATCTAACTCAGCCATAATCTATGAAACACCAACGCATTTCTCATTTCTTGGTCTAACAGCTGGTGATGGATTTGTCTCTGGCCTTCTAATGAATTTCTCTGTAACCTTAGTGCTGGTGATTACCATGTATGTGGATTGAGAAAACCTTGGAAAGAAAATGTTTCTTTAGCTGATTGTTGGGGCAATAACATGACCAAAAGTTACATGTTTGATGGAATGATTCAATCAATCTCAGTTGGTTCTGTGTTTAACTGTGGATTGTTTTCTAACAATAGGAGTGTTTTCTGTTGGGGTGATGAGACTAGTAGAAAGGTTATTAGTTTGACTCCTTTGAAATGAAGTTCAAAAGATTTCTCTTGTGCCTTTTTGTTGGGGTATTGGTTTCCCTACTTCTCTTCCTTTAGTTGTCTTGCCAGGAATATGCAAGCCATTTCAATGTTCTCATGGTTTCTATGAATTTGATCAAAAGGGTCTTTGGCAAGTTTCCAAATTCTGGTGTTTCCATGCCATGCAGTGGTGATTGTCCTGTTGAAATATATCAGAAAAGTGCATGCAATTTGGCTTCTGATAGACTGTGTGAATATAACTGTTCTGCTTGTTCTTCACATGAATGTTTCTTACACTGCTCCTCTTCATATTCTAATGTTGGCAATGAGAAGAAAAATGAGAAAATTTGGTTTGCAGTTACCAGTGGTTATTGCAGAGATTGGTTTTGTATGTTTGCCACAAGCTAAGAGATTGTGAGTGTTCAGCAAGATTAAAAAAGGCGAAGAAACTTAATCGAAGCTCTTCCCTTAAAAATGAGAACCGCAAGATCCATCCGAAAATGGAGGAGTTCAAGCTTAGGAAGGCTCAAAGGTTCACCTATAAAGAATTTGAAACTGCAACAAGTAGATTCCAAGAAGAATCAATAGTAGGAAAAGGAAGTTTTCAGGTAATAATTCCTTAAATACAGACCCCGAATCCAAAAATTACTAAAATAGGCTCACTTTTGGTAATCTTTATGTTGGTTTATAGATATTTGATCCATTTTGCAAAAAAAAAACAATCCATAAACAAGAAAGTGTCAAGTAGTTGCAGAGAGGTTTAAATTTTCTTTAAATAGATAGTAATCAATGATTCACCGATATTGTTACATTTTAACTCGTCTCATTGTCAGCTGATCATAGCTAAACTCTAGCTGGAATATTGATTGCCTCAAAGTATGCACTATTGGAACACATTAGGTAATGCATACACTAGTTGTCTTGTGTACCCTAACTTTGAAAAACATATGATTGTCATGTAGCTTGTTTATTAAACAGAAACCACTTAAAATTTTGGTAGAGATTTCAACTAAAAATAACACGTTTGTGACTTGTGAGTAACCAAGGGTACTAGCATAGTAGTACCTTAATTAGATGTCAGCCATTTATTAGTTGCTTGTGATACTTGGTTGACTCCCAAAAGAATCAGTAAACGTTGTTAACTTATAGTAAATGCTTGTAAAAGAACACGGTAGACTCGCTAAGATTTATTTTGATAACATGCCATTTTATAATTGTCATCATTCCATGTATGTTGTGTTTCAAGTATGATCGAGAAAGCATAATGTTGAAATCTCTCCTTTGCTAATTTAGAGAAGTATAACATTATTCATTTAAGGCTATGACCTGATTGACTTATGATTGGCAGGGTAGTTGAACCATCTGTTTCAATATCTTCAATCAAGAAAGCCTATCGGAAAGCTGCACTTAGACGTCATCCGGACAAGGTTGTTTGACAAAAAATGACCATGGAGATGATGGTATAGGAAGGTTATTGCTGAGGAAGTACATAGAGATGCTGATAGGCTTTTCAAAATAATTGGGGAGGCATATGCTGTTCTGTCAGACCCTGCAAAGGTATTTTATATATTTTCAAATTACAAGGTTGATGAAATAATTGTTTTATATGGTTTTACAACTGTTGGTTTTCGTTGAAGCCCAATGGCATCATTTGTTCCATGGATAAGGATTTGTAGTTGTTGACATGTTGATGTTATGAGAAATTTCTGTCTTAAAATTAAGGCAATTAACAGCTGCATTGGCCTTCTATAAGAAGCTTATACTTAGCATATAGGACTTAAAAATACTTCTTTGCTTCTCCACTTATGGTTTGTGTGTGCTTTTGCCCTCAACAAATATGAGAGTCGATCTTGTTTAAGGACTGTAGAAGTCCTTCGAATTTTCAAGCTCTAACATATTAATCTGTGTTCATTTGGTCTTTATTCTATGTTTTGCAGTGGGCACGATATGATGTAGAAGAAGAAATGAGAAATTCCCAAAAGCAACGCCCTGGAACTATGGGTAGAAATAATGTGGAGAATCAGTATTGCTCATCCAAACAATTCAACAGGAGACATTGGAGAGAGGTTTGGAGATCATACGGTAATTCATCTTCTCAAAGTTCTGAAACTGGTTGACCAAGTAGGAGGTAAAAGTTGCACGGAATCTTAATCCAGTTAGGATCTGGATTACAGTATGAGATGAGTCATGGAATGTTACCTTGGTCAATGCTTCAGGTTGCTTGGAGTTGGAGAGGTAGAGTTTTTTCTCTCTCGACAAGAGATAAACAATGTGGCTGCATTCGATGCACATTTTTATTTTTCACTGACGATTAATTTAAGCGAGTAATTGGTGTGTTGGCTTGGGTGATAACCATGCATGTATAAAGGAAGCTTGAAATTTTTTGCATTATTGTCGAAAGGTCTGATTTTTTGAAATATGTAAATTTTATAGACACCGTGATGTTGATACTGAGATGTGTAGGTGTAATTAAATTGTAATACCACGTCAACAATTGTAATTACCAAAAACAACAGTTGCCATTTGACCAGTGTGAATCA
Source organism: Trifolium fragiferum (assembly GCA_954870985.1). NCBI lineage: Eukaryota > Viridiplantae > Streptophyta > Magnoliopsida > Fabales > Fabaceae > Trifolium > Trifolium fragiferum. Next base: position 38,597,725 of record OX940790.1, on the reverse strand, counting down.
CTAAAATTGATTTTATCTTTAGACTTGATTATAACTTATTGCAAAAATTTAGAGCGTTAACCTCTACGATTAAATTAGTTTTGCTATATTGGTTTTCCATTACTTTTTGTTTGATCAAGTATTGGTTTTCTACTGTTATTTGCTTGTTATATTGGTTGCTAAATGAGCCTTAAAGTGTCAAATTATATTTGTATTCATTCTGTTGATATACTTGAATTGATGCAAAACTTCATAGTGGTTTTTCTTGCTACTTCAAGTCTCATTTGCAACAATAGGATCAAGCAAATTAAGAATACAATACAACACCAATACCTGTTCATCTCAGTGCCAATTGTATTTTCACATTTTTTTCATCTCAGTGACAATGCTTGTGTATCTTTCTTACAACTCTTATAGAACATATTTTGTGAGGCAATTTGGCTAAAGGAAAATTTGTTTGAACTCCTTACAATTATAATAGAGGTGTTGATTAATTGTGATCCACAAGTTATTAATGAACAATCTGGTTTTATGCATGAATTATGCAGAAAGGTTACAATAAAACATTAAGTTGAGCCTCAATTTGTACTTGTATGGAAACTAACTCCCAAACCACAATTAATCCTCATGATTTATAATCAACTCACAAAACTGAGCTAGGAGGACCTTGGGACATGTTCTGGAACACAACCATAGGAAGGAGTGCCCCAGTTGATGTTCCAGGTTGCAATTGTGGGACCTGAAAAGCAACAAGCCATCTACTCGTTAGAACTGAATTTTGATCAAAATATTCAAGTAAAAATCAATATGTATGCAATAATAACCAGCAGGGGCCGAGCAGCCGCAAGACCAAATGTGTTCTTGTTAAATTGAATCATGAAGCCATCATCAAGTGGAACTTGAGAATTCTTCTCAGACAACATACTGTGGAATACTCGACCAACCCTCCTAGTAAGCTGTGCACCGATTTGTAAACCCTGGCCAGTTGAAACCGGTAGTACAATAGGCAATGGAGGCCTGCAATGGACAGATGATATAATCAAGCATGACTTTCTAAAATGCAACAATAAAGCTTTCAGAAACTGCGGCCATCACAAACTCACGCGAACATGTTTTAATAAATTACAACATCACATGAATTTGAGTCATCTAGTAATATTGACTAGAAGTTCGTTAAGTAGAGAAGGATCAAGGTTGTTTGAGTCATCGGTTATCAAAAGCTTCTTAGCTAACACAACATCCTTAGCTTCCTGGAGAATACAAACTAGGTACATTAAATGCGAGGGACAAATTTTGTCCAACACAACTTCGGAGAGAAAAAGTTCTTATTTGCACGTAACTTGACAAATGATCAAACAGATTCTTACTGCTACAATAGGAAATCTAAATCCTTGGTGATTGTCGCTAATCTCAAAATTCTCCCTATCCAACAAATGACTCTCGTTAGTTTGCATATATGAGACCACTTAGAATTTGTTTGGCTCAACGAAGGAAAGTGGATGGAAGGGAATTTAATGGAGGGAAAGGAGAGGAAATTTAAATTAATATTCAATTTATTTATCTTTCAGAAGCCAAAAATATGGTATAGTACATATGGATTGAACTAGACCACCATGGTCAAAAACATTTAGTTCACCATCCTAAGCTTACCCATTAAAGAAAGCTATTTCCGTAATTGAGCAAAACAGCTTTAAAAAGACATGTATACAGGAACAAGACAAGAAGCATCTGATAGATATGTTGGTCAGTAAAAGAAAGGTATCTCGTATGTGTATTGTAGATATAACTGAAGGTGTCCCCTAAGTTTTAAAAAATATATATTTGAAAGAGGATTAGTTCAATCAATAAAAACATCATTTTACTAGTATCGTTTCCAACTTAAGATTTGTTCAATTAGTTAAGGATTCAACTCAAATACCACAAGGACTTGCGTTCAAGATTTTTCGCCGACTTTGGTTATAACTGAAAGAAATTGGATCCAAAATCCAGATAAATTAAAAAGTCAATGAAGTTCCTTTTGGTGAATAGGTCATGATTCAATTAAGAGTCAATACATCAAACTTTATACTGTTGAGCAACAGCTTATCCACAATCTGTAATGCCACTGTAATAAACTCATTAAAATGTTTGACAATACAAACTCTGCACTTAATACAAATATTCCTTTCTAAAAATTTGTTTAATAGTACAACAACCAAGTGTGACAGTAAATAGACCTTAATCTTCATTTGTAAGAGGCATGCTATAAACTGTTACAGTTAACAGTAACTATCCTGTGTTTTGCACAGATTATAAATACTAGTATAATATATGTATACCAGTTCCATCTTTACTGGTGTTCAACAAGCATGATAAATAGCTGTTCGTCAGTTATTGCTCCCATCTCCATTGCTCTTTCAAGTGCAGTATGTCCAGCAGCATCTTTAATTGACGGTTTTGCGCCCCTGATAAATTGGCATGTTAGTTTATGCTTTAATCGGAAGTATGTATTAGATAGAGATACATGCCAGCAAAAATTGTCTCTCACACGCACCAACGCATAAAACGTTTACAATCGTGATATTTAGAAAATCTTTTAGCTAGCTGTGCAGTGAGAAGTTCTCTGGGGAACTGATGGACAGTCTAATTAGTAAGGCTTTGCCAAGGAAAATGAACAATATTGAGATAATTATTGAGACAATCTAAGTTCTCAGAGAACCATGCACTTGCACTGGTTATTTTGTTCAGATGTAACTTAATATGCTCAGATATCAGATCCTTCTCTTTCTTCATAAAAGCTCAACGGCGGCAGGATGCTCATTGACACTTTTGGAGCAAAATAATAAATGAACTCATTTGGTTGACAACATCGTCAACAACAATTTTTGCCTCGGATTTCAGTGGAGTAAAGTTGTGTTTCTATATTTTTTGTGGTGTTAATGGCTGTCACCAAGGATTTTAATATTTTGATTTAATAAAGGATAACTTAAATTCTGTTCAAACATCTTTGTCTAAATTCTTTCAAACACTTCTTTAACAGAAAATAAAAAAACGAGAGCAGGATAGAGGAAGAATGAATGATTTCTTACTAAACCAAATGCCCAACGACAGTAAAAAAGCATTTACCTTCTTAGTAAAAACTTCGCCAATGGATTTTTCCCACTAGAAATGCAATGGTGCAAGGGAGTCCTTCCATGATAGTCACGCATGTTTATATCAGCACCAAATTGGAGCAACAACTCAACCATTAGTGTACTATCAGAATGACATGCCAGATGCAATATAGACCAACCACGGAAACAACTCTCTCTTTCGTCAGCCTCTTTAATCTTCAAACAGGCTTCAGGATCATGCTGAATTCCTTCAGTATCGGCATGGGGAACCACATCATCATATTTTGTATTTATCGGATTTGAAGTTGATGTTACAATAAGGCGATACACTTCTCGTACATTTATATCTTGAACTGCTTGCCAGATTTTTGTGGAAATTGAAGGATTTTCAGGTGTATCCTCTTCCCGGATGACTAGTGATTTCTCTACATACTGTGATTAAGAAAACACGAGTTACAACAATATTTACCTCAGCAAAAAATGTGAAGCAAGGGCTTTCTAATCAGATAAAACAGCACAGGAATCATAATCTCAAGATGCAAAACTGGCAAAGAATTAGCAGAAACAAAATGAGAGAGAGAGAGAGAGAGAGAGCAATAATACAAGCAACACAATATACTACCATTTGCCTATAAAAAAAACAGTCAAATGTCCTTTTTCTAATTCTGTTAGTAAAGGAAACCAGTTAATTATGTCCAGAAAGGTGAAGTCAAATCCACAAAATACTATTCAATTCCAATGGAAGGCCAAACTATACAAGTTCAAAATTGATAGTTGATAAAAGACAACTGTAGCCGTCATTATCCATAACATAATTTTTTTGATAATTTTAGAAACAATTACACTATAATCGTGAATGCTGGTTTTTGTGGGTATTAAATTATTAAAAACTATATAATTGAATTCACAACAACATAATTTAAAAAGGCTAAATTGCAGATTTGGCCCCCCAGGTTTCCTAATTGTGCGATTTTGGCCCCCTAGTTTCAAACGAGCGATTTTAGCCCCTCACATTTGCCCCCTTTTGCATTTCATGGTCCCTCTTGACTATTTTGACAAAAACATTGTTGATATGAAAACATTTTGACAAAAACATTGTTGATATGAAAATATTGACAAAAACATTTCATGGTCCCTCAAAATAGTCAAGAGGGACCATGAAATGCAAAAGGGGGCAAATGTGAGGGGATAAAATCGTTCGTTTGAAACTAGGGGGGCCAAAATCGCACAATTAGGAAATCTGGGGGGCTAAAACTGCAATTTAGCCTTTAAAAAATAAATAAATTATCCCTCAATGGCCAGAAGAATCATTAATTAAATAATGAAAAAAAGTCCTTATTTAACGAGCAAGTTAAAAAATCATAATTACACTATCTCACTCCTGTTTTATTGTGACATGCTACTCCAGTTTTTTATACAAGCAAAAAAGTACATGTGTTTGGTCTAAATTAGGACCATATACATTTACCTTTTTGTTTATACAAAAAACCCGATGAGTATCTAAAATACAATACCAATAATCAAGCTGCCCTTATATTACAGTAAACCATGAAAACTTCTCTACATAAAAGTGAAATTGAACTGAAAGTGCTTACCTTTGCTTGGATGTACTTTTCTTTATATTGGGAGGGATCTGTGGAGCATGGTTTCAAAGGCACATTTGATTCACCTACTCTGCAGATAATTGTTCCCGAAAAGAAAGGATTACAGGTTCAGCTACTGCATAACTCTACAAAAAATAAAGCGCATATTGTACATTGCCTTAAAGAGAGTCAAAAGTATACCTTTCATCTCCAAGTAGAAGCAAGCCCTCCCAAATAGAATTACAATAAGTATTACCTAAGTTATTAAATAACTCCAAAATGGTAGGTTCCCAAACCCTCACATCTAATGTTATAGATCTCACCTGCAGTTGGTAGACAGAACTTAATGACCTTTAGGAAATGGTTATCGGTCAGAATTCACAAATTCCAAGTCGGAAATCACTTCATTTAAGAAAAATGATTCGGTTCAACTATAAAGACAAACAAAAGTGTATTTCTCAAAAGTCTAAACAAATAAGATTCTAAAAGTGAAAGCTCTTTACCCTTTTTTAAAAAAATTGGGGAAGAAGAAACTTTTATTAATTCAAGTGGCACTAACGAGTAACGACCATTTTACAACTGTCCCTGATGGGATTCGAACTTGGCACCTTAAGGTTACAAGACTCATCTCTTACCATTGAGCTAGCCGCCTCAAGTGTGTGAAAGCTCTTTAGTTTTACCCAAGAAAGGAAGAGTTGGGAAAATTGCTAAGCGCTTCAGAATTCAGATACCATATAAATATCCAAGAACAATAAATTAAGATCTAGAATTTTAAATCTCAACCCATGGATGCTTCAATGTTTAACATCGAAATTTTCAATCCAGTTAAATAAATTTCTTATTTCTACACGATAAACACAGAAAAAAATAAATGGTTTGCATTTGTCTGAAAGAATGCACCTTTGAGATATGAACTCCAAAATTGCGATGCACTCCAGAGCATTCAATACACAGAAGTATACCAAGGTTTAGAGATGCCCAGTCTGGTTCAGGAGCACTGCACTCAGCACACTTATCATTCCCGGGAATTCTCCTTAATATTTGAGAGACACTTCCCGCTTCTTTGGAAAATACATCATCCATCGAAGATTTATTACTATCCTCTTGTTGACTAATCAAAGAAGAACCAGTTGCTGAGGTTTTATTTTCTAATTGCAATTTACCATAATGAGGCTGCAGCAATTACAAACAGAGAAATGTTCACGTGACATCATATATGGACATATTGGAACAAATTTATGCTTCAAAAAAGTTGAATAGATTACCTGTTGAAGAAACTGAAAATTAAAAAGTGAAGTGATAGCTCCAGTAATTTTGTGTACCCAGTCCATCCTATCAGCTTCATTTTCAGCCTGATGAAAGCAATTTAAAGTATCAACTAACAAAAAATCAACCAGAAATAAAACATACCAGGATACATAAATTAATAGAAGATCAACCAAGGAACTTTGGCAACTTTAAACAAAACAGAATGTTCATTTTCAATATTTACGTTTGGAAAAAATATGAAACAAATGAGATCTGTACAAGTTAAGAAACTATGCTTGGTTGTCACCAAGATAATTTAAGACATAACAAAGGCTGATTATACGACATTCAGATATATTAAATAAGTCCATCGGTCACCTGCAGTGTATATGTTTTTGAGGGAGAAATAATACGAAAGCAAAGTCGTAGATCTGTATCCTCTGCATCCATCTTTATAGTGGATGTACACAGATCAACTGTACAACAACCCAAAATATCATCATTTAGTGATGTTGCCCTATTATGCCTTGAACGGAATCTACCAAACATGCCACTATTTTGTTCAGAAAAACGACTATAATTATGTGGCTGAAATCCCTGTAAACAGATTTCAAAGAAAAACATCAGTAGATAGCTTGAAAGGTGAAACAAATATAATTTTTTTTTTAAAAATGTATTCCTACCATGGCCTTGGGTCCTTTTGATCTGTAATAATATAAACTCCCATGATTATCAAGTACAAAAAACCTCCTTTTCCAATCTCCTCGCGTTCTTGATGATCGTTTTAACAGATAGCCTTGTTTAACTGTTTGAATCTAAAAACAAGGATAAAACAATTACACTACAGGACCAAATAAATAAAAAAATGTATCTAACGTGAACTGGAGAATTATCACATATCAACCAGAAAATGAAAATTACTTGCCTCGCCTTTGGTTGCAGACTGCACCCCTGCCTCAAAGCTTTTGTAAGAATGCAAGCCTACAGGATGGGTGCCATCAGCACCTAGCACGGGTTCAGTATTGTCCAACTCTGCCTGTGTTCTGTATTCCTGGATCCGTTTTGCAAGCTTATCTTGTTCAATATTGGCCAGTTCTTTAGATTGTTGAGCATATGTTAGCACCTAAGTAAAGCATGTAAGTGCACTAGTTCATCCTCATGTTTTAATAATTGTCAAAACACATGAAAATAGAGTAGAACATATTTTGGCAACATTACAAATGACTTGACAGCGTGAAACCTTTTAAAACTTTGAAAAACTGATTTTTAGGTATTATGTATCGATACATAAACATGTGTATCGATACAAATGTCCTGAAATTACTTCAGACTGATTTTGTGCAATTTGTATCGATACATATATCACTTGTATTGATACAAAAGTGGTCACTCAGAGGCAGAAGGTCATCTGTGTATCGAATCATGCTTGCATGTATCGATACACACCCCTGCTTCTCAGAAAACCAGTAAGTGCTTGATGTATCGAATCATGCTTGCATGATTTGATACATATCAGTCAAGATTTCAAGAAACCGATATATGTATCGATACACATACGTGTTTGTATCGATACATAGGTCAAAATTTTCAATTTGAACGCTGGTCAAAGGGTTTTGTATCGATACAAACCATCATTTGTATCGATACACGTATGTTAAATTTTGCCCAAATTTGCTCAATTCTATTTTCTCTTTAAATAGCAATGTGGTGTGTCATTGTAACCCAGAGGAAACTAGTGAGAAAGTTCAGAAAACGCTTTGGATACAAATTGAGTGAGAATTTGCATCAAAGGTTTGATTCATCACAAATTCATCATCTTCATCAAGGATTGCAATCAAATTGGATTTTGAGTATGGGATCAATTCAATAAAGATTGTGTTTTTGTGTGATAACGTTCGATACGGTTCGCGGTGAATCAGAATCGTAGTCGGGTTGAATTGTGTGACGAAGGTTCTAGTGTTTCTCTCAAGTGATTCAAGATCGTGCGTGTCTTGAAGGATTCGACAACAAGAAACGAAGGACTCAGCTGGACGATCGGGTGCAGTTTGGCACAAGGTGGATCGTTGGAATCAGAGGACGAAGTTTCGTTGTGTGTCGAGGTTATTCGCATTAGTTTACATTTTGGGTCCGTTTGATTTTTAAATCAGTAAGTACTGGACAGGACAGTACAAGACAGTACAGCACAGAACAAGAGAATACAGAACAGGACAAAATTGTACTGGAGAAAAATAGAGAGATAATATTTTTTATATTCGAACATAAAATGAATATTTTCGTATTTTTTATAGTTGTACTGTGGACAAAAAGTTGTCCCGTGATTTAGTGGGGGACAAAATATCTTGGTTTTGTCCTGTCCCTTACTGCCTCTTTTGTCCAGTCCCTTAACCAGTTTCTGAATCAAACAGAGTACAACAAAAGTTGTCCAGTCCAGTCCTCTGTTTTTTAGCAGATCAAACGCACCCTTTGTGTCGTTATAGGATTATAAGATTCAATTGTAAACTGTGCACTCTTTTTGTTCATCAAGTTTTTGATCTATAAACTCTCAAATAACCCGTTTGGTTATTTGGGGGGAGACGTACTCGGACAAACGCGTGGACGACGCGCAATCCGGGGAACTCCCTAATCACATCGTGTGTCTCTCTCTCTCTCTCTTTTGAATTTCATAATTTCGTTAATTTGTTAATCGATTGAATTTTTGGTGTTCGTATTGGTTCACAAAAATTCAATTGATTCTTGCTTGATTGTGATTGATTTGAATATTGATTTGTAACTTGCTTGGGACTGAATTTAAATTGTTTAATTTCAATTTATTTTGAACTCGAACATTTTCGTATCTTTTCACAAAATCGTTCAAGGCTTAATACTACCTTTCCTTTGGTCAATTGGTGCGTAGACTACCGATCCGGTGGCTCTTCCGCTCGCTTGATTAAATTGAAACATTATTTTTTTTTAAAAAAAAACCTCATTGCAATTCAATAAAGATTGTGTTTTTGTGTGATAACGTTCGATACGGTTCGCGGTGAATCAGAATCGTAGTCGGGTTGAATTGTGTGACGAAGGTTCTAGTGTTTCTCTCAAGTGATTCAAGATCGTGCGTGTCTTGAAGGATTCGACAACAAGAAACGAAGGACTCAGCTGGACGATCGGGTGCAGTTTGGCACAAGGTGGATCGTTGGAATCAGAGGACGAAGTTTCGTTGTGTGTCGAGGTTATTCGCATTAGTTTACATTTTGTGTCGTTATAGGATTATAAGATTCAATTGTAAACTGTGCACTCTTTTTGTTCATCAAGTTTTTGATCTATAAACTCTCAAATAACCCGTTTGGTTATTTGGGGGGAGACGTACTCGGACAAACGCGTGGACGACGCGCAATCCGGGGAACTCCCTAATCACATCGTGTGTCTCTCTCTCTCTTTTGAATTTCATAATTTCGTTAATTTGTTAATCGATTGAATTTTTGGTGTTCGTATTGGTTCACAAAAATTCAATTGATTCTTGCTTGATTGTGATTGATTTGAATATTGATTTGTAACTTGCTTGGGACTGAATTTAAATTGTTTAATTTCAATTTATTTTGAACTCGAACATTTTCGTATCTTTTCACAAAATCGTTCAAGGCTTAATACTACCTTTCCTTTGGTCAATTGGTGCGTAGACTACCGATCCGGTGGCTCTTCCGCTCGCTTGATTAAATTGAAACATTATTTTTTTAAACTCTCAAATAACCCGTTTGGTTATTTGGGGGGAGACGTACTCGGACAAACGCGTGGACGACGCGCAATCCGGGGAACTCCCTAATCACATCGTGTGTCTCTCTCTCTCTCTCTTTTGAATTTCATAATTTCGTTAATTTGTTAATCGATTGAATTTTTGGTGTTCGTATTGGTTCACAAAAATTCAATTGATTCTTGCTTGATTGTGATTGATTTGAATATTGATTTGTAACTTGCTTGGGACTGAATTTAAATTGTTTAATTTCAATTTATTTTGAACTCGAACATTTTCGTATCTTTTCACAAAATCGTTCAAGGCTTAATACTACCTTTCCTTTGGTCAATTGGTGCGTAGACTACCGATCCGGTGGCTCTTCCGCTCGCTTGATTAAATTGAAACATTATTTTTTTTTAAAAAAAAACCTCATTGCAATTCAATAAAGATTGTGTTTTTGTGTGATAACGTTCGATACGGTTCGCGGTGAATCAGAATCGTAGTCGGGTTGAATTGTGTGACGAAGGTTCTAGTGTTTCTCTCAAGTGATTCAAGATCGTGCGTGTCTTGAAGGATTCGACAACAAGAAACGAAGGACTCAGCTGGACGATCGGGTGCAGTTTGGCACAAGGTGGATCGTTGGAATCAGAGGACGAAGTTTCGTTGTGTGTCGAGGTTATTCGCATTAGTTTACATTTTGTGTCGTTATAGGATTATAAGATTCAATTGTAAACTGTGCACTCTTTTTGTTCATCAAGTTTTTGATCTATAAACTCTCAAATAACCCGTTTGGTTATTTGGGGGGAGACGTACTCGGACAAACGCGTGGACGACGCGCAATCCGGGGAACTCCCTAATCACATCGTGTGTCTCTCTCTCTCTTTTGAATTTCATAATTTCGTTAATTTGTTAATCGATTGAATTTTTGGTGTTCGTATTGGTTCACAAAAATTCAATTGATTCTTGCTTGATTGTGATTGATTTGAATATTGATTTGTAACTTGCTTGGGACTGAATTTAAATTGTTTAATTTCAATTTATTTTGAACTCGAACATTTTCGTATCTTTTCACAAAATCGTTCAAGGCTTAATACTACCTTTCCTTTGGTCAATTGGTGCGTAGACTACCGATCCGGTGGCTCTTCCGCTCGCTTGATTAAATTGAAACATTATTTTTTTAAAAAAAAAAACCTCATTGTTTCAACCCCCCCCCCCCCCCCCCCCCTAAGTGATAAGCCTAGTAGTCTAACAAAGCACAGTCACCAAATATAAATAGATAGTAAATTTTCATGAAGTGATCTAAATTTAAGTTGTTCTAAGCCAGCAGCATCAGTTATTAAAGAGATTTCTTCAAACTTGATCATTATAAAATAAAACTTACTCAATGCTTATATATTCAACAGTCACAATGCATAATTACAACTGACTATTTATAATGTGCCCCAATACAGTTAGAAGAATCAACAGCATAGAATAAACAAAACAAGAGCAGAATAATGCAGTCCTAGTAAAAGTATCAGACAAAAACTAGCAATAGATTAATATCCTCTCAAACTGCAAGGAATTCAAATGACATACATGATACAAGAAATTCAAACACAGACAAAACACTATGCACGAATAATGATGATGACTCGATTTAGTATATCCACCAACTTCTTTAATCAAATAAATAATAAATTTTGTTTGGGCACAGATTAATCAATACATTTAGCTACTAGTGAGTAACAATGAAAGTTGTTAGATTTTTGTGATTCTACGTTTTGAGATCATTAATTCAGGGTGAGAGAGAAAAAATATATTCTAACTGAATTCTAATAGAATTGTATTGATTCTTTTTCTGTTACGATTATGAGGGGAAAGAGTCCCTTATATAGAGCTAGACTACTACTAACAAAGATATTGGACTTAAGTGGTTAATGAGCTCCCCCTAGGACGAATCGTTCGGGAGAACCCGGCGATTCCTGGTGGGAACAATTCTTGGCCAGACTTTAGTTACCCCACGGCCGAACTCTGGATTACCGGGGCCCCCTTCCCCTGTAAACAAACCAGAGGTTTAATACCAAGGAGAAAAAAAAAGAAAAAAAGAAACTGGGTTTGGTAACCCATTGAAGCTAACTAAAGCTAGTGTATGACTCAGCAATACTATTACTAACTGAAGTTAGTTACAAAGAAGTTAGTTGAAACCTATTCCCTAATACTTCCTCACAATCGCAAGCTCATCTGGGAGTGATGAGGAATCACACACAGTGAGCTTGGACCTTAGCTCTTCAAACTTGACAGGAAACAGAGCCTTGGTCATGCCAGAACCTAAAAGTTTTAGTTTGTAGGTGAAGATACATTGATTGTTTTATACTATATCTTAACATGATCAAATGTGATCACAATCATATCTTGAAAATTTCTTCCCATGTAAGAAATGAACAAAAACATTAGTTACCTGGTGAATGTAAGGCTCCATTTGGCTCAGTAAGTCGTAACCCTAAAGCATAAGATGACTTTTGTTAAGTGCAAAATAATAATAAAAACCTTGAAAGTTCACTCATGAAGAATTAGCAACCAAATTACGGACCAGTTTAAAGTATCTCAGATGAGCATCCATTATTGCACTTATGGACTCCAAGAACTCATACTTCTTTTTCACTTCAATATTCATGAGAGAGTGTACCTGCACTCCTTAAAACCCAATAGCCAAATTCATATCATAAATAAGGTTGTTGAAATATCACTAAAAAATTCCATAATTGTAAAAGACATACTAGATTGAAGCGGCTTTTCTCAAATGTTGACTTTGAATTTTGTAGACCCTGCCATTGATCAGAGTATCATAATTGATTAAATATTGGACTTACAAGCAGTCATGAAAGAATATGAGAGAGAGAGAGAGAGAGAGAGAGAGGGAGAGGGAGGGAGGGAGGGACTGAGGGAGAGAAGATTATAAATGTGAGCATATGTGTACAATCGTCCATAAATTAAATGACACTTAGATTCATTAAATAACACTTAGATTCATACATGTAATGTGATAACAAGTCATAATGGTTTGTCCTATAATTTTTATCAGTCTTCCTTTAACTTTAGAATATAATAAAATAGAATCCAAGGCTGGGCCGTGGCAGCAGAGTCTCTACTGCATGGAGGCTTTAGAACACAAAAAGGCCGAATAAAGCGTCATAGAGTGCTATTCGTCGGACATTGGCTTTCAGGGGCGGTGCTACGTTAGGTACTTGGGTATCATGGGGTGCACAAGTCCCAGATCGAGTAGTATGGGATGCTTGGTGCAGTATTTAAGTGCCTTGGTTCTTCCCCCGTGATAGATACTAGCTTTTAACTAAAGGTTCCCTAAGTGCCTAGATATTTATCACATGCATATATTGGTCTTGCCATACCATTCCTTAAAAAATTATATTTTCCAGTTCTGATGTGGCGATGTTACAGACTGCATTTTATTTTTAAGATTTAGAACCAATGAAGATATCGGGATGCCAAGCTCTAATACACATGCTATCCGCTACAAAGTATTCTGAAAAGAATGCTGATCTCAGAGTGTCAGTGACAGTACCAACCTAACTGCTATAGGGAAGCTCTTAAGACCTAATGGCTATTGCTGAATTCACTAGATATAAACAAAGGGAAACCTAGTGCTATGGCAAGGTCCAAGAAAGGATCAAAGCTATTCTAGATCTATTATTGACAGACTTAATCTGCATTTGGAAGTAGCTGATTTGATAACTCAAACATATGAACTATTAGTCGCATAGAAGCAACGTCAACAACTGCGCCAAGGTTTCACAAGATATATTTCAGTAATATCATTTTAAGGTTGTCTCTTCAAGTCGTTTATTAAAAAGAAAGAATAACGAACTATCAGAGATTGAGGTTTTTAAATTTTATAGGACAGATAATGAAGAGAATAAAAGTGATGGAACTTTTTCAACCTTTTACCACTATAAACAAAACTAAGGATTCAGCGGAACAGAAGACACAAATCATTTCAACATTCATTACAATAACAGTAACAAAATTTATATTTAAGCAGGAAAGTGGTGAAATACATTCTAGACTAGGTCTCAATATAAACTCCAGCAGGCAAACTAAGTGCACATGCATAACTCTTGAACTAGCAAATTTTTTACTGCAATCTATAATCATGGTAAAGCACAACATAAGGGAGAAGGAACTGAGCATTTACTAATTGATACGGCAAACCTCTTCTAATTCAGCAACAATGTCTTCCGGTGTATTCTTCTTCAAAGAAACAAACTTTTCCCGTGACTGTAGAAAAGAGATACACAAACACTGTCAGCAACCACTACAATATCAACTGTAAGCAATTGGGCATATGGGTTCAAATGTAATTAAAAAAAATGAAATAAACATCAGATAAATTGAAGATCTATAATGTTTAAGTCAAGGATGCAAGCAAATTACTGCTTTCAGAAGTGCCATTCATGTACAAAGTAGAAATGCATTCATAGACAAAACTAAATTATTTAACTCAGCACTTAAGCCATTGCGAACTTACGCAAGTCTTATCACAATGGTTACATGGGTACTTTGATTGCTAAAATAGCAGTTTGGTGTATTTTCTAAAATTTATTTTATGGCCAAATATCGAGGATTACAACCACTGCAGAAATAACTAGGCTCTCGTCAAAATACAATTTATCATAAACAGCTACAAGTTCAGTTAAGAGACAAATAAAATGAAGGGTTAAGAGTTAATTGCAAAAACAAGCAAGTCCACACTGACCACAATCAATTAGCATAAAAAGATAAAATGCTTATGCACTAACAACACAAACAAGACAAGGTGAACCATCACATCAAAGGACTAAAAACATCCACGTAACTTTCTTATGAGGAGTCCTAAATGGTAAACAGTAAATAATGGCTTAAAGAAGGTAAAAGAGTTTTAAATAAAAAGTATGAATACCCAAAAATAGACATCACATGAGAAAGAAAGAAAAACAGTTACCAGTTAGCCTATGTTCAACAAAGGAACTGATTTGTAAGAAGAATATCTAAACATGTAAACAACACAAGGACAATATAACATTGACTTAGCCAAGTTGGTTTACCAAACTTACTGATTATACTTGCAAATAAGATAATGTTAAAACGCATTTTAAAGTTTGAGTATAAAACTTATAATTGCTCAATACCTGATCATAAGCGTGCACAGATTTGTCAAAACGACGGCGAGATTCCTGATATAAGCAAAAATGGATGCAATCAGAAAAAACAAGTCCGAGAGATTTCACTAAACATATTATGTACATAAAAAAATTGCAACAAACAACCTTCACAAAAGAAACATTAACATAAGAGTGCAAAAAGAGTAAATACCTTTGCATTTTGCAAATCAACATTTATAAACTCTGTCAGCCGGTCTATCAATACATGCTCTACCTATACGAGAAATATGTCAATTTTTCAAACAAAAAATTAAGACAAGTTGTCAACAAAGCATGAGGAAGATTTCTTAGGAGAACACGCCAACCACAAATTAGTACACAAGTGTCGCTTTTCAATTATTTTTCTCTCTCTAGTCGTTTAGTATACAACCTAATAGATCTAACACATCCAGCAACGATTTGTGGAAAGAAAATCTTAAACAGGGAAGGAATTTTAACTATTACTCATTTTTTATTCTACAAAAATTGGAGCCTTCAGAACGTTCCTTCTTCCTGTGAAAAGGTAAACTACAAACTTCTATAGGTTAAGTCATCATTTACATGATGCTTCAAATTTTTCGGATGAGAAAATTGTAGTTGATGTTCCACTTTATTTTTATGTGTGTCGGAGGAATGGCCAACTGAATATTTTTTCCCCATTCAAGTTAGGTATTTTGGCAAACACAACTCATGCACAACACAGCACAAAGGAGATAAGCAGAACCACTCACACAATTTTCATTTTATTACATGTATGATAAGTGAAAATTTACACACTCTTTGCAAGATATTTGATTATCAACAGCAAAATAAGTACATGAACACATAAATCCAACTCATCAGCCTATCAAAATTGCTATGTAAGAGAAATTAAAATGGATTGTTTTTCCTGACGTTTGTTTTAGTAAATTTGAATAAGCAGACAAATAAAAAATTGCTTTCAACGTAAAACACATATTAAGTAAGGCAAGTCTTACAGTCACTACTATCTATTGAAAGTCCACGAAAAAAGTGCAGCATTATGGTTCAAGGACTCACCTGTGAGCGAAGAAGCTCTTTAAAAGTAGCTAATTCACGTAGTGCTGTGATGAACTTAGATATAACGGGTCCTGGTTAGAAAGCAAAATACAGCTTACTCTTAGTAATCAGGGCTATCATCGGTGGATGTCAGATATCCCACTTATCAGTTAACAAAGCAGCTTATGCACAGCTAGAACGGACATAAAGCTGTCTCCAAGTAAGTCATATGGTAAAAACAAACAACTATATCGTTATGTAACCATCAAAAGAAAAAGCATGGTCAAGAACTAGATAAAAATCTATTCACTGATTAGGGAAATGTTCTATGAAGTTAAAACCTTTTAAAAGGGGAAAAAAATTATGCTTAACATTACTACAATGAACCGTGTTGATAAACAAACTTGGTGTTTTTAAATCCTAAAATAACCAAAAAATTTAACACTGAAAAATATGGTTCTTCTGTAAGTACAAAAGAAGCACCGTTTGGAATTGTTAAGTTGTATAAAGAGGAAGTAAAACAATATATTACAATAAATTTCAACAACCTCCAATTGATACACTAACAGGATCATCGTGGCCACCTCCAAATGCTTCTAATGAATCAGCAAAGGCAAGTTCTCCATTATATCCTTCCCCTAAAGCTGTCCTGAGGAGATATAGAAGAAAGCATTAATAAATTGCTCACACTTGTAATCTTACTCTATCCATGGTGACAAACTAAACGATGAAAAGAATAATGAAACAGAGCAGTCAAATTTATTTCCGTATATCATCAGTAATAGAAATCCGACAAAAAAATAAGCCCTGTACTTGTTTCTGCTGTACTCAAGTAAAATATTTATAAAAAAGAAATAGGTTCAAAATCTAGGATTGATTTAGTAAATTCAAAATTACATTGAATACTCTACATAGTAATATAATCGAGCACTTACATAAACTTCTTACATCCTTTGAATAGATTCTGGCACCGACCCTTTAACTCATCTGCTGTTTCTTCAATAGAAAATAACTGTTCCATGTAAAATAAAACCATCATTCTTAATCTTGTAAAGCACTGTTAGTTTTGCAAATAAAACTAGATATCGAACAAACATGATCGGTATAAATAGTACTATTCAACACACAATATAGACAAAATATGATTAGATGTGTGTGTGTGTGTGTGTGTAAAACTTGTTTACAGTTACAGTATCCATCCAGATACAAAAGCCGGCAAATCTGATTTTTGGACTTTGTTTTTTTTGACAGATAGATCTCGAGAAAATTACTAAATTCATAACACAAAAATGCATTGCACAAGAATCCATAGTTGAATTCCTAAATATAAGATGAAAAAATAAATAAGAGAAATGCACGTGGTTACTATACGAGAGGAAAACAGCAAAAGTTATAGGAATTGAAGAGGACAGTGAGACGAGTAGAAACAAAATAATGATGAATTTAAAAATGGTAATTGTAGCTGCCAATTGTTCCTAAATCCTTGCATACATGCAAAATTTCTTCTTATTATTACTGGTGATTTGAAATGAAGGAAAATGAAAATCGAAAAATAGTAAACGGAAATAATAATAATAATAAAGCAAATCTGATTTTGTCGGATGTGGGAAATGGAAGATAGGAACCTGTTTGTGGAACATTGGGGAATCATCAAGCTTGACGAAAGAAGATGCCATTGCTGTTAGCTCTCTGTCTGATCTTGGTCGTGACTCCGTGTGTTTGGTTGGGTAAAGCTCGGTTTGAGTTTTAGATCGATGTCAATGTTACATTACATTACATGACATAAACTCATATACATACATACATACATACTCACATCAAATGGATAGATACACATCAACATCACATGGGTAATTCGGGTTTTATTCAAAGAATAGATGGGAGATGCAGCTGGGTGACAAACATTATTATTATAAAAATATTGAATATCATTTATTTTATTTTTTTATTAAAAAAATGTTAAATTTTTAACCCTAAACTCTAAAATAAATAAATAATATGTACAATTTACTTTTTAAGTCTCGTGTGAAATATTATCATGTTTATTTTGTTGTTGCGGATTATTATATTCAATTGTATCTATATTTAATTTATAACAATTAACTTTTTAAATTCATTGGATGATTGATGTATTTAATATGTATTTATAAACTAAGTACATCGGTTATTTAATGAATCTAAAAAGTAAGTTTTGTTTTTGATAAAAAGGATTGGAAGTAAATATTTTATTTTCTTTTAATTCTTTAATTTATCTTTTTCATATCATTAATAAAAAATAATTTTGTAAAATAATTCTTAATTTGAGACAAATGGAGTATTACTAATAGTGGATAAATTAACTTATTGTATTTATTAGCGATTGAATTAAGGATAAAACTTACATGCAGTTTTTACTTTAGTTGAAAAACAATTTTCTTTTATTTTTATAAAATTCAAAAACTC
Organism: Trifolium fragiferum; assembly: GCA_954870985.1. Taxonomy (NCBI): domain Eukaryota; kingdom Viridiplantae; phylum Streptophyta; class Magnoliopsida; order Fabales; family Fabaceae; genus Trifolium; species Trifolium fragiferum. The sequence goes on along the minus strand of OX940790.1, from coordinate 38,579,478 downwards.
AAAAATCACCTCTTTGGGAGTGGAACAGCAAAAACTACATGTAAAGCAATGCATGTAAGTTTTATCTTTGAATTAATTCAAATATAAAGAACTTAACTATTACAAATGTAAAATTTATAAAATCATTGATTCATTTGAAAGTATACTTCTGGAACAATGTCATCTGCAGGTAGACAGACTACCAACCAAATTATATCTTTGATGTATACTTTCCAACCATCGGCAAAATCACGAGGGGGAAATAGCAGAGGTATAGTGAAAAAAACCAGGGGTGAAATGTGCAAAAAGGTGTTCCCATTTCCCTTTTGATTAATAACTATTGAATACAAAACAACCATAACATTAATAATGAAATAAACTATCCAAATTTTTGCATGATCTATATTTATTTAGTTTTTTTCTTTCTATGGTATCCTCCACAACAAGTACAACTACAGTCCGAGACTATAATCTATATAACTGAACTCATGACTGCATGTTTACATCCGATCTCAAAGTTTAAACAATGATAAAGATTCAAATGCAAACTTAGAAGAAGCATCATTCAATTTCTTTGTCACTTCCAGTGCGCATTTTGAGCATGAAAAGTAAAGAATTATAATTTATTATAGACGAGTGACGGGGACGGAGCTTCCACAATCTGACTTGAGTCTTCCAAACCATAAGAATGTAGTTAGAAATAAATAAATTAACTGCCCATATTTCAAATAACATTGAGAAATTTATAACCATCAACCACATTGCCATCTTTGATAAACTATGTTGGATGATTGCCATCTTTGATAAACTCTATTTGATGTCAGTGCATGCAGGGTGAAAATGCTGCTAAATAATCGTAACCCTCTTAAGTCCGGACAAGCTGCAAGGTGAAAATGAAAAAAATGGAGATTGGTCAAATGACACCAAACCATATACACAAAGATGCAACACAAATTGCATAATGGATGATCTGGCTAATCAATGACTAGAATGTGAACTACAGGAGTACTACTTGTAAGATCTTAACATGAAATCTGGTTGCCGAGATCCATGGTTGGGCTAATTAGAAATCCTTGCTGATTTGCGGTTTTGCAGTTTTTATTTTAACGTTTATCTTGATCTAACCGTTGAACTGATATTCAGTTGACTGAGAGATGAACTGGTATTTTTCTTGATCATCCAAGGAACAAATTAACCAACCTTTAGAGTAGAACCACTTAAACTTACTGGTTCCATATTTGAAAATATGAGGAAGAAATATATTCAACAATGGTAGTATTGTAAGACATATGAAACTAAATTGAATAATCAAATATTTTGAGAAAAACAAGTCTGAGCACGTAAAAGTAACAAAAAATTATAGAAATTTAACAACCCCCCGACTCTTTGTTAATGTTGGGTGGACAGCAAAGTAAATTGAAACTATAATCTCTTTTTTCAAACTCGAATATAAGATTCAAACAACTCAAAATTGCTTTTGCTAATACTGTTATATTTTTCCTTGACGAATTGGTTTAGAAAAATTTAAAGGTAGATAGAGGACATGGCATTCACACAATAAAAAATAAATGTTATTTGGATATATAAATCCGATTGGGTACATAGGAAAAGCTGGGGTGAGTTTGCTTAAATAGATGAGTTCCCTATAACATAAGTTAAAGATAAAGAATGAAGAGAAATAATAGACATTGAAATATAATTATGGTTTAGTATGGTTGATGATTATTTTATGATATAAAAAGACAGAACACTAAACTCTTATTTATACCAATACAAAGACTCCAGATCTAAATTATTTTTTTTGGAAAAGCTAAAGGCAATATATTATAAAGAATTAACTAGGCATGAGACATGCCACAAAATAGTACAAGCAAAGCTCAAGGGCCCCGAAAACAACACTGGGTGCCACTTGGAAATCTCTCATGTTCAATCACTCAACCCCTTATACAAAGACATCCAACCCTACCAAAATGTAGCACACATACAAAATGAATTGCGGATAAGTACCGAAAGAACTAGAATCAAGAACACATGACAAACTGTAATGAGTGTAACCAAACATTTTGAGTGAAACTGAGGATGAGCAACCAAAAAACCATCCAGACACAACTCATCAACTGATCACCCACAGCTTAGCTGATAAAACCGTTGTGCCTGCTACACCAGTTCTGATTCAGCAGCACGTGAGCTTGATTCAACTAACAGAAGAATCAGTGACTGAAGATAATCGGTGATGCCTTAGGACCTCTTGCCAATGCCACTAGCTGTGCTCAGGCACCAGAAACAAAAGAAGTTTCCAACCCAAGACAATCCGGATACGGCCTTTTGAGATGTGACAAAGGCACCAACGACAGAAAAATGCTGCACAGAACAGACCATGTGTGCGAAACAGAACCTGCAAAATAAAACACAACAGCTACAACACATATGAACAAAGCATCAGGCCTACTCCCTGAACTTGGTTTTATGCCTGCATCGACGTAGTGCATCCAAAACAAGGGAAAACACATTAACTTAAAAACACCAACAGTCCAGCCTATGGAACAAACACCTATACAGTTTTCTTCAACTCCAAACAGACAATCGGATTCACTAACCATTGACTTAACAGACACCTAAATCCTTTCGATCTATATCTAATAATCCTTCAAGATAAGACCTTAAATTCCTCCAACACCCTTTCCCATTTAAATCCATCCGATTTAAAAGTCATAGCATTTCGCGCTTTCCACGAAGATGAGACAATATAAAACCATATGGCACCTAATTTATCACTGACATGCTTTCCTCCCGGCTCCAGATCCAAATCAAAGAGAAAAAATTAATTATAACTTCAAAATATGAAATTAATCTTTGATAATCTAATTATTAGTTTTACATATCATCTAAGATACTCTAAAATAATACTATATAAGATATTTTCATATCTTCTAACACTATTCAACATGACATAATTACAGAGTTCTTAATTGTAAAGTGCCACATAACAATCGTTAATGTTACTTTTAATTGTACATGCAAAATTGGGCCAACTGCTCAAATGTAACAACTTGTTCAAATACATAGTAATAGAGCTGTTTAATCATTAGAAACTAGTCACATACCTTGTTAGTTCATCATGCCATCTACATATCCTCTCCCATCCAATCGTTTATTGAAATAATTGCTCTTTCGCAGCCAACCCAACCCAATCACGCACTGAGAGATCTAATATTAAATCACTACATACATTGTAGTCTTCTTAAGTCTCAACCCACATCAGTCTTGGATCCAACGTCAAAGCCTTTGTTCAACTGAGCTTGACTGACCAGTTTCAGTTGCAATGTTAAACTCTCCAAAATCAAATAAACACCATATAATTCGCTATGTGAATGATCAAATGCTTTAAACTCGTGAATTGAGCCGGCCACTTCTATCCAACTATACCCTGGAGTCTTTTCAACCTGCATTCCTTTCATGAGCTTCCTGACCTGAGCTGCTGCTTCCCAGTTTTGACACATTGAATACAAATTTGCCAGGAGTGCATACCCAGTGTTGTGGTCTGGCTGCAGATTAACCAAAATGTTCCCTATATATTTACCCATTATGAAATCTCTGTGGCTCACACAGGCACCTAGTAAAGCTACCAAGATACCAGGGCTAGGTTTCATTGGCATATTATCAATAATTTGTTTTGCATCTTCCAAATATCCTGCTCGACCAAGGAGATCAACCATGCATCCATAATGCTCCATGGTTGGCTTTAAATGATAAGTATGTCTCATCAATTCAAATACACGTTTCCCTTCATCTACAAAACCTCCATGAGAACATGCACCAAGAACACCAAGGAAGGTAACAGCATTAGGTTGAAGCCCACTTTCCAGCATGCGTGAAAAGACATTCAATGTTTCTAAGGCGTCCCCATGCATTGCCAACCCATTAATCATTGCCGTCCAAGTATGCACATTCTTGACTTGTAAGTTTTCAAATACCCTTAAAGCATCATCGATGCAACCACATTTTGCATACATATCTACCAATGCTGTCCCAAGCACTGCATTCGGATTAACCTCGTTACACTCTATGTATCGGTGCACCAACCTACCTTGGTCCAATGCCCCTGCGTGAGCACAAGCACTAAGCACACTAGTCAATGTAAATACATTAGGCTTAACATTATCTAACAACATGCTCTGGAAAACACAAAGTGCATCCTGGTACTTGTTACATTGCACAAAACCAGCCACAAGCACAGTCCAAGAAACCACGTCTCTATAAGGCATTTCATCAAACACTTTGCAAGCTTCTTCACAATGACCACACTTGAAATACATATCTACAAGAGCACAATAAACAGAACCATCCAAAATCACTCTCCCAGTTGCCACATAAAACCCATGAACACACTTTCCAAAACAAACATCACCCACCATCGCAGCAGCACGTAAAACACTAGCAACAGTAACACCATCAATCAATGCACCCTTCAATCTCATCTCCACAAAACACTTAAGTGCCTCACCAGAAAGTTCATTTCTAACATACCCATTAATCAATGAAGTCCAAGCAACGATATTCTTTTCAGGACTTTCATCAAACACCCGGCATGCACTTTTCATAAACCCACAATACCCAAAAGCCGAAATCAAAGCATTACCAACAAAACAATCAAAATCAAAACCAAATTTTAAAATTTGAGCATAAACCATAAAAGGGTCATGATCATGAAAAACACCAGACTTTGAAAACATCTTAAGAAGTAAAGGGAAAGTGTGTTTATCCGGTTCAACACCCATTTCTCGCATTTTAGCATAACAGAGAAGTGGTGTTTGTGTTTGCGGGTGGGAAGTGGTAGAGAAAGATGTGATGAGTTTGTTGAAAAGACGAGTGTTGGGAGTGTGGATGGTGTTGATGAGAAGATGAAGAGAGGAAGTTTGTGATTGAGAGAATGGTGCGCATTGGATGAGTTTGGTGAGGAAAATGGCGTCTTGGAATGAATAGGTAGCAGAAGTGATTATGATGGATTGAATTTGTTGTTTCCATTGTTTAAAACTTTGGTGGTTGTTTGAAAGAGAAAGAATTGCATTGCGAAATGGAGCAAAAAGAAGCATAGCATTGTTTTGTTGTGTGTCGCGCGCGCCAGCCGTACCCCCTTTGTTTTTCAAAATCTTTTCGTTTTGTTTTTCATGCAAATTAAGGGAAAAACATTAAGGTAAATGTTGTTTTTTTTTTGTTACTAGGTAAATTTTGTATTAAAAAAGAACATCTTTTATATTTTTGAAATATAAATTACACAAGTTAAAAAATTGTTTTGCTATATTAAATTTTTTTATTAGTGTTGCGGAGACATTAGTTAACATTTTTTTTTTTAATTAAGCCACCAAATCGTTTAAAATGGGCCATTTATGTTCAATCGTGGGTTGGGCCGAGTGAAATTTTTTGGGCCCAGACCCATCAGATCTAGCTCGTTGTTCACCCCAACAAAAGAAAATTAATTTTGTCACTTTATGGCTTACTCGTGCGCCCTACGAAATGACCAAAATACACTTTTGTGGCTTAAGTCACGAATGTTGTAATTGTAAGGTGTTTTGGAGGGTGTCCGTAACATAAGTCACGGGCAGGGGTATTTTAGTTATTTCGTAGGACGCGTCCCAAAAATTATAGGGTGGCAAAAGTAATTTTCAAAAGAAAAATGTAAGGATGTTTGCAGTTCGGATCAATTTTGAGGCAAAAACCCAATCAATCTAATGATAAAATTACAATTTGTTATTTGAATATCCAAAAACCACTTCAAATTAACCACACAGTGAATCGTCTGGTGAATGATCAAATTCTTTACAATTTGCAATCTTTATGTTGTGAGTTTTTAAAAATTTTATATGTTGTACGCTTGGTTTCAGCGTAATAAAAAATAGAAGACATAAAACACAAAACACGGTATCGCGAACGCTAACTTTCAAACTTTCACCTTTCATAAACAATTTTATTCAGCTCCAATTGAATATTATCATTACTACTACAATTCAATTCTAAAATTCTATATTCAATAAAAAAAATTGGTGTTTGTTTCCGTTTTTTTATCTGCGTTTCTTTCCTAATTGTTGTCTTCAATCCTAAAGCATAAGGTTTGGAAGGAGGCTGTCACTATTATTATTTATTAATGCTGAAATGAAATAATTATTTTTTAAGTTTGATATAAGGCCCATAAAATGTCAAGAATAGTCCTAGATGCATCTAATAAAGTATCATTTAAATTCAACTATTGTCATTGATTAAGGAAAGTGGAGAGTAAAAATAGAAAAGATTATAACTCAACATTTCAAAATTTTGTTCCAATCTAATTCAGCTTAATAAAATCAATTCGTAAAGTGAAGAAGAACCGTTCTCACTTTACAACATAGTTTTATAAGATTATTTGATCAAACTCAAATGATTCTATTACTAACAGCATTTCATAGCAAGTGATTCTTCCTAATGATACACAATAAAAAGCTAAAGAATCATCTAACACATCACCAAGATGAAAGAAAGCTCTGCAAGACTTTTCAAATTGTCCATTTTCCCCCTCAATGATCACCCAAATATGGACATGATACAAAAACTAGACACTTACTGGAAAATGATAAAGACATGTACGGTTTTTTTTTCTAAGGTTGTACATATATCACAATTCACAAGCCACACAGATATATGCATTATTGATTTAATCAGGAAACAGTCTCTGCAAGAATTCCAACGAATAACTTACACTATATGGTGGGACATAATATGTAATTTCCAAACTGTTTTTTAGTCACCTACCATATCTATCTGAAACCAAAATATGAGGTTGAATTGTTTTTAATAAAAACCATCTATTTAATCTTTAAAATATAAAATTCTCTTATCAATTTAGTTTTTAAAGTATAAATAAATATAATTAGTCTTTGCACCAAAAAAAGATAAAGATTTATTATTAAGATTTACTAGTATATATATGATGATCTTTCATGTATAATGACTAAATTAATGAATTTATTATATTTTACACTATTTATTATATACTTACGACTAATTAAAGATATAGGGATACTTTATATATTAAACTAAATTTTATATACTTTGGTATACCTTGGTGAACCATTAGCATTGATATTGGCTCTCAATTGGTTGCACTTGTATGAACTAAATTTGGGAATTATTAATTTTGAGTTTGATTCAAAGATGGTGGTAAACAGTTTCTACTCGATAAATATATGATATTACAGTATTTGGGAGTATAGTCAAATAATGACAATTTATTTTTTTAACTTCTTATATATTAATTTTAATGTCGAGTTTATAAAAAAACATTCAATTAGTCATAACTTAGTTAGGATATATCCACATCTAATTTCTAAATGCTAATTGATTTATATGATTATATCAAGTATACATAATTTGCAAAGGAATATGACTAGATTGAAAGTCTTTGTGAGTTTTGAAAAAGGGATGAGTGATGACAGAGAAAATGCAAAATTTACCTTTAATCAAACAAAGCTCAACCCCCAAAAAAATTCAAATTAAAGTTGCTCAATTACATATATACAATACAACTATTATAATAGTATTATTAAGAGGAGAGGCGGATTGAGACAAGACAACTATTTATCATCAAGTATATACTTTTCAATTATTGGTTACAAAATAAGTGTATATTTAGTTTTTGACAAAGTGTATATTTAGTTTTAAAGTGAGAAAAATTGACTTTGATATAATTGATTTTGATCAACATTAAGTTAATGATGAAAGTACTCATAATCGTAGTCCACAATGTTTGTGTACACATGCAATCATATCTTAATAAAGACAAATAAATCAAATAATTGAGTTTAAATAGTTAAGAAACTCCTCTGAAATGAATTTTTTAGAAAAACTCTAGTTCAATTTTTGGTGAAAACATTTTTTGTCAGATTTTACTTATTTTGCAGCTGAACTTTGAATTACGAACATCTCTTCCCAAACAACCTGAGAGTTAGTGCAATTTTCAACATACACAAAAATATAAACCTAGAATCCAACTTAGACACCCGTATAAAACGTCCACACAACTAATTACAAAAATAATGTAGCATTTATATGATTAGCTTAGACTTAAATTAGAGATATAAATGACTAAAATAATAAGTAAACAATCACTTTGGTCCCTAAAAGTGGTACTTGTTGTCATAGTAGTCCATGAATCATCAAAAAACATTTTAAAATCCATGAATGTAACTTATGTTAGTCAGAATAGTCCTTAACGTTAATTTTTATCAAAGAACCGTTTGATAGTGCTGACGTGGATGTGTTTGTTGACTTTGCTGACTAATACGTGTCATTTGTCTAAAATTTGATGCCACGTAGGCAGGGACCATATTAAAGGCAGACTAGAACAAAAAGGAAGGTGGATGGTTATCTATTTGGTCCATTTCATTTTTTCAGACAATCATATTTCCTCTCAAACAAGTTTCTCAAAGTACCCTAGCACCATCACTCATCTCCTTCTTCATCAATCACCCTTCCTTCATTGTTACTCGTTATGAAGCTCGTCGTGTGGTCTAAGGTGATCGAACAAACCTACGATTTTTGCAAAGCAAGGTAATGTTGTTGTTCATCAATATATTATGTTTCGTCACTTTTTGCATTTAAAATTGTGTTCTTGTGTTGAGTTTGTTCATTTGTTAAGTCTATGTAGTTGTTAACATTGGTGGAACTCCTTTCATCTTTCAACGTTTTCGAAAATGGTATGGAGATGATGATTGATAAGATTTCAATGAGAAGAGGAAGAAGATGGAGAATGATTTTCTCTTTCAGTCAATTTAGTCCTTCAACATTCATATTTCTTTTTGGTGTATTTTTCCTTCAATATGGTTCATGCCTACGTGGCGTCAAATTTTAAAGAGAACTGACACATATTGGTCGGCAAATTCAACAAAACATTCATGTCAACATTGTAAAACGGTTATTTGATAAAAATTAACGTCGGGGACTATTCTAACTTAACAGAAAGTAACATTCAGGAATTTAAAATGTTTTTCAATGATTCAGAGATTACTATGACAGCGAGTGTCACTTTCGGATATCAAAGTGGTTGTTTACTCCTAAAATAATAGAATTATTTTAAAAGAGATAAGTACAAGAATGAATTTGTATGATATTTATGATAAATGACTAAAATAATTTTTTTTAAAGTAAAAAAAAAATCAAAATAAATTTAGAGCATAAGAAAAAGGATAAGAAAACATACTTTACAAAGAAAAAATATATATGACTAGGTGCCCATTTGGAATACTTATTTTTGAGCTTATGCAAAACAGTTTATACGAATAAATAAGTTTTAATGTATTATTATAAGTTTGTCAAGGTAAATTATGAGAAAATAGCTTATAAAAATACAGTTTTTGTTAGGGAAAATTTATAAATTAACATAAAAACTTATTTATTTGTATAAGCTGATTTGCATAAGCTCAAAAATAATATATTCCAAATAGGACCTAAATGGTAGTAACAATTTATTGACAAACAATCTGTAAGTTTTTTATAATATATACACAAAAATTATTTATACATCATTAAATTATTTCTTTGACAAGTATACACAAAAATTAATTATACATCATTTATCTTACAAATACTAATAAGTTAGGAAAAAAATTCACAAAAAAAATAGAGAATAAAATCTACACGTAAAGCCATAAAAGAATATGTTATAAAATGCTGCCATGTATTTGGGCAATGCAAACTCGCAAATTACTTAAGGTGAGTTTGGTAAGTTCAATAAGTTAGATTATAGTTTATTGTATTAGTTTATAAGCTCGTTTGAAAAAAATAGATGTGTTTGATAAAAAAAAAAATCTCTTATAGTTTGTTTTGAGATGCTATTTTAAGTAGCGTTTGAGCTTATAACTTATAGCTTTTTATAGTTTTTTCCATTTTTTTAATCTTTAATTTATATATATATTTTTTTTTTAAATAAAAAACTACCCACTAACACATAATATTTTTTTTAGTCATTTTATATTTATCAACCACTTTAAAAGCTAATTTTACCAAACACATTTATTTCAGCTATCAGTTAGCTAAAATAATTATTTATTTCAACTATCAGTTTTAGTCTAGTTTTTCAACTATCAGTTAGCTTATTAGCTATAAGCTAACTTATAGCTTAATTTTACCAAACAAAGCCTTATTCTATTTCTATATACAAGTTGCAAGCATTTGATTATAGGAGATTGCTAACTTATGTTCTAAGTAAGGACACATGTTAAAAAAACTAAAATAAAATTTTAATATTAAAAAATATAATAATTTAAATTTTAAAAAATTGAATGTATAATTTTTATTGAAAAATGTTTTTTTTTATTAAACTCATTAACATGTAGTATTTTTAAAACACACGCTAACATTTATCTTTGATTATTAAATGATCAAAGATACCACTTGTTTGACATTGGTAGGCAGAAAGACCCGTGAATGATTACCTTAATCTGTAGGTGTAGGTAGGTGTAGCATACTTTCAAAAAAAAAAGGTAGGTGTAGCATACCTCGGAGAGAAATACTCCGGTGCCCCGAGTACTAGTTAAGCATATAAATATAGAAATTATGTTTCAGTACTTATACATTCAATGCATCGAGAATATAAAAAGTTATTTTATCAATATTAATTTTATTTTTTATTTCTATTTTTAATATGCTTAATAAGTGCACCGGAACACTGTTTAGCATTACCCTAATTAATATAATAATGAGTCTTATTTTTGGCAGCCTATTTATAAGGCTAATGAGTTAGAGATTAAGTTAAGGTTTTGTTTGAGTAAACAATTTATATAAATGTTTATAGTATTAGAATTTATAACACGGGAACTTATAAGTTATAACATAAATTCTTATATTCAATAAATTTTTGTATGTTCGGATATGTAAATTAAAAAGAACTTGCATAAACTGAACTATTTGGATCTCATTAGACAATTATAAAATTAAGTGAAATACTTTTTTAAAAATATAAGTGTGAAAAAGGAAAAAGATAATTGTATAAAAATAAGAAATTAAGTTTAAGATCAACTCAGAATAAAATTTTAAAAATATGCTAATATTGTTAGAATGTAGCCGGCGGAATTCAAAGCGATATATTTTTCCATAAGCTCTATGTTAAGCCCACTAATAAGCATATTATGACAAGTGACAACTTACTAAAATATAACATTAGTAGTTTTTTTTTATATAAGTAAAATATAATTTATAAGGAGTATATGAGTTATTCAACCCTGACAAATCAAAGAAAATTACTCTATGTGCTTTGGAAGCAAATTAGAAAATTATTACACCAATAAATAAAAAAAACTAATTTAGCATTGGTTCCTACTCAACTGATAAATCAAAACCAAGAGGTGTTAATAATTTGATCCACTAGAACAGTTACATTCACACATTCTCCTCTAAATAATATGTTATTACGCGAATTAAAATATGGGTCAACTTTAAATTTTTGGGGCTTAATTAGTATTCATAACTTTTTGGACCCCAAGTGTGTGGGTTGGGCACAAACTTTGATGTTCATATGGAGAAATATTTATACGGACATAAACCTAAATAAATAGTATTTGGACACATTTACAATGAATAAAAAATTAAAATTATATTAATTGTTATATTTATTTTAGGGTTAATATGTGTTTACCCCCTGCTAAGGGGGCGTGTTTTGCGTTACCCCCCTGCTAAAAACCCAATAGATTATGTGCATGAATACTATTCAAGAGAAAAATATGCTGCATGTTATGGGTTTGCAATCAGTGCTATAAATGGTGTTGACATGTGGCCTGAACCTGCTGATGGTGTTGAAGAGATACAACCACCTATGTATAAAAGGCCTCCTGGTAGACCTAAAAAATTGAGGATCAGACAATTTGATGAGAATGGGGTTAGGAAGCCTAGAAGGGGAAAAAACATTGCACTAAGTGTGGAATTGCTGGGCATACTGTGATGTCATGCAAGAGCAATAACCAGGACCCAAATGCTTTGAAGAGAAAGGTAACAATACCTTCACTTTTAAATTCTTCAATTCTTAGAGCTGTTGCATATACAATATTAATTTCTTTTTTTTTTTATGCAGAGAAAGGGGAAGCAGCCTGCTGCACCTGTTAATCCAACTGCTGCAGCTGTTAATCAAAATGCAAATGCACCTGTTAATGGCAATGTACCTGCACCTGCTGCACCTGTTATTGCTGAACCTGCACCTGGTATTGCTGAACCTGCACCTGGTATTGCTGAACCTGCACCTGCTGCACCTGTGCCTGAACCTGCTCCTGATACTCTTGATGTAACTCAAAATGCACCTGTACTTGAAGATGTTGCTGCAACTCAAGCAAATGTTGCTGCAAGTCAAGATTTATTTGATGAAATTAGTGATGAAGTAATGGCCTCAGTTCCAGAAGTGTTGGACTCAGAACCAAGTCAAAAGAAGCTCAAAACTGTCAATTTGTACCATGGCAAGCAGAGGAGAAGTAGTGAAAGGATTAAAATGAATAGCTTAAGCAAACCAATAACTGGTGAGGGGTCCAGTAAAAAGCAACCTATTGTGATTGAGGAAGTGGTTGAAAGTGAAAATGCTAAGCTTGGAACTTGTGTTAGAGCAATGAAGTCTTGGAAAAATCTTACCAACAAAATTTGACTGTCTGTTTTGTGTTTGTTTTCAATGTTTTGATGTAATGAATTTTATGCACAATATATGTGCTTATTTTGATTAGTTGACTGTTATGCACCAATGTGCTTATTTTGTAATGACTATTATGCACAATTTAAAGTGCTTATTTTGTGATTACTAGTATGCACAATGAGTGCTTGTTTTGTAATGAATATTATGCACAATATGTGCTTCAATATTATGACTAGTATGTGCTTGTTTTGTTATGACTTGTATTATGCACAATATGTGCTTGTTTTGTTATGACTAGTATTATGCACAATATGTGCTTGTTTTGTTATGACTTGTTTTGTTATGACTAGTATTATGCACAATATTTCCTTGTTTTGTTTTGTAATCCTTAATGAATTTTAACAGAACAAAATTAATAGAACAAAATTTATAGAACAAAATTAACATAAACAGATATGGAAATCATTTCATTCATTGATAAAGTTGTGATACAACACTGAGTTCAAAACCTAAATTACAGGATTCATAATCCTTGTTACAAAATGCAGGGCTCATAAACTAGATGCAGTACTCATAAACTAAGAAACTAAATGCATGACTCATAATCTAACAAACTTAATGCATTAATCATAATGCTATTACATTGACTTCACTAACATTGCAAACAGCAGAACACACATCATCATCAAAGCCAATAAAACTTGACTAAACTTCTTCCCAATTTCCTTCCCAATTTCCCTACCAAACTCCCTTGCAAACTCCTTCGCAAATTCCTTCATGAGTTCACAGTTTTTGCATCTGGTAGCAGACCTTCCTCTTGGATTTGCAGCTTCCACTTCATCAAGTTCATCATCCCAAACCAAAAAATCACAACTATCCAACTGAAACAAAATTAATTCAACAACTTAGTTTTCAAATGTATGACAAACAAATTTCAAAATTTAATAACTTACCCCAATATTTCTACACTTCCAAAATTTCCTTTTGGGATTTTGACCGGTGTTTGAAATCCACAATTTCATCGGAATCAGACAACCACATCTGGGTAAGTTGACACCACTTGAATTAGCGTATGAAGAAGAACCCCTGCTGCCTGCCATTTTGATAAACCCTAATCCCAAAACAAAAAATAATTTGGTTAGTAAGGAGATAAACACACCATTGAAAAACCCTAATCCCAAACAGAAACAGAAAAGAGGAAGAGCGATGGAGAGAAGGGAGCATTACAATGAAGAGCAATGGAGATCGAAATTTCAAGGTCAAGAGTGAGGTGCGATGGAGAAGATGATCGCAAAACAGGTTTTTTATAAACCTAAATTCATTTTCTTTTTTAATTATTTATTAAGTCAATTAAAAAATAAAAGAGTTTCAGAATTTTCAATTTAATTGAGGTGGCATTAAAAAAAAAATTTAAGTAAACAAATTCCATGTGGCAGTGACAAGTGGAGATTCAATGCGCCACGTGGATATTCAGTCCCAGTCAGCTGACAGCATGTGAGATTAGGGGGGGAATCCAAAATAAAAAATTTTGCAAGGGGGGAATCTTTAAGGAATTTTTAGCAGGGGGTAACGCAAAACACGCCCCCTTAGCAGGAGGGTAAACACCTATTAACCCTTTATTTTATATTTTAAAAATTTTTAGTTTGTGTATGCTTAAATTGTGTGCCCATATCCTTATGTTCATGTAAGACATTTTTGGCCCATATAAATTACTTTTGTGCTATATCTATTTATATGGTGAACAATTTTTGTTAAAAAAAAAAAATTTAATATAGTGGATAATAACAAACTATATTTCTTCATTAACCATAAAAATGCGTGTTGTTAACCACTCTCTTACCATAAATTGCATTAATTCGTTTTACTACTTCATTAATAAAAAATATATAAGTTATTAACTACATATTTCAAAGAGTTTTAAAAAAAAGACGGTACATATATAACATAAAATAAGTGGTTAACAACTCTTATTTTAACAAGTCCACAAGTTTATAATTTTGGTTCACCTTGTATTGAATCTATTATTATGAATAAAATGCACTAAATTTGCTGCGTCATTTTTTTGTTTGTTAATAACGTATACTTTTGTAGTTAGTGAAGTAGTAAAGTTGCATATGATTGTCGGATAGGGACGGCGGCGAGATGAAGAGGAGAGGCGGTGAGATCAATAAGGTAAAAAGACTTATTTGTTCTGAGAAACAAGAATAACACGACGCACTTATTTTTTCTTTTGTTATATTTTTAATCATTAAATAAAATGTTTGATTATATCCTTTAAATCTCAATCATTTGATCTATTTTTGTCATATGTCAATGATCTGTGTAAGGAAAATGAATAAATGGAGCCTTCTAAAATGGAGCAAAGCTGCACTCAAAAAATGATCTGTGGTGCTGCAGTTTTGCGTTTTTCCATTCCTAAAGCATATCTCTAGCTTGTCTTATAGCGTAAAAAAAAGGTTGGTATTTTGTCATGCCAAATCTTTGATTTCTTCTCCACCATAATGCCCAAAGAACCTTAACAATCTTGGCCATATTTACATTATCAATCTCTTCCATCATATTAAAAATCATGGCCACAAAACGAGGAGCATTCTGAATGTAGTTACTCACCATATGTCATACTTCCGTGCCATGCCAAACTTCCTTTGCTGTTGTACAAAAAAAAAAACAGTGTCATTTGTTTTCTTCCACTTGCTCACAATATGGACATTTATTATTACGTTGTACTCCGTTCTTTATTAGTCGACTCCGAACTGGTAAACAATTCCGCAGCACTCGCCATAAGAAAAACTTAACTTTTTTTGGTACATACGCAACTTCTAGACCTTTCTTCCAATTCTCATCAACTATAAAGTGGTTGTTATAAATAATAACCTTTGTAAGTTGATAATGTGTTGATCTGACGGTATATATGTCCAATTTTATGCACTTAATGGTTTTGGCTAGAAATGTGGGGAGGGACCAAAAAAATTAAATTGGGGGGCACAAGTCATATGGGGGTGTGCGAAAAATTTTAGGGGTGTGCAAGAAATTTTTGGGGGTGCGCGAGAAATTTTGAGAGGTGCACAAATCAATTTCATTGTTTATGCACCTGCATAAGGAAAATGCTTATGCACCATAACTTCTCACAGTCTAGAGGAAGACAATTAGTCGCACACGAGTCACTAAAATAAGAGTTTTAATCTAAACCATTGATTTTGATCCAATGATTGTTAAACCATCCTCTCACTCTCACATAAAAAAAAAATCTCATTCTCACTATATATATATATATGGTCACTGCTACGGTGATTAAAAATATTATAACGAATAAATTTTTTACAAAATCTACTGTTGGATTGAAAATTCATATCATATAGATCATTCATAAAAAATGTAGAAAAATAAAAAATCAATTGATATGTTATTGAGGTAAATCTTAACAAGTCCAAATAACACATCAAATGATTTTTAATTTTTCTAACTTTTTTTATGGATGATCTATATGAAATAAACTTTCAATCCAACGGTGAATTTTATAAAATTCGTATTCATTATAGCCTTAGTCCACAATGGACCACTTGAATAATAAGTGGTCCATTTCAAAATTTACGATAAAATTCAAAATAATTATAATTTTAAGAATGAAAGTTAAAATTTGTGCATGGCGCAACTTTGAACTCTAAATTTCTCACTATTAAAATATTTATTAATTTCAAATTTTAAATAAGGAAGGCATTTCTGGTAAATAAAGCATATGGAATAAAGCATATGGAATGCATTTATCAATAAAAGTAAATTTATATAATATTAAAAACAATTCTTTCAATGCATTCAATTGAAAATTATGGAAATATAAAAAAAGGCTTGGGTTAGATATGTTTTTATAGTCCCTACAAAGTGGTCACCTTCTATATTTAGTCCCTAATAAATTTTTATTATATTTTTAGCCCCTGAAAAATTATCACGCACTAAGTTTTGATCCCTACTATTAATTCAATGTGTATTTTTGAATGCTTTTTTTTGCAGGTATGTTTAGAATATTATAAAAAGTTATTCAAAAAAAAAATGAGCACAAAATTTGATTTTTTTTTATCATGGTTTTCGTTATTTTTATCTTGAATTTGTGCAATTTTTAAAAAATTTATATTTAATTCATCTCGTGTTAAAAAATTCTAATTTTTTGTAAATAAGCTTTATATGATATTTTAAACATACCTACAAAAAAATCATTCAAAAATTTAAGAATTTAATGATAATTAAACAAATTTAGTTTTAGTAGGGACTAAAACTATCCGACAGAAAATTTTATAGGACTAAAAATATAATAAAAATTAAATAGGGACTAAACTTCAAAGGTCACCATTTTATACGACTAAAAACATATTTAAACAAAAATATAAAGATATACAATTTAATTATTAACAATAAAGTATAGATATTTGGTCAAAAATAAAAATAAATATAGATATTATTAATTTCAAAATTTAAATAAGGAATACATTTCTGGTCCAAAAAGCATATGGAATGCATTTATGAATAAAAGTAAACTTATATAATATTAAAAACAATTCTTTCAATGCATTCAATTGAAAATTATGGAAATATAAAAAAGGCTTAAACAAAAATATATAGATATGCAATTTAAGTATTAACAATAAAGTAAATAAAAAAAAGTATTAACAATAAAGTATAGATATTTGGTCAAAAAGAAAATAAGTATAGATATTATTATTTTACAACCGCCTCAACAAGTAGTATGTATTTGGTCAACAAATAGTATAAATATTAAGACTAAAGTATTGGTCAAAAAAATTAATTACGATTAAAGTAAAAATATTAATATTTTACATATAATTCAAAATAAATATTCAAGACTACTATCTCATCCACTCTATAAATTGAAACACTCACATGCTCTGTAATTCCAAAATATATTAGAGATATACAAAGAACGAAAGATATAGTGAGCAAAGAAAATGCTAAACATTTTCCAAGCTTTATATTTACGGATCTAGCAGGTATATTCTACATGATTTCTCCATCATTTATATATAATATATGATATAATTAGTGGATGTTCATTTTATACATGACATTTATTTTGTTGAATTTTTAAAAGTAGGATTACATACAACTCTAAAGAAATTTTTGCTAAAATATGAACGAACCAAGGTTTGATTACATACATTCTATTGAAAAGTATAATGATATTCAATATTGTACTTTTGCTTTTTGATCTTGTCTAGTGAAGTAAACTTCAACAATAAATTGCAACGTAAAATAACATATACATATTTATCTTCTATGTTATTTGGTTTATTTAATAAATGCTACCTTACCTATATAAAATATTCATTTATTATATA
This sequence comes from Trifolium fragiferum, assembly GCA_954870985.1. Taxonomy (NCBI): domain Eukaryota; kingdom Viridiplantae; phylum Streptophyta; class Magnoliopsida; order Fabales; family Fabaceae; genus Trifolium; species Trifolium fragiferum. The sequence goes on along the minus strand of OX940790.1, from coordinate 38,561,514 downwards.
ACGATATCTGAATTTATGTTTTTAGGGAGAAATGAACAAGTTACCAACACTAGTGAAAATAATAATCAAACATATCTCAGGTTCAACAAGTGCAACGGTTCAAATTGGTGGAAATGATGAACAACCACCTCGTCATATGAACTAATGAGAGCAATGATTAGAGGAATGATGTTGCGGATTGAGGTATTTATACGATCAAATACTTACCTCATTACCTTACATTCTTATGAGTTAATTATGGATGATTTATGCATATACCTTTTGTGAATATATAAAAACATTGGCATGATCAATGTCTTACTTTTAGATTTTTTTGTCAAACAATTTGATAGATAACCATAGGATAAAACTTTAATAAAACGTACTCTTGATTCAATAGATGCAAATGAATGTTTCTTTTTAAAATAAAAATTTGTGGGATATAATGTGGATAAACAAATAAATTATTAGTATATGTAATAATTTAGTTCTTCATCATGTCCAACAAAATTAATTTAAATATTATTTTTTAATTTCATAAAAAATTATTAATTGGATGAATTTGTAATAACAAAAGCCGGTATAAAAGCAATAAATTTAGTGGTGCAAAAAAATAAACAAAGAAATTAACAAAGAAATTAAAACAAAAAAGTATTGTCATAAGAAAAACTTATTATAAACTTAATAGTAAATACATAAGCAAAATAAGACAAACATAAGAAGGTTACTACTTTTCATAGACGTGAACTAAAACTCTGTTGATATCATTTCTAGCTCTTGAATGGCAACAAAAAAAATATATCAATATTTTTTTCTTTTACCATTCAAGAGTTAGAAATAATATCAAGAGAGTTTCGGTTTACTTCTATGAAGAGTAGTAACTTTTTATGTTTGTTTTGTTTTGCTTATGTATTTACTTTTAGGTCTATAATAATTTTTCTTAGGACAATACTATTTTGTTTTAATTTCATTGTTGATTTTTTTTTGTTTTTTTTTTCCCACACCGTTGAATTTATTGCTTTTATAATTTTAAACTTTCGGTGTACTGATTTTTGTTATTACAAATTCATCCAATTAAAAAAAATTATGAAATTAGAAAATAGAATTTAAATTAATTTTGTTGGATGGATTGGATATTCTTTAAATGAAATTTAAGAGATTGTTAATGAATTAATGGATTGTTTTAATCCCTTCATTAGAATCCAAATCCAAATCAATCCAATCCATCCATTATGTCACCCTAATTTTGAAGCTAGCTACTTATCTTTTTAATGCTCTATTTTTCATAGGTATGATGTACATATATGGTAGATTGAGGAATTTCTTGACAAATCAAATAATATTTACTTAAAGAGATAGCGGTGTGGAGTTGCGTATGAATTGGAATATGATATTTAGTTTTGAATTAAAGCAAAATTGGTGCTAATGGCTGTGATTTACTTAAGCGTAAATAGCTCTTTCCCCCCTGTAATATAGGCGAGATTTGTAATACCCCCTATAAAAAAATTCTTCAGGATTCCCACCTTGCAATTTTTTTTTTATTTGCGTTGCCCTCCTTGCCCAACACATGGCAGCTGACTTGGATGGAATCTCCACGTGGCACCACCAGATGATGCCACGTGAAAATTAATAATTTTTTTTTTAAAAAGCCACATAATATTTTTTTAAATGCCAACTCATTTAATGTTTAATTTTTTTTAAAAAAAAAAGTAATTAGAAAAATATTATTAAAAATCTTTAATTTATCTTAATCTACTAATTTCCCTCTACCATACACCTTAATACCTAGAAGATCTTGTTCATCCATCACTCAAAAATCCACCATGTTCATCACTCACAACCCATGTTCACACAATTCTAATTCTATCCAATATGAGACATTTGTGTTTATTCTTTCAATCTTCCTACTAGTGTTCCAACAATATATTCCATAAGATGAGATAAATTAGCAATCTAAATTACTCACTAACAACAACAGCAACATCCATTTCAAGAACAACAAGGTTCATCTTCAACAACATTTTGCAAATACGTTCCTTTTGTGTTTACTCATTCCATTTGTGTTTACTCATCTTCAACAACATTCAGCAACATCAACAAGGTTCATCTTTATTCCATTTGTGTTTACTCACTTCCGTTCTCTCTCTCTCTCTCTCTCTCACTCACTTGCTCTCTGTGTTCAAATACGTTTATAAGTTTTCCAGAATCCGGCGCGGTGGTCGCCGGGCCATACGGCGGCGCCACCGCGCCGGAGTTACCAAACTCCTCCGTTTTTAAAAAATGTTAACCCCAACCCCCCTTAAAATTTCTTCCTCAATCCAAATCCGAACTCAAAAATATCAAAAAACTTAACAATCACCCGGATCGGGACCTACAGAAAGTTGATGAAAAAGTTTTGTATTTACCGATTCTTGAAATTGTGTCATAAAGTTTAAACTATTGAAATTGAGTGATTGATTTGTTGTATAAACAGATTAAGGAATTGAAATCAAAGCTGGAAGAAGGAGAAAAAAGTGCAAGCAGTGTTTTGGTGAAGGAGGAGATAATGATGCTTGAATCCGACGAAGAAAAGCATAACCCATCTTCAGAAACATCAATTCCTAGTTCAGAATCAAATGATCGCTTGAATTATGACTGCATAATCAACAACAATTCCTTGTCACCTTTTGTGTTGTCTCCTGACTCTTCCACCATGAGTTGCTTCCAATACCAGTAATACAAAAAGATGAAGGGTTTTAATAATATTTTTCTATTTTTTTTAAAAAATTAAACATTAAATGAGTTGGCATTTAAAAAAATATTATGTGTTTTTTTTTATTATTAATTTCCACGTGGCACCATCTGGTGGTGCCACGTGGAGATTCCATCCAAGTCAGTTGCCATGTGTTGGGCAAGGGGGGCAACGCAAATATAAAAAAAAATTGCAAGGTGGGAATTCTGACGAAATTTTTTCTAGGGGGTATTACAAATCTCGCCTATATTGCAGGGGGGAAAGACCTATTTACCCTTTACTTAATTAACGTGTTATTTAACTTAGTTATGGTGGCCAATTTTTTTTTTTTTTTTGTACATAGAAGAATTGACAAAGTAAATATAAGAAATTCTCACACAAGTGAGAGAGCCGGGGTTCGAACCCCGATCCGGTCATGACGTCCATGCCTTGCAATTTCGGCAAATTTTTGCCAGTTGAGCTAGGACTTATGGGACGGTGGCCAATGTTTACTTAATGTGTTATTTAACTTAGCTAGAGAGGTCAACTTTTGAACTAGTCGCTATGATTTTTATTCGATTCCTTCTTATATTGAAAATTTATTGATTAATGAAATGAGTTAAGTTTGTATTTATCGAAGAAAAAAAACTCAATTCATTAGTTGATCACGTCCATATATAACTGAAGGTAATGAAAAAAAATTATGGGTTAAGTATAATAATAATAATATGGGTAAAAGCTGCTTTTAGTCCTGGTAATATTGACAAATTTGAGTTTTAGTCCCTGTCAAAAAAATTCCACCCATTTTACCCCTGTAAAAATTAAACCTATAAATTTTAGTCCTTCATTTGATCCATCAGCCATTTATCCATGTATCTCACAATAAACAATGTAACATCCCAAATCTTATATTTTATTATATTTTATTGGTTGGTGTTATTTAATTAATTGTATATGATTAATTGGTGTGTTTTGTATATATTAATTAGTTGTTACCCTTATGTTTGTAGTGATGGGCTTTTAATAGTTTTGGGCTTAATTAGAATGAATAAGAGTTTGTGCTAGAAATAAGGGTAGTATAGTAATCTAATATGAGTTAGTGGATTGTGTATCATTGGCTAAAAGGATAATGTATCTTGGAGAAGAAGTTGTGGCAATTGTGTAAATAGTAGGAAATGGATAGAGTGAAAATGAAAGTGTGAGTGGAAATTGTAGAGAAAAGGAGGGTAATTTGGGGAGTTCTATATAACCTAAGTTGGGGGTTATATAAAGGAATGTTTTATGAGAGGTAGGGTTGTAGTTGTTGGGCTTATCATAAAATTGAGAGAAAGAGAGGTTGAGAGATAGAGAACTGAAGGGAGAGCTCTTGAGAATGAAGAAGAGAAATTGAAAAAAAACCATGGTTAGAGTTAGAGATGGAGAATCCAAGAAGAATGGAGCTTGGAGAATTCATCTTATGAGTAAGAGACTTAGATAATATAATTGTGAGTGATTAAAGAGAGGGAAGTTTGTCTATGACTCCACACCCAAACTCTCTTCACTCATTTTGGGTTTTGGGAAGAAAATGGATTCTTGGGAATGTGTTTAAACTTCATTCATGATGTTGTTGCATGATAATATGTTTATGTATGATTCAATCACGAATTTGTATGATGAATAACATGTTTCATGTATGATTGTTGTTGTTGTTTTATTTGAAAAATGAGTTTTTAGATAAAATATGAAATTCATATGCTTTTGGCTTAGAATGATGTTTGATAATGCTTTAAGTTGTACTTCTAAGCTTATATGAGTTATGTATGTTTAAAGTTGATAGCTTTATGAATTTATAATTTGAGAAATGATGTTTTTGATGAATTTTAGTTCAAACCCGAGCTTATGGGTATTTTTCTGGGTTTTGATCGCTTGAAGCGAGCCATATGAGTTCTGGGGCGAGCACTGATGTTCATGTGCTCTTCCCAGAAAAACGTGTAGCTCGCTTAGCGAGCAAGCTCGCCTTGTTTCGCTAGCTAGCGAGGAACCTCTGACTTTGTTTAGCTAGGTCTCGCCAGGTGTGGCTTGAGCGAGGGTCATCTGACCCAACTTTGTTATAACTTCAATTAAATTTATTTGTATACTTATAACTTGATTAGATTATGATTTTATAACATGTTATAGGTTACATTGGTTAGATCTTGAGGTTTATGAGGATCATATGCTTATGTTAGTATGATTAATTTGGATTAATGACTTTAAATTGTGAAATGGATTCCATATGTGATATATGTGTGATGAATAATGAAATATGAAGATTAGTTAATATTGCATGTTGATTAGTTAATGATGTATGATGATTAGAGATTAGTTAACATTGTGTTATGTTTGGATTCTATATAAATTAAGATGATGTTGAAGTGTATGATGATGAATTGAGATGATGTTGTATTGAGTTGATGATGTATATGATTATGATATGAACTCCTAGTTATGAGATGATTAATTATGATGATTATGTACGTTGAATTGAGATTGTGATTTATTATATATGATGACGAGTTTATGATGTTGATGTTTTATGATAATGAATTGAATCGTGAATTGTATTCTATGTGTGCTATGTGCTTGAATGTATAACCATTATGATGATATGATGATGTGAATTGATGCGATGTCCCCCATGACTTAAAACTGACTTGATGCGAACTTGAGAAGGAATATTAGAAAGAGCGACCTGGTATTCATGAGTAGTTGCGTAGAAGTATCATCATGTTTGGTATATGTAAATTCATGCATTCATAAGTCAAATTGAGCGAGGTCCCCCATGACTTAAAACTGACTTGATGCGATGGATATATGTTTATCCTAATTTTGATGCGGGTACCACATGCATATGATGATGTCTAGGGTGACATTAATTGCATTAGGAATATGTGACTTAAATGTGATACTTGGTACTTGGCATTGATTGACAATCCTTAATTTAAGTGATTAAATGTATTATGAGATGTGTGATGAATGATTGATGATGTTGTGTATACTTGTCTATTGATTAAGAATGTGTTATTATTGTGATGTGTGGTACTTTTATGATACTGAGATATGAATGACATGAGATTAATGTATGTTTATGAATTGAGTTGTTAGACATGAGCATACTATGTCCTAAGTGTTAAGTGTGTTCTTGCACTTAGTTTCTTTTTATGGTTATATTATCTAACACTCCGTTTTGTGTATGTGTTAAACCTTTGGGGGTTCAGGTTCTCGGGTTATATTTGCGATCGAGTTGTTGGTGAAGCCCCGCTCTGATGTGACACGGGGATGGGAACATTTAGATAATGTATATGTAGAGTCTTATTTCTTATTTCAATTTAATTTAAAGATGTATTCTTCTAGAAACTTATTTTTGTACAATAATCGTTTTGCTAATTAATCTCATGTCATTCATATCTCAAGATCATAAAAGTACCACACATCACAATAATAACACATTCTTAATCAATAGACAAGTATACACAAATCTTTTGTTAATCAAATTTTATTTCCGTTGCGTATTTTCAAATAATATTTTATAAGTGTGAAGTTATTCAAATAACGGGTTTGGGTGTTACAAACAACTAGTATAAAAAGAATTAAAAAAATAAAAGCACTTTAAAATGATTGTATTTTTTTAATAAGCACTAAAAATAACTTAATTTCCTAGATACATTAACATGTGCCTAATGAAGACCATCTTGCGTTGGTTTGGATTAATATCGGGCCTAAAAGTGAATTTCTTTAAGAGTATTTTGTTGCTGCGAATGTGGCTATTCCTTCCTTGTTGGTGCAGTTCCGTTTCTCAATTGTAAATTGGATTCTCTTTCATTCACATATTCTGATTTTCTGGTGGGAGCAAACTTGAGATTAGTTTCGACATGGGATCCGATAGTGACAATTATATTGAAAGGAGATTGCATTCATGGAATCAGTATTTTATTTTAAGGGTGAGAGTGATATTTATTAATTCAGTATTGTTGTCTTCAATTCCGGTCTTTTTATCTCTAGCTCTTTCCTAAAAATGCCAACAAAGGTTGGAAAAACGATTATTCGTATGTGACTGTTGTTCGGCAAGTGAACCAGTTTATCGTCGAGTAATAATATTTATAAATATTCGTCTCCACATGGATTGTGTCAAGATAACTCATTTCATTTAGGAATTTAAGATAGTTTGCTTTCAGTTTTGAAAATAGTTTTGATTCAGAATAGGGAATAAAATATAAAAGAGATTAAATAAGAAATATATGATAAGTGATTTCGAATCCCTCCCCTATTCATGCTTGGTAATTGGCGCTATATAGTTGTAGTTATTATTCTATTTCCCTAGCATATTAACATTATTGGTTTATTGTGCTTACTTGCATCCAATAATCACCCTCTTGCAAAGTTGCATAGAGTGGCCCCTAATAGGTGACCCATGTTGAAACATGTTGTCACGTCACTCCTAATTAGTGTAGCCTAAGTACAAACAGAATTTAATTTAGTGTACGAGCTAATCCTATGTAGCCTTTAACAAAGATGTTCGTGTCTTGTTAGCCTATTTATTACAAGACCATGTATAAATACTTAACATTCAATTCATAAATACGTCTATTTATAAATTGTATAAAAACACTAAAATAAATAAAACGAAATAAAGTAGTTGCACTAAATAATCTAGCTGATAACCAATTACATGTTCTCAAGCATAAATAGAGAAGGTCGTCTACTTGATCTAACCTAGGAGTTTTAGCTACTAAAAGGCATAAGAATAATTATACATAAAAATGCCTTGCAGAGGAAGTGGCCGCTCCCTAATGGTGGGGGTAGAGTGCTTCCCTTTAGAGCTCCTCCTTGGCTCCTTAGAGACTTGCAGCTCTCTAAATTTATAAATGAATAATTGTGAAGGAGGAGAGCTCTATTTATAGCTTTTCCGATGGAGTTGGGCTTCAAAGTTGCGTGTCATCGTGGCACAATGAGATCTCATCGTGACACGATGTCTCACAGAGGTGCATCGTAGTACGATGATCTCATCGAGGCACGATGGGATCTTATTTGTTGCTTAATTTTTACGTTCCTTGGTCGTCAAGTTTGGATGTCATCGTAGTACGATGATGACTTCATTTTTTGCTCTTGGCTTCAACATGAAAGTTCTAGCTCTTTCTCTTAGCTTTTTCGCGATTGTTTAAAGTATCTCTCCAAGCAGAACTTACAATTAAAGAAATGGGTGTTTGGGAAGGTGATAATTGTTATTGGCGACTTACTTGGAGAAGAAACTTCTTGGGATCAAGAATTGGATAGTCACTTTTTGGAGATCATTAATGCGGCTCCCATTATGAAGGAGGCAAATTCGTGGTCTGTGTTTGTGGAGGTATGCATACCATAAGAGATAATTACTTCTTTTTCTTGAATAGATTTTCTCCTTCATCTAGTTCGGTATTGTTTTTCGTGAGGTCCATGAACATTATTTGGGGAAGTTGGGCACCTTTGAAGGTCATAGTTTTCTCTCATAAAGCCAACAATAGGTAATCCATTGATTAGAAGGATAATTCAAAGTGATGAGGCAGCAAAGTGATGAGGCAGCGTTGTGCGTTGCTTGTGGGGAATTTAGTGAATCGGAAAATCACTTGTTGGCGACTTGCCATTCGGCTTGGGTGGTGTGGGCAATGGTCCATAAGTGGTTTGGTATGACTACGGTAATGCCGGATTCTATTTCCTTTTTGTTGGAGGGCTTCCTTTACATTTATAGGAAAGGCAAGAATGGTTTCAAATGTTGATGGTTTGCACGCCGTCCTTTGGGTGCTTTGGCGGTCACAAAATAAAAGAAGTACTTTTTAATCAAAGGTTAGAGAGCCGGAGGAGATTTTTAAAAATATACAACTAGTCTCATGGAAACGGCTTTTATCAAAAAAAGGATTCATATGTTTATTTTATGAGTGGTGTGTTTACCCGTTTGATTGTATATACTATATACTGTGCTAATATACGATGGATGGAGATTGGGAGTGGGAATAGTATTGTTTGGAGGACTAATTAGGTCTCTATGAACCGTTCAAGACGAGTTTGGAGGACTATTCAGGTCTTGATGAATCGTTCAAGTCACAACAAGCCTTGGAGGATTGTTTAGGTCAAGGCCGAGTATACTCTAGGGATCCTAAAGATGAAAATGTGATCCTCCCATAACCATTAGCCTCATGACATGCGTCTCGTATGGATGAGAACGTGTGAAGGACATGTCTCCACGCGTCTTGTACAGACAAGTAACGTGCAAAGGACATGTTATGGCTCCACACGTACGAACAAATAGTGTGACGAACACATGTCCAACTCCATGAGGGTGATCATAAAATATGACCCAATGGGTTTGGATGACAAAAAGGGCTCATTAGTTTATAAGGACGATATGTTGCTAGGTCGATTAGTTTCTCTTGAGAGCATAAAGATCTCATATATTGTATCTTATGTTCACACACGCTGATAGTAACCGAACTTTTTCTCATTACAAGATGTGGAAATTTCTGAATTGTAATATTTACTTAAAAAGTTTTACACAAATTTATTACTCAACTCCCATTCACAATTCACATCAATATATTTATAACATAAATTAAATTTAACTTTAGACATACACTTATAGTAAAAAAACTTTAGACACACTTATATAAGATGAGTCTTGCTAACAAGTGCACCTAGTGCACTCTATAAGCATACTATTTAAAGAAAAATTTTAATCAAAAAGTTAAACAGCACAATTTCCAATGCGTTGACTTTATATATTTTTATCAAAATTCTATGCAAACTTACTATTTAAGGGGCTTAAAAAGTGCACCGGATGCACTCTTTAGCATTTGCCATATAAGATTTAAGCCTAAAACCTCTTAAGATCCTCATTGAAGATTTTTATATTGCCGACACACAAATCAAAACAAATATTAAACTCATTTCATTTAATTTCCGATTATTATATAAGTTGAAATAGAACCACCGACAAAATCCAAATTACACTTGGGCTATTTCCTACAACTTTCGTGTAACAAGACAAAACAAAGCAGAATTCTGACAGAGTGAAGCCAAAGTAAACTGCATTATGAAAAGGGAATCTAATCTAGTACTACGTAGTAGTAAATAATTAAATACTGAAACCCTTTTATTAAATTTCTAAATAAATTATTATTGCATGATTTAAATTTGTCACTCATCTATAAATCATACTTACACTTGTTGGTAAGTGGAATTGGCACACCCATTTTATTCGGATCCATAATCAAATCACACTCTATTTTCTTGTTGAATTTGTGCTTCACTAATTTTCCCAAAACATAAGCTTTTGACTTCACTATCATATTGAACGTTAATGGTACCGGTGAACCATTTATGCTGTTTAACCTTGCTCCCCCTCCATATAGTGGAACATAATTTCCTTTCACCATCACTTTAATAGATCTTTGATTTTTCCTCGATTGATAAAATTTTGGCATCTGCGCAAGAGAAATGATATTTTAACATAAAAAAATGCCACGGCATATGTATTTTGATGTTAGCTAATGATTATACATATATACATATAATACTATGTAATATATTTAAACTTAAATACTTACATTTCCAGTGGCTAGTGTAAGTTGATAGTAATTAAGATCTAATGGAGTTGATATAGCATGGACCCCAAAAAATGTGGCTGTGTTTCTAAAAGTCATTTTCACTGTGGAATTCATGGACACCATGCTAGTGGCAACTCCTGACACATCCGCACCCGCTTGAATAATAAATCTATCAAATGTTATACTCTGCCAAAAATAAAATAAATAAAAAATAAATAAAAGAAAGGAAGAATATCAATTATTAATTAAAAATTTAGCATTAAATTCTATATGGTTAATTTGCATAACAATCTTAGTTTGGTAGAATCACATTAAATATTTTAAAAAAAAGTTAGACTTTAACAATTTAACAAAATCACAACGCTACGTGATTTCATGTCATATTCAATGTTCAAAGTTAAATAATTTTTAGTTGGATTTTTTTTATTCCATGCAAAACTCTAGATTAACATAAACCATTCTAAAATAATCGGAGCGTTCAAAACACAAAATTATAATTATAATACAAATGTGATTTTGTCGAATTCAATGTGAATCTAAATCTATATTGAAACTAGAAATGAAAGAGAAGTAGAACACACCTTGAGGAAAATAGTAGGCTTTTGAGGACGACTTGCACCCCACAAAATGAGAGAGAAAATAGAGAAGAAAACAAAAAAACAAACAACATAAGCAGGGAAAAAACATCTACGAGGGAATCCATAATGTGAATCATCATGATCATCAAGAAGGCCTTCTTCTTCAATGGTATCGATTTGCTCCTTCCAAGGTTTCCATATTACTTTCCGGCGGCTACTCTTACGCGTGGAGGAAGAGAATCGCGTGGAAGCGGAATGTGGACCTAATGAGGAGTCCGAAAGCGGCTCTAATGAGGAGTTGGAATGTGGACCGTCCATTGAGGAGTTGGAATGAGTAGAATGGGGAGGAGAGCCCAATGGACTTTGGATTGGGCTTGAGTTGAAGGAATTCGTGGTTTTTTCTCCGTCATTGGAGGAGTCGCGCGATGGGCTTTGGACATAATAGGCGCGCCAGGGTGATCTTGTTGGCGAGGATTGTGTTAGGCTGCTTGCCTCAAAGTCCGTCTTGGTTAGCATTGTAATGTTGTTGTTGTTGTGATGGTGTTTCATTGTTGATCTGAAATTTGAGTGAAGGAGTGAGAAAGAGATAGAGTGTACTTAAGGACAAAGACTTTTGTTAGTGTTTATTTGTTTGATGGGTTGTAGAATATGTATAGCGTATATGTTGGGACATAGTACAAGGCAAACCAGCCAGCTAGGTGATTTTCTTTTTTCTCTTTTAGATTTGTTTAGTGTTTACTGAGCTTTAGAATTAGATCGTGGCGCGTAATTAATACCAAAGTTAAGGAACACGGATTTTGTCATACCCACGGATTTTGCTACTTATATTTTGATGGAGTATATTTTCTTTATAGAAAAAACTTTAGGTGAGGAACCATGTCTCAATTCAAGATAAAAGACTTTAGCATTCATAAAATAATTACAAAATAATTCACATTTATCTTTTTTTAAGACACTTATCAAGTTTAAACTCGGAACTGTCAAATTCAAATCTGATTTTTCACGGCAAAAGTAAACATAGAATATATGAATAATGAATTGATTTAAATGATAAAATATTTAAATACCATAAATAAGTGGTTGTGTGTTAGATTTCTAACATACCTTTTTCGCTCTTCTAACACAACTCTCATCGAAATTGTATTTTATATGGTGTTTAATATAGTATTTGTCATTAGACTTTTACGGGTCTAAATAACATACCTATAATGTTAAATGCAACAATTTACATTTTCTTGAGTAAAAAAATTTACATTTTTCAAAATGTAAGCATCTTCTCTTTATTGTCAAAAAAGAGTAAGCGGCTGGAGTTCATAAAAGAGATTTGAGATAGCTCAAACATAAAGTATAATTTACAACTGCTTAACGCGAGAAGGTTGCTCAAAAACTAAGGCACCAGCGAACTTACAACCCATACCATATTTGTATCAAAGAACCGGAAGTACTTAAATTTTTAGTACAAAAATGCTATCATCAATAACTTGAAGAAAACTGGATGTGTAACATTGACACAGTCAGTTTAATGTAAAGTTTATTATATAATCAAATACTTATTGCACAGCAATATGATCAACGGCAAAGATGGATTATTTGCACCATATGCCTTGAAAGAATATTGGTTCCTCCAACTTAAATATACAACAATTAAAACACATTAAATACATCTATAATGTATGAAATAAATTTCTATCCGAATCCTTTTTGCCCTGTCCACTGGGTTCTCAAGGCTCAAGGCGTGCAATTTCATTTGTCTTGTTATTACTGAAGCTCCCCAACTGGTGCCTCATTGAGCCACAAGAAATGAATGAAGTCGTATAATTTTGCACTTACACTAACCTGCTTATTCAGAAAAATATTCACCATCATTCAACATGAAAACAATCGCATAATTTGAAACAAGGTATAATATTAACTTCCTAACCTTGTATGGAGTTGGGTTAAGTTTCCTCATGTGGTCAGGTCGCATTTGCTCAAGTTGATTGATGCATCGGTCTCTAATTTCCTTTAGAGGTGGTAAAGTTTCCCTCTTTTTACCTTCAAAAAAGAATAAGCGAGTACAAAACAAGATGTAAAAACTGACGGTCAAATCCTGATCCGCTTAATAATTGAATTACTAATAAATGTTGGTATGCCACTATATACTGCAGTGTTCCAAAGTGCAACTTTGATCATCCGACGAGTGATAGCATTTAACCATTTCATGTAGGAATTTATGAAGTGATAAATTTAGCAACTAGCATTTACATAGATTACATATTTTTTTTCTTATAGGGGGTGAGAGGATTCAAAAGCTACAAGAAAACAATAATAGTAGGTTAATAGTGAATCATGGGATGCTCTTAAAAATGAAGCAGCACTTTACCCTACCCCAAGTAAAGGTTAATTTTTAAAGCTATCAATAAGCTACTATTAGTCTCTATGATTGCCATTATTTTTATAGTTGGTTCTCACCTGATTTCCCAGGCCAGTAACACCTTAGAAGCTCCTCAACATGTTGTGGCACCACATATGCTCTCTTCGATTCTTGGAAGGGATGACGACACAGGATTCTTTCTCTGACCTGTATATGAATAAATTTAGGATAAAGTAAACTTTATACCTACACTTGCAAACTACTGTTCAACGCTATGAATGGCAAGATAGGCTGACAAATAGTTTGGAAACTTGACATAGTATGTGCAATAAGATGAGAAAATTAAGCAAGGCTGTCTATCCATTATGGCATCACTATTTTTCATGAATTTCTCCCAACCTGATATGCCGGTGAAAACATGCACTAACACTTGCCAACTCCCACAACCCGATCGGCAGGAGGGTGTGCAGAGTGAAAACATTGAAAAGAAATAGAAAAAGAGTGTCACAGAAACTACACGCAAAATAATACCTTTGGAGAGGGTTCATTTTCTCCAGTCATTATGTCTACCAGGGGATAACCTTCTTTCCCATACAACCTATAGGATCGCTTCTTACATGGAATAGAGACCTAAGTACAAAAAAAGGTAATAGTTAAATACCAAATAGATTATTATCGACAAATGCTAACATGTGCCCTACGGACACAAGTTAAGGAACTTAATATAGAAATATTGTCATAAAAGTTGTGCATTTAATTTATTAAAAAATTGATTCCGTCAATACAAAATTTCTACTTTTAGATTCCTTAACATGTACAAGTTAGCAAGACCCATTATTATAATATCATGTTCAACTTAGAATGTTCAAACCTTTGACACATCTTCAGAAAGTTTGATACGAGGCTGATTATTGATCTCAACCAGCTTGAAAACAACACCTAAGGCAGCTTGAGCATAACACGTCACCAGGTAAGTACCAATTCCGAAGGCATCAACCTCATGACCCTGTAGAAAAATAATTAAATCTAATCAAAAGAGAATGGCAAGAAATTATAAGCATTTGTTAATTTTACTTTTTTGTCAAGATTAATATAAATAGAACAACGGTGTTTCAACTGAACCTTAAATTTAAGTTCACAACAAAATAAAATGCTACAATGTCTTAGATTTGACCTGTATAAGACATTATAGCATTTTATTTTGTTAATGAGGTGGTGGAATATTTTTCAGCACAAATAAATAACATGGGATCATTTAAACTAACCTGGTTTAATATATATTCATGTAGTAACTTAGATACAAAACATTATTGGAAATTATGAATGTGACTCCCAATAAAATTATAAAACTATTTCCATGTTTAGCACCAAAACTCATTCGATGTAATGAAGACCCCTTAAGTTTAATGATTGATGTTATGTTATCACAATAATGGTAAGAAACCATGTTATAAGTACATAAAAAATAACTTGCTAACTACCAAGGAGAATATTATGATATATGTATACTTATGATATATGTATATGTCCCAAAACTGCAGTATGGGAGGGGGTGGCAATACACTGCAAAGATATGACAGATTTCATCTGTACACAAACCTGTGAACTAAAATAAGCATCTTAATTTAATAAAATTTAAATCTCTAATAACTACCACTTCTATAACAACTTAGTTTATTTTATTTAGAGGATGAAAATATTTTGATAATAATCCCACCAGTTTTATTAACTTACATTTTTTTAACCAAATTTTACACAGCAGGAGGGATTATCTAATATCAAATCAAGCTTTTGAGATAATATATATAAATGCAAATGAATATGTGAGAAGTCAACCATTAAAATTTATACCAAGTATGAACTCAAAAAAACATGTGCAATAACTTCTTATAATAATTTTTATGTCATGCTGAAATTACACAATGTGTGCCATACACAAAAGCAAAGTATCATCATAGTTATTGCTCAATTTTTATGCCGAAATCAGATAAATCACTAGACAAATGTACAAGTTTCAGTTTGCAAATGTTCATTACTTGTTTGTTTAAAGCATCTAATGTTTCCTCGTTGAGGTCATTACTAGCAGTGATTATTAACTTCCCAAATCCAGGCACCCCAAATTCTTTCTCAATGGAGCAAAAGAACTTCCTGGCCTCACAAGACAAATATGCAAGGTCACCAGAATCCAATCTAATGCCAACTGCTTTGTATCTGCGCAAGACATCATCTAAGGTAAGCTAAGAATATAAATGACATGATTCTTTGAAAAGCATGATCATTGATGATGCTTCCTTTGTAGGACAAGCAGAAAGATACACTAGTAAATTAACAACAGCTTGCTGCAATCTTTAAATTGAAAATAACAAACACCAAAGTAAACGCATAACTTAACATGGTTAAATACTTTTCAATAGTGAAAACACACAACAAATACTGGCAGATTAACAGAAAATAATGAAACTTGATGCTATAAAGATGCTGCTATGATAATGTCCAGGGAAGAGTTGGGCCGTAATAGGCAGCCTTATTTTCCATTTGGAATCATAGCTAATAGTTGAGGAAGCACTTCACAACATTAGGTAAATCCTTACAAATAACAAACAACTACACCTAATGAGTTCAAATACAACATCAAGTAGATCCTAATCAACAACATTATGCGGGTTGCTATAGCATCCAGAGTCCAGACATACCGGCAGTTGCTAACTTCCTATTGCCATATTCCTTGTACAAGATATCTGTGTCAATATTACGACAGCTTACCACTTTTCATACATGTGGTAACAAGAAAAAATGCAACACCTTGTATCCTTGTAAACTAAAAACCAACTGGATAATGAACACAACAAAAAAATTCCAAGGTAATGTAAAACCTCTAATCAACTGATAACAGCAAGACATACCCTAAATCACCAAGAGCTAATGCAACTGCACAGAAATTGGGGATTCCACTTCTCATCACCTGTCAACAAATGAAAATGTCGTATTTGATGAAATAGCCAAACAAAAGTGGAGGAAGGAATAAACCAAAAAAAAAGGTAGAAACTTCAGTTATCATTATCAAACAAATTATCCCCCAAACTAGACAGATGGCATAATAACTGGAAATAACAGTTTTTGCAATTGCAAAATTAACGTTTTCAACTTCAGGATGTAAGATAGAACAATTGGCAGGCATGCAGAATTCAGAGAGAAATGAATGTTACAATATACAAAACTGAAATACTCAGAAGCATGGATAGTTGCAAAACAGTGAAGTACTCATACCGAGTGTGTAGCCGATACCGGTAGGCATACTGTACTCGTGGTACACCAGTTTTTCTCGTTATTCAGTTGCGATTAAAATTTGTGGTTTTCGCTTATATAATAATAATAATAATAATAATAATAATAATAATAATAATAATAATAATAATAATATATGAATATAATATTATTTGAGTTTCTTTGTTGTTGTAACCAACTCAAATTTTTGACTTCTTGATCTTTTGTTGTGATGTTTTTGTTGTACATTGAACACTCTAGCTCTATCATGTTATAGTATATCATATAACAAAACTCTTTGACGTACACGTACTTTAATTTTTTTAAAAATGGCCTTAATTTTGTACCCGTGTCGTACCGGGTACCATACTTGTACCTATGCGACATAGCTGAAATAGGTATGAGTATGACATTAATAACTGACCTTAGGTATGATTTATCACACAGGTCACCCACTTTTTCAGTTTCTGGGTCTTTTCAGCACAGGAACTACCCATTCAGTCAGGTTATACTCATTTAGTTGAAGGCACTGACCTGTGACCAGCATTAAGTGTTCAGCACCACAATATTAGCCACCTATCCTCTCATCCTTTAATCACATAGCTAATGTAAACCAGAATGCGATTCATAAGTGAATTCTTTCAACTGAGAAGATAGTAAGTGATATATTTGCCTTTTTATTCTAGTCTTCATGTAAGTTGCAACTTAATGTTATGCATAACTTCAGGGCAAGGGAAAATGGTGGAGTACCAACTGATACCTAAACACACATTTTTAAGTGCACAACCATTCACTCATCTTTCCAGTTATGTCATTCCCCTATCTTTTGTATTTTAAAGCTAAATTGATATAACATGCTACAAGAACTTATCGCCACCATTCTTAGTTTCTTATAGTTTTCAATTATATTGTTAGTGGTTGAAATTAATATCACACTTGGGGAAAGGAAAGTGGAGCATCTTTCTCAAAAAACCAAAACATGCTCACAAAAGTCATGTACGAGATATATGTAAGATTTACCCACAAACATTTTCCATTTAGAGTTAAAATGATTTTAAGATTATGCATCAAAGAATGACTATATAAGAAATAGAAAGTTGGTAAGTAAGTAATTACATCATATGTGTCTACAAGGGCAAGAAAGTTATCAGGAAATGCCAATGCATATGAAGTGAATGCAGCCAACTCACTTTGATTGGTCTCACCATAAACAACATTTAACAACTGCAAAATGGGAAAACGCATTAGAATATTCACTGATAAATCCATCTCTGAAAACGCATTATACTGTCAAAACAGAAAAATTTTATTGTAAGTTAATCATTAAAATTTAAAAGTATATTACAAAATGAACCTAAAGGGTATTTATACCCACAAAGATATTGAAATTCTCGATAAACCTTAATTAGAATATAATCTTAAAAAAGTTTAAATTTTCTTAAATTAAATATCCTTTCCTGTGTATAAAAAATAAAAGATAATAGCGTCCTAATCCTAATATTCATAACAGTATGCAAGATAAAATCAACATGTTAAGATTCCTAAAAGTAAGAAAATATAACACTATCTTAAATAACATAATAAAATATTATATCCTAATCTACATCAATGGGTTCTTGCATAAGGATGACAACAGACACACACAACAAAAAAACAAAACAGAAGGTAGTTAAGAGCCGTAACATAAAACAACAATAAGGATATGTTTGAATATGAATGGTTAATGGAATTAAATGGAATTGGATGGACCATAACGGAACAAAATTACCATTTGACTGTTTGAATTTGTAAGTGATTGAATATATAAAATTAGTTTCATCGCATTCTGCTCAAAAAGGAAGTGAAGAAAGAGCAGAGTATTGGGTGAATAAGATGGAATGTGTTTCATTACATTCCACTTCATTCATCCTATTTCAAACAACCCAAACAAGGAAAGCTTAATAAATCCATTCCATCCCTTTCCATCAATTTAAACATAGCCTAAGGATGCAATTTATTATATCTTAGCACCTGAATTTTGCTCAGCCATGTTTGAACAAGATTAACAAAATCTTCACATGTACTTGAACCATCTTTTCTTCGAAGTGACCTGTCTGTAATCTCATCAAGGCTCTGCAAATCAAAAGGCATATAAAGTAAAGCATACAAATAAGTAACAAAGGAAATATAACAGCAAGTTCCTCAAGTCATAAAAAATACAATAATAATAATAATAACAAAATTCTCTTCATAAACATTGACCAAAGACGTAACAAAATCCGGTGAATAGGTTACATACCATATATGAGCTAACAAAAGCATGGGAATGTGTACCACGAAGCGGTATCCCAAATAACTTCCCCGCTGCAACATTGCTATTGGCACAACAAGGAAACGGCAAGTTATGAAAGATCCAAACTATAGAAAAGCAATATGGAACTTAAAATTGATAAACCACAATACAAAGCAATCAATTCCTCGCTCCAAAAATTCATAAACCACAGTCAAATGGCTAATTCAAGTTTCATGCTACATTGCAATCCAAACAAAAGAATTTCACTATGATAATTATTACAAATAAATGTTAGTATAAGAATAATGTCATTATAATTTGATTAATGTTTAATTTTAATCTTTTCCCAGCATTCAATTATCCTTTTACTTCTCATTTCTTTCTCAAAATCAATCAATTTGGATTTATTTCTTGCAAACTGGCAATATTATTTATGAGACAAAAATGGGATTAGACAAGATATGTAATTTTTACTGACTTAACTCCAGTGACTGTACTACAAACTTTGGACTTATAATCACGTATTTAGAACAATCAATAGAGCCATAGCCAAAATCGTCTAGCCCGTGAGATTCATTTATTTTCCAGATTCAGTTGCAGTGTATACAAGCCAACAAGAATTACACTCAAGTCGTGACAAGCATAATTACATCCCAAATATGTCATCTAAATCAACAGTAAATAAGATTATTTGATTGATAATACCTTGTTGCATCAAATCCACCAATGTAACAGTACTTTGACGCTCCTACTCCACCATCAGGCCCCTATATTCAACATGAGAGATTCTTTTGATGAATATTAAAGGAGGCTATTACCTAATTTTACTTGTAATAAAGTATTTTAAAAGAGTCTGTAACCTGAGCCCTTCGTAGTCCAAACTCAAGTAAAGTTTTGGATTTTCCAGCAACTTTGCGATGCCTTGCAGCATTAGTAGAAACTAATGATGCAAAATTAATTAGATTCACAAAAGGAGTTTCCAATAATTGAACGACCTGAACAAATATGACAGTCGCTTTAATGTAAGAAATAGGTAATCTTTGAAACAAATCAACATTAAAAGAGGGTATTAATGGTGGCAAGTACTCACAGCAACTGGACCTTCAACTCTAAGCAAGGGTATCTTAGGAAAAACAACTGATCCCTCGGGAATAGCATACACCTCAACATCGGAGCAGTCCAGTCCTCTTAGATAGTCAAGGAACGCTTCCTAGATTTATTTGGTCATTATTGATAAGTAAAAAAAAATTGAAGATAGAATCTACAAATAATGTCAGCAGCATTATACTTTCCACGTAATCACAGCAAACCCGATTACGGTACAAACTCTAAACATTTGTAATCCATGTAAGTAATGTCAATCGCAGATCACGGAAAATAACATTTTGTTCAAATTCCGCTACACATACAACCACTAGTTGACAACATTTTGTAGTTGCTTAAATTCCGCTACAATATAATCCCTCCGGTTCTATTTATAAGTAAAATTTGACATTTTAGATTCATTGAAAAAGTAATGTATCTAGTCAATAATATAGACTAAATACATTACTTTTTCAATGAATCTAAAAAGTTAATATAGAACCAGAGGGAGTAGGTTTGTAGCGTTGTGCTTTAATAAAACTTATCCACGTATCGCTTGTTTCTTCTCTTTTTTGGATACAAATATCACTAGTTTCTATCCCCAATTCAATTGCAGTCGTTTAATTTCAGCTTTATTTATTGTCATATCATTTCCTATCATTTAAAATTTGTCAATGTTACACCTAAATTCATGATACTAGAAAAATCCAATCATTACTCCAGGTATCAATAATACCCATCACCAAAATTAAACAAGTATGCAATAGCAAAATTTCGTTTACCTCACAAGAAGTAGTCAAACTTTGCCTAACAAAATCAATCTCATCCTCAGTAAGTTTGAAATTCGCTATGAACCTTATACATTCTTCCAAACCAGAAAACACAGTATATTCTCCACCAAATGGATTCTTCCGAAAATACAAATCAAACCTGAAAGCAAATTAAAAATTCACAACAACTCAATCTTCTCAAAAACAATTAAAAACACCGAAATAAATTACTCAATTCAGCAAAAATCAAAACCATAAAAAGTTCAAGCAACATGCAATTCCACTGAAACTAAACATGAATCAACAAATTGAAACACAAAAAATTGATTTAAATTAAAAATTCGAAAAATGAATACTAACACAGCACGTTCTTGATGTTTGCCAGCTTTCCAATAAGCATAAGCCATGGTGAATTGATAGAGATCATTGAGAAGAGGTGTGACCATAGGATTGGTAGGTCCATGTATGCCTCCATTGGAAATTCTTTCGGCCGCCATTGTTTACTTGTTGTTTCTCTCTCTGACACTGTGAGTGTTCGTTGTTGATGATTGTTTCAAAGTTAGCCACAAGCGTGAGCGTGACGCTTAGGAATAAGGGAAAATAAGACCAAGACTCAAGACTGTTTTATTCTTTCAACTTTGAGGGATTTGGATCCTCTCCTGTTTTATTTCCTCTGTTTTCTCTCCTGTGTCATTTGCAGCTGTTGGATTGATCAGACGGTTGGGAGAAAAATTGACACAAACAATGGATATAAAATGGCGGCGGCGGCGAGTTAACAGAGGGAACGAGATGAGCTTTGTGATCCAGTTGTTTGTCAAAAAAAGAAAAAAGTTGCTCGATGCTTCTTTCAGAATCTCCAAAATATAATAAAAACCTTTGGGAACTTTTCTAAACTTCCCTCTATATGGTAAGCAGTAAGCATAGAGGAGTTGCCAATATGAATTTGTATGTCGAGTAGCATAATTCTAATTGGGGTTTACATTTGCAATTATAATGAGGACAATTGATAGAATGCTATAATCCTTTTATTTATTACTAACGTCGCACGTTAGTCCGCTCTTTTTTATAATTGTAAAGAGTAAAATGGGAAGAGAAAAAAGGCTATATCAATATATTATTTTCTTTTATATATTGTATCGATAAATATTTTGTTTTTGTGTTTTAATTTTAAAGTAGTTATATTTTGTTTTTGAAATATGGTAATCATTTCAACTTCTATCCTTTAAATATATTTTTTTTGTAATTTTTACAATTATGAAGGGTAAAATGTGAAGAAAAAAAAAAGTTACACCAAAATATTGTTTTCCCTTTATATATTATATAGATAGATGACTGAATTGCTAAGATTGGGATTTGAAAGCAAGAAGAAATAACAGAATCAATAGAATCCAAATTTGAGAGGAAAGAGAGAGACGGCGCGAGTAGCATAAGATGAGAATGAGAAAGAGTATAGAGTGTGGAAATAGGGCTTGTTTGGCCGTAAATATAGGGGTGCGTTTGTTTTAGCTTTAGAAAAATAGATTTTTTCTTTGTATTTTTTAAAATAGATTTTAGGCTTAATTGAACTTTTGGTCCCCTTATTTTGCTAAATATGTAATTTTGGTCCCCTTATTTTAAAATCAAACATTCTAGTCTCCCAATTTTGATTTTTGTTGCACTTTTGGTCCCCATTCTATTTTTTGACCAAGTGGCAACCAAAACGTTTACGTTGCAATACATGTGGCAAATAAAAGTGTCACATCAACAAATATTTTAATTATAATATTAATTTTTTAAAGTTCAATATGAAAGATATTAATTTTTAAAACAATTGAATTTTTTCTTAAAAAAATCTGAAAAACTAAAAAATATAATTTTTTAAAAAATCTGAAATATTAATTTAATTTTAGAAAAAAACAAAAAAACCAAAATTATTAATTTGAAAAAATGAAAAAGCAAAAAATATTGATTTTAAAATAGAACCGAAATATTGATTTTAAAAAGCAAAAAAAAATTAAAAAATCTGAAAATTTATTTAATTTTTTAGAAATTTTTTAAAAAAATTGATACATTTATTTTAAAAAATTAATATTTCGGATTTTTTTAAATTTTTTTTTTAGTTTTTCCAGTTTTTATAAAATTAAATTTAAATTTTTCGATTTGCATATTTTTTTAAATATAAAGTTTCATATATTATTTTTTAAAAAATAATTTAATTTTTATAAAAATCAGAAATATTAGTTTTTTAAAAAACTGAAATTATTATTTTCTTTCTAAAATCTGAATATAAAATATTATTTGAAAAAAAAGAAATATTAAATAATTTTTCAGATATTTTTAAAAAATTAATATTTTTTGTTTTTTGATTTTTTTTTTTGGTTTTTTTTTTCAGTTTTTCTAAAATAAATTAATATTTCAGATTTTTTATAAAAATCGTATTTTTTTGTTATTCAAATTTTTTTTAAAAAAAATATTTCAAATTTTTCTTAAAATTAATATTTTTCATATTGGAAATTAAAAACTTAAAATTAAAATTTTTGCTGACGTGACATTTTTATTTGCCACATGTATTGTCACGTAAACGTTTTGGTTGACACTTGGTTAAAAAATAGGGTGGGGAGTAAAAGTGCAACAAAAATCAAAATAGGGGGACTGAAATGTTTGATTTTAAAATAGGGGGACCAAAATTGCAGATTTGGCAAAATAGAGGGACCAAAAGTGCAACTAAGCCTAGATTTTATAAAATCGTTTTTCAAAATATTATAAGTTTTTTAAATTCGTTTTTTCTAAATTCGAACATTAATTTTAACATTATATAACATAAACGTACATTATTGAAGATCAAAACGTAGTTAAAATCTTAACTTTTACACAAAAGTTGTATTTCAAAAATGATTTTTATAAAAATCTATTTGAAATAGCTTCAAAAAAAGTGATTTTTTTGAAATTTTGATATCCAAAAAAAATTTTAATAAAATGATGATATGTCTGAAATGACATTTAATAATAACTATTCAAACAAAATTTCATTTGAAACTTTTACAAAAAGTTTCTTTGTAAATTTTTTTAACACAAAATTATATTACACTATTAGTCTATTGTACGATAGAATTTGCCATAATGGAATGGAATTGCATATACTAGTGCCTTTCTTTGTGAAAAGTAGATAATATTGAGAAAGAAGCAAATATGACATAGTAGACATATATAGTACTCCCTCCGGCCTTATTTATAAGCAAAAATTGCTTTTTAGATTCATTGGAAAAGTAATGTATCTAGCCTATATTTAAGACTAGATACATTATTTTTTCAATGAACCTAAAAAATAACTTTTGCTTATAAAAAAAGCCGGAGGAAGTACACAATAGGAAGAGCTAAAGCTGATAGAAAAGTAGATAATTTGCCTTCGCAACTTGAGGTTATACACGATAGGAAGAGCTAAAGCTAATAGAAAAGTAGATAATTTCCCTCGCTGATAATTTTCCTTCGCAACTTGAGGTTATGCAGTAAAAATCAGAATTTTTAACATACATTCATTTTATGTTTTATGTCAACTGCTTACAAATTATATAAATTATCAAGAACATACAAGCATACAACATTTTATTTTTTATTTTTATAAAAAAAAAAAATATTTTCATTTTTTTTTTATCCCAAATAGATTAACCATAAAAAAAAAAGATAATACAAAGAAAACTGGAGGGACATCAACCTGACCCAGTATACCACACAAAAATGTAGCAAACAAAGATAAACAATTAAAATCAACTACAAGTGGTTTTGGAGCCAACCTTAAAAGGTGAAAAAACCAAAACAAACACAAACTCATCAGACACTACCCAGCGAACCCGCGAACGGACGCGAAACCAAATAGCAAAAAAAGTAATGAGTGAGCATTTGCTAAGGTATGAAACTGGCAGATAAACCTGACCGCCAACACGGAAGCAGACTTACATGCCAACAACTTACTGCGGCGAAAACAACGGCAACAGCAAGTGGCCAACAACGATATGAAACTCAACAAGCATCAAGAAGGCGTAGCCATAACTCTTTTGAGTGAATCAACAAAGTCCAGCAATAAAACCAGAGCAAAGTAGAGATAGAACCAAAGAAGGTGCACCCAAGTCCAGCAGAACCAGAACTGTCCACCCCCTCGATATAAGAACCACTCAGACCCACACGGCCGCCGGAAAAGCTACCACTAGAAACTCAGATCGAGCACTAGAACTGTAGCAACCCAAACGAACATAGTAGATCTACCAACAAAACAATGAATCAGACGCCGAGAAGAATTGAACGTTAAACCCGTCGTTTGAACAACAACCAACGCTGACGACGCCGGTGGAAAACCACCCCGAAAAGGGTTTTCAAGATCCCCGCGGCAGAAACACACCAACTTTACCGACGGCCAAACAACCACCATGTACCAAGCTGCGACGAACCAACAGGAAACGACGGAGGAGGTTTAAACACAGGAGATCGGACACCGAAAAGAAAGATCTGAAACCAACACGACGGAGAAGAAAAAGTGATGCGGAGGAAGAGCTCGACACACTACTAGGGGTGTAAGCGGATCAGAAAAATCCAATTGAACCGATGATCCAATCCAATCCAAACAAAAAAAAACCGACTTTTTTGGTTCGGATCAAAAACCAAACCGAACCAATTGAAAACCGATGTGGTTTGGTTCGGTTCTCGGTTCCGTTTTCAAATCCATTGGATTGAACCGAGCCAAACCGATACCTAATCAATTTAAACCTATATGTGATTAAAATAACAACCAAACATGCCCTGATTTAATTTTGATTTTGGGTTTTCAAGTAATTGTTATATAAACATAGTGGGAACAACAAGTATTGATTTTTAAAAAGAGAACATAGTTTTTACTTGTTTATGTGGATTTCTTGATCTGGCATGCCTTAAATTTAAGCTTATAAGTTATAACTATGTGAATTTAAGTTTTTGTAAATTTAAGTTTTGATCTTTTTAACTATGTGAATATAAGTTTTTGAAAATTTTATGAGTTTAGAACATGAACTGCGATTCATTTTTTATTGTGTATGATGATATTTGATTACGTATCGTCAAAAAAATAATAGTAGAAAAAAATAATAGTAGGAAAAATATTACAAAAAAAAGAGGATTCATCAAAAACCGATCCAAACCGATCCAATTACACCCCTACACACCACCATCCTTCTAAACTACATCTTGAAAAGAAAAAAGAGGATTGGATTTACGGGAGGTGAGGCGGTGATATAGTTAGAGAAGATCAGGAGAGGCGGTTATCTCTGCTAAAGGTGAAGCCAAACGTCAAGCATACAACATTATAATTAATATCAAGAACAAACATGAAACAATATTATCTCAAGTTGTGTTGTACATTTGGTCTCCCTATTTTAAAATCAAACATTTCAGTCTTCTTATTTTGATTTTTATTGCACATTTGGTCTCTCATCCTATTTTTTAACCAAGTGGCAACAAAATGCTTACTTGGCAATACATGTGGCAAATAAAAATGCCACGTTAGCAAATATTTTAATTTTAAGTTTTTAATTTTCAATATGAAAACTATTAATTTAATAAAAGTTAGAAATAATTTTTAAAAAAAATCTGAAAAACAAAAAAATATAATTTTTTAAAAAAATCTGAAATATTAATTTATTTTAAAAAAACTGAAAAAAGTGAAAAAAAATTAAAAAATATGAAAAAACAAAAAATATTAATTTAAAAAAAAAACATCTAAAATATTAATTCTTAAAAAAATATCTGAAAATTTATTTAATATTTCAGTTTTATTTCAAATAATATTTTATTTTCAGATTTTAAAAAGAAAATAATAATTTCAGTTTTTTAAAAAACTAATATTTTTGATTTTTATAAAAATTAATATTTTTTAAAAAAATAATATTTGAAATATTATATTAAAAAAAATTTAAAATCGAAAAAAAATGAAATTTATTTTCAAAATAACTGAAAAAAATAATTTTTTTTTTTAAATTCTGAAATATTATTTTTTAAAAATAAATCTATAATGTTTTTAAAAAAGTATAAATTAAAGTTTCAAATTTTATAAAAAAACATTAATATTTATGTTTTTTAATTTTTTTTTCAACTTTTTAAAAATTAATTATTTTGCTTTTTATGTTTTTTTCTAAAAATAAATTAATATTTCAGATTTTTAAATAAATTATATTTTTTATTTTTTCAGATTTTTTTTTAAAAAATTAGTATCTTTCATATTGAACATTAAAAATTAATATTATAATTAAAATATTTGATGATGTGGCACTTTTATTTGCCACATGTATTGCAACGTAAGCGTTTTGGTTGCCACTTGGTCAAAAAATGGTATGGGGGACCAAAAGTGCAACAAAAATCAAAATAAGGGGACTAGAATGTTTGATTTTAAAATAAGGGGACTAAAATTGCAGATTTAGCAAAATAGGGAGATCAAAAGTGCAATTAAGCCTATTTTTTTCATAGGTTTGTGTCACTAGTACAAATATGATTTTTTAATAAGCTTTTTACTTTAGTGGAAATAATACCAGATGCAAAAAGAAATATGAAGTACCTTTTACAACTGATTTCAATTTTACCAGAATTAATAAATACAAAAACATAACATTTTACATCTGGCCATACTAGCCCCAGAAGCAAATGAAAACGCGGTGGCAATCCTGTAATTATCATAAAAATTGTCTAAATTGATTTTAATTCTAATCATTTTATCCCAGTGGTAAAAGGTCTTTGTTTTGTTTGAAAGGAAATACGGAGTTATTACTTTAGTCTCGATACCTCAGGCATGCGTGCTCACAATCTGCTACTTTCTCTCTCGTTCTCGTCCTCGCGAATCACGCACAGAAACCCTAACGTACTCTTCCTCTCGATCTCGTCCTCAATCGCTCTTCCTCTCTCGTCCTCAATCAATCAGGTATGCTCTTGCTCTCACTCGATTACTCTCTAACATTCTCACTCGATTGCTCTCACTCGATTACTCTCTAACATTCTCACTCGATTGCTCTCACTGAATCTCCCCAATTGGGAAGAATCATGGCTCAGTCAAACGAATTGAAGGAAAAATCAAGGCTCACGGAACCCTAACAGAACTCACTGTTACGAATCGGCTCTCGTTCCTCTTTCTCCGACTGAAAACGCAAAGGTACTGATTCTATTCTCAAATTTGTTTATTTTTTTCAAATGATTCATAGGAATTAGGTTATAATAAAGTTCTGTGGGGTATTTTACTTAATGTTCTGTGGGGTGTTTTTCAAATGATTCATAGGAGTTAGGGATTAGGATTTTTTTTCAAATTTTTACTTTGAATGTTCTGTGGGTGTTTTACTTGAATTTTATAATGATGTTTCAAGAAAATTAGTGATGACACTTGTAGTAGTGATGAGAAAATATCAACCGTAATATTTGCTTGTCCCGTTAAACCCTCTCTGGTGCGTTGGCGGCTGTTTGATCGGTTAGGGGCTGAGTTTTTTTGGTGGTCCATGCTGCTGTTATCTGTTCTGGTTTTATTTAGGCGTAGGCGTCTGGTTTTTGTGTTTCAGGTTCCTGGTGTATTGTGGTGTAATGTGTTTGCCTTGTAAATATTTTTAAGTACTTCCTGTACTTATGTTATAATAAAATTAGCCTTTTCAAAAAAAATAAAAAATATTAGTGATGAGAAAATGTCAAACAATTTAGAGGATTATATTATATTGAAGTTGAACTAACGTGCAAGGGCACACCTTCAAAAGATGACTCTATAATTGATGAGTGCCCCCTGTTATGGTATAAACAATAAGATTATATTTAAGCATTGTTTTGGATTTGTGTCAAAACAATAATTTGGACTTATGAGTGCCCCCTGTTATGGTATAAACAACAAGATTATACAATTTGATGCATATAGAACTCACTCTTTTTAGTTTCCAATTCCATTCCTACTATGCAGGTAACATTTCTTAGAAAAGTCCTCATATTGGGCTAATTAGCATTTCAACATTGAAATTTGGGATCTTGTGATGATAGATAAGAGTTGGGTCATGGACTCTTTTAGCAGGGACGGATCCATGTAATATATATTGGGGTCAGCTGACCCCACTCCTCTTTGAAGAAATAAACCAATTATATTGCATTTTGATATCTTGACTCCACATAGTCCAATTACTATTGACCTTCTGTGTGCAAAGTTGCTTCTACTTTTTAATTTTCAAAAATAATTGGTTTTCCTTTAAATAATTGTAGGCTTAAATATCATTTCAGTCCCTGTATGTTCACGAATTTTTGGTTTTAGTCCCTGTATCTTTTTTTGTTGCAAATAAGTTCCTGTATGTTCACGATTTTTTGGTTTTAGTCTTTAAAGTCAAAATCCGCAGGAAAATCTGCAGCTTTCATGTAGATTTTCTTTCAGATTTTCCTGCGGATTTTGACTTTAGGGACTAAAATAAAAAATTCGCGTACATACAAGGGCTTATTTGCAACAAAAAAAGATACAATGACTAAAACCAAAAATTCATGAACATACAAGGACCAAAAGATCATTTAAGCCATAATTGTATAGTATAATTAAATTTTTCGAATTTCTTCTACTATGTGTCTTGCTGTTTCAACTTTTGATTGGGAGTCTTTTGAAGGTTTAACAATTTTTGCAAATCTAAGTAAGTTGCTTATTTTATTATGATTTTAATCCCAGTTTTTGGTATCTTTGTACACTTGTGTTTGTATTACAATCAAATTATAATTAATGGTTAAATATATTAACTTTTATTTTTAGTTCTTTAAAAAAAAAAAATCAAACTTTGGTCCATTTAAATTTTATGTTTTAACTTTAGTGATCTCTATTTTTCTAAATAAAAGTTTACGTCGCATGTTACAACAATTTTTTATTACATTTGATTTAATTGATAAAATCTTAAAATACCATTAGTTTAATAAATAAATAAAAAGTAATCTTTAATTTTTATTAGTTTATCTATAACTTTACATTAAATATTAAATTGCCAAAATAAAAATTATGTATAGGTAAATTATTAAAGTAATAATATTTTATGATATTAATAACAACATGACATAGAAAAACATTATTTAGAACATGCTACGTGAAAATTTGTCGCATTGTGTTAATATTTATGATAAATGGACTTTGACCCCACTACGTAAAATTTTTGGATCCGTCCCTGTCTTTTAGTATATAGTTTCTATTCAATTAAACTAGACAGCTTCACATTTTGTGAAGAGTTGTGTGCATATACTCTGAGATCTCTCCTTTTCATTGGAATACATTTTACTCAAGTTTTCTCTCCTTTTCATTCTCTTGATAAATAATGTGAATCATATTCCTATTAGAATATAAATTATTTTAAAACACAACCAACGAATACCACTTTTTTTTCTTTCTGTTTTTTTAAATCTAAATAAATTTTCAGAAAATTATCCTTGGAATCTTAAGTACACGCCAAATTATCCTTGTAAATTTTTAGAAAATTGCACACTTATTGACATTTATGTGTTCTTAATCTTTGGTTTGACAGTCTCGATGGTCATGTTTTCAACTTTTGAGCACTCAGTGGACCTAATATATAAAAATATCATGCATAAAAGAAAGCAGGATTGTTCTACAGCACAACAACTTGGTGTGACGTGCTTAGCAGCCTATACAGCTGGTGCTGTCGGTACTGTAATTTCCAACCCTGCTGATAATGTCATGGCCAGTCTTTATAAAAAAAAATGCTGAATCTGCTATGCAGGTAGAATTTCATTTTATGCCTTGATTCATTTGGACTACGAAAAACCGATCAAATTAACTTCATTAGTTTTGCTAACATTCAGGCTATCAAGAACATTGGGTTCATAAACCTGTTCACTAGAAGTCTTTCTATTCGTATTGCACTTCTAGGACCAGTTGTAACTTTGCAGTGGTTTCTCTATGACACTATAAAAGTACTATCTGGACTGTAAGTGACTTCTTTTTATCAGTTTTCCTTTACTATAGTAGTCGATATAATTGTTTTGTGAAAATTTGAAATTTAAGTTTCAGTGTGATCCGCATGATGACTTATTTATGATATAGAAGTTGAAGCCCAGACAATCTTAATTATAGAGTCATGTTGATGTAGGTTGTGTTTCTGTATAATTATATTTCAAAAGATGTATGGGAAAAGTTTTTGGCATCCCGAGATACCCCTGCATTTAAGGTTTGTCGGATTTTTTTAATTAGTGATAAATGTTGTATATATAGATTAGTTAATTTAGAGTTGGTTATAACCTATTGTCAATAAATTAAACTTGCCGTTATTTGCCTTGCCGTTAATAATAGGAAAAAAGTCAAATAGGTAAGGAAAAAGTGGCCAAGAATATTCACCCACATAGATTATCACGTGGAGATTATGAATTGCTTACGGAGAAAATGATGGCTGAAAAGAGATCGTTGCAAGATTCGAAATTGAGTGATGAACGTGATCCATCTCCACCCCCACGTCATGAGAAATGGAAGAGGGCACGGCAAGGGAAAGATGGAGAATATAAATCGACGGCTAGAAAAGTTGTTGCCGATAAAATTGTAAGTATAATTTGGATATCAAAGAAAACATAATACATTTTGATAAAATTGCAGATTAATAAGGTTAACAAAATCATATTGTGTAATTGGAAAAAACCAAGCTGGAATTGGAAAATTTTCTATGTAGAAAAGTGTTTGTATTTGCAAGTCCTATAACAAAAGTGGTTGCCAAAATTGACAATTTTGACTAGTTTCTATCACCTATCAGTATGACATAGATCATGGTTTTAGTTTATTAAACCCAACACAAACAAGACTAAGTACTGTGGCAACAACTTTATACATTGGTGTGACTGTATTAATGAAAGAAATAACCAGGAAATTGAGATGGGTATTCTCTTTTGACTTGTCCATGTTTGACTTGTAACTTTACTAATATTTTAGAAAAATTCATTTATACAACTTGTAAGTTCAAACTATTAATAACAACATTGTGATGCCCAAAATCAAAATTGCTTTCTACATTGTGATGCCGATAAAATTGTAAGTATAATTTGGATATCAAGAACTTAAAAATGTGATTTCACTTATTAGTCAGTAGTAGTATAATTTATAGGGGGCTGTTGCGGTCTGCTGCTGTTTTTTTTTCGTTTTTTCCTTTCTTATCTTGTTTGTTGTTGTATGGTTCTTGTTCTGCTGCTTTATAGTTCTGTATTATAAGACCTTGTTTGGTTTCATGCTTTGAGTTCTTTGGTATGTCAAAACTGACATCCGAATTAGATTAAACTGATGGTAAAAGTAAAAAAAATAAAAACAAAACACTTCATTTTTATATCTATATCATGAAAATTAATGATATCAAATAGTAAAATAATTGAAGCTCATATATAGCATTGAATTAAAAACCGATTAATCGGTAAAAATATGATCGATCCTCAAACATATTTCTCTGAAGTTGTAGTCCAGTAGTATATAAATTTAAACGAATCTATCCCTGACAATAAGGACAAGAAGTTTGCCTATATGTCAAAGAGCAAATAAATTCGTATTTTTTATTGTTGATCAATATCGAACAATTTAAATTTTGTGATCGATCAATATTTTATTTTTAAAAATTTAAAACTACATCAAAATTTAAACCATCAAATCTTGAATACATGAATACATCAAATATACTATATTAACTACAGTAATTGTGATTTTCAATTGTACCCTCCCTAACCAACAAACCGGTAACATTTTGTCTACAAGATTTAAAACTTATAATATTTTGGATAACAAGTTGCTATAAAATGGCCTTCCACTTACACTGAGTCTGCAGGCAGCTATAGATATTGTTGTTGGTCGGTTATCTTTCTATTCTCTGCACTCACTCGCTCTAATATTTTTATTTATATATTCTTTCACTCTCTTATCTTTCTGAACCCTACTTCCCTCCCCTGCACCTCCCTCCCATACTCTGCACCTCCCTCCCTTTTCTCACCATCTTCCTCCATCCTTTCTCATCATTATTCATGGATGTGGACATAGTCAAAACTTCTAGTGATGATAGCATGGACATGATATCAATGATGATGCAAATGGAAAAGTTTCCTGATCAATTCTCTGAACCTTTTTACAACACTCCCACTACTTACCAAGAAATCATCAACTCCAATAATCACACTGTTCCATTATTTAACCAAAATGCACTATCATCTCCACAAGCTTTGAATAATATTGATCCAAATCTACACTCCAATGTCAACTTCCAACAACAATTGAATATCACACAATCAACTCTTCATAGTAACTCTTCATCATTTCCTTACTCGATCAGAAGAATTCGATGGCAGCGATGAGGGAAATGATATTTAGGATAGCCGTGATGCAACCGATACATATTGATCCGGAATCAATTAGGCCACCGAAGAGAAGGAACGTGAAGATATCGAAGGATCCACAAAGCGTAGCGGCGCGACATAGAAGGGAAAGGATTAGTGAGAGGATAAGGATATTGCAAAGATTAGTACCTGGTGGAACAAAAATGGACACTGCTTCTATGTTAGATGAAGCTATACATTATGTGAAGTTTTTGAAGAAACAAGTTCAAACATTGGAACAAGTAGTTGCTAATAATAGATCATCACAAATGTCACACATTGGTGGTGGTGTTATGAACAACTTTAATGTGAATTATTCTGGTTTGATGATGAAGGGTTGTCAACCTTTTCAAATGGTGGGGTCCACTTCTAAACAATTGCTTAGCTAGGTTGATATGAGAAAATATTTGAAATTAAAATGTATTAAGATTTAAGACATGGGATTTGCATAATTGTTAATTTATGATGTAGTGTTAATTGGTGCATGGTTTTTTTTTCCATGTTTGTGATTGTAATTTATGATTGATTAAAAGGGAGCAGAAAAAAAGAAGTCTAACTGTAATAAACTATGTTCCCCATTTTTATTTCATTGTTTATTTTTAATTTTTAGTTGATTTTTAGTTTCATGAGATGGCTACATTGCACGCACTCACGTTAATCGATATAATCAATGAAAGAATGTTAGTTGTACCAAATATGATAAAATTTAAAAAGATCAAGAGAAAAATAATATTGAAAAATAGTTGTAGGGATGGCAATTTACCCATACCTAGTGGGTACCCACAAAAGATATCCATGATGGATAGGGTAAAAATTCGCATTTTGGGTACGGGCATGGGTATGGGTAATTACCCACAAAATTGAGCGGGTATGGTTGCGGGTACGGGTACCTTAGTACCCACCCCATATACCCATGTAGAATATATTTATTTATTTTAAATATATTATTTTATAATAATATATGTAATTATTTTTAAAAAATACAATGTTATTATACTATTACACATTTTGAATTAAAAAAAATGTTTATTTATAACATAATGTAAATATATCAATAGAGAAATGAACATTAACATGATTTTACTAATAATTTTGTTTATAATTTTCATGAATCAACATTAAAATCTTTGAATTTTTTTAAATTCTATTAAAATGATATGATATTTTATAATTGATCAATTTATTTTTAATAAAAATGCGGGTAACGGGTAAGGGTATGGGTACTTAGGTACCAATAGGGCATGGGTACGGGGACAAAAGTTGTCACCCACGCGGGTATGGAAATGGGTATTTTTTCAAACTGCGAGTATGAGGATGGAGACTATAGTACCCTACCCATCGCCATCCTAAATAGTTGGGGTTTTAGACTTTTGGTGCATAAAATAGTTGTCATCACATAAGATAATTTTTACACCGATTAATTATGTCATATTGTTTGGCATTCTTTTTTTTTTTGGGTACAATATTGTTTGGCATTCTAATTCTAATAAAGTATATAATGTATGACGTTTTCATGTTATTTTTGGCATACTGCACAATTTGAACATTTGGTATTGCTCGTGTTTTCTCTAATCTAGCTAGTTCCCGATGAATTGGAGATAGTCAACACAATCTTCAAAAAATTTCTTATAGCAAGGGGAAAGAGGACCATGTATGTTTTATGAGTGATCGATGAACCTTCAGATAATATTAAGACCGAGCACAATTTTAACCACAAATATACATATATTTATTGATATAAGGTTTTTGGATTGGGGTTCGTCTATATCCGACCGTTTTTAACTAATAATATATATATTATTTATATACTAAAATAATAATAAAAGTAATTAGTTTTAAGGATTTAATCTAAATATTTGAGATTAACACAAAAGCAAGCAAACATATTTTTTTTTGTATTTTGGGTTATATTTAAGCATGAGGTGGGTGGGTGGGGTAGTTCAGTTGGCACTTGCTGACTAAGCGGGTGTAGGCTGTTGGTCAGGGGTTCGATCTTTGGCAGCAGCAAATGTAATTTTTTTTGTAAATAAGTTGGTGATACTTATAAACCATCGACTTTTTCAAAAAAAAAAAAAGCATGAGGTAAAAAATTAAAATCAAAGAAAAACAATAATAATACATGTTTTTACTATTTTTACCATATATAAAAAGGAAACAAAGTTGATATTTTTAGTATTTTTTATAAAGAAAACATAAATATATTTTTGGAATTTTTAGATATTTTTAATAATGTATATAAACAAATAAAAGAAAATGAAGGAAAAAAAACACAAAAGGGAGAAAGTGGGAGTTGAACCTAGGACCTCTATATGCTCAACCAAAAACCAAACCACTGGACCAATGCACATCCCACTAATATAAAATAGCTTAAATAATATATATTAAAACACATTTTGTGTCACTGTTCATCATCTTCAACCTCTCACCAAAACATCAAAATTTGTTTTTTCCATTTTTGCATCAAATTGGACATGTAAATATACCATTTTGCTCATAATTTCATCAGAATTATGAATATACACTTAAATTTTAATAATTCTTACTCAAACTTCAAAATTTTAGATTAAAATAAAAACCCTAAATATAAAAAAAAAATTGGATTTAGGGAAGCTTGGGCACCTGCCCAGCCTTGCTGGGCGGTGGATTCGCCCTTGGTCTTTTATGAGTATATATTCGCATCATGCATGTATCGTTTTTCATTTTTGGTTTGTGTTGAATATCCATTGTGCTTCCTCCTCTAATTAATTCAAAATTCTATTTTGCTACGAAAGATTAGATCTGTCAAAATGGGCTACTCAACTTTAAATGGGTTAGCTCTAATGAACCAAGAGTTTTATTGGAAAAGATTTAAAAGTCCGGTTTAAAAACAGGCTCCAAATGTATTAATTCTAATACGTTTTTGTTTTGTTTTGTTTCATTACCAAAGTAAAATCAAATGTAATCGGTTGCCACACCATAATACTTGCAAATTTGACTTGACTTAAAAACACGTCATTGTGATACACAATTAATAAATATATATGGTTTAATGATAATATGTTTAGTAAAATATAAGAATACGCATAAGGGAAAAATAAATCATTAATGATGTGTGAAACTTAAATCTTTATTATTTATCTTTGTTATGTAGACCTTGAATCATCGTCGGGCTACCTGTGATCCATTCAGGCTAGCCATATCCTTGCGGTGATGCCCTCTATCTCCCATAACCTTGATTTAGGCAGATCATGCGGAGTTGAGAGGTTGATTAATGATTATAGGATCCATAAATATTAGAGATTGGGGGGGGGGGGGGGGTGTGGTTATAAGTTTTGAGATCACTTCTAATCATTTTGATTCAGATTCTATCACTATCCAAAAAACTAAGTTTGGAGTTATGGCGGAGTCAATTTTTATCATTTCATTTGGAAATGCTTTTTACCATTGGAGTTTTCCTTCTTTGCATCGGGCTTTTTAGAGGTTTATTAATTTAAGGGTGCCCCGAGATTGTGTTGTTTTGTTATGATAGATTGTCTATTCGAAGCACTCACAGGCGGATAAATGGTAAAAGGAAGCCATTTAGCTAGGGTAAAGGCTTTTTGCGGGGAGTGTGTATTGGTAGGTCTTAGAAGTATAGTTCTATGAGAATAAGTCATTATGAAAATTGTGCGAGTGATGTGACTGATAAGATTTATAAGTTTGGTGTTTTTGTCTTGCTCACAAGGTTGAGAAGCAACTTCATGATTTCTTAAGCATCATGTGTTGAACATTTGATAAATTAAATCATGCTTCCATGTCCCCATGACATGGTCGATTAGCTCTGCAACCTATGTCTTATTCACCTTCAACTATCTTTGTCGTTATTAGACCATGTTTATTGTAACACCCCGTTTTTCAAAGGCCCAAAGGTAGGCACTTTTTTTTTTTTATAAAAAACACGAGACAGAGTGCGCGGAAAATATTTTACAAGAGCCGGCATTATTCATACAATAGGGCTAAAGCAATAATAGTACGACCAACAAGGTGACTGAAATAGTACTATATGCATCATAGTGCTTCTCGGAGAAGCAAAGTGTGTACCTGAATACTTACATCCCAAATATATCGCAGTCTAGACCACAAGTATAAGTATTCAAATACAGTCATCCCAAAGAGTCAGAATTCTACTATAACCAAAAGCACGGTGTACAAGACACACCGGCACACCACCTAACTAGGTCCAACATGCCACTCGATCACTGAGGGCCCAGGAAGCCACCGTCGTCCTCACGACCCACAGTCTCAGACGGGAAACCATCGTCTAGGTGGGAGGAGCCCGTTCATGTATTATGGCAAGGGTCACCACACATATACATATATATAATACACACCGAATATACACATACCAAATACGGAAAGTAAATAGACATTTAGCATTTCCTTCTCAACAGGCATTATAATTCAAATGCACACAAAGCCTATCAATGCAGACTCTACAATTAGCGTGGCACCAATCACTGGCTGCCACATGCATGAATTCCGAAATTTAACCTCTCCGCAGAGAGTCGTAGGTCCAACCCCTACTAAACCCCGCAGGGCAGGTGAAGCCACACAGACTATAACACCAAGGTGAAGCCACATAGACTCTAACACCAACTCAATAAAAATCCCGCAGGATTAGGTGAAGCCACACAGACTCTAACACCCGGTGCTTAGGTGAAGCCACACAGACTCTAACACCCGTACACGCAACTATGAAATGCATGAGCATATTTTATATTTCAGCATATATAGGGCAGTCACACAGACAAATCCCCGGTGAAGTCACACAGACAAACACCCATGTAGTCTCCACTGACATACACGTTCCATACATGCTCATGCAACAATCAATATACATACACAAATGTAATCATCTCCACATACCAATACATATATTCGCAAATCATATGTAAAGCATACGCATGTAATTTAAACACGTTCTCGTCTCGAGAATACATAATACCAAGCACACAAACACATCACAGAACCAAGCATACACACATGTCATTAAAGATATAAGGCAGAGATAAAGGTGCCCTTACCTCGGCTAGCATTCCAACACGTACAACTTACCCTATGCGAGCAATATCCGTCTCTCTCGACGAAATCCCCAATTCGGCTAATCATCTTAACCTTTTACAAAACATAACTTATCTAAGTTAATACCACATTCTAATTGATCACTTAAATAAGTCCTAACTTGGCTACTAATGGATTCAAGACCTAGGGTCGTTCCCTCACAACTAACTAGGCTCAAATCATTTTCAAAACAACTCTTGAAAACATTAACGCTTAATTAAATCATTTTTCTCGCAAATGCATTATTGAATCAAAACCAACTATTTTAAAACATTTCCAACAAAGAGTCTTTTCTCAAACAACTTAGGTCTTAAATCATAAGTGCAAATCTTTTCAAAACTAAACAAGTCCAAACTAAAACTTTTCTCAATAAACTTAAAACAAAAATGCTTTCATGAATGCCCACAACTTAAACCTTTTTAAAACACAAACCCCGACACAAGAATTTTCATTTCAATTTACAAATCGATTTCCAAACATTTTCTCTTTTCATAGAAAAATAATCTCTATTATTTTTCTACTACTATACTTCAATTTCAAAAACGGTAATAAAATAGTTACAAACTAAAACGGCCATAACTCATTCATTCTTTATCCGATCGAGACGAGCCATACGCCAAATTCATCGTCTCGAAAAGACGGATCAAATGGTTAAGTTTCCAAGACATAAAAACAATTCTATAATGACGAAAATACCCTTGCAGATTTCGGCCAAAACCTATAATTAGCTCAAAGCCACTTTTTTTCAAAAACTAACTTGTGAAAACTCTTATAATATTACCAATTTCACATAAAGCAACTCAATTTGATTTAATTCCACACTTAACAACTTTTTTCCAAACCCTAACTTCAAAACCAACACAAAAATTGGAGCTTTTCTCTTCTAACCATTTATTTCAAAAATCAAACATTGTTAAAATACTTATACAATTTCTAATTTCTCAAAAGCAAACTCAATTTGAGTAAGTTCAACACTTTAGAAAAATTTCTTCAAACCCTAGGTTCATAACTCATAAAAATTTGGGGATTTGGCTTTACTATCTTTTGTTTCCAAAATTAAACTCATAAAACAACTAGTCCTAGTTTCAATTTCAAGAAAATCATAACATAAAATCATTTCCAACATTTTCAAAAATCGTCAACTTTTCTAAATGCTCACAATCAAATTTTTCCTTTAGATCTATTATCCTATAAACTCACACAACAACATTAATAAATGAATTGAGCTAGAAAAATTAAAACTTAACCAAATCTTTTTAAGCTTAAAACAAACAATTCAAAATCACAATTTTTCTTCTAGATCTAACACTCACTAGCATGGATCTATACCTTTAATGAAGGGAAAAATTAAAGTTTCAATTCTAGTACAATAAGTGCCTCACGTCCAACTAACTAAAGAGGGAAAAGAATATATTTTCATACCACTTAAAGGTAGCTCTTGATCACCAAGCAATTGAATCCACTTCTCTTCAATTGGGTTTAGGCATAAGCTCACAATTTCCTATGATTTCTACACTTAAGAAAATTTTAGGAAATGAAGGAATGAGAGGGAGAAGGCTCACGGTCTTGGAAGGAAAAGAAGGGAAGGTCACATGACTTCTCTACCTATATATCTCTCAATTCCTAACCATTAGATCAAATAGTGTAAATGTTTCATGATTAAATCCTAGCCCTTCATCAAATCTTGGTCACCAAGTAACCTCACATAATATCTAGATATTATGTGAACTTGCCAACTCATCTCACTCAGTCTCCACGTTCGCTCTTAAACGAGTCGTATTTCGCGTACCGATAAAATCGCGAAAATAGAAAATCTACGAAATATAAGTTTGCCGTAAACCATTTCTAAAAATTATCGCCAAACTTGATTCTCCGACTGAAATATTTATCCGAAGCTCCCACAACTATTCTGAATCTAGATTCTAACTCGCGCCGATATATAAAGTCTCTATTTAAAATTCGACGGAAAACAGAAGCCGTAAATTTTCCAACAGCGGGTACAGTTTTCTACTTGTTTTTCTAAAAAAACGGAGAAAGTCAAATTTTGAAATTCTGAAGACACAGAAACGTTCTCATATATAAATAAAGACTAAGAAACAAAAGTCTGTGCATTTCCAGCGCACGAGCACAAAACAGGCTCCAACTCAGCAAAATTCTATTACTTACTTATATAAATAAAGACTAAGACACAGTTTTCTACTCGTTTATCGCGACAATACTCACAAAACCACTTAACCAAAAACCCTAATATTCTTAACCATTACTTACTTTCCTCACACAAAAGGTACCGTGGAATTACGGGTCTTACGTTTATCATTCTGTAACCATGGTTAATTCCACATATACATTTTTTCAAATTTTCTAATTTCCACCGTAGGCCTTTCTTGACAACTACCTGAGAGGCGTGAACACTACGCCAAACATAGCTTGAATTGTGCCCTAATTTCATCTCTAGAAATTCCTTCGTAAGATAATATTTAACTTTAAAAACCTTAGATAAAACCTTCATGTTTCAGTTGAATTCAATTTTGTGTACGTATCACCGACTTTAAAAAGCAAAGATTAATATCACTAGGGATGGTAACGGGTGCCCACGAGTGCGGGTTTCATACTACCCACACCTGCATCCAAAATTAACACCCGATCTCAAATCCAAACCCAAAGGCTGTTCGGGTGGCAAAACAAAACTCACACCCACACTCATTGGGTTCGGGTTTTTCCACCCAAACCCGCTGCAAGATAATAACAAAATTACAATTAAAATTAAATTACAACTTTTTTTTTAAAAGGCAAAATATATTAATGAGTGAATTAAGCACAATGATACACGAACAGAGCTTCCAATAAAATTAGAGAAAAAACATAGATACATAAAATTAGAGGACAAACAAAATTAAGTAATTAAGTAATTAACTATATATATAAGCAGGTGGATGTACGGGTTTCGGATGTGAATTTGAGTAAACCCAAACCCACACCCAAAATATCAGGTGACATCCGAACCCAAACCCAATCAACTCGGATTTCACTCATTGACTCGGGTGCGGACGAACCCCACGGGTTTGGGCTTGTTGGTCATCCCTATCACCAAGAAAACCAATTAATTAATATTTTGCACTTCTAAAAATATTTAAAAAAAGGCACCGACACATCCATCCATTTTCATAGTAAATGAAAGAGAACATCTTAAAATAATTATTGAAATTTCACTATCTATTTGTTATATATATATATATATATATATATATATATATATATATATATATATATATATATATATATATATATATATTTTATTTTTTTTTGACACAATCTATTTGTTATATATTAAGAGAATGCCAAAATTGCATATTGAAATTCACTATTTATTAGCTACTAGTATGTTAGCCCGTGCCGTGCACGGGAGTATTCTCTTTTTTAATATTATTTATGTGTTTATTTTAATATATTATTTGAACAATTTAGTTAAAAATAGTAAGATAAAATTGATATAGATTTTGCAATATATATATTTAATAATGCTATAGGATAAAGCGAGATGAAGATATTATTTCGCTTCCCGTTATACACTATTAAGAGATAGATTTTTTATTCATCTTCATCTCCAAGACTATACAGTGACCCTTTAAATATAAAATAATTATAAACTTCATTCTCAAATGAAAATTTAATTAATCTAAGTGCATTTTTAACAGTGGTGTCGCGGTGATTTTTGGATGTCAAGCTATAAGGAAGCGTTGAATCACAAAATATTTAATTACACCACCGAGCTTTTATTTTTCCGAAAAAGGGAGAAAAGTCCGTTAAAACACCCTAAATAAAGAGATCGAGGTAAGGGGGTTGGTTACGCAAAGGGAAGGTATTAGCACCCTAGGCGTCTATAGTACTCTATAGGAACCTCTTGTATTCTATCTTAAGCGCTTTGTTTTTATGTGTTTGAAAATATGTATAAGATTTAGGGCTAATGAGCATTTATTTGGGAAAATATGTTTTGAGTGATAAAATGCACTTGGCTTGAGTTCCAAGGTTTTAATCTAATGAAAATGAGTTTTGAAATTGAAAATAAGACTTGATTTGAAAAATCAAGTGTTTTTACCTAAAGAAAATGAAGTTTGATTGATTGAGAACTTGGTTTAAAATCCAGGTTGTCTTGAAAAATGTTTGATTAATGACTTGGTTTAAAATCCAAGTTGTTTTGAAAAGAGTTTTTGATGAGTAATATAGTTTGGATATTTTTGAGAAGAGGTGTTGACCTCTATTTTTGGCTAAAAAAGGTTAAAGGTTCTAATGAGAGTTCTAACGCTTTAACTAAACAACCTGAAATATTGAATCGCGCCTAGACTTTTTGCAACGACATATAGGTCGAGGTTTTTTCCTTTCTTCGGATTAACATATTAAATATACTAACGAACAATAATGAGCGGGAATTTAAATCACACAATACATCCGGGGGGGTAGCATGCAAGGGGGGATAGAATTAAATAAGTAAAAGCAATAAATAATGACTAAAAATAAATCGCGCTAATAATGCGCATTTAAAATTACAACCGGGGGGGAAACATGCGTAAGGGATTTGAATAATAATAACAATAACATAAACATAAATAAATGGGATATGAAATTAAAGCATATAATATAATGTAAATGCTAGAGACGTAAATATAAAGCATAATAATCATGAAGCATAAAATGAACATAAAGCATATAGTGAATAAATAAATGTGAGGTGAATAATAAAATATGAGTGGTGTGTGAAACATGAAAGTGAATAACAATTAATAACGAAATTAGCACATAAGACATGAGAGCAAAAACAAACATGAAAGAAGCAAAGAAAAGTAAAAATCATCACATCATAACAAGATAAACAATTGAATGAAAGTAAACCAAACAACGTCACACATATTTTCAAATTATAATCACATGCATTTATTTTCTCATTAAGTGAAAAAAAGGGAATTTAAAATTCATCAAAGCATATAATACTACCTCAAACCATAGTAACATCACCACAATAAATCAAACATTTTCAAACTCACATACATGCATATTTATTTTTAATTGAATAAAGGAAACAATTTACAATTACATCATATTACTAAAAATTAATCATATTAACTCAAAAATCTAGAATCAAATCATGGAGACAAGAATTCAACACATTATCAAACATAGAGCAAAGCTAATGGTAATTAAAGAAATTAAAACATCAAACAAGTCACTTAAAAACTAACATGTAAACCTTATAATGAATTAATGCAATAAAACATAAAATAAATGAAAATAAATCGTGTGATTAAGACAAAAATGAAGCAAAATCAGAGGGCAATCATCTACAAAAATTAATCAAGAGCTCATGACATAACAAGAACATAAGACAAATAATTTATTAACACATTAAGCTAATTATTAACAATTAATCCTAATTAAATGGAATTAAAAGATAGCAAAATATAACATGTGATCATAAATCCAAAAACCTAGAGCTAAGTCATAGAGACAACAATCAAGCATGTTAACAATCATATAATAATTTTCATGGCAATTAAGAGCATCAATTAAAATTTAATTAAAACCCTAACATGTAAACATTGTCACTAATTAATACAATAAAAAATGGAATCAAGGTAAAATAAATCAAAAACGGAGAGTAACCTTCAACAAACATCATTTAAAAGCTCATGGCATGACACAATCAAAAGGAAATAAATTTCATGTTATTTAAAGTTAATTTCTAGCATTTAATCCTAATTAAAATAGCATAAAAACAAAGAGAAATCAAAATAATACATGATCTGGTTTACAATCAAGATGAAAAGCCAAATATCAACATACCATTCATATCATATCATAGACCAAATAATAAAACATATTATCAAGGATTAACTAAGCTAAACTTAATTTATACACTAATAAATAGGAAAAATGTGCAAAAATATCAAATAAATATTTTTAAAAAATAAATTTTCAACATATCAGTCTAAAATGGCCAAAAATATAATTTAGAATTTAATTTACATCTCAGAATAATAAAAATAAAATTCATGTAGAGGGAGGCGTAAATATCAATAAAAATAAAAAGGAGGTGCATTAGCAAAAACGACCCAAGCCCAACACGCAGAAAAAAAAATCTGTGATGAATGTGGGCCAGGATCTGGTACGACGCGTACAGGGGAGAGTACGCTTTACAACCATATGATCTTCCCTAGGAAGGATCTGACGGCCACGTTCGTTCTCCCACGCTCACCATTAGATCAAAGCAACGGCCCAGATTAAATCTGGAAATCAATGAGTAACACGCGTGCACATAAGCTAGCACAGATCAGGTACGGACGTGTATAGTGATCCTATCGTCTAACCACCGTCAGATCTTCATTTAATGAGATCTGACGGGCGCGATCAAAGGAACACACGCGCCGTCTGATTGATCCGACGGTTACGTTTTAAACTTGGCGAGGACGGAGACTCACGATGGATCATCGTCTCCGTTCGTCCTTCGCCGTCGTCGGCGCCGTTTCCGGCTCCGGAGTTATAAAAACAACCCAGAAATGGACAAATCTTATATGGTTTTGTTCGTTTTTTCACAAGGATTCTAAATGTACAATTAGTTTTTCAAAATAATGACTGTAACTTAAAAAACGAAGGAAAAACGAAAAATCATTCAAAACTCAAACACATAAACGAGCAAGAATCAAGATCAAATAACAACCCAGATAGCTTTATCATGTTAAAATAAGATAGAAAAGATTTAAAAGGAAGAGAAAAGCTACTAGAAACGAGCTAGAACAACTTGGATTTTTCACGAACTTTGAGCTTCAACACGAGCTCCAAACCTCCTCTGAAACTTCCAATTGGAACTGGGTTTTTGATTCTGAAGGCTT
Organism: Trifolium fragiferum; assembly: GCA_954870985.1. Classification (NCBI taxonomy): domain Eukaryota; kingdom Viridiplantae; phylum Streptophyta; class Magnoliopsida; order Fabales; family Fabaceae; genus Trifolium; species Trifolium fragiferum. The sequence goes on along the minus strand of OX940790.1, from coordinate 38,516,620 downwards.
TTAGAAGGTGATTGAGGTGTTAATTGCAAGAAAACGTGAAGAAATTGTGTTTTGGGATTTTTTGAATAATGAGAAAAAAGGATGTGTTCTTCAGCTGCTCCCTTCTCCAAATCTTCCAACCTCTGGCTCAGAAAAACGTGTTGTTATTTATAGAAGGGATTTAGGTCATGAGAAGAGTGATTTTGTGAAGATAAGAGGGGTATTCTTGAATTTTTGCAAAAGGGATATTTTGTGTTGATGCTCAATCAAAGGTACATGTGTATTGATCTGATGCAAATGGTATTTTGAGGTATATTCTGAGATCAAATGGTTGAGAGAGAATCATGTGATTTTTTGGAATTTATTTGATGAAAGAAATAATTTAAAACCATTTTAAACCATTTTTGAAAATAAATAAATATGTGAAAAATGAAAATATTTATGTGCAAGGGCAAAGGTGTCCATTTTTGGGGTTTATAAAATGCTTGAGTTGAATTGGAAATAAATTGAAAAAAAGTTTGAATAAAAGAGGTTACTTGTTGATGAAGAAATGAATTTTTTGAATTTGAAATATAAGTATGAATATAATAATATAATATATAAAAATAAAAAAAGCAAATGGAAATATATGCTCATAACATGTAAAATGATGGGAATGAAATTATAAATAAAAAAAATTATGATGAAATGGATGAAAAAGGAGATTACTTGCAAAAGAAGTTACCTCAATATTTGAAATTTTGAAAAGGGTAAAATGGGAATAAAATCAAGTTTATGAACAAATCATGGCACAAGAGCATATTTGGAAATTTAAGGTGCAAGAAAAAGATCAAAATGTCATGTACTTAATTATCTAAAAATGAAACAGTTAAGCAGCGTAAACAGGATAAAAATACCATTTTTAGCAATTTTAAACCAATAAATAATAATAATGATGAAAAATTAACATGCTTAAAAATGAGCTAAAATTAAATGAAGAAATTAGGGGTGGTCAAAAAATGGGGTATGACAAGTGGGATCGAAAGTGTTACGCGTTTCTCATTCTACACCCGTGAGAGATTCTATCTCTCTCTCTCTCCCTCTCTCTCTCTCTCTCTCTCTCTCTCTCTCTCTCACTATTTCTACATTTCTCCCATAGGATCATTTTCATTTTTAATAATATTGATTTGCTTATGTTCTTCATTTTCTTTTGTGTTACGCGTTTCTCATTCTACACCCGTAAGAGATTATCTCTCTCTCTCTCTCTCTCTCTCTCTCTCTCTCTCTCTCTCTCACTATTTCTACATTTCTCCCACAGGATCATTGTCATTTTTAATAATATTGATTTGCTTATGTTCTTCATTTTCTTTTGAAGGTTGTCTATGTCATTTTTCATTTTATATTATTTTGAATGTTGCCTATATTTTTTTTTTCAATTATTTATGAAATTGATTTTATTTAATTTACTTGAGTATGAAAATGCGATATATGTTTAAGGATGTTACAGGGACATAGTAGGATGAGAAGTACTCCCTCATTCCCCGTTCGACAACACTGTGAGATTCTTTCTCCCTCCCTCTCTCTCGCGTCTCTATAGGGACTCCATCAACAAAAAATAATTGTAAATTTTATAATATTTTTCAAATGAATATTAACATACTTTGACCGTGTTTCTATACTCAAACTATTTTTTGTCATTGTACCATAAATAATCAATTTTCATATGTGAGCGTCAAATGGAAAAATCTATGTATGAATCTTCACTCACATTGATAAATTAGTATCCAGAAAAAGATTTGAACGTATGTTAATGGAAAGCTTAAAATCGAAATTATAAATAAAAAAACCCATTGATTATAAAAAATTAAAATTATATTAATTTATTTTAGGTTTCAATTTCCATAGATTTTTTCAGTTGGATGTAATATTGTGAAAGTGCGATGTACACATAATATGGAAAAACTCCCGTAGTCGAAATTCAAATTTTAATTAGTCAATATATATTTTTAATAGTGTAGTGAGAAGTGTTTTATGTTTCCCATTATATACCATTGAAAAATTATCTCTGTCTCTGTCTCTGTCTCTCTGTCTCTCTCTCTCTCTCTCTCTCTCTCTCTCTCTCTCTCTCTCTCTCTCTCTCTAGTCTCAGTTACATGATTTTATAGGGGTTTCATCAACAAGAAATAGATGGTAATTCTATATTATTTTTATAATGAATATGAATAAATTTTTTTTGCTCATGTATCACTATCTTCTACATACACTTTTTTTTCATGGTGAACCAATTTTCATCGTGCTAAATAAAATTTTGAATAAGGGATTCCCGTAATAAAATATGAAAATATGGATAAGCCCTACTGTTAGAATTCAAATTTTAATTAGCAGTGTGTATTTTTAATAGTTTGGTGGAAAGTGCTTCCGATTTTTCATTTTATACCACCGAGAAATCCTCTCTCTCTCAAAACTCTATAGGGGTTCTATCAATAAAAAAGTTGTTAATTCTATATTTTTTTAATGGATATCAATAAAATTCTCGTGCTCGGTTCCCACTATCATCTACATACAATTTTCATCATGGGGATCATGTTTCATCGTGCTAGATAAAATTTTGAATAAGTAATCCCAATGACAAAATATGAAATTATGGATAACTTCCACATTCAAAATTCAAATTTTAATTCGTCAATGTATATATATATTTTTTGCATAATGTCAATGTATATTTTTAATAGTGAGGGTTAGAATGCTCCCCGTTTTTCATTCTACACCACCGAAACTCTCTCTTTAATTCTATCTGTCTTCCGTGTCCATTACGAGACTCTATAGCTACTCCATGAACAAAAAATAGTTGTTAATTCTTTATTATTTTTAAAAAATCAACATAGAAATATTACATGTAATTGAATGATTGGATAATAGATGCATGTCAAATTAAATTTTAGCAGAAGTGTTCACATAGTTTTTATATAGAAAATATATAATATTTAATCATGGATTAAATAAGTTTGTCGTCATTAAAAATATAATATATGTTAGTAATTAAAATATAATATTTTAATTTCTACAAAAAAAATATAATATTAGAAAAGCTTTAATTGAATTTCACCAACGCAATATTATTAAAATATAATAATAAAAATATTAAGATATGTATAATATTAGAGTTTCTAAAATTAAAAAGTATCAATTCCCACAAAGAGAAAGAGTTTCTACAAAAAAAAAATATAATATCAGAGATTCTAAAAAAAAAAGTATTAGATTTTTTACAAAAAAAATATACTCGCATAATATTAAAGTTTCTACAATAAAAAAAATATTAGAGAATCTTTAATTAAGTGACAAAAAAAAAATACAAACTCGATAAAAAAAAAGAAAAAAAGCTCTAGTTTAGTTGTATATATCCAACAATTTTATTTTATAATAATGAGTTAGAGAGATATATCCGATTAATTTAATAGTATATATCCAAAAATTTGTTTTCTTAAAAAATAATGGGTTAGAGAAGATTAAAAAAATACAAAATAAAATAGAAAAACTCTAATTGAATGTCACATAAGCAAAAACTCTAATAACTCTAATTAAATGCCACATAAGCAATTTTTCTTGAGAATGCACGAGAAGTCTCCGTGGGAATCTCGCTATGTATATAATAAAGATATAAGATAATGCCAAAATTGCAATTAGGATTGGCATATATTAAATTAATTATTAATTATACTTTTGTTTTGACTCAACTAACTCGCAATTAGATTTAGAATTCCTTTATAAAAATAAAATTTAAAACTCTACAAAATGCACATATCATTTTTTTACCGGATATATACACGTCATTTCTTTTGATGATTGCCAATTAATCTTGATACAGTCTAACTTTTTTTCTTTTAATAAATAAGTAAAAAATAATCAAGGAATCTCAAATTTAAACTTTAACTTTAAATTATTTTTGTCAACTGAGTTATGCTCATGAAGATTGTAGTATCTAATATACCAATCAAATTTATTTAACTTTTTATCTCAAAAAAAATATTTATTATTGAAAAAGCTACTTAATCAAAGTGGTGCAGTAAAGTAATAGTAATAATAATGTATATGTATCAAAGTGAGGCCCTCAAAGGAGGAGGGTTCGCGGTGCAGTTTGATTTGGTTTTGACTATAAAAATTATTTTAATCGCAAGATAAAAATGCATGCGGTTCGGTTTGGTACGGTTGATTTTTAAAAAATTATCCAAGCCAATGTGGTTTGAATTGGTTCGGTTGATGCAATTTACACAATAACATTTCAATACCAAACAATTTTAAACATCCAAAAAAAGAACTTGAAGTTCCAAAATAACATTACAGTACCAATAAAAGGTGTTTATTCAAAATAACATTACAACACCTTACAATTTTTTTTTTTTTTTTGGTTTTCACCACCAGTTGAATCTGGTTCGGGGGTCAGTTCTGGCATCAAGGGGTTCCAGCCCCCTCCCGATCGCAGTTGCGGGGGATCGAACCGTGGTCCTCCATACCAAGTTCAGCGCCAATCACCACTGAACCAACTAACGATTGGTAGCACCTTACAATTTTAAATATCCAAAAAATGAACTTGAAAGTTCCAAAATAACATCACAATACTGATAAAAAGTGTTGATCTAAAATAATATTACAATACCAAAGTAATATTACAGTACAAAAAATAAGAACTTGAAGTTCCATTAATTTGGTGGACAGACTTGGTAATTTAACTATGTATATTGGAATATAATAGAAACTTAATACGATTTTAGTAGTATTGAAATATAATATAAATTTAATGCGGTTTTAGCGGTTAACTACGGTGTTTGCGATTTTTGTGTTTCATGGTTTTGCGATTCGCGATTCAATAAAAAAGTCATCCAAATACATTCAAATCAAATGCATTTTTTGCAATTTTCTATTTGAATTGATTCGATTTACGGTTTTATTTTTGAATTGATTTGGATACCATCAGCCCCTTGCCTCAAAGTGAATCATATTGAAGATGCTTGTAGAATCTACCTTCACGTGTACCTAAATTTGAATCACTCATTCAAAATAAGGTTAGCCAGAGAACCCTACCTACATTATGTGACAAAGATGTAAAATATTAACAAATATATTTTGGGTTTCCTCTTCTTTTCTCACAGACATTACTGTTTCCTACATCAAACCTCACAAAAGGTTCTGCTATTCGTCCCACCAACAGATATATATGTATAATGACAAAACATTATTGTGATTTAGTGCATAATTATTATTATTTCTTAAAATAGAACAACAACAACTTGTTGGCTGAAAAGACAATAGGACAACTTAACCAAATACATATATGTAGATATTAGCTCCTGTACCTACACGTTTACAATAATATAAAGACTTGTCCTGTATGAGACAATACATGGGATCTGTCATAAAATAGCCAAAAACTTTAACATGATTAACACTGTAGACTCACGGCAGAAAAACATATTCAATGATATAAACATATTTTTTTCATTATTAGACTGAGAATAAATAATAGAGATGAGAAACCATTCAATTTCAAATCAATGAGAAGGGTCTGAATAGTTTTGGAAAACTTTAGCTGAAACTTTCTCATATTTTAATTGGTTGAGTAGGGAATGATACACACCTATTCCATATAACCTGACCATAGACTATGCTAATAGGATATCACTTCATCTAAAAGCAAATTCATTTTTCACAAAGGTTATACATACACAGAAGCAAAAAAATTATTCCTGTTTTCATTCAATGCAGAAGTAGCTATGACAAAGCCTTGTGATTTGCAAATCAACATTAATGGTCAACAGATATTTCTTTTGAAAGAGGTATGTATTAGTCTTCTTCATTGATTCTCTCTGGAATTATTTTTTCTTAATAGACAAATAATGTTAGTTTTCAGTATGTTATATTAGTAGGCAGAGTTTGAACCTTGGACCTCATACTCAAACTCCTTCAGATGTCTCTACAATGATATATAGTTATCATATACATGATTTAATGTGTAAGGTGAGGTGACTACAGCTAGTTGATTTATTTTGCAGAAGATTATATCAAAATACTGTGGAAAGGTGAAGAAAATCTTGAATCATCAAAAGAGAAGATGTCAAGTGAAGATGGGAATTATGATCAACGATTTCCCTGGAGGTTCAGATGGGTTTGAGCTAGTTTCAAGGTTTTGTTACAACAATGGCAAAATACCAATTACTGTGGCAAATGTGTCTCTACTCTATTGTTGTGCCATTTATCTTGGAATGACTGAGGAAGTCTTCAACAACAATCTCTTGCAACAAACACAAACTTTTATTGAGGGAATGCATAATTGGAAATGGAATGACATACTTGAAAGTCTAATGAGTTGCAAATTGTTCTATACATATGCAGATTGCTATGGTCTATTGGAGAAGATCATTAGTGCATTGTTAACAAAGATTGTCCAAAATTCAGATGCAAACCTCATAACTTACACTGCCTCTTTCTCATCATCATCACTGTCATCATCATCAACACCATCTTCACCTGAAAGCAATTCTGCCAAGAGATTCTCTTCTTCAACACAAACTACACCAGAAATAACCAAGTCAACTCTGCCAAGCAAAGCATGGTGGTTTGAAGATTTGGCAACTTTACCACCAAAGATAATTGAGAAACTTTTTCAGTGTATTGAAGCATACAAAGCTGAAAACAACAACTTAATCTTTACAAAATTTCTATTGCAATATCTGAAAACAGCTACTCAAACTAAAGCTGTTGATTGCAGAAACAGCAGTGTGTATGCTGCTCTTGCAGAAGCAGCTGCTTATGGAGTCATACTTGTTGGTAAGAAAACCTTTTCTTGCAGAGGGCTATTTTGGGTATTAAGGATTGTTTCTAGATTTGGGTTAAGTAAAGGTTGCAGAACTGAACTGGAGAAATTGATTGGAGGGATGCTTGAACAAGCTACACTGGATGATCTTTTAGTCTCTGGAAACGATATGGGGATTTATTATGATGTTAACTTGGTGATAAGATTGGTTAGACAATTTGTTGATACCAATAGCTATGATGGAGTGTCTTTACAGAAAATGAAAAGGGTTGGTAGATTAATTGACAAGTATTTGAGAGAGATATCACCTGATCAGAAACTCAAGATCTCTAAATTTCTTGGAGTTGCAGAATGTTTGCCTGACTCTGCAAGGGATTGCTTTGATGGGGTGTACAAAGCCATCGATATCTATCTTGAGGTGAATATCACATGCCCTTTTTCCATTGCTTTTCATATGCATCATATTCCTAAATAATTACAAGAAATTGAAAAGAACAGAAACATAAAAACTTCTTTTCTTATTCATATTGAATTCTTCCCTTTCTGAAATCTGCATTATTTTGTAATGAGGTATATTCTTCTTCAAGTTTTCCACACACATAAATAAACTACCCATATTTGGTATCATATATTTTGGACTGAGGGAATTACTGTCAATATAAATCTGTCATTCCATAAGTGCCATTGATATTAATATTGATCTTGACAGCACTTACCAAATTACTATAGCATAGTAGTAAAATTTTGTTGTCTTTCACAGACTACTACAATAACATGATACATAATTTTCTCATTTCTGGAATTAATAATGTTTTGCAGTCTCATCCAAATGTCCCATTTGAGGAAAGATCAAGGTTGTGCAAGTGTCTTAACTATGGTAAACTCAGTTTTGGAGCTAGTAAAGATCTGGCCAAGAACCCCAGAATACCTCCAGGGGTTGCAATGCAGGCACTTATTTCCCAACAAAGAAAAATTCCAACAAGCAACTTTGTAACTGAGAGTCCAAGAAAAAGCCGTTCCCAAATAGTTGTGTACAATGAAGCCACCAAGGACAGCTTCTCCCAAGAGAGAAAGTACATAAAACTAAACCTGGAGGGATTGCAATATAAGGCAGTAGAACTGGAGAAATTAGAAGAAGTGAATGGTCAGATTTCAAATATGTTTAGCCAAAATGTCTTGCTCACTCCTCGTGCTAGAACCTTACCAAGATATTGTTGAATATCTTCCTCTTGTGTACCTGTCTTTCACTATCCATTATACACTGGTATTTCTGGTATTGTAAAAAGCTGTAATTTCACTTTGATTTTATATTTTGCCTAGAATTTCAATGTGATAGAAGGAATGGTATAGAAAAGATTCCATCATTGTAGCTCTTGAACTTCTTGGTTACATGAAGAATATTATTATTGGATAAAATACAAAAAATAAGGTATCTAACTATAGTAGAGTTCTGCTTCAAAAAAAAAAAAAACTATAGTAGAGTTTTGATTGCCATTATATTCCTGTGACTTTTCTTTTTAATTCATTTGCAATTAGTGATATGACAGCGGGATTGAGTTATACACAGTACTTCGGGTCAAGTAATAGGAATAAGAAATTAAAGAGAGCGGCAGCAGATATTAATGTTTTGTGTGAATAAAAAACAGACGTTACTTTTAAAAGTTAAAACACACATGGACAGTACTATGAAGAATGTATGTAGAGCCAGGATAAGTCGTAAATTCATAATCATTCTTCTTTTGCTCATATAGGGAAGGACAGCATTCCTTGCATCCTAAATTTGATGGTTAGGCTTTAATTGGAACGGTAGAAGGGAAAAGGAAATAATAAATACTATAGGAAAGGATGGGAAAGGAGAAATGGATAAATTATTACTTCTCTTGTTTGGTAGTATCATAAAATTTAATACACAAAAAATTATGAAACAGAGCCAAAACAATAGGCACGTAACAAATTAGAAACAATGCATTGATGATTACTTAAAAAGAAAAGATAGTTTTATTTTAGGAGTGCATAAAATAATAATTGACAGAAAGACATTTTCCTAATTAACGAATGTAAAATTTCTATACAAACTACCCATGATATGAAAAGTTAATGATGTCAAGTACATAAGCAAAACTGATGAATATAAAAAGATGTGGAGGCAAATAGAATATAGCAATGGACCATAAGTGCTAGAAGCTTTCCTTAAATCAGATTAGATAAATTAGGTCCTCCTTTTGATAAGTGCCACATCTGAGATGGACTCTTGTGATCTAGAAGTATGAATCCTCTCACCAGTTCCAGTAGGTAGGTTTCTTTGTGTAGCTGGACCTTGCATAATTACACTTCAAATGCTCCTTTCCTTAGCTGTACAGGATCAAAAGTTTGGCCAATCTTTCTGGAACAGTGATGTGAAATATAAGTTATAACGACATTTTGGCTTGTAGAACAAGAGTAATTTAACCTCATAAAAATGGATCTTGATAATAAGATGGATCCTATATTCGTCAAAATATTGAGTCCAACCAAGAAGTCATACACTCCCTTTGTTTAAGAGCTTCTACTGTATCAGTACCACATCCATTAGCAACACAAACAACAAAAAATAAAAAATGAATGGTGAAGATATGTTTACAAAGTTCAGAAGAGTTGTTACCCAAAATTCAAAGCAGTTATGGGCCACACGCTGACATTGCTCCACGAACATGCTTCACGAATCAACAAAAACTCCAGCCTACAAGTTCAACGAAAAGACCATTAAGTTTAGTAAAAAGTTCAGAAATGTCTATGCTTTCAATCATCTTTCTATTTTACTTCATGAAAGCTGTTTTTCTTTATTCCATTTTACTTTTACTTTTAATTACAAAAATGTCACTATGCTTTCAATCATTTTTCTATTTTCAAAATATTTGTGCAGGAACCAGCGAAAAATATTGTCTAAAAACCAAGATCTCCACATAAATATAATGCTCTTACATTTTTCACCACAATCTTGTCTGAAAAACTCAATCTTGGCAATAACCATTCCAACAAATAGAATGAGGAGTTCTGACACTTGCTTGTAACAGAATGATCATCTGAAAAGGGAATATTGCTGGAATAATACAGATAACTAAAAGCAATTGTCAATTGTAACTAGTAACAATGGAGTCCAAACCTGAAGAGCGTATATGTATTCTGTGTGTAACAAAGGACTGTGACAGTTGAAAGGACCAACATCAAGTTAGATATCTTAATACGGAGTAAAAATACTAATGAGTACATATTAGAAAAGTACAAAATTTGACAAATTTTATTTGCTTTTTTTTTTTTTTTTAACATTCGCAACCTTTTTACTACCTAAAGAGAAAAGAAGAAAAAAAAAAGAGGAGCCATAGTAAGTTCACAAATTAGATTTTAAACACGTCCACATTGTAGAGAAAGGTTCAACCATAATTATTATTATTATTTAAAAAAAAAAAAAAAAAACAGTTTCCTTCTGCAAACAACTTTACATCTCCAAATAGTTACACACTTACACATTACGTACTCCAGAAGGTTGTTTGAAGAACCACTTGAGAGATGATAAATGAACAAAAAAATCCTTAGAATTTCCGATTTCATCAAAGAAAAATTCGATAGTGGTATAATTTGCACTCATACGTTTCCTCCTAATGCAACCATGCATTCTAACTAAGGAGCTGAACAGCAATAACTTTGAACAAAATGTTTCCAAGCTGGGAATGATAAATATTCATTCACCAACTTGAGGGGGAGTGTTGTATATAAATAGTAAATCTTTTATTATTATGAAGGAGTAATCTTTTATTTTTATTAATAATCTGTATTCGGACCATTAGTCCATTAGGTTAGAATAGCCTGTATAAACACATTAATGGTTGTACATTATGCTTATGCATACCTTGAAATATATTCAGTTTTCACAAATCCCGTGTTTAGATATAATTAAACTATAGTAAAAAACGTCAGATATATTATTGAACGCCCATGTCCTATTAGAATTTATCTAAAGCCATATCTACTATACAAGTAAAGATAACCATGGGCAGTGTTCTGTGATAATTTTTCCAAAACATGTTCCTAGAGATCTTCAATGTATAATGCATGTTTTCGTGCTAACAAATAGAAGGCATCAGCTTAATTTTATAAATATTAGAAAAAAATTCAGATCAGTAATCTCACTTTCTCCACTTTGATCTCTTACTTCTCTCTCTAATGCCCTTATTTCCAAATGTTCATCGCTTCATCCACTTTCTATAAATATTTTGTTAATATTTCAGATATAATACCATATTCGGACTTTCAAACAAATTAAGATTTTACCAGAGTTGGTCTTTGAATTACATATATTGTCTGTGATGTAATAGTGACAAAATATTTACCTGCCAGACAGAAGGCATGTACTCACGATACTGAAAATGTTGATTGTTTCTTGTTACATTTCTCGAACTTCTTTCTTCCCAATTATTTTTCATGAAACTTCTGTAATAGGGTATCATCATACACAGTATGGAAGTATATTAATATTGAGGTTATAGCAGAAAACAATGTTTTAATCAAAGAGTTTCTAACTGACAAAACAAAATTACAAAAATAATTAATCATTGCAAATGCGCAAAGGATATGACCAATTGCTATTAAACCATAAAGCCCAATCAGGACTCACTGAATTGTCTACACGAGAGAGAGAGAGAGAGAGAGAGAGAGAGAGAGAGAGAGAGAGAGAGAGAGACAGAGAGAGAGAGAGAGAATACAGGCACAGATGCACAGTGGTGTTACTTTGTTAGAGATAGAAAGATATAGCAGAGAGGAGTCACCAAAAAGAGAAGAAGCTTACATTATTCTATACCTATGCCTTCTTTTGTTCTTGAGAAAAGAATATATAGTAGTGTGATTGTAAATTTGGGTCAGCTTCTTAACATAAAAGAATTGATCAACTAAAATGAATCCCCTATTAACCATCCTCAAAATAAGATAACTCTTCCACAAATCACAATTCACCAAAATAGTTTTCCCTACTCTTGGCATGGTGGAAGAAGGTTTTTTTACCAAAATCAACCGTGCACCAAATAAAGATATTATCTTTTCCGTCATAAAATATCACAGAAAGGATTCAAAAGCTTCTCAAAACTCTCCATTATCTAGATATTGAAAGAAAAAAGTTTGATTTTCTATAAGCAATATAGAACTCACCCTTTGACCTCAACTGAAGCTGTGGAATATTTATTCCAAAAAATCACTGACTTTGTAGCTATAACTAGCATTGGATGCACCTGAAGAAGTTTTTTAATATCCTGAACTACAGCTTCTGACACACTTTGAAGAAAAAGCTTTTTCCTGCAACGCATAACACCTGAAAGTTAAATTCAACATATATATGGACCAATGTTACAAATGGGTTCCATTATTAAGAGAATCTCCAGTCAATATTAATTTTTCCATTGCTACTGGTCTAAGTTTCCATTCTTCCATAAAAAAGCAAAAGAAAGACAGATCAATCAATTGAAATTTCTGAATAGAAACCGATTCTTTTAGAGTTCTAAAACATAGAGTGAAAAAGGCACATGTGATCTTTTAGAAAATATCAACATGAGTATCACTTACCTGCTGTTTTCTTTTAGAGACAAGAACATAGACGCACGATCCATCCAATGGAAAGCTCCAATGCTGAAAAATACAGTTTGATCAGTCAAAGTTTACTTATTAGTTATCAGATCAATTTTTATGCAACAGTGTTCAAAGTTACATATAGTTAAAGTCATATTGTAGGCTAGAAAGAATTGAAAAGTTATCATTTATTCTACTTTGCAATTGGGGTTCTTTTGCATCATGGTGATTCTAGCATGAATCTGAGTTTTTATTTTTGTTATGATCATCCGAAAAAAGTAAAAAACTCCGTGAGTGGGAAAGTTGGTCACCAAGCTACTGCACAACTGTGAAGTATGAACAGTCGAAAAAAAATCATAACATAAATCAATAAATTCCAGCTTAAGTAAAATATTTCACTAAAAAGTGAAATGAATATAAATCAATAAATTCCCATTTAAGCCAATTGAAAGTGAAGATTTTCCAACAACGAGTTTTTGAAAACGAGGATGGCTTTCAAAATAACCGCATCATTCAACCATAAAGTATACACAAAAATCCCCAGCTCTTCAAAATCATTTGTTATTAAGATGGCTTTATATGGTGAAAGTCATGGAGTAGGAGGATACTTTATTGCTCATAATAAGGTGACCAAATTACTAACAATAACTTAAGCCATTGCAAATTAGAAACACAAGCAACAAAACAAGACCAGATTCATTTCACAAAATCATATCAAATTATTATTTTGATTATTCTAAACTACTCAAGATTGCAAACTTTACCCAAGCAATCTTCCACCGTAATGTCATATTCAAGAAAAAGAAAAAAGAAACCAACCTGTCAATCATTAGCAAGTGAACACTAACCCCGTGAACTTCTTTCTCCTTATCTAAGCGCCGACTTAACGTCTGTTGCAGAACAAAAGGAATAATAAAAATTGTTAGATTAGTTTGTTTGTATTATGCTCCTTCCAGAACATGTAGTAATTTTATAATAAAAAACTGTATTTCGGTGCCTTAACAGCTTAATTAAGCACTTATGTACAAGCTATTTCTATAACGAAAGATAAAATCAAATCGAACTGTTTCCATATAAACTATAATTTTTTCCATAAGCTATCTTGAGGAGTGTGAGGAAATAAATTGAAAACAACTTACAAACATATGTCGCAAGTTGTTTCCTAAGTTCTTTCAAACAGTCTCGTACGTGTTTATACAAGTAAATAAGTTCAAATAAGTCAATCCAAACAAGTTCAAATTGTCCAATAGCAAAGAAACAGGTTGAGAAACCTTTTCTCTTACCTTGAGAGTCTGAAGAAACTGAAAACTGTCAGAACAACGAACATACAAAAACCGAGACATACACAAATCATACAACGCTTTATCATAATCTCTCCTACCTTCTCCTGTTCAATCATATAAACAGATAGATAATCATGATTAATCAAATATAGCAATAAACACGAGCACGAAATCAATAAAAACAAAAGGGAAAAAGTTGTTACCATAAGGTTCAATAATCCGATAAATGAGCAATTGAGAAAAACGATTGATATCAAAGCGAGAATCGAGGTCAATAAAGAGTACCAAATGATCAAAACCGCCATAGTGTATTCCATTCCAGTTTTTGGGAAGAATGCAAGTGATTGCAGTTTGAATTAGAATTTGAGTTTTGGCGGAAGGAGAAGGACCGACGAGTTCGAGGACGTTACCGACGCGGAGAGGAACTCTGTGAAGTGGCGGAGGGAGGAGGAAAGGTCGTACTCTCCATACTCGTTTGAGCATATCGGCGCCACTTTCGTCTCCCTTAATCCAGTTTTGTAGACCATTCTCGTTCATTTCTCGGTTCCGATCAAAACCAACAACTTTCTTCCCGCGCAAGTTCAGTTGACCTAGATGTATTGTATTTGAATTTGAACTCAGGGTTGCTTGCTTTCTCACATAGCTTAAAAAGGGAAATGGATTAAATGCTGTCATTGTGCAGTCATTGTGTTTTAAGCCGTCCGATCGAACGATTTAGAAAATACATATTTTATTTTTATTTAAAAACATTGATTAAATCTGGATTGTCCGATCTTGATCGGACTACCACCAGAAACTGACTGGATGACTGCAGCTAAATGTGACTTTACTCAATCCAGATCCCTTAAAAAGTTTAATAGTTGTGGATGTGTGCATGTCGGTATAAAGCTTTTTTACAAATGCATTTAACGATGTGCCACATCATTTAACGAATGTGACACATCATGTGTTTTTAAACACAATACATGATGTGTTGGTATATTATTTGATGTATGTGTAAAATAATGGGTTAATAGATTTTTACGGCCAAAGTTATTATGCTTAAACATTTTACTTATGCAGGGTGCATAAGTAAATATTAGCCATCAGATTTCCCTGCCACGTGTTATAATCATAGCCTTCTCAACAATTAACGGAATCCTCACACGCGCGGTTAACGGTTTTCTCACACAATCGACGGAACTTCACACGCAGCTATCCGAGCTATACTCCGACGAGATCCGACGGCGAAATCATCATCACCGTCTTCGGAATCATCATCTCCGTCACCGATTGCATCGTTTATTGCCATCGCCGCCATTTTTCTGGAATCACCTTAAGGTTGGGGTTACACAGAAAAATTGATTTCAATTTTGATTTTGATTAGGTTTGTTTTTCGTTTTGATTTAATTTCTGGATGCTTGTGGTTATTTGTTGATTTTCATGAGGAGGTATATGAATCATTAGGTTGTTGTTTTTTTGCTGATTTGAGGAGGTATAGGAATTGTTGTTGAAGATGGTAAAACTAACACTAATACACAACAATTTTTAGTTAGTACTGATTGTGATCTAACTGAAGTTAATAGACACAATGAATTTGTATGAAGTTGTTTATTTGTGAAACCTAAATCCAAAGAGTGAAAATGGGATTGAGTAGTAAAAGGTTAGCAGCTTATCAGACCACAAAACTTCAATAACTCCCAAGATGTGAAAATGGGATTGAGGTGCAAGTCTCTCCTGTAAAATTTTTTTTATGGATATGTAGAAGTCATGCTGCTGTAGTTGGATTAAGATACTTGTTTGGAGACTGATTATGTCATAGCAAAGATGGAGCTTGCAATTTCAATTTCACGTATCAATGCAAAACCAAATTCTACATGCTTAATGTTTGATGTCGATGAAATTTAAGTGGATTCATTGTGTAACCTCCAATTAATTGTAATGTTGATTAATTTTGGACTGTAGGTCTTCATAGTAGTGGATTAATTGTAATGTTTCATTAGCAGCATATTGTCATATGTTTAAATTTATATGCAACCATAATGATAGTTAAATGGTTTCCAGCTTTTATACCTTGAAACCATGAATATAGAGGAATGGTTTCAAGAACAACAATTTGCTATGTAAATGATTTTTAAGTACACTACTGTATGCATGTTATTTTGGTTGTTGTTCTAGTGGTTAACTAAATTTTACATGATCTTTGTTTATAGGGATTGTCGCTGTCTTTAATGGATTCGATGTCAACTTCATTTGAAATACTCCCATTGTCCGTTGTTGATAGTTCAAGCACACAGGCTGATAGTTCAAGAACACTTGTTGATACATTTCAATGTTACTCTCCTACTAAAAAAGAAACTTGGGAGTCCCTTGCTTTTAAATCTGTTGAAGAAGTTGAAAATTTTTATGGTGACTATGCATTTAAATGTGGGTTTTCAGTTCGGACTTTGTTGAGATCAAAAAAGAATTCACAAAATAAGCCATTTGATAGATATCACTATCTACGTTATGGTTGTAACAAACAAGGTTACAAGAAAGGAAGTTTGTTGGATCCAAAGAACAAGCCAAATTCAGAGAGTCCTGTTGTGGTTGAATTTGAGAAAGTAAAAGAAAAAGCAGAGGAAAGGATTGGTTGTAGAGCTGCGATTTCTTTAAAGTTGGATGAAACTCTGAATGTTTACAAGATATATAAATGGGATGTGGCCCATTGTCATCAGTTACATAAACCAGAGCATGGACGTTATTTGAGATCATTTAGGGAGGTGAATGAAGTGCAAGGACAGCTTGCTGTAATCAATTCGAAAGCTGGGATGTCAATGAGAACTTCATATGAGGTCATGGGTCAGGGTGTTGGAGGCACAGATAACTTGCCTTTTCGATTTTCGGATTTAAAAAATTATTTGATGACAATCCGTTCGAAAGAGATGGTGGTTGGTGATGCAACTGTGATTCAAGAATTTTTTAGGAATGAAGCTTTGTCGAAACCATCATTTTATTATGATATTCAAGTTGATGCAGCAGAAGATATAGCTAGTATTTTTTGGGCAGATGGGATTATGCAGCTTGATTATTCTTTATTTGGTGATGTTATAAGTTTTGATACAACTTACCGAACCAACAACCATTATCGCCCTTTAGGTTTGTTTTTTTGAACTTCTACCAGGTTAAAAAATTTTGTTTTTATTCCATTATGTTATATAATGTGTTGCCATGAATAGTATAGGTAAGTTGAATATGTTGAAACCGTTTACCAATAATAATGGTTTCTTTGTATATCGTGCTGAAACCATTTATCATTAGTAATGGTTTCACTTGTTAACATGTTGAAACCAAAATAGCCCTTTAATGGTTTAAGTGTTTTTTATAATATAAGTGAAACCATAATTTTGATATCTGCTTTGTGTCCTTTTAGTTGCTCCATTTTGTATTTCTTGCTGATAGTGTGGCAAAATGGTTGTTTTATTTGGTTTTTATGTTGTTTGTGAATTCAAAACCAATGAGAAACCATAAATAGGTTTCACTTAATGTGTATCTGAAACCCAAATATCCCTGTTATGGGTTCAATAGGTTTTATAATATAACTGAAACCATAAATCTGACTCAATGATTTCACTGTATTTATTACTGAAACCAAAGTAGCCACCTGATGGTTTCAGTTATAGTGTGGCATTTGTTTGATGGTTTCAGCACTCAAGATAATCAATTCTAAGTGAAATAATAATTATGATTGATCCTTGAATTTGTTTTGCTTGGTTTTTAAGCAGTTGTTTTAATAATGTTTTAATCTTAGCTGTTTGTGAATTCAAAACCAATGAGAAACCATAAGTGTGGGTTAATGGTTTCACTGGATATGTATCTGAAACCAAAATAGTCTCCTTATGGTTTCACTAGGTTGTTATTAGCTGGGGATTATATTTTTGATCTCAATATTAATTGTCCTTTTATATATGCATTTTTCCCCTGATTTGGTTTATTTACATTTCAGCTGCATTCATGGGCTTTGACAATCATCGGACAAGTGTTTTATTTGGTGCTGCCCTTTTGTATGATGAGACTTCAGCAACTTTTGATTGGTTGTTTGTGACTTTTTTGAGGTGTATGTCTAATAAGAAACCACAATCCATATATACAGACCAGGCGCCTGCATTGTTGAAGTCAATTCCTAATGTTTTTGAGGGTGTTTTCCATGGCTTGTGCACATGGCATATGTCAGAGAATGCAAAAAAAAATCTGGGGTCTCGTGCAAATGCTGCATTTTTCAATGAGTTCAATTATTTGATTTCAAATGTTGAGACTGAATCGGATTTTGATTACAACTGGGATCAGATGATGAAAAACTGCTTTGGTGGAAGGCCAACTTCTGATTTTAGTTGGCTTGTTCAAACACACAAGAATCGTATGCACTGGTCGTCAGTTTGGGTCAAGTCGCATTTCACAGCTGGTTTGAAAACGACCCAATTAAGTGAGTCCTTTAATGCGTTTCTTCGTGGTTTTCTGCAACCTGACCATTCTCTAGTTCAATTCTTTAGCCATTTTAATATCATGGTTCAAAGATTGAGGGATAAGCATGCTGAGTTGGATTTTAAGGCTGCAAACACTAGATCAAGAAACAATTATCCCAATAGTCAACTGATGCGGTCTGTTGTAAACAAGTACACCCCAGCATGTTTTGCATTCATTCATAGACAGTATGATCTTTCCTTCAAATACTTCTATGAAGAGGTCACAACTCAATGTTCTGCCTTTAACAAGGTTTTCAAAGTTTTTACAATTGAACAGCTTGATGAACCTGAGGAAGCAGGTGATGCTAATTATGATGATGATGCTAATGATGGACATTCAGACCGCAATTTTTTGGATGAAGAAATTTCTGAAAACCTTTCCCCAAATTTTGAACAGCATGATCGACTTGATGAAAGGGTTGTGACAATTGATATTAGGACGAAACATATTAGCTGCACATGTCGTATGTTTGAGAACAGGGGTTTTTTATGTCGGCACGTTTTCAAAATATTGGAATTTTTAGGTGGTTCTGTGCAATATCATAGTTTGAAGACGATACCTGCAGAATATGTGTTGAAGCGGTGGACTAGAGATGTTCGTCATTCGATTGATAAGCTTAAACCTACCATCAATGCTGGCACTGAAGGGACGACTCAAGCACAAAGATATCAACAGATTTGTGCTGTTACAATCCAGATTTGTACACGTGTTTGTACAGACCCTGAGGCTTCTCAAGTTTTCCTTAATGGTGTACTTGAAGCTGGGAAAAAGGCAGAGGAGTTGCTTATGTCCAAAGGTTTTCAATATTTTCTTTTTGAACTATGTTTTTTACCTTGGCTGTCTGTGTGTTATAACTGAAACCCTAAGTATGGCTGAATGGTTTCATTGTCTTTGTTAGTGAAACCAAAGGTGCCTTCTTATGGTTACAAGTGCTTTTGTTGTGTCATTTGTTTTGAGGGTTTGAGTATTCAATTTATCTGCACAATGATTGATGAATTTTTTTTATAATTGTATAGGTATTCATACAGAACCACCTGTTGTGACGCCATCTAAGTCTTCCAATACAACTACTGTTGGTGAACCATCTGATGGGGTAAAGTCAACTGCTCCAAAGTTCAAAGTCAGACCAAATCCAATTAGAACAAAGAGGCGAATGAAAAGTGATTATGAAATTGTTAGGGAACGCCAGAAAAGGAAAGTAGAGCGGAGGAGACAACAAAGAGAGGATGAGGCTTTAAAGGAGAAAGAGGCTAATGTTTGATATATTTACATTTGTTTTTGTTTCATGTTAACTGTTTGTACTAGACTTTGTTACAAAACCATTAGACTTGTAGGAATCGTACTTCGTCATTTTCATGTTCTTTGTGTGGTATGTATTGATGATTATAAGATATCGATCATTAGACATATATTTTATTTGTATTAGATAGAATGATTATCATAATTTATGTATGTTATACTTGAATGCATACTTGTTTGGTATAATATGAATGAAACCATAAGTGTGGCTGAATGGTTTCATTGTATTTATTTCTGAAACCAAAGTAGCATTCTTTTGGTTTCAATGAAACAATGAACATTTACATACGTATTTTAATATATCATATATTATTGAAATATACAGTCATAATTTCTTTAAAAAAATATCTATATTCAAATATTATTGAAAAAAAATTCTTTGCCAAAAGCATTATAATAAACTCATATTATCTAACATGTCGAATAATTAAATGTAATCAAATAAAATCATAGATTATTGTTATTATACAAATAATCAAGACTATTCATATTATATAAATTATTATGATATCATTATATATGTCTCTTTATACCTGAACCCATCATTGTTTGGTATAATGTAAATGAAAACCATAATAGTGGCTCAATGGTTTCACTCCATATATTTCTGAAACCAAAGTACCCCTCTTATGGTTTCAGGTAGTAATAACCAAGGTTTTTTAGTAAAATCTTGTTGTTTGAAAGTTAAAAGGGTATTATTGAAATTCCAGAAGAGGCTACACCAAAATGATTTTTTGCCTTTATCTATTAGTATTGAAGTATAGATAATCAAGTCTATTGAATAATTAAATGAAACCATAAGTGCTGCTGAATGGTTTCACTGCACCTATTTTTGAAACCAAAGTATCCCTCTTATGGTTTCAATGAACATTACATACGTATTTTAATATATCATATATTAAAAAAACTATATATTTTAAATTTTACAATTTGATAGTTGTTGAAGCTTGTTTTTTAAACAGTGAAAACTAAATTTCCATGTGTGTATATTATAAGGTACAACTAAAGTAAAGATTGATTAAGAATTAAATTTCATAATCTACAAAGAGCAATTCATTAAAACTAATCATTAAATTGAACATAACTTGTCCCAAGAAGAAAAAAACATTAAAACAATCCATAAAATCAGCAACAGAGTGTTTTGTCAATAAAAGTGTTCTAATGACCAGGAGAGAACAAACTACGAATACAATCCTATCAAAAGATGCTGAAACCATTTTGCAATACCAATGGTTTCAAGACAAAGCACCTTGAAACCATTTAACAGTACTAATGGTTCCTAACAGAACAACTTGGCATCTTTTGAAGCAGCTCTTCATAGTATGAAATTGCAAGCTTTTTCACATCATCTTTCATGGAATTGCTTGGATGGCTTAAGATTTCTGAACACAAATCGATCCGAAGATCCATGATTTTTGCAACCTTTGCATGATTTTTGAGTCTTGACCAACCTTTGAAAGATTGTATTTCACCTCCCCATTCAGCTAGAAACTTCATGCAGAATACACCACAATTGTCCGAATCAATCTGTGTAGCAACCTTTGGTGTATCCCAAGTGAATGTGATGAAGGAGAAAGGCATTTTCATTTTCCTTTGCTTATACAATTCAGCCACAAATGCTTTTACCTCATTTACCCAGACATCAAATAGCTTCTTGTATGAGGTTGGTTCACCATCCTTGGTTTCCAATCTTTCTCCGACACCCGCCAAACTGTTCAGGAATTGGAATTTGCGGTGTTTGAGATTGACAACGAAGCAAACATAATGGCTTCCTGGGTTACCAACTATTGCTGGTGCCATGATCTGTTCCACCATGACAAACATAGTATTAGAATCACATTATTTAACTAAAATTTTAATAATAAAATCATTATCATAAAGCATGTATCTGAAAGGTTTTGAAAAGAGACTTACGTATTCCAACTTTTCAGGGTCAATGGCCTTCCAATCCATGTATTTGAATTGGTTGAGCCTCTCAAGCAATCTCCAACATGCAATATTCCTACTTACGGGAGGCATTCTTTCCTGGTCAAACTGTTTATATAAAATGAGTAAAATAAACAATAATATGTAAATAAACAATATTATGTTAATTTTTAATATTAATGGATTGTGATACATACATAAGTAAGTAATGGTGTCACCAGTTTTGTCATGCTACCATGTTGATCCCAATTCAGACAATTAACCCAGACGTTTATGACCAGACATGACACCCATTCATCCTTTTGAAGGGTCCATAAAGCATCTCTTTGTAGGGAATAAAGATGAGCCTTGTTGTTGGAGCAGTACATAATTTCATACCTATATAATAATTAAGCATTTAGTATTGGTAATAATATTTAATCTGAGTGTATTGCATTAGAACCTATACAATAAGTAATGCCAAATATTTAAATCCTAGTGAAACCATAAGGAGACTTTATGGTTTCAGATAAATATCCAGTGAAACCATTAAGCCACTCTTATGGTTTCACATTGGGTTTGAATTCACAAACAGCTAATTTTAAAACATTATTCAAACAACTGATTAAGAACCAAACAAAACAAATACAAGGGTCAATCACAATTATTGTTTCATTTATATTTGATTATGTTGAGTGCTGAAACCATCAAACAAATGCCACATTACAACTGAAACCATAAGGTGGCTACTTTGGTTTCAGAAATCAATACAGTGAAACCATTCAGCCACACTCATGGTTTCATTTATATTACACAACCTAGTGAAACCATGAGAGGGCTATTTTGGTTTCAGATACACATTCAGTGAAACCATCAAGCTTAACTTATGGTTTCTCATTGATTAAGAATTCTCAAACAACTTCAAAATCAAATAAAACAACCATTTTTCCAAAAAAACCAACATTACTATTTGCACTAAGCTAAATAAGAAACAGTTTTTAACTTACTGATCAAGATCTGGGCTCCAAGCATATGTTGACAACTGTTTCTGCAACTCAGTTGTACTAGACTCATGGACAGCGTCATCATATGGGCTTGCAAGGTATTTAGATTTCTTCACCACCCGTCGACGCTCAGGGTACGTCCTATCAGAGTGAAGCACATGATGTCTCTTTCTTTTTTTTGGAGTGACATTGTCAATGTCAATAATTTCATCTGGAAGCATTGTCTTTATTGGAGTTGCACTGTGAAATAATAGTACATAATAGTGTTATTTTTTGCAGGATTTAAATAATATTATATTTATCACACTGTTTGATTCTTACTTTATAACAGTGTCTGAGTCACGTTCTTCAGACTTCTCCCGTTGTGACACATCTGGTACCAACACTAGCGCACGACATTGGTTGGGTACTTCAAAATATTGCGGGAACTTCAGGATTGTTTCATTTGTGGCTTTTTTTGTGTCTTGTGACACTGAAACTTGTGGTACTGGCGCATCTTTAATCAACCTGAAACAATCAAAACAATAATTTAGTTTTGAAACATCTTATATGAAAACCATTTGACAAACGATTTTAAAGTTAAGATATCTTACTCTGCATCAAAAAACTCAGGAAACTTCAACATAGTTTCCAATGTTGCTGATTCAGCCCCCTGTGACACCGAAACATTTTTGTTAGAAGCTTCAGCCCGATCAAAAAACTCTGGAAACTTCAAGATAGTTTCCTGAGTTAATGTCAGGCCTGCATTCGGTGTCAGCTTCACTGAATGATCAGTGATGTTGCATGCTGCCATCACTGCATCATCAATGATTTTTGGAGCGATCTCATCTTCTTCATCTGTCTCTTCATAATTGTCATGTTGCATGCTGCCTGCATCATCATTAGGTGTTACTTTCATTGAATCATCAATGATGTTGCATGCTGTCGGCACTGCATCATCAATGAGTTTGGGACTGATCTGATCTTCATCGTCGTCCTCATCCTTGTCATCTTGAACTTTATCATTGTCATCTTTGTTGCTATTTTGACCAATGATTTTGTCATCCTCTTCATCATTACCACTTAACCTACATTATTGAATTTTCAGAAAGTCACAACATAACTCCCAATCATAAAGCATTCAGAAAAAACATTTTTAATGTTGAATTAAATAAGAATATGTATTGGAA
The DNA here is from genome assembly GCA_954870985.1 of Trifolium fragiferum. Taxonomy (NCBI): domain Eukaryota; kingdom Viridiplantae; phylum Streptophyta; class Magnoliopsida; order Fabales; family Fabaceae; genus Trifolium; species Trifolium fragiferum. The sequence continues at coordinate 38,493,120 of OX940790.1, read as the reverse complement.
ACCATAAGATGGCTATTTTGGTTTCAGAATCAACTATAATGAAACCAATAAGTCACTCTTATGGTTTCAGTTATATTATTCATGTTGTATAGAATATGAATACATATATTAAGGAAAGGTCCTGAAACCAAATTAAATGCAGTACCTCTCTTCCGCTTGAGTTCTTTTTCCAACATCATCATCATCATCATTCAACCTGGAAATCATTAGTGTGAATTTTCATAAACTAATCCAGCAAAATTTAATTTTCTGAAAAAGTTAAATTAAATGCAGTACCTTCCAGTTTCAGGTACAATATCAATATTGGAACTCTTATTCCTCTCATTTTCACCTTCTACTTCAATTGGATTATCTTTTCCTGAAGTTCCGGCATTTGCTTCAGTTATTCTTCTTTCCAATGTTTCTGCGGTTTTTGTATAGACAGTTATACAAGACCTACAATGAGTAAGATACATTTGTGCCTGCCAAGGACAATCACAAGTTAAACCATTAAGAAACATTTATGGTACGATTTCCAATATTTTATATTCGATTAGCATTTGAAAAGAAAATACAGTACATGAGAAACAATGACAATCACCTTAGACAGTGGACAAGTGTCTGCATCAAAGCACAATACAATCGGACTTCCTGCGGTTCTGCTCAGACTTGGTAACCCAGCTGGTAGTCCATTATCAAGTCTTGTTACCCATGCTGTCAGTCCATTCTCAAGTCCCATAATATCATGGATCTTTTGAAGTTCTTGGTTTGCCAGCTTGACATCCCAATCACGGAGTGATGGCCGATTGTACTTTCCTGTCAAAAATGGACTTCTTTTTCCCATTTTCTCCATGTAATTAATCTGCAACAATTAGTTAGTATTGTGTCACATAACAACTCCAAAGCATAGATCATTAATTAGAATATTTGTATGTTGAATAGAATTTGAATATTTAATGGGAACCATTATAGGCCTATCTTGGTTTCAGATGCAAATACAATGAAACCATTAAGACACACTAATGGTTTCAGTTAAAAGATATAAGATATAAAGGATAATAACAGCAATTAGCAATTAAACATAGGTTATTGCAAGTAGTTCTCAAATATGAATATTTAATGGGAACCATTATAGGCCTATTTTGGTTTCAGATGCAAATACAATGAAACCATTAAGACACACTAATGGTTTCAGTTAAAAGATATAAGATATAAAAGATGAAATACATTTAGGAATTAAACATAGGTTATTGCATTGAGGGTAGATCATTACCATTAAAAAGTGGAAGTCTGCTAGTGGATTCAAAACATCTGGAGATTGCAAGCCTTTTTTCATATAGTCCAGAACATGTGAGCACCAGTTATATGAAGATACTCCAGCTGGATCTTCCAAAATATCTGCATACTGGAGAGACACATTGCCTCTATTAGTTGGGCACAAAATGTTGTGAATGATGTAACAAATTGCACCCTTCACCCATGTTCTAGGTTTCTCTATTGTCTTCAGTGAGCTTTCCAATTCCGCAACCTTCACAATTGGAGAATAATCTCCAATCAATCCTAATTCCTTCCTCAGCCTTTTAATTGCTCCATCAGAGCAAAGGTCAGTGTCTATTTTCTTTCCAGCCGTTGGTAGTTCGTAGACTCTATGCACATCATCCTCTTTCAACATCAGGACCTCTGTATCACTCAGCCTTATCCACATATGCTCATGTTCAAATCGTTTGACAACCCAATCCACAAAAAAGGTGTGGATCCTTTTCCAGTTGCATATATGCATTATCCCTCCAAAGCCACATTCGTGTAGTTGGTCAATTATTTCCTGTTTCCTCTTTTTGGCATTTACTGAATGCATAAGTTCATAGACCTTAGGTACACTCATTTTATGCCTGAGTCTTGCATCCGCATCAGGATCTTTTGTCACAACAACTTGTTTCACATTTTCTTCACCCGAGCTTGCTTCATCAGAATCTTCTGTTGCCATTGTTGCTCTCTTTTGACGACCACGAGATGTAGAAGCAACGCTCTCACCACGTTTTGTCTGTTCTTTCTTTTTTTGGTTCTTGTTTTTGCCACGTCCCCTCTCATTTTTTTGATCACTACCAGATAACGAATCATTCTTATTCCGTTTATCGTCATCTGACGGTGTCAAACCAATACTAAATGATGGCATTTTCTGTAGTTCCTTTGATTCTTTCCCCTGTATCAAATGAAACTAGTAAGTATGGTTTCATATGGCAGAAAATAAGTCAAATACTATAAGTGTTTCATATCATGGTAGAACATAAGTTAAATACTCTAAGTATAATTTAAATTCATTGAAACCTTATGGGGGCTACTTTGGTTTCATATCATGGTAGAACATAAGTTAAATACTCTAAGTATATTTTAAATTCATTGAAACCTTAAGGGGGCTACTTTGGTTTCAGATACGTACCAAGTGAAACCATAAAGACACACTTATGGTTTCAAATAGTTTTATCTAATTTATGTTGACAGTCTGGAAGATGGTTTGTTGATGCATCTGACATTCTGGTTGATGCATCTGACAATATAAAAAAGTGATTATAGGAATTTGGGGTAAACTAATTAATTAAAAGCAACACTAATACATACATTTCTGAAAATGAAGTTGCTTAGAGAATGAGAGAATAGGCCTTTTGGAGATAAAAGACTACATCCTGTCACAAGAAGAGGGTTTTCAGTTTTCACAATGAATTGGGTTTATCATGGGTTGATGATAGAGATTGAAATTGTACTTGGAATAGAGTCAAATGCTCTAACATCTCTTATGGACACATAACTGAACTATCCCGTAGATTGTTATTAGACGTTAATTTGGTCCTGTAATATGATGTTGAAAGTTTCCCTATTTCGTCCATTTGATGAGCTACGCCTCATCGATTTGTTTAGACATTGGATTTTAAGTTTCTTTTGTCAACCTTACCCAATAACTTAAAGCATTATTCTATTGTTTCATAAAAAAAATTTGACACAAAATACACTGAAACCATAAGAGGGCTAATTTGGTTTCAGAAACAAATACATTGAAACCATTTAGCCACACTTATGGTTTCCATGACAACAAACAGGAATGCTCAAACCAAATTAATATGTAAACCAAATGAAGCAAAGTAACTCATCTCAACAAGGTAACTCATCTTAACACAATCTGATACCAAACAATTGTTATTTTTGCTCCATTCCTACCCAATCTGAAAATAGCTCTGAAACTATATTTTGTTTAGCTATCATTGAAACCATAAGAGGGCTATTTTGGTTTCAATGATAGCCTAGATCAAATAAAAAATTACCAGCATCCAGATAACATATACAATTTGTAAACTATATCATTTCAGTATATGATTTTCCCCAAATCAAAAGTTAGGTTTACACACATGCAATTACTTTACAAATTAAGCAAAATGATTTCAAACTACTAGATAAACTTCCAAAAACCATTGATGAAGTTCAAACCTGATTTGATTTCTTCTTTCTAATATATCCAGCTATATCGTTCATTATCTTGCTTTCTTCGTGTACACATGGTCCCTTATTACGTTGCTTCCGTTCCATTACGATGATGAACAGTGATGATGAAAAGTGATGATGACGATGATGACGATTATGGTTGCGCGACAGTGATGATTACGACGGTGAAGGCGATGACGAGAGGTGGTGTTGGTTATGATTCCGGCGAAGGCGATGACGTGAGGTGGTGTTGATTTTGGTCACGAAAATGACGTGTGTGAAGAAATGGGAAGTAACCGTTAGTTGGATGATAACCGTTAGCGAGGGAAGTATGTGTATCAGCAAATAGTGAGGTGGGCGCAGTATTTTAGTTGGGCTGGGCTTTCTTATGCAGCGTGCATAAGGAATGTTTAAGCATAATAACCGGACCCGATTTTTATACCCTGCAAAGTATGCGAGTTTTGCGATACCCTCTATAATTTTTTATTTTTTTTTATATTACCCTCTTGCAATGTATTTTTATTTTTTTCGCAGTTCATTTTACCCCATGGGTAAAACAAAACAACATTACAGGGGTGCAATAAACTGCGAAAAAAAATAAAAACACATTGCAGAGGGTAACATAAAAAAAATTATAGGGGGTAACACAAATCTCGCTTACTTTACAGGGGGTAAAAGCCTATTAATCCTAAAATAATTTTACATCGACAATGTATATAAATTAAATTCTAGCTTAGCTAGCTTAAAATCTAACGAATTTTAATTGAGTTTGTTTGTAAGCATGATAAATTGTTATTCATTTTAAAAAATGAAACATGATAAATGGGTTTTTTTTTCTCGTAGTGGTACTAGGGTTGAGATCTTTTATATATAAGATTGGCTAGGTCTTCTTTGCCGTCACACACTCACAGAAAAACTATGTACACTCATTTTGAGGCTTTTCCCATCAAAGACCTCAGAGATTGGAGCAAGTGATTAAGCAAAGGAAGACCCTAGTATAATATATCGATGTTTTCGATATTGACGCTTCCGGTAACGATTATTTGTGATTATGATAACCAAGTAAGTGTGTTCTAATTTCATATAATATTATGATCTCTAAATTTAATTCTTACATGTGGTATCAGAGCATAGTTAATTGTGTGATAGAGAAGATAGTTGAATATTTGCTTAAATATTTTAAAAATTTTGGATTTATAATTCAACTATAATTCTCTATCAAGTGGAAGAGTTTTACATGTCAATTATCTATAAATGTTTATATGAGACTTAAATTGAGGAAATAGTCTATGTTATTTATAAAAGTTAGCGACTATTTGTTTTACATCCTCAATTTTTTATTTAAAATTGAAGTCTCTTACTTTTCCGCTGCATAAATTATTTAATTATATATTCTGAGTTGACTGTTTAATAGTAATGATCTCTCTCCCTAATGCATTGAATGAATTATAACATGTTGAGAATGCAAATTAAAACAATGATTGACCAATTCTGAAGCACTAAACGATGCATAAATTTTTACTGAGTCATGTTCTGACAAGAGATATTGATTCCTATTCAAGAAGATTTCATGTGTTGGTATAGGCCGTTACCATCAAAGTGGGACCGCTTATATTGATTGATGATTTTTTTTTGTAGTCTGAGGAATATTTTTAATTGTGGTGTGTGATTCTCTGTCTAAAGTTGATTATTATATGTTATAATTAAAAATTGATTTGAGATAAAGTTATTGAAGAATGTATTGAACGGAGGAATTGTCTGCCTAAAGGTGACAACTTTCAAAGTTCAATGTATACTCATTGATTAACTCATCCGAGGTTTTGATTGAGGATTTGACCTTAGTTTGTGCATTCTGCCTAAAGGTGATTGTACTATTATATTGGCCTCATTAATGCATTCTGATTTTGATTTAAGAATAAATTTCTCCACACAATTCTTATGTTTCCATTGAAATGTTGAACATTTTTGTAAGTGAGAGTTAACTAAGTTCTTTTGATATGTTTGATTAGTGGGAGTTTTGAATAGAAAAATAATTATGATTCTTTTGAAATGATTGATTAGTGGGAGTTTGAATTTTATATCAACTCCTTTATAATGTTGAAATTATCAAATGTAAATATATTATAGCTCAGTGTTATTCAGGATCACTTAGCCGGTGATCAACACTAGTTTGGAGCTGAGGCATTATGTGTAAATATAAATAAATTATACCTCAGTGTTGTTGGGATCACTTAGCCGGTGATCAACACTATTTTGGAGCTGAGGCATTATATAAATAAATTAAAGCTCAGTGTTGTTGGGATCACTTAGCCGGTGATCAACACTATTTTGGAGCTGAGGCATTATATAAATAAATTAAAGTTCAGTGTTATTGGGATCACTTCGCCGGTGATCAACACTATTTTGGAGCTGAGGTGTTATGGTATCTTAAGAACCACGTAATTTCTCTGGCTTTCAGGCACTTGAGAGAAATTATGTCTAAAATTTGTGCTCATGTTGATTGGATCATTATACCGCGGTGATCAACACTATTTTGGAGCACAGACATTGTGGTATCTTATGGACCATAAAATCTCTCTAGCTTTGAGGCATTTAAGAGAGATTTAGGACTGACAAAGAAAATGATAGTATGGTTGTTGGATCACGATGGCATATCATTTTCTTGCTACACTCTACACAAATGACTAGTTGACAGAGTTTGGTGGTATTTGTAACCATGGAAGGTATTGTATCAATAAGGATATAATTACCGCTGTATCATTTAATTTTTGTTGGATGGAGTCTTAATTAAATGTTGCATCTTGGGATCATTGTGGCCACATAAAATAAATATGTTATCAGCCCGAGAGTCGTTTTCAAAATATTTTCTTCAAATTAAATTTACACAATTGATTTTGCCCAAGTGGGAGAATTTTAGAATATTTTCAAATATTCTGTGGGCTGCAATCAATTGTGAGTTTTGGTTTTAATAAAAACGGGTTGATGTTGTTGTGGTCCAGTCGATGATGCTTAAGCCCGACAAACGTGATCAGTAATAATGGGCTTCGGACACCGATTCAGATTTGTGTAGAATAAAGTGTAGGCCCAACTCTAGGGTCCATGATGGGTGGTACTAGGGTTGAGATCTTTTATATATAAGATTGGCTAGGTCTCCTTTGCCGTCACACACTCGCAGAAAAACTATGTACGCTCATTTGAGGCTTTTCCCATCAAAGACCTCATAGATTGGAGCAAGTGATTAGGCAAAGGAAGACCATAGTCTAATATATATGTTTTCGATATTGACACTTCCGGCAACGATTATTTGTGATTATGATAACTAAGTAAGTGTGTTCTAATTTGATATAATATAATGATCTCTAAATTTGATTCTTACAGGTTGATGATGCAGGTATTTATAAAGGGTTTCAAATTGGTTCAAATAGAGACTTCTGCATTTCACATTTGCAATTTGTGGATGATATTTTAATTTTAGGCGTGAAAAGTTGGGAATGTTACAACAAAAAAGGTGAATTTATTGATTTTTGAATTGGTCTATGGTGAATTTTTTAATTTTTTAATTGAGTTTGAGGCATCGTTTTGTTGTTTAAGAAGAAAATAGTCTTCTAGATTGTATTGCTTTGCAGGATTGTTTTTATTGATGACGGATTGTAGATTGTCAAATATGTGATTTTGAATCATTGTGTTTGATCGAAGGTTTATGATTGATGACAGGAATTTTTGCAGTATTTTAGGTAGTATTATTAGTATTAAAATGATCAAGACAGACTCAAATATCAATAAAAACCTGAAGAATCGAGAAAAAGCTTCAAGACAAGGTGGAGAAACGCAAAAGACAAGAAAAAACCAAAAAATGAAGAATATCAGCTCATCGTGTCACGATGGCATCCAACGTGACACGATGGAAGCTCCTTGCTCGCCAAGACAAGATCAATTATATTTTTGAAGAGAATCTTAGCATCGTACCACGATGAAGCTCAACGCAGTACGATGGCTTTGCGTGGTGATCACGCAGATCAAACGCACAGGATCAGTTATAATTTTGAACTGAATCTGTCCATCGTGACACGATGGACCTAGCGTGTCACGATGGCTTGCTGAGGCCCATTACCAAAAGTATAAATAGAGCCTCCAAAATTCATTATTTTGCATTCAGAAATAGAAGAACTTTCTATTCCTTTTGGAGAGAAGTTGGAGGAGCTCTAAGGGCATAGTTTTCTCCCCTTACGGGAAAACTAACTCAGCAAGGTATGATTCTTTAGGCTTTTTATAGTTAAATTCTTGTAATTTAATTATGTAGTCTTTTGTAATAATTCCTTAGGTTGTGGTGGAGAAGATGAACTCCCCGATGAATACTTGGGTCATGTAATTGAGTCAAAGTTATAATAAATCGTCTTTATAAATTATTATTTGTTATTTATTTTCTTGCTTTAATATCGTTAGTCGAAATCTTGGCCGGATAAACGACGACGTCTTAGAATAAATAATTAGGGTTTACTTTAATAGTAGCATATTAGGGTTCTCTCTATTATTTGTCCGGAACTAGTAATAAATAACACTAGGTTAGAGGAACGGCAAAACACTCTTGAACTAGTTATGACTTAATAATTAGAGGAAGAATCAGGAACTAGTTGTAATAACAATTAGAACTGAACAACCATAACTAAGATCTAGGGGTATTGGATGGTCGATGGTCATAATGCATGTTTGTAAATAACTCTACCTAGTAATTTAGGGTATGTGACAAAGCGAGGTTAGGCTCTCGTACCTTAGTTGCAAAAGTAGTGGGACTTTGCCTACATAGGGTAGCTGTAAAGTGCTACTAAATCAAGGATAGAATCGACGCCCGATAATAGTACGAATGACTATGTTATACACCGATTATGCCAAGTATGAGGGAGGGAGTAAGTTCAACCACCATGCATATCCTCTATGTTTCTGAATCAAACCTTTTATTTTTCTTGCAAGCATATCGCTCTTCTATAAATTAAAAACTCTTTTTCTAAAAACCAAAGCGAATGCAAAAACAAACAAACTGGAATAGCACTAGCGAAGGTTTGACATGATCCCTGTGGATACGAACTCATTCTAGACACCTAGAGTGTGAATTATTGCTCGACGACAAACTGGTCCACTTGCCAGAACCCAGTCAAGCTTTTGGCGCCGCTGCCGGGGATTGTGTTCACAAAACTTTGTTAGAATTATTCTAGTTTGTCAAAAAATTAAAAAATACAAAAAAATTAAAATATCAAAAATCTTGTTAATGATTGTGGATTTAGATCTGTGAAATTCTGGCTAAGGCAAAGTCAAGGTATTTAAGCGATCCTAGTGATCCACCTCACTTACCTGGGAATTTTCATGGTGACAAAGACGCATGAAACAAAACCAAAAATATTTATAAATACCTTTTCCAGTGCTACTGATGGTATTCATTTGTTGTGCTTGATGACAGGAAAGAAAGTATCCTACCACCAAAGCCATGGGAGACAAACCAAGGATCACTGTGGGAGATTACTACCAAAAGTACGGTGACATACTGGACCTCGAAGTGTCATCACCAAAAACCCCAGACAGCTCGGATGGGATACATTGGGATGACCTGGTAGATGCAGATGTTGAATCAATAGGGGAAAATTCCCCAGAAATCAAAGTAACATCACCAGGTTGCAACAAGGAAGTACACACCTACAAAGACAGTTTAAACTTTCTTGATCTACCACCCAGTAAAAAGTGGGTAGAGTACGACAAATAGACGAAACAGAAGAACCAAAGCTGCCACCCAAAAAGAAAGATCCTGAAAGCGTCACCATGGTCTGTCAAATAGGGGAAGAAGGAGTCAATGCATTATGTGATGTGGGCTCAAGTGTGAATGTCATACCATTATCTTTGGCAGACAAATTCAAGCTCAAATTACCAACTGCAGGTACAGCTAAAGAACTCATATTAGCTAACCAATCAACCATTCGATCAGCAGGTACAATAGAAGATGTCCTGGTGAAAGTCCAAGACCTGGTTTTTCCAGTAGACTTCATGATCCTAGACATTGGAGAAGATGAAGAACATCTCATCATCCTAGGAAGACAATTCCTAGCCACGAGCGGGGCCATCATTGACATGGATCTTGCTGAGATGACACTAAGGAGTGGAGAACAGGTAATCACCATTCCGACTTCCAAGACGAACAGGGACGAATGCTGCAAGCTCGAATGGAAGAATGAAGAAGCTACACCATCGACTCCAGCTCAGGTGAATTTGAAGATAGAGATAGAAGAGCTGGGGGGATGAAATGACGCAGCTACAGGTAGAAGCAAAGGCCGAGGAGGAACCCGAGAGGCTGACTGACAAAATGAAGAGGCTGACTATTAAGGTAGAAATCCAGGTACCACGGGTCAAAGCATGGGGAAGAAACCGAAAAGCGGCCAGAAGATCTAAGTTTGGGGTTAACACGCCACCTCTGAAGAAGCCAGCTGCTTCAGGAAGAAATATACGGTTTCAGAAGGTAGAGGAGAACCGCTGGGTCAGCATACCACATGAAGAAAAGAAGGATAGTCCACCAAAAGGCAAAGGTAAATCGATCATCAAACCAGTTGCTTCAGATGATGATGGAAGGATCTGTTTTGCCACCTTCAAAGAAAAACAGGACCCAGAGAAGTACGAGAAGAGCACCAAGAAGGAGGGAGCTAAGGCGGAAGCTCCCAAAGAAGAGAGAAACATGCGAACATATCCTCTGTAATGGAGGAAATGCGTCAAGCTAATGAGACGCTAAACAAGCGATGTTTGGGAGGCAACCCAGGGTTATTATCTAAGTATTTCTAATTCAATATTTTGTTTCAGTAATTTCAATTCAGTATTTGCTCTAGTTTTTCAATTCAATAAAATGTACTCAGAATTCCAGCATGTCATATTCATCTGTTAACAGCCCCTGTCTTACCAAAAAAAAATTAAATAATTGTTGTTGTTTATTATCTTGTGCATGAGAAACTGTTATAGGTAAGATTGCAGCGAAGTAAGTTGTAAATGCTGATGATCTGAATTTTGCACCTTAACACAAACACCAAAGGTGAATGCTCCGAAAAGCGGAAGTTCGGGGGACAATGAGACGAGTGAAGAAGCGGTGTCTGCGGATAAGTGTTCACGCCTTCAGATACCTAAGCCAAGTGAGGATTTGAGCCAAATATTTCCAAAGGTATTACCAATTTCTTTCGATCCATGAGAGTTCTGCACTGTTGTTTATTTTTCAGAACTTACTCCAATTCTCTATAACTGGTTAATTTATTAAATTATGCATTGAGACAATTTTTTGTTATAACTCAGAGCCTTTTTTAAGCCACCCTGATAAATATTATTATCATTTGCTAACCACTTTGAGTCGTAAAAAAAATATATCCCTTTTCTTTCGGTAACAAACCACGATACAAGCCTATAGACCAGAAAAACAATGAATTACCCTCTTTTGGAGTTAGGTAATAAGTTCTCTGATCATAGCAACAATCAAAGTTTGGGGTTGCTCATGGAACTAGCAACAATTCAAGTTTGTGGTGGGTATACAGAGAACTATCACTACAAAAAAAATAAAAAAAAAGAGACGGGAAAAATCCCTAAAAAAATAGTCTCGACAATATATATATATATATATATATATATATATATATATATATATATATATATATATATATATAAAGAAAAGAGACGGGAGAACATCAAAAATCCTTAAAAAAATAGTCTCTACAAAAACAGTGATAGAAAAAGAACCACAAACGTCTCTCCGATTCTATTCTCTAAAAATACCAAAAATCAAAAGGTACCCTATGGAATAAGGTTGCGTACACAAAAAGTGATGCAGGAGCAATTCAACACAACTGCGGCCGATAATATTTTATTTTATTATTTGTTTTTTTAGTTTATTTTGATTTCAATATTATTAGAATTAAGTTAGAATTAAAATAAACAAATATATCTTTTAGGTTTAAGTTAGAATAAAATATATATATATATATATATATATATATATATATATATATATTGTAAAATTCTGTTTTATTTTAAAACATATTTGTTTCTATTTTGTAGTATTAGGTTTATTTTACTATTTAAAGACTCAATTGTAACATTGAAAAAAAACTTTTTGATTGAATAAAAATAGAGAGAATTTTCTCAAGTTTGGTGGATTCCAAATTTTACACTATGGTGGATTCCAATTTTATTTCAAGAGTTTTATCTGGTGGATTCCGGATATTCTCTTTCTGGTGGATTCCAGAACACTATTTGGTGGATTCCAAATAGTTATTCGACGGGTTTGTTGCTTGCGAACCCTTGTTCTTATTATAGGATTAGCGCTTTCTAAATCCTTTTCGCTTCCGTACTGCGTCAAAAAGGAAACAAAGTAGTACTTAACTCCAAGTTTAGCCTACTTATCCCAAAAATGTCCTACCTTGACCCTAGCCACGTTATAACCCTTAGAGACCTCCCAAAATGCATATTTATTAAATTTTGACAGGTTACTTAGAATTCTTGCAAGCCTATGGTAAAATGGCAGGTTGTGCGATGATTGAGAATATCCCTTTCAATTCGAGTGAAAATGTGAGAGAGAAAAGGTTGAACATGGACTCTTGCAGACACTTGTCCGACTCGCTACTATCAACGTCTCCTGAACCAAGCAAGACTGAGTATTGCACGCTGCGGTAAGAATCAGCGGTACCATTGCTGAACAAGTAAGGGTGTAAAATTCCTATCATCTTTGTTTATTTCTTAACTCGCTAACGATCTTGTCTGACAGCATGTTACTTGAGGACAAGCAACAATTTAAGTTTGGGGTTGTGATGACATGAATTTCTGCAGTATTATAGGTAGTATTATTAGTATTAAAATGACCAAGACAGGCCCAAATATCAACAAAAACCTGAATAATCGAGAAAAAGCTTCAAGACAAGGTGAAGAAACGTAAAAGACAAGAAAAAGTCCAAAAATGAAGAATATCAGCCCATCGTGTCACGATGGCATCCAACGTGACACGATGAAGCTCCTTGCTCGCCAAGACAAGATCAATTATATTTTTGAAGAGAATCTTAGCATCGTACCACGATGAAGTTCAACGCAGTACGATGGCTTTGCGTGGTGATCACGTAGATCAAACGCACAAGATCAGTTATAATTTTGAATCGAATATGCCCATCGTGACACGATGGACCTAGCGTGTCACGATGGCTTACTGAGGCCCATTACGAAAAGTATAAATAGAGCCTCCAAAATTCATTATTTTGCATTCAGAAATAGAAGAACTTTCTATTCCTTTTGGAGAGAAGTTCGGAGGAGCTCTAAGGGCATAGTTTTCTCCCCTTACGGAAAAACTAACTCAGCAAGGTATGATTCTTTAGGCTTTTTATAGTTAGATTCTTGTAATTTAATTATGTAGTCTTTTGTAATAATTCCTTAGGTTGTGGTGGAGAAGATGAACTCCCCGATGAATACTTGGGTCATGTAATTGAGTCAAAGTTATAATAAATCGTCTTTATAAATTATTATTTGTTATTTGTTTTCTTGCTTTAATATCGTTAGTCGGAATCTTGGCCGGATAAACGGCGACGTCTTAGAATAAATAATTAGGGTTTACTTTAATAGTAGCATATTAGGGTTCTCTATATTATTTGTCCGGAACTAGTAATAAATAACACTAGGTTAAAGGAACGGCAAAACACTCTTGAACTAGTTATGACTTAATAATTAGAGGAAGAATCAGGAACTAGTTGTAATAACAATTAGAACTGAACAACTGTAACTAAGATCTAGGGGTATTGGATGGTCGATGGTCATAATGCATGTTTGTAAATAACTATACCTAGTAATTTAGGGTATGTGACAAAGCGAGGTTACGCTCTCATAGGTACCTTAGTTGCAAAAGTAGTGGGACTTTGCCTACATAGGGTAGCAGTAAGGTGCTACTAAATCAAGGATAGAATCGACACCCGATAATAGCACGAATGACTATGTTATACACCGATTATGCCAAGTATGAGGGAGGGAGTAAGTTCAACCACCATGCATATCCTCTATGTTTCTGAATCAAACCTTTTATTTTTCTTGCAAGCATATCGCTCTTTTATAAATTAAAAACATTTTTCCTAAAAACCAAAGCGAATTTAAAAACAAACAAACTGAAATAGCATTAGCGAAGGTTTGACACGATCAATGTGAATACGAACTCATTCTAGACACCTAGAGTGTGAATTATTGCTCGACGACAAACTGGTCCACTTGCCAGAACGTAGTCAATGATCTTACCTGATCAGAATGACCCCGCCGGTTATCCTTGAGCACGAGCAAGCCCCTTGTTGAAGCGGAAGGGGGTTGTGTACCTGTATACGCTCCGACGCTCAAGTCAGTTTGTGCAGAGAATGGTTTTCAAAGGTAACGATTGCGTACCTGACTCCTTAAGAATGAGGAGTATATATAGGCCCCAGCGCTGGGCCAAGGCCCCTAATGGGCAATAAATGCCCATTAAGTGGCTGCCGGAAAACGGCTGAGGAGCCCCGATGAGCAGTTAATGCTCATCATTCCGGTGGTCGGCCGTTACAGAATGTTGAGATCCTGCGACCATTGACCTGAAATTCTGGGTCGTTTACAGCGGGCTGTGTCTATGAGGGAGGAGAATGTGCCTTAAGGTCCAATCCAAAATAGAAGCCCCCTCAAGTCGTTATGCTTGTCAACGAGCATGATGACTTAGAACTTTGGCCATAAGGCCTTTGGTGTTTGAGTAAAAATGACGAGGATCCAGGAGTTGTGACGATTCAGAGCTTTGGTCACAAGACTTCCGTCATTAGTGGGCACGACTATCGAGGATTCGAAATTTGTTTACCCGTATTTGAGGAGCTATTTAATTCCTCGTGAAGCATTTGTTTACGAGGATCGTTCCAAGAATTTCGCGTTTTATTCCCTCGAGGAGAATATTATGCCTGAATTTTCAACTCCTCGCAAATAAATTATACGAGCATAAAACTCTAATATGGACTTGAGGCTTTTTATTGAAGATCTCGCTATTAATTGCGAGGATTTAATTTGCCATTATCCGTTGAGATTTTCTCGATGATTACGCCGTTGATCGCGACGAGATTTTCGTAGAGATTTCCTAGGGTTCCGCAAGATTTTAGCGTTCAGTGGATGTGACTTGAAAGGACAAGCCACTTCGCCTTCAGTTGACACGTGTAAAGGCTACTCAAAACGCTTGAGTGCCTGGTAGCGTAGTCACTGTTCACGAGGACGCTTCTTAGTCGTTGGATTTTCGCGCCTTTTCGTTTATGTGATGGTTCAATCTGAAGCGTTGGGTCTTTTTTGAATAGAAGCCTTTGGATCAAAGCAAAGGTTCAGATTTAGGTGGTGCCCCTCCCCTTCGAGCAGACGCGTCTGTATGTGATTTCTCTATATATAGAGAAAAGGAGGGATTTTTAAAGTTCACTTCATTTTTCCCGTTTTAAACTTCTGTGTTGAAGGTCATTTCTCTCCAACTTCCTTTTCATCCGTTTTCTGGAAGATCAAAGCTTTCACTTGCATCCGTCATGAATTCTTGTTTCCCAACTCAAATCATTTAATCAAGTAAGTGTTTTACTCCTTTTTCTCTTTTACAGTATTTTGATGATGTTGCTTTAGTTTAGGATTTCCTTTGATTTCTGATACGGTGGTTGGGGGTTTGTAAGTGATGGTTAACGCCCTTTACCCCCCTTAAAATGGTAATTTTGGTAGGAAAACTACATTTTTATGGCGTTTGGCGTGGTGGTTGTTGGCGTTTATCGCCTTTACAACTTCCATTTCTACCATTTTAGAACTGTTTAACTGATAACATAGCGACCACTCATAAGTTCCAACCTCGAGCACTCATAGAAGAAAACGAGTGCTCGTTGGGCTTTAGTTTTAGGTAGTAGTATGTTAAGTATTCGTAGCATCCTCGCTATTCGTATTTTTGCGAGCATTTGGTTTTTACCTTTGTTGTGCGGGCAGCGTTATGGGTTAGTAAAGCGCATATCCACGCCCTTTCACTTGAACGGCGGTGGAAGGGGGTTGTGTATCTCTATACACTCCGACGCTCAAGTCAGTTTGTGCAGAGAATGGTTTTCAAAGATAAAAATTGCGTACCTGACTCCTTCAGAATGAGGAGTATATATAGCCCCCAGCTAGGGCTGGAAATGAGTCGAGTCGAATCGAATCTGTCTGAGCTCGACTCGACTCGATAAGAATTGGTTCGGCTCAAAACTCGGCTCAAGTTCGAAACGAACTATTTTTTCAGCTCGAGTTCGGCTCGTTTATAGTTCGCGAGCAGTTTGGTTCGACTCGTTAGGTTCAGTTCGTTTACTCGAATACATAGTTTAAAAGTCAATTTTTATTAAAAAAAGTGAAATTTTATATATTTGACCTTTTAAATTAATTTTTTTAAAAGAAAGAAATTGAAATACAATAAAAAGTATCCCAATAGCAAATTAATTCAAAGCTACAAGAAAATAAAGACATTGAAACAAACCAAAAAATAAGTAAAAATAAATATATTAGTGCATTATATTAATTGAAAAAAAAATTTATTGATATCTTTTTGCCAAGTTTTTTATAAAACAAAGTTTATATATATATATATATATATATCGAGCTGGTTCATGAACCAAACGAGTCGAACTGCATACCGTTCATGTTCGACTCATTTAATTAACGAACTTAATTTTCAGCTCAAGTTCAGCTCAATTGGTTCATGAACCAAGTTCAACGAGTTAATTAGCGAATCGAATCTCGAACTATTTTCGAGTTGGTTCGATTCATTGTCATCCCTACCCCCAGCGCTGGGCCAATGCCCCTAATGAGCAATAAATGCACATTAAGTGGCTGCCGGA
The DNA here is from genome assembly GCA_954870985.1 of Trifolium fragiferum. Taxonomy (NCBI): domain Eukaryota; kingdom Viridiplantae; phylum Streptophyta; class Magnoliopsida; order Fabales; family Fabaceae; genus Trifolium; species Trifolium fragiferum. Next base: position 38,476,804 of record OX940790.1, on the reverse strand, counting down.
AAACGGCTGAGGAGCCATGATGAGTAGTTAATGCTCATCATTCCGGTGGTCGGCCATTACAGAATGTTGAGATCCTGCGACCATTGACCTGAGATTCTGGGTCGTTTACAGCGGACTGTGTCTATGAGGAAGGAGAATGGGCCTTAAGGTCCAGTCCAAAACAGTTTATGTCTTTGTTTGAAAGCTCTTGCAGAGTCGATTACCAACAAAGGATAATTTGTTTAGGCGTGGTGAGATACCAAAGTCGTCTCTTATAAGTGTTGTATGTTGCTCTTATGCAAGGAGTTTGAATCATATTCTATTTTATTGTTCGATTTATGGTACAATTTGGGGTTATATTCTTTATCAGTTGATTGTTCATAGTGCGTTATCTAATAACATCTTTGATCATGCTCGACAATTATATGTGGCTTAGCTAATAATTTGAAGTTTGTGAAGAGTGTGTTCAATATTATTTGATTGGCATGCACTTGGTCAATTTAGAAAGAAAAGAATAATTGTTTATTTCGTCGAAAGGTCATTTTTATATATAATATCTTTGAGAAAGTTATTTTTAGTATATGGTGGTGGCTCAAGACAAAATGTTTTGATTTTAATTACGATTTTCATCAATGGTCAAATTGTAAGATACTTATTTCATCTTACTTTTTCATATTAGGGATAATATTGTCACATGTATGGTTTTATACTCTAAATTATAATTTTATTCAAGTTTTTATCTAAAAAATATTAATTAAAGAGGTAAAAGGGATATAATGAACCACAAGACAATTTTTTTTCACAGTACAGCTATAAAAAATATTAAAATATCTATTTTATTTTAAAATACACAAAAATATTATCTTTCTATCTTTTTTTAGTACAATTTTATCATGTCATGTACTATCTTATTCTGTCATATATTATTTCTGTTTAATATTTAGGGTCTGTTTGACCTAACTTATTTTTGAGCTTATGCAAACAGTTTATGCAATATAAATTAGGTTTTATGTTATTTTACAAGTTCAAACTAGTGAAAATTGATTTTTTATAAGCTATTTTATCATAAACTGCCTTGAAGAACTTATAATAGTACATAAAAATTGCATAAGTTGTTTGCATAAATCAAAAATAAGTTAGGCCAAACTAACCCTTATTATTTTACAAATCAAAGGGATGCAAATAGTTTAAGTTGAAATTCAAATTTTCTCACAGTGTATAAGGGTCCGTTTGACCTAACTTATTTTTGACTTTATGCAAACAGCTTATGCAATATAAATTAGATTTTTGACTATTTTATAAATTTAAACTAGTAAAAATTGAATTTTTATAAGGTATTTTATCATAAACTACCTTGAAAAACTTATAATAATACATAAAAATTGCATAAGCCGTTTGCATAAACTCAAAAATAAGCTAGGCCAAAAGGGCCCTAAGTCTATTAACCGGTTGAAAAATAAATTTGGAAGAATAAGTGGTGGCTTGTGATTGGTGTATGTTAGTGTATGTCTAACAAGTGTTTAGCTCATGGCAGCTTGTGGTTGGCGTTGCTTTTGGGACAACAAACACACGAGAATTTTTGAGGTAGTCATTGCCTTAACGCCACAACAACTAATAATCTTTGTTTGTTAATATCCACAATTATTGTGGTCCATTCCCTTCATTATTCCACTTCTTGCTTCTTGTATTATCTTTTTCTACTCTATTCTATCAAACCTCTATTCGGTGATTATATTTATATCATAAAGTGGAATCAAATATTATTACTCTCTCCATACCAATATTTGAGCCTTCAATAGAATCTGTATCTGCTTCTGTTTTTTACAGGTATTAACTAAATAAAACCTCTCACATATATTATTTAGTTCATTAGTTTCTGTGTCTTATATTCATTTTGTTTTGTTTGCTATATTAAGATTAATAGAGGCACTTCCTTGCTGGTTTTACTGGAAATGATATTTCACTTGCCATATTATAACATGTTTCATATGGTTTTATTCAATAAGTTAGAGCTGGCTAATAAATTGTGTGTTTCAGATGTTTACTATAATTTACCACATAGATAGTGGAAACAATTGATATTAATTGTGATTAGGAAAATGATTGGAATACTTTTTACTTTGTTTTAGTTAGATCTAGCTAATAGATTGTGTATTTTTTTATTTTCACCACCAGTTTAATCTGATTCGGGGGTCAGATCTGACATCAAGTGATTTCAGTCTTCTCCCGATCGCAGTTGCGGGGGATCGAACCTAGATTGTGTGTTTTAGATGCTTGCTATAGTCGTAGTTACTAGTTAGGAGCACAGTTTGTTTTTACTTAGTGTGTCACAAGGGCACAAAGATTGTCTCTTGTTTAAGAACAAGCATATATAGTTTTTTTTTTGTTGCCAAGTCTAACAATGTTTTATACTTTCTTTGTATTTTGTTATGAAACTGAGTGCAGGACACAATGAACATTATGTCCACCAAAATGTCCACCAACCAGTGTGGTTGGCCACTGAGAATTCAAGATCATCCTGACAAAGGAAATATTAACAAGGCTCCATTTTCAGGATATCATTCTCCCTCCAAAGGATTGCACTTCCTTAATGTTGCTCATCATAAATGTCGCCATAGTGTCAGAAAATGTCGGCCTATTTTTTCTAGTACAGTGAATGACAATATCGATCCATATGATTCAGATGACAGTAACAAGAACAAATCTCAGAACAATGATGAAATCAGAGGAGGAGGAGGAGGAGGAGTATGTTGATTTCTCACTTGCCTTCTGTGCATGACTGTGTTTAAATCATTGCATTGTAAAAAACCTCAACATGTATTTCTTTTAATTATTTTTGTTTTGGAAATTTGGCCTAAACAGTGATTATAGGTGGTATACATTCCTTAATCCTATATGTTTTGGTTATATATCTATGTTGAAGCTCTCAGTTCTGAGAATGATGCATTGAGTGTTAATTAATTTTCCATTGTTGTGCATACTTCTCGGTCTGTTTTTATTTTATTTTTTTGAAAAAATGATCAGGTGAATAGTGAAATGCTCAGAGAGAGTCTTGAGAAAATAGTCGGTACAGATGATTCCAGGTTTAGTGGATTTGACCTTGCTACTCTTATCAGGAAAAAATATGGGAAATCTTATGATGTCCAGTTGATTAAGAAGGTGAGTTTCTTACAAGTAGAATTACATGAGAGATTCTTGTCCTTAATTTTTTTTTTTTTTATAGATATTATGAGGATTTATATAAGGCGCCGTTTGTTCTTATACATTCTAGGACCGGAAATAAGAATATATATTATATCATATGTGTTATCCTTTACAATTGTTTTGGTAGATTTAAGAAAGAGAGATAAGAGAGAAATTGAGTATTTCAATGGCTTGGAAGAGGAAATACATTACCTGTATCTCTTATATTTACCGATTCGGATAAACAAGAAGCATGGCATGAGATACGCGAAAGCTAAATTTCCGATAGCTCCATTTCTTTGCACATTCAAACAAAATGTTAGGTTATGTCTTTCTCCTTATTTTGCTGTTACGCCATTTTATGCAGGAATTCATGGGAAGAAATCTCCTTGCTATGAATGTCATGTGGAAGTACGCGGAGCAGGTGATAAAACTCTTGTGCTACATTTTTTTTTTTCCTATGGATATGACATGTGAATTAAGTATATTACTTTCCATTGAAATGTACATTTCAGACATCAAGATAAAAAAGGAAATAGTATTTAACAACTCTTAAGATTATCTATGTAATAGTATTTCAGTATGTAATGTGCAATATTTTTTGCTGTTATAGAGATCATTCCCATTGACTGAAGAAGAGTATATTTTGAGACTTGATGATGTTGCAAATTCATTAAAATGTTGGGGAGCTGTATCACATATTCGGAACAGCCTAGCAAAGTCGAAAGAACGACCTCGGATAGGGAAGGTAAATTTATGCTCTTCTGTCATATGTAACCTTTCTTAGAGAAAACATAAGACACAAATTTGAAACACAATAGAACAAAATCAGCTTAATGTGTAGCAGCTATGGGCTATCCTAATTAATACTTGATCTAGAAAAAAAAATTATTGTAACCTTTAGGAGAGGAAAAAGAGAAGAGCTATAAAGAAAGAAAACACTTCCAAGAAAAAACAATGGCATGTAAACTTTTTTTTTCCTTCTAATTCTTTGTTATTTGGTGCAGGCTGTAAGCATTTTTATAGATATGGATGAATCTGGTGCACGTGCAAACGAGTGGATCTACAAATAGATTTGCACTGATGAATTGAAATTCATCTCAAAGGTGGAATCTATAGCCAACAGGACCACCCTTTTTTGTGAACTTGGGGATTTATTATACATTTACACTTGGATAGTAACAAAATATACAGAATCTTTCTAACATTTTCATTTGTATTACTTCAATCAAGGCAATTGTATTTTGTGTTCTTCCTGTCCTATTACCTCTGTTTACTATATTGGTGTAAATTGGAATCAATATAAGAAAAGCAGCCATATTAATTTAAATTTTAATAAAATTCTCTTCAGTTTAGGGCAGATATGCTATCCTTTGTGAGGAACCATTCCTTGAGAGAATCGCTTGTATAGTGTGAAATATTTGAATCCTTTGCAAATTAAACATTGCAGCTGACTGTGCAACTGCTTGGATAGAAAACTAAATGAAAGAATGCAAAGAAAAAAACAATTCATCCTTATAATATAATTTATAAAATTGCAATATACTTTCTCTTCAAGCCAGTACTATTGACAGCTTCCAGTTCATAAGTATAATATAAAATTATAAAGCATACAGGCTAGAAGGCAACACATTTTACAAAAAATCAAAAAACTTAGTGGTAAAAATTGCAGGCTATAATTTACATGTTATTTAATCCATCTTTTTCCTGTTTTCTTTACAATAAATATAACCAACACCTCTTATACATTAGCTAATAACGAAAACCTCTATCACATGCTATAAGGAGCCGGATCAGTTAACTTAATTCTATATAAAATTAAGAATAATTCTTTGCTTTGAAGGATCAAGACTACAAAAGTTTCCTTTTCTCTCCTCGTCTAAAAATGAAAGAAGGAAACCTGAATTGAATCTTTTTCTAAGAGCTGCTATTTTGAAATGGTTGCAACTGACACTGGTCCTCCATTGTTGGTGTGTTTAAGAGCTTCCTGAGAGAACGATACTGCAGGCGGACATTCTCTCCGGATCCAATAATCTTGAGCAAATACCTGTACAAAAGATCGACATTAAATGAGATTTCCAGTCAGAACTAATATATAGTATTCCAAAGAACACAAAGTGTTATTAGATAAAGTTTGCAAATTAACCACATAGAATAAAAAAGCATCATCAACAACCAAACCCACCTATGTACGGCCCTCAATAACATTCTAAATTATCATAAATAGATCATAATTGTCTTGTGTTATACAAAATACAAAGTTGTTACAACTATACAGGATAACGAGTCAGCTAAGGTTCAGCAATTTGAACTAATTGAAACAAATTAAAATCATTCAGAAAAGTTGAAATTATAGAGTTGATTACGACAGGGTTTGCTTTGATAAAAATATCCAAAAAATTAAGTCAATCGAAGAGGAACATAATTGCATACGTAAATTACTCATGCACTCGCTATAGCATGTGAAATAGTAAAACAGAGCATATACAAAATCTCTCTATCCCCTCTCAGGTAGCACATTTAGACAGTTAACCAATTAGTTAGTTACTCAATAGTTAGTTGATGTTATTAACAGTTAAGAGAGGTATGGCAGCAACAAAAACCAAATATTTATTCACTGAGTAGAGTTGGTTACTAATATAAGACGATGTTATAATTTCCTATGGTCCTAACATGTATTAGGTTTGATCTATTTAGCTGTAAATCTCTCTTGATGGTTTTAATGTGGCCTAGAATTTTTCTTCCGCCTACCTTTACCTCCAACTATTGCACTAATCTTAATTGGTCAACCTTCTATGTCAATGTCTCTACGGATTTTCTCGAAACATATCCCCCAAGAGCTGAGAGTCTGAGAGATGAAACTCTTACCTTTTTTTCTACACAGGATGCTACCCCAATTTTCTGAGAGATGAAACTCTTACCTTTTTTTCTACACAGGATGCTACCCCAATTTTCTCTCAAATAGTTACTAGTATATTCCTGATTCTCCCTTGTTAGTAATCACATTGCTGGCTCTTTACCACCCAACATTCAATACCATGCAAAATGGCCTAGAATTCTAAGAACACTGGTCAACATTTCACCTGGGATAGTATAAACAGTCACGGGGTAGCAACTCAAGGTACAAGAGAAAACTTTGTGCATAGATCTATTGCCACTGCTGTGTGATTTATTATGAGAACAACCATCACAAATAATTCAATCTTATGGTGCTTCACTATTTGCATATGGTCCTTTTTTGAATGCTCAGCTTGTATAGGCAATTGTTTAATCTTGCATGAAGTAGAATGATGGCTAGGAGGATTTGAAAAGGATTATGGCATTTAGATTCCAAGGTTAGTCAAAGCTTAACTCAAGACCATTCGTTGTGTTTAGTTTCGTTTTGCAACTACACATGGCTTTAAGTATGAGAGTGCATATAGATAATACTTGAGTGTAACTCCCATCCAATGCACAAAAAATAACCTGTCCAAACCATGAGGAAAAAGCATAGCAAAAGCTAATAGTTGATAGAAAAGGCGGAAAAATCAATGCGGGGAGACTAGCCACAACCTACATCCAGGAAAGTTTTATTTCAAATGTAGATGAGAGGAGAGAGGGAAGCATCTAGACCTTTGATAAAGAATTAGGGCATCGGTGAAGAGAGATGGAGACCCTCACTTTTGCATATCCGTGGACATTTTTCCTTTTCTTTTTAATAAATATACAAGGTTCTTAACATCGCCTTTACACATCGAGAAAGGAAGCTAAGGTATAACAGAAGCTGACTAATTATGTTCAAGAAACTTAATTTTAATATTTTTACATCAAAAGTAACTTATTTTGTAGTATATCAAGAGCCTAAATGCAAATTTAACAAAATGTTCTTGATAACTCACCAGCCATTGAGGCACTGAGACGTAATGACAGCTTCTTTCCCAACAAATTTTTCAGGTGTTCTCCTGTTACCCTGTAGAAATTGGTGGTTTATAATTCTCTCGACCATCTGATACAGTAGTCGCCAAAAAATTTAAAAGTAGAACAGATCATGTTTACCTTGATAATAACTTTCTCATTTACTGAAAATGGATATTGTACTCCCCGCTGGAGTCCATCAGCAGAAGTAAAATCTCCATTTTCCTGAAACATAAGTGCTAATATACATAAATTTGTCTACTCAAATTTGTTTATACAAGAAATAGTTAAAATTCAACTGCCCAAAAGTTTCCATTTTGTTGTAAGAACTAGAATAGAGTAGCCCAATATTTAAACATATATTCACAGTGAAGTATGTATTCATATTGATGCTGTGGAATGTGGACAACTTCTAGGCATTTATGGGAACTATTGCCATCAATAGGAGTACAGGATATGCAAACAAGCAATATATCCACTGAGATTGCACCATTCAAGCCGCAGTATTAATTTTCAAATCAAATATTCTTAGTAAAAATATTTGAATTAGGAAACCAAAGTTTTTGACAAAAAAAAAAGACTGGGTTTTTCGTTTGTTACATGAAGCTAACAGAAGTTGGGTAATATTTTCACAAGACAAATTTCTTTTCTGGAAGATTCTAGGTAAATCATATTATTCGCCGCCAACATTAAATCCCGTGCCATCTCATTATCATTGTTTAAGTAATTTTTATTAAAAGCTACTATAGATTTGCTTCCTCTTGCACATTCAACACATAATTTGACATCATATGAGCTCCTAGGAGAAAAACATGTTTTCTAAAAATTATTTTTTCATTGAACGTATGCTAAGATTTCAATAGACGGGGGGAAAATTGAGGGCTACTTGTGTTTTATACCCTGTTCACTCTTCTGATTGGATCCATTGGTTCACCCATTTCTTTCCGCCGCTTTCGAAGAGCAGCATTACGAAATAACCTTCGATCATCCTCATGCTTGACAGCAGCAGCTGCAGCTCTAAGAGCTGAGAAGGAAATGAAACCACACTGTCACACAAAAATAATTATAAAAATAAAAGCAACAAGAAACTAATGCATCAGAGATAGGAGGATACAACATGACCAGATAAAACTGTAGATTATCTGAGAAATTTGTGTTTAGATGGTTGAACCAAAACATAATAAAACTACAAAGAAACAGTAAATACCAAGATTAGGGATCAGAGAGCCGGTTTCAATATCAACATTGCAGAGGGTACATCTTGACTGCGACAGAAACAATAATTGTAATTATGATTCTCGTCTCTTCCCATGAAATAACACAAGTAAAACCAAAATAAGAATACATATGCAACATGCATGAATGAAAAAGTACAAAGATCAAGAAAATAAAAGCTTAAATACTCTTATCCTATGTAGTTAATCTCGGATAGCCAGGGACGGACCGAGTTATATGGAAAATGGGGCAGCCGACACCCTCTACAAGTTTAATGCTATAGTACCGTATGGTATATATGTAGTGTTCTGTGTTCACCACCCACCTAATGTGTAAATCATAAAGGATTTAATCAACGCATCATCACATATCTTTAGTTTTAAATGTATCACCTCATGGATAAATCATCATAAAGGATTTATCCAATGCCTCGTCAATTAATAATTTAATATTCTATTTCTTACATTCTTCTAATAGAGGAATAACAATTAGCACTTTTCTTTCAAGCAATTCTTGCTTTTTATTGGTAAAAGTATAACTTTTGTACTAAAAAGTACAGTATCAGTTGTTCGGTGTTTCACTCTATTTAGAATGTGAATTATTTAGTAATTAACTTACATAAAATGATTTCATAAAAAACACTTAAATAAAAGGATAAATTATATTTTATTTTTTAAGTTATTTTTATATTTTACTTCAGTTTCTTAAATTTTTCCATTTCATTTTAATCAATTTAGTTATAAATATTGGACATTGTTAAGTATTTTTTGTGATCTATTTTGGTCTTATATGTTGTAAATATTGGATATTTTAATTTTTTTAGTTATAAATATTACTACACACTTTGGTACTGGACTGCAAATGTTAAACACTCCCGTCATTTTTGCCTGTGTCTAATATTTACAACTTAAGGGATCAAAGAGTATATGTTTGTTACTTAAGGAGCTAAAATGGGACTAAGATTCGCTGTCACTGTTCATTTAATAGACAGCTTACATCAGTTACTGCATCAACGTAGTAATTGCGTAATATCCAATCCCACTAAAATGTATAACATTTAAAATTGAAGAGATCAAATTAAAATAAAAAATAAATGAAATAAAAAAATTAAGGAACCGAATAATATGAGAGATCATCAAAATCAAATGCTCCATTTTTCTATTTTGATGCCATATTTCTACCGCCCCCTCACGTTCTGTTTTCTGGTTCCGTCCCTGCGGATAGCGGCACAGAGCAGCCAACCCCAAAAGTGGAATTTTTGTTATTATTTTATCTTTTATCAACTATTACAATTTACAACCTACTTAACTACATAGGATAAGAGTATTTAAGCTTTCCTTTTTGGTCAACTATCACAATCTACTTAAAATTCACATAAAAACAAACAGATGGGATTCTAATTCCGAGCCCAATCTTCTTCAATTTGTAGAGGCCCGTCATTCATGAAAGATAAAATAAACAAACATAAAATAACAATTAAAAACGTAAAACAACTATCACTCAGCATCTCCTTAACCTAAAACAAAACACAGCTGTCACGTTGCCCTTGCATCAGAAACAAGTTGGGGTCCTGAACTGGCCAGAAAACAAGAAGCTGGCCAAAAAATGCAGGTAGAGTTAGTCGTCGGATGAAGGAAGCCCACAAGGAACAGTGAGAAAGTCCTGGTGTGGTCTTGCGGCATGTGCGAGACTGCAATTCTGATATGATTTGCAGCCGCAACAGCTGTCCCTGCAAAACACAACACACCAGAGGGCTCCACTTTGCACTGCAATTGTGCGCGATTGAGAATGTAGCTCTTAGCCAGGAAAGATAAAATTATGGTATTATTTGATGTGCGTGATTGACCACAAGGCTTCATACATTTTCAAAATTGTAGGCACTTGACAGGAATTCGTTCGGATGTTGAAAAACATTTGTGTTAAATGAAAACATGTCCCCATGCACAGGTCTTATTTTAGTATCATGAGTAAAGTTTAAGACATAACCATAGACCAATGTTCTACATTACATTTACTATCATTAGGAATTTAGGATAGCATACCCTATGTCTTCTTTTAGAACTTTAGCAAAATTTTTAGTTAGATCTGGGACAACAGTAGCATGGATTTTTGTTCCCAATAAAAAAATCATAATTAAAATTAGTAATATGTAAAATTTCCTTAGCTTTAAAATATCTAACAACAATTCAATAAACTTTAAAACATTCCATTCATGTCCACAACCACCATTTCTATTGCTAATAGAAGAACCCCGTCCTCTTGCAATCCAACCATTCACTTCTTGATGATTTTGGCAATGATGCACCAGCCATCTTTTTTACGAGATATTTCAATAATTGAATCGTAAAAATGAGCCATATGATAATATGATTATGAGAAAATGATTAACCACTCAATAGTGTTTTTTTTTCAGACCTAAAATGAAAAGTTATTTTTTTAGCAAAAGTGGTCACATGACTTCCTCCTATTTATAGCCCCCATCACTAAAATGTATAAGTGGAAAGTTCTTAAGAAAAAAAAGTGTAAATATAACTATAATATTATATGAAAAATATCAGTGCATAGAAACAATATGTTTGTTCGGCCAATCATTTCAAACATAGAAACAATATGTATGTTAATATATGCAAAAAATCTGCATTTCAGTCAATATTAATTGCTTAGTTTATGTTAAACTTCAAAATTAAAAGTAATGATTAATAAATTTAAATTCACAATAAAATATTATTTTTAATAATCGATATTTAATACACATTTGACGATGATTAATTTTAATATGATTTAAATGTATAGATTTATAGAGTTTTAATAAATTAAAATTACTAATATTTACAATATAGTAAATAGTCCGTCAAATCTAATTTTAACCCAATCTATTGTTCCCCAAAATTAAGTTTGTTAAATGGGCATGCTAGTGCAATAAAAAACATCTGTCGTGGCAAGATTCAGGAAAGAGTCAGACCTATGGTGGATATATATTAAGCAACATGACCTTGCATTTGCAAGAGGCCCATGACTTGAAATCCTGACCTCGGCGGTAATTCCAACTTTTGTACAAAGACTTTCCTTTCCCCATATGAAAGATTTATTTTATACATTAAAGAAAATTTAATTATAGTTTCCTAACCCCTTTTTTTTAAAAAAAACTCGGTATCCGACCCAAGGACTGACAAATCCGAGGGAACCAATCCCACTGCCCACTTGTGGGGGCCCCATTTAAAGCCAGAGTTTTTTTGCTCTGTATGGACTAGCCACCGAAATTGGCACCATTGAGAAGAGCATGCTCCAAGGTCCCAAGCCAACACCACTAGGCCAACCCAAGTGGTGTAGCAACTAATATAATCCTAAACCTAACTAATATTCAAACATCCTATTTTGTTGTAGCAACTAATCTTCCAGCAGCACCCAGACTGCAATAAAAGTTTAGCCTTGAATCACTAGTAAGTTAAGTCATACAGTGTTCAATTATAGTTAAACGCAAAACTGTCACTTTCATTTGTATGCTTTAGAATGCTGAATAAGACAGAGTCCTACTTACTGTTTCAATGACTCTCCTCAGTGTGAGACCACCAAAAGAATGTCCACATGAGACAAGCATTGCATCTTCCAGAAATGAGCCACTAGTAAATTGGTCAAAAAAGGAAAGAGAAATATATTAGATAATAGAATTAGAATAAAATTGAATCTTAGTAAATGAAGGTCATATTTTTCTTTTTTTTATCTTGAAAAATGAAAAGGTGCAAAACAAGCCAATATGCGAGTTACAAAGAAAAGCTCCACATATAAACAGAAATTAATTAAAAAAAATGCACATATTATATTAGGACTTCAGAAGATTCATAACTAAAGTTGTTTGTGAAATTGTGGCAAATCAAGTATCTAGAAAACCCAAACCAATATTCTGAACTGAGCTTTCCTTACTACATCTCATCAAAAGCTTTACAATACGACATTCCAAGCAAAGATGTCTAAGAATTCTTTCTCTTTCTCCATAATACATATGGAATTTGGAGGGCGTACCAGAGGACAACATGTGCAGGTTTAACTTTGGGGGGGGGGAATCTAGAGCCTTTATTTTAATCCTGTCATCTATCACACTAATACACTCCTCTCGCTATATATATATGGATCATATCAAGTGAGAAAGCCTTTTTCTTTATATGATAGTGACAGGGACTACTCTCATCCTTCAGATTTAAATGAATGGTTGAGATTAAAAACATATACTGCAATGACCTCATGTGTATCATTCACTCTTCTCTATCTCTCTAAATTCCTCTTCTCAAGTTTTCACTCAGAGATCCATCATCCATACCACCATTCCATTTTTGACCTCTGACTCCCACTATCGCATTAACGGCATTGCCACAACTTTTTGTCCCTATCTTCATTCTTTGATTTAAAATGTTTAAAGAGTGTTAATCTTTTATTTGTTAATTTGTCAAAAATGAGGTAATTCTGACAATCCCGTTTCTAATTAGCGAAGAAAAACATATATAATTTTCCCTTGAAGTTTTGAGGATTAACAACTAGAAATATGTTGTTATACACGGGGAAAAAAAATTGAGAATAATAAACTTACTTCTTATAAATAACCACATAATTGGAAAATGGAGATGAAGGATACACTTAGTAACCCACTCTTTCCCCATTTTTATTAACGCCTCTTTAAATAATCACCTCAAAAAATGAAACCCACTCTCTAAAGCATTTTTCTATTCCTCAAAAGTGGGTTATCTACTACTATTTTTGTTAACTATCTTGAAATCTTGTAGTTTCCTCTTGTGATATACTTTTAGGAATTTTAGGAACGGAGAGAGAATATAGTGAAGCAACATGACTGGCAGAATAAATGTAAATTTTGGGGGTTAGCTATCTTCGTCTTTCATCATCAGAGCTTGAGAATATAGGTGTGGATGTCTACGGGGTGAGATGAAAGGTGAAGGAAAAGAGGGGGAGAAAAGATAGGTCAAGCAAGAGTGGGTGCTGCTGTGGCATTAAATGGAAGAGGAGAATGAACGCACGCTGATCGTTTGGAAAAGGTCACGTGCTTCCTTTAAACTATCTTCTAATCTCAGGTACTCATTTTAATCTAAGGGCTCACAAATATCCCAACTACTCTCGTATCGTTAAAAAGGCTTTCTCACTTGATAGACAGACAGACAGATATAGCATGAGAGGACTTAATCTCATAGTTAAAATTATCTTATCATAGTACTCGTGTGTGTGTGTGTGTGTCGGAACTAAACATTTTTCAAGTTTGAACTATTATTTCTTTTTATTTGACCATTCTCAAAGTTATTTAAAAACAAAATGAAAATTTTGTTTTAATTTTGTATAAAAGCAATGTGCCCTTCAAGTGTTATTCAACAGTTGAGTGTTGACTAAGAATCTGAAGTGTGTCGGCTATGTGTCCAACAATATAATAAAATAACTATTTAAATGGACACAAAAATATCATATTCTTATGTGTCCATTTAAATAAATATTATGAATGCGGCGTTGAAAGTGTCCGACACTCATTCTTTCTATTGAGAACAATATATATTATCTATTTGGAAATTATAGATATTCCTTCACAACCATGATATTTTCGGTAAGTAGTAATAATATATACAAATTAAATTCACTCAATTTATTTTATAATTATTATATTATATAATAATAATAATAACAATAATAATAATAATAATAATAATAATAATAATAATAATAATAATAATAATAATAAAACCCACTTGGGTTGGTCTGGTGGTATTGGCTTAGAACCTAGGAGTGTGCTCCTCCCTAAGGTTTCAGGTTCGATTCTCTCTGATGCCAATTTAGGTGGGCTAGTTTAGCTTCTTCAAAAAAAAAAAATAATAATACCAAAACATGAACGGAGCAATGAATTAAAAGGCTATTTCTTCTTGAGTGATAAAATAAGAATATGGAAAGGACAAAGATATTAATTTATTTCCTTATACGTGTTGTTAAAAAAAAGTGCATAAATCAAGGAAATGAGAAGCAGATGAGAATTTCATAATAATAAAAAGATTTCACAAAAGTTAAAGAACAAAAAACATCACAGATTATTGTCAAAAAAAAATAATAATATCACAGATTTCAAAGCATTGTGCTCTTTAGTAGGCATTAGCACAGTGTCGTTTTCATGTAAGTCTGAAAATACACTATGAATAATCCACTAAAAGAACTAGCAGAATGTTGTGTATTTCCCAAAGAATTGCTAAATCAGTTAGTGAGTTTAAGTTAAACTACACTTACGACAAAGGATCTGATAGAACACTTCTTAATGACGGGTCCTTGTTCACATTGCTTTGAGCAACCTGTGGATGAAAAGTGCATAAGTATAAGTTTCTTCATAGATTGAAGAAAAATGTTCTCTTAAAATAAATTGAACTGTGAGTTTTACAGGAGTCGCTGCATTAAATGTACCTAAACATTTTATAAATGACAGGTAAACTGTAAAAAGACCAGTCCGTTTAACTCAGTTGGTAGGAACATCGCATTATATATGCAAGAGCCGGTGTTCGAACCCCGGACACTCCACTTATTCACTTTTAAGATGAAATTTCTATCACTAAGCTATTTGACCAAAAAAAGAACAGTAAAAAGACCATTATAATCTTCAGAATAGCTTGTATCGAATGGTTAATCAGATCATCCAAAGCCAACAAGCTTACAGGCAAAAAAAACCACATACTTAAACTTTTATTAATTAAAGGAAACAGGACGGCCATGATAAAATTAGTTTAAAAGATCAATTCAGTTGGTAACTGAACATAGGACAATGGATGCTAAGATTAAAAATAGTATTAGTTTGTATATATCGTCCAACCGCAAAAGCTTTAATTCAGTAGTAGTTTCATGGTAGAACTTTAGCAATCAAATATGGTCATTTCAACTGGCTCATGCCCTCATCCTCAATAGTCCACATTGTGTCTCAACATGGAAGTTAAAACGTAAAGTTACAGTTCGAAAGAACAAGTATGCCAAAAATTTTGGGCTATTTGGGTTGGGAAGACCCTAAGATGACAATGCTCATATTTCTAAAAGTGCCTCTTAGCAGTTACATTTATTATAGGTTGGTTTGAGGCGACTTCCGTAAAACGTACTCGAAGAGAACAATGGGAGAGATAGCTTACGTCATTATTATCACTTCTGCTGCCTATCAGTTCTTCAGCAGCAAGGTCGTCCATAAATTGGCTTACAGATATTGGAACAAAGCTTTGAGTAATAACATGACCAGCTGCTGCAATTGGAGAACAATCTAATATAGCATTGCCCTGTGGCATGAGTCTATATGCAAGTGAAGTCCTACAGTCAAAAAGAACTCATATAAGTTCCTTGGAAATCTTATCAGTTATCACAAATACAAGGTTTTACAGACAAACACACACAACTAATATAATATATATTGGCACCTTCCTCCACTATTAGGACTCATAAAACAATCTGGAGAAGCTCTATATGATGCGGCTGGATGTAGGCCTGCAGTAGCATGGCTAAGCGCCCGGCCTGTTATCAGTAAAAGATCTCCAGGCCCAGACCCACTGTCTGCTAGATACCAGCGGCCATTGGGGTCACATACCTAGAGAAGAGAACAGGCTATTTATTCGACTTGGGTGATACATCAATTGAAAATTACCAACATTTATCTATAATCAAACAAAATCACCTAGAGGGTATAACATATGCATTAGATGATAGCAACCAACATAATAAGTAAGTAATTGTTTTCTCTTCATTGGGATTGAACTAAAACACGCTTGAACTGTACTTTTACAATTAACATAAAACAATAGAGAGGACACCTGAAGACCAGGAGTGTCAGAAGATATCAAGGTCAACAACCCCTTCTCAACTTCACCATTGACGGTAGGCTTACCGCCTCCGATGGCACCTTTTCCATTTTGTAAAGAAGCGTGTGAGTAGGTCCCAACAAGAACAGAAGAAGACACCTCGTTAGCAGTCAATGGAGCATCATCGAGCAGTTGGTTGAAAACACTGCACAAATTAACTTTCTTTCTGTGAGCATCCACAGTTAAAATAAAAAATCGTCGTAAATTGAACAATGAGACACAATCCATACTCGCTTCTGAGGCGCAGATGCCTTGCAATGGCAGACAAAGCAACACGAGAAGCCTTCCCCATGCACCTAAAAATATCAGCCATGCAAGGAGGAGACGAATCCCAATCCTCCAAAGCTCTGAAAGAAGAACGAAATAAAAAAAAATAAAAAATAAAAAAACACAGGTCACCATAAAAACAGTTCAAAAATCATTCATCTCAAAGCAACGAGCAATTTATCAACATAAGTTCTTATGTACTAGTAGTTTTTATTTCTGTAATAAAAGATAAAATAAAGTCAAATTATTTTCAAATAAGTTATAAGCTGTTTTCATAAGATATGGCCCGTTTGGATTAGCTTAATTTTGAGCTTATGCAAACAACTTATGCAATTATTATGTATTATTATAAGTTTGTCAAGGTAGTTTATGATAAAATAGCTTATAGAAATACAATTTTCACTTGTTTGAACTTATAAAATAGCATAAAATATAATTTATATTGCATAAGTTGTTTACCTAAGCTCAAAAATAAGTTAATCCAAACGGACCCAATATAAAGAACTTATGGAAATAAAACAGCTTATGGACATGTAATAAGATGCTTATGCTAGTAAATAAGCTCAAATAAGTCAAGTCAATCCAAATAGACCCTAAACAATAAAAATCAATCAATTTCCAAGGAAGATTATGAATGAATAAATGAATAAGATTGATTTATATTTTATGCTGTAATATATATATATATATATACCTTCCTGCTCTATACATGTAAACCCCACGGCTTCCCTTTCCAAGACCGAGATGTGCTCTACTCCTAAAGAACAATCTAGCACCTTCCAATCCACATCGCATAAGAGCAGTATCTTCACTCCCTAATTCAATCAACGCCGCATTGTACTTCAACAGAGAAGAACACAGTGTTTCCATTGCCCTAACATAAGTCCACGCCGGTGCACCGTCATAAGGAGTAATGTCCGACAGCCGGACTCTCGCCAACTGAAAATTCAGCGGCGCCGTCGAAACCGGCTCCCCCAACGGGAGAACAGCCGCGACCGGCGCAGGATTTGCTGGAAGTAAGGATTGACGGTGGGAGTGAGCGGCGGCAGAGGTTGAAGATGGTGACCTAAGAGAGGTGACGGTAGTTGAGGATTGATGATTGGCGGTGAGTTGTGGCAACAGTGCAGAGGGATTTTGCTGCTGTTGATGATGATGTTGTTGTTGCTCTTGCATGATCACTACTACTACCATAAATCATTCTGAAGTGTGTTTGAAGAATATGGTTAGGGTTTGTGTTTGTGGTGTGAGTTCCTCAAATTGAAAGGTTGTATTGCTATTATTAATCGTCATGGCTTATCATGGTACTGAATTCATCCATGTTCATGTGCCTTTTTAGAAGAGGGGAGAGTATCAGGGTTTTTTCAGCAGTGAACTAGACACAACATCCACAACTTCATTTCCCTTTTCCTTTTTTGGGAATAATTTCCCTTTTTATTTTAATATTTTTATTAAATTTTTTTATAAGACAGAGAGAATTTAAACATGAACAAATAAATTTCACTTGATCTTTTTTTTACATAAAGGTGTTCATAGCATTTACCAATCGTTAGTTAGTTCAGTGGTGATTGGCGCTGAACTTGGTAGGGAGGACCACGGTTCGATCCCCCGCAACTGCGATCGGGAGGGGGCTGGAACCACTTGATGCCAGAACTGACCCCCGAACCAGATTCAACTGGTGGTGAAAACCGAAAAAAAAAAAAAAAAAAAAAAAAAAGGGTGTTCATAGCATTTTATTCATAATAGTTTGTTCAATACAATGGAGTACATCAATGTAAATAATGGAACTAGTAGAAAAAAAGCAACACTCACTAAAACGTGACCTACCTCATTTATTTGTCGCTCGTTAAACTCAACCCGGGAGTTTGTAAAAGATGAATTGAAAAGTCTTATAATAGCGGACATAACTTAACCAAACTTTGTTATATCCGGCCTCGGATGGTGGAAAGCTTTTGCGACAATTTTATAATCTAAGGCGAAGTCAAGGTTATCACATCTCATGTCACTAAGCCAATGTAAACAAACAACAAAGTTATATAGCTTCGCCAAGGGGAACCGAACATTTAGAAGAGAAGTTGAGAGTTTTGGCCAAAACAAGTATGCCTTCAGCATCTCTAATACACAAACCAATATCGGTTCTATTCAAGGAATAGGAGAAAGAGGCATCAACGTTGCATTTTAATCTGCCATGTTGAGGACGTTGTCATACCGTAGCAGACGAAGATGATGAGGTTGTAAGGTGTTGGACGTGAGGCAACCCATAGGAAGGGACATTAGGGGTCGCCGGATCCTGAGTAGTGGAGTTTGATGTGGTCCAGTCTTAAATCAGCTGAAAAGCTCTATCAATCACTTGGAATTCTGTTTCGTTGACATTCTGCTAGAGTTTAAGATTGCGGTGTTTCCAAAGACTCCAAACGGTGGCAATGAATCGTTGAGATTCTCCTACAGTGTATTGTTGTAGGAGAGCAAGCATACATTCCGCCATTGACCCCGTGTTGGCGCGAGCTTGTTGAATGGAGCTCCAAAAACCTATCTGTTGTCAAACCTGCATAGAAAAAGGTCAAATCAAAGGGGCTAAGCACCATGAGCACAAAAAACACCAAAAAATCAATGAAATCATTAGCACAACAAACAATTATTACTGTTAGTAATGAGTATCTACGCACCATTCATTCATATATTAATACTATAAATTAATATATTCGCTGATTCTTTTTTATTTTTTCTACTAAATATTTTCTCATTCATATATTAAATAATTTATTTAAAATTCTACCGATGAAATAAAAATGGAAATAAACATATATTAATTTGTATTATGAAGTTGAAATAAACCTACATTTCAAAACACATTGTGTTATATATATATATATATATATATATATATATATATATATATATATATATATATATATAATTAGCAATGCACATCTTTTTATTTTGAATAAAAAATCCTTGATGTTTTTATACTAGAAAATTGAAGATTAGTCATTTAAATTTTATTAAATGTTGTACACCCATTTATTTATGAGCATTGCTATTTAGTAAGAAAATTTTACACAAGAAATGCAAGAATCAACACATGTCAAAATCCTAAAGGATGATGTTATTTAATCTCCTTTTTTTATGGAAATCATGGGTGGTGATGGATGTAATTAAGGGTGGATATTTATTCTTACAATTCTTCTCCTTAAATTTTCTTACTAAATAGCATTTTCCTTTATTTATTTAGTAAAAATTATTTTTGCAAGAAAGAGAAACGTGGCATCCAAACAATAACCACCACTACCCCATGTATTGTAATTCAAAATCTAATTGGTCAAATTTCCTATTTACGTGGATTCTTCTTTTTCTTGTTTAAATTATTCTTACTAAATAACATTACTCTTATAAATACATGCAACCTTAATAAATAATCTAGGAAATCAACAAAGAACAACATATACAATCCAAACACACTATTACAGTAGCAATTTCTAAATCTGAAATCATATTATAAAAATAGACTATTACAGTATTTACATGTTAATTTCTATTTTATCATTGTTGAGTTTGCAATTTCTAATTTCTACAATATTCTCAATATTGTAATGACTCGTGCAAATGGTATACTCAAATCGGTATTAACAATTAAATCATTCATTAGAAGTAAATGCACATGAATCCAATTTTAATAAAGAACACGTTTAAGTTGTATATCATGGCCATATTTAAGCTTTCTTCTCTCCATATACTCCCTCCCTCCGTAACACTTTATAAGCAAAATTGACTTTTTAGATTCATTGTAGATTTAATGTATCCGGTTTATATTATAGATCATTGTAGATTTAATGTATCCGGTCTATATTATAGACCAGATACATTAAATCTAAAATCTAAAATGAACTTAAAAAGTCAATTTTACTTATAAAGTGTTACGGAGGGAGTATATCAGTAACATAGCGTTTAATGCAATTAAGAAGAGAATGGAAGCAACTACCCTTTTTGCAATATTCCATAAGAATTTTGTGATTTGTTGCGTTTCTTGCAACTAATCTCTTCATTTGTGATTGCGATGGATGGTTACAATTTACGATTTGCAGAGTGTGAATTGCAAGTTGTTTGATGACTGCGATTTGCGATGAAGATGATAGCAATTGGGGAAAATTAGAAGAAGAAATAGAAACCTGCAGAATGAATGTTTTAGTCTAATAGAATTTTTTATTATTGTTTAATTAATTAAATGAAGTTGACATAACTACCATTCTATTTTAATAGTTTTTTTTTTTCCACCACCAGTTGAATTTGGTTCGGGGGTCACTTCTAGCATTAAGTGATTCAAGCCCTCTCCCGATCGCAGTTGCGAGGGATCGAACCGTGGTCCTTCCTACTAAGTTCAGCACCAATCACCACTGAACCAACTAACGATTAATAATAGGTTTGAGTAGTGGTAATTGGTATTTTTTGTCCAAAGTGAAAATGTGTAACTTATATTTGAAGTTAAAAGCTAGACAACCAAAATAAAATTGTAACATAATTAGATACAATTTTTGTTAGTATGTGATATAAAATTGTGGGACTCAATATGAGTTTTTTTTTATAGTTACACCATTAGAGCAAACAAATGAGTAAATTATCTGAAGATGACGTGGCTTAATGGTACTCGCAAAATTATTCAGGTAGAGTTTACTATTTGAGTTGCTCTAATTTATAAAGTTGTTAAATGAGTCTGAGAAAATGAGACCGAATAAGAAGTGGTTAGTGAAACAGAGAGAAAATTGTATGGAAAAGGTTTGATAAATAGGTTTGAAAAAAAATTGAGTAAAAAAATAATTTGAGTTTTTTTTAAGGTAAACTTTTTTTTAACACAAAAGGTAAAATCTTGAAATTAGCCAAACTCGTCCTATTTTGTGCAATTCTATTGTATTTATCACAACTTAACTCATTCAAAGTTGTGTTAAATTTCTATTTCACCCAAAATTAAAAGAACACGCACAAAATCTCTCTCTCTCTGACCTCTCTCTAGCACTTTCAGATCTCACCCATTTCCCTCAAATCCAATCATTTTCTCTTCACGATGTAGCAAGGCAGTGGTGGTGGTGTGAAGAGGCAGCGGTCAACCCTCCGCACCACATAGTTCTAGATCGGAGTTGGCAGTCTTTTCTCCTTCTCTAGCTCTTTGTTTCACGAATTATTTTTTCTCTGGTCGTGCTCCTTTTTATGGCGTTGGCTGTTCTGTTTCATGGTGTTTCGGCTGTCTACCACCAGTTTGTTAGTGGTGGTTGTGACGGTTTTAGGTGGGTATGTTTTATTGGAGCAGATCTAGAGGTTTTAGGTGTTTTGGAGGTGTTTTCGTTGGTGATTCCAGTGACGGTGCTTCTGTCTTGGCCGGATTTTGTGTTGATGGTTGCGGGTAGTGTCATATGTGGTGGTTCTATTGGTGATTTGGTACGCGTGTGTTCGTTTTAGTGGTGGTGTTCGTTGCGACAGATGAGGTGTAGTGCGGTGAGGTTGTCACATTGACGTTGGATTTGTTGATGTCGTGTGCGTTTGGCTTCCTTGATATTAGTTTCTCTGACCCGCTATCAAATTTGTTGAGATTTGCAGGACTCCTTTTGGGTCTCTGGGGGTTTCCAAATATTTGAGATTTGCAGGGTTCTTTGGGATTTTCAAATCCGGTTCTTTGTATCTGATTGTCATTCATCGCATAGATGTTGACCGCTTTCGAATCTGTTGAGATTCGCAGTTTTATCTTCTGAGTTGCTGATGGTTTCCAAATCTGCTGAGATTTGCAGGATGCTTTGTATCTGGATAACCTCTTCCACGTTGATGTCGACTGTTCCTTGGATTTGCTGAGACGTGTCCGCCTAGGTTCTCGTTCTACTTTCGTCGGTTAGCTTTTCGTCTTTAGGAGCTGCTTCTGGATTCTGATGGGCCGATCGCTTTTGATTCGAGATCGGAAGTTAGTGTCTAGTTGTGGCAACTGTCTGGGTTGAGTTGATGACTGCTTTGGTATTCGGGAAGCTGAGGGGTGCTTTTCTCATGGTGGTACATCTGTCGTTGCCGAGACTTGTCTGCCTGGGTTTTAGTTCTGCTTTTGTCTGGTCAGCGGTTCGCTTGATGGAGCCGGTTCTGGATTCTGATGGGCCGAGCGCTTTTGATTCGAGTTCGGGAGTTAGAGTTCAGTTGTGGTAACATTCTAAGCGGGGTTGTTGACTGCTCTGGTAGTCTTGAATCTGTGGGGTGCCTTACTGTTTTTGGAATTAGGAGTTGATTTTGTTTAGGTGTCTGTTTTAGGAGTTTTTTCCTTTAGGTGTTCCGCATATACACGGCACCTTTGTTATGTTGTTCCTATTTACCGGCCTCTGTTCGTCTTGTGCAGAGACTTGGTTATTAATAAATTTTGCCATTTCAAAAAAAAAAAAAAATTCACCCAAAATTAGTTTTGCCGTAAAATTTATTTACCATCTCAGTTGCATTTACAATAAATTATATCTATCTTTTAATTTTTGTAGCACTTTTATTTATTGATTTTTTAAATTATTTTTTCTTGTATGGATGATGAAAACATTTTTCATTTCCTTCTTGTTTGGAGGATGTATGGCCTTGTATGCTGCTAGTTATTATTTTTTTTCTTTCTTAAATTTCACATCGAGGGATGATTATGAGAGAAGATCTTTGAATAAAAGGGCTTTATCCAGGTATGAGTCATGAAGGGATGTTTTGGACTCCATCATTAGTGCAAGTGATTCTCATTGCATATGAAAACTAAGAATGTGTAGAAACACATTAGCACATATTTGTGAGGTCTTAAGGACGCAAGGAGGATTAGTGAAACTTGGACAAGTGACCGTTGAAGAGCAAGTTGTAGTATTTTTAATTATACTCACATCATACAAAGAATAGAAGTATCCAAGTTGAACTGTCTCCTTCGAGATATACAAAATAGGTACTGTCATAGAGTGTATGTTTGAATTATGTATTGAACTTTCAGGGATGCTCAGGTGCTTTAGTGGGACTTATATAGCAATCACACGAAGTGCTTCTGACAGGCCTAGATATCGCACAAGGAAATGTGGACCTGTAAGAAATGCCTTAGGTGTATATACAAGACATATGAGATTTATATATGTACTAGGGTGGGGAGGAGCAGCTTCATACTCTAAGGTATTACATTTTTTATTTTTTTTTAACAAAATTATTAGCAACTCAATAACAAGGAGTACAAGAGATGCAGGGAACAAGAAAAAGAAGCAAAAAGCTCCAAAAAGGGGCGGGCACAGCACACATCCCACTCACACCAAAATTCCCATCAACACAAACGCAACCCACGCCTGACAACAACAAAAACAACCAAACAGCACCCATAGATGGGAAACAGCAGGGGATAAACCCCAAAATAAAACAACACCGGAATATGTTATTAGACAATACTCTAAGGTATTACATGATGCAATAAGTAGGCCAAATGGATTGAGAGTTCCAATTGGTTTGACAATTTTATTTTTATTTTTTTTAGTTTGACTTAGTGATCAAATTTTCTCATAATCAACAGTATGAAAAGTTCTTTTGGGAGTTTGAAGGTTCCCAACGAATGATTTTTGTGAGGAAGATCATGAGAATGATATGATTTGGGAGTTTGATAATGATATATTCAGATATGTTATTAGACAAACCGCGTTTATATTTTATGTTTTAAATAAGATTTATTTCAAAATCTATAATCATTAGACTTGGTTAATATGATTATTTGGTGCGTGATTTGGATATTAATTTTATGAATTTTTTATGATTTGGTTTTGATTATTACAAATTTTATTGATATACAATGTAGTTTTTATATTTTGATTTTTAAATAATTGTTATTTTATTAAAACTAGCATCCAGACGGGCATAGTTCGCTTTTTTTATAGCGGGCTAAACGGCTACGTTCCGTGCCCATTTGTGTGATATACATTTTCTATTATTAGATTATTCTAAATTTTTTAGTCACATATATTTTTTTATGAATACATAATGAACTAAAGTGGTAATTAAAGAATACTCATAAAAAAATCCCATTCAATATGTAGTAGAACATGATAATTAGAGAATAGATAATGAACTAAAATGACAATGAATAAAAAATGTTGAATATAAAATGAACATCCACCGCCACAACTACAAACACTCCAATTAAGATAAGTATAAATGATCGAGAGATATACATCCATGAGAAAGCAATAACACCATCATCAATGCTGCTTAACAGAAAGGCCAAACATGAAATCTGAACCATGAGTTTTTTTTTCCTTTCATTTCACTGCATATCGTGTGATCCGCATTTCCTATTGT
The DNA here is from genome assembly GCA_954870985.1 of Trifolium fragiferum. NCBI lineage: Eukaryota > Viridiplantae > Streptophyta > Magnoliopsida > Fabales > Fabaceae > Trifolium > Trifolium fragiferum. Next base: position 38,452,094 of record OX940790.1, on the reverse strand, counting down.
GTTGATGTATATAAATTGTAAGCAATAATTTTGTGTAAATATAATTTTTATTCGATTTATACATAAATGATTTTTATGTTCAATCTCATGTTCATGATATAGTATAAGATTATGAGAATACATAAATCGATTTATGCATAGTTTAACAATTGATAAAATGATTACTAAAACAACTTTCTTTAAATTTAGCTGGAACATACATTTTTTTTCTTGGCAAAACTACAAAAAAAAATTCCTTTGACGGACACACCAAAATAAATTACTGAACAAACATGTTAGCAAACTATCAAACCCATAGATATATAAAAACTATATAGAAAAGACCTTTATTACACCAATTATATATAACTTCATCTCCATCTGCTATTTCATTTTTTTCTTCTATTGTATCTTTCTTTCTTCTTGATTCCTTTCTCTTCCTCTACCTGTAGCAAAGTACTTTTTCAGTCTAGTATTTATTCTAATATCCAATTACTTATCAGCCAATTTTTTCTAGATGCAGACTCTTATTTCTCTCCATGTTTATACTCCATAGGGGAATCTATCTATGAATTGAAATAAAGAATAGAGATTTTTAATGAAACTAATTGCAATGTTAAATGGTTATTATGGGTGAAAGTTAGCCAATTGTGTATAGGGATGACAATGGGTAGGGTATGGCAGAAAAGGAAGATCAACTTTTCAGTATGTTCGTGGCGGTCAAAAAGGAGTTTAAACTTAAGATGACAACTCGTCTTTCCTCATAAAATAAATAAACAAATCGTATTTCAATTTTTTACCCGAACTACGGGATTTTGATCATTCACGGGTACGTAGTGCAAAAGACTTTGTGTCTTCCCAAATCAAAATTAATAATAAACTTCTTTTTTCCATATATTTTCTTAAGCATATTAAAATTTACAAAAATATTTTTTTTTTCTTATCTCTTCAAATATTTCACAAAGCAAACAATTTTACAAGCGAAACAATTTACAAGCGAGCAAACTCTTTTAGCACAAAAAATAAATATTTACAAAAGGATCTCGTAGAGTACTACGAATACTTAGGGCGCTAATACCTTCCCTTCGTATAACCAACCCCCGAACCTTAAATCTCTAATTTAATTGGGTTTATTCGATCTTTTTCCCATCCCTTGGATAAATTAAAGCTCGGTGGTGAATCATATTTTTTGCGAGTCAAAGCTAATTAATAGCTTGACGTCCGAAAATCACCGCGACAGAAATGGCGACTTCATTGGGGAGATAAGTTGCCTACTATCGTATGGATAGCTTAACAAATACAATGAAAATTAGGGTTCTTAGATATGAGTCTGCGGCTGTGAGAAATTTTTTGGCCTCCTCTCACTGATTTTTCTCTGTTGATTAAATATCCAAAATTAGGGTTTGATTGATCCATTGGATTTTGGCTTGGACCGGGTAAATGCATTGTTTGCAGGAAAAAAAGGAAAATTGTACTGAGAAAAGGACTAAAAAATCAGAAAATCTGGGAAAGATAACTGAGGCGTGTACTGTTCATGATTCCTGATGCTGACCTTTCGCTTATTTTTGTTCTTGCTCACCTATAAGTCCCACATCGCTTGGAACTCGAGGCTAATGATAGTTTATATACAAACACCACACTCCTCTAACCAACTGAGGCGCCTTTTCTACAAAGGACAAAACCGTGACGGGTTAACCCCAAAGCGGACAATTTCTCGGAGATGTGAACTTGAGGTCGGGTCGGTACATATTTATCCCCCGCGGATAAATCTGAGTTCTGTTCAGAACATTGGCGACTTCACTGGGGACGATAAAATTCGTTCTCGAACCCAGCCCCTTAGCCTCGACTGGGGGGCATCTGTTCTGGCTCAATTATAAGTCCCACATCGCTTGGAACTCGAGACTAATGGTAGTTTATATACAAATGCCACACTCCTCTAACCAACCGAGGCGCCTTTTCTACAAAGGACAAAACCGTGATGTGTTAACCCCAAAGCGGACAATTTCTCGGAGATGTGGACTTGAGGTCGGGTCGGTACATATTTATCCCCCGCGGATAAATCTGAGTTCTGTTCAGAACAATTTTAATTAAAATAAATTAACAATAATAATATTAATGATAATAATTAAACTTAAAAAATAATTGAAATGGGAGGGGAAAAGGTGCATCACGTGGATGCATCCTTTTTTGTTTTTTATTTTTTTTTATTTTTTGTTTTGTTTAATAATAATAAATAATAGTAATAATAATAGAAATAAATGAAAATAAATGATGATAAATGGTAATAATGATCAATGAATCAAATAATAAAGGAAAGAAATAAGAATACAATAATAGTAATAATTATAAAAGAAAACATTAAATACTTTATATATTTTTTTTGGGATTTTTCAATGATATAATTAAAAAACTAAATTGACTTATTTTTTTGAATTTTGTGATGAAATAAAAAAGAAAACGAATTATACATAATGAAATATTTTTTTTAATAATAATAAAAAAAAGTTCTATTATTTATTAAAAGAAATTAAAACTAGCACAAATGAAATGTAGAGGAAAAAGTCGAGATAAAATCGAGGTACGACGAGTATTTTAAAATACATCTCCGTCAATTTTTTTGAAAAAAAGTATCGATTTTTACGAACAAAAAATATGGCCGATGAATGCGAAAAATGTAAAAAATTTAGGTCAAAAATTGGGGTATGACACATATCCAAAATGCGGGTTTTAACCCTACCCATCGTGGATATTTTTTGTAGGTACCTACTGGGTATGAGTAAATTGTCATCCCTAATTGTGTAATTATTACTATTTTTTAAAAAAATTTGTGAATAAAGTGAAAGACATTTGTTAATAGCAAAAAAAAAACTACACCAAATTATAAAATTGTTTTCCCTTAAGATTTACAAATACTCATTATTTCAATTTGAAAAACAAACAAAGAAGAAGCAATCTAATGCTTGATTGACCATAAATTGAATAGCAAAAAAACAATTTAAAAAATACAATTTTTTTTAAAACAAAAAAAAAACAATTTAAAAGAGATATTCATTTTAGCAATCCGGTTTGTCGACATATTGATGCTAGCACTTTCACTTATGTTGATGATGTTTCCATATAGTTTATGGATAAAAGAAAATAATGAGAGAAAAAAGAAAATAATGAGACAAAAAAGGAATAAATATAAAATAGGTATTGACTACGTTCTGGCAAGTGGACCAGTTTGTCGTCGAGCAATAATTCACACTCTAGGTGTCTAGAATGAGTTCTTATTCACAGGGATCGTGTCAAACCTTCGCTAGTGCTATTCTAGTTCGTTAGGTTTTGCATTCGCTTTGGTTTTAGGAAAAAGGTTTTTAATTTATAAATGTAGCGATATGCGTTGCAAGAAAAGTAAATATTTGATTCAGAAACGTGGAGGATAGATATGGTGGTTGAACTTACTCCCTCCCTTATACTTGGCATAATCGGTGTATAACATAGTCATTCGTACTATTATCAGGCGTCGATTCTATCTTTGTTTTAGTAGCACCTTACTGCTACCCTATGTAGGCAAAGTCTCCCTATTTTTGCAACTAAGGTACCTACGAGAGCCTAACCTCGCTTTGTCACATACCCTAAATTACTAGGTAGAGTTATTTACAAACATGCATTATGACCATCGACCATCCAATACCCCTAGATCTTAGTTACGGTTATTCAGTCCTAACTGTTTTTACAACTAGTTCTTGATTCTTCCTCTAATTATTAAGACATAATTAGTTCAAGAGTGTTGTGCCGTTCCTTTAACCTAGTGTTATTTATTACTAGTTCCGGACAAATAATAGAGAAAACCCTAATGTGCTACGATTAAAGTAAACCATAATTATTTATTCTAAGACGTCGCCGTTTATCCGGCCAAGATTCCGACTAACGATATTAAAGCAAGAAAACAAATAACAAATAATAATTTATAAAGACGGTTTATTATAATTTTGAATCAATTACATAACCCAAGTATTGATCGGGGAGTTCATCTTCTCCACCACAACCTAAGGAATTATTACAAAAGATTACATAATTAAATTACAAGAATCTAACTATAAAAAGCCTAAAGAATCATACATTTATGAGTTAGTTTTCCCGTAAGGGGAGAAAACTATGCCCTTATAGCTCATCTGAACTTCTCTCCAAAAGGAATAGAAAGTTCTTCTATTTCTGAATGAAAAATAATGAATTATGGAGGCTCTATTTATACTTTTCGTAATGGGTCTCAGCAAGCCATCGTGGCACGCTAAGTCCATCGTGCCACGATGAGCATATTCAGTTTAAAATTATAACTGATTCTGTGCGTTTGATCTGCGTGATCCCCACACAAAGCCATCGTATTGCGCTGTGAGCCATCGTGATACGATGCTAAGATTCTTTTCAAAAATATAATTGATTCTGTCTTGGCGAGCAAGCAGCTCTCATCGTGTCACGTTGGGAGCCATCATGACACGATGAGCTGTTTTTCTTCATTTTTGAGCTTTTTCTTGTCTTTTGCGTATCTTCACCTTGTCTTGAAGTTTTTTCTCGATTCTTCAGGTTTTTGTTGATATTTGGGCCTATCTTGGTCATTTAAATACTAATAATACTACCTAAAATACTGCAGAAATTTCTGTCATCAGGTACTTACTTACAATTGGAAGAAGAAAAAGTAGTATGATGTTTCACTTATATTGATTTGTTGTCAGTATTAAGTTGATATAGTGTATGGGTTTGTAAAATAATTTAGTGAAAAGATGTATAATTCTTGGTGTATGAAGGAAAGTAATTTTTAAAGATGTAATTGGTTATTAAAAAAGAAGTAGCCAACTATAATCGTAATTAGAGAAAAAATTTTGAAAAAAAAAAAACTATCACAATTTGAAAAAGAAAACTACCATATTGAAGGGTAAATTGGAAAGAAAATAGAGGCTACACAAAAACATAGTTTTGCCTTTATATATTGTATAGATAGATAATAAATAAAAAGATTAATAGCTCTTTATCCCCCTGCAAAGTAGGCGAGTTTTGTTTTACCCCCTGTAATTTATTTTGTTGAGAACACCCCCTGTAATGTTTTATTTTTTTGTTCGTAGTGCATTTTACCCCCTTGTAATGTTGTTTTGTTTTACCCCCCGGGAGGGTAAATTGAACTATGAAAAAAAAATAAAACATTACAGGGGGTGTTCTCAAAAAAATAAATTATAGGGGGTAAAACAAAATTCGCCAACTTTGCAGGGGTGTAAAGACCTATTAACCCTAAATAAAATATTTTTATGTCATCCAAATTTTGTTTCGTATCTTTATATAGAGCAAAATCAATCATTGCACGTAAAAAAAAAGAAGATATTACGGTAAATTTTATATTATTTTATTTAGTATTTAACGTATCAAACAAGGTATAATACAAAATTGTTTGTCCTGTGCATTGATCATCAAATAGAGTACAATACAAAAAGTTAACTTGTAACCCAGTCACATGTCCAGTACTGTTCTATCCAGTAATGTGAGGATAATTTCATGACAAAATTTTGGATATTTTTTCTCAAGACTATGAAAAAATGACTTCTTCCCACATAGTTGAAATAAATTTGTTGATGACCTTCAATATTTTTTTACAAAAAAAAATGTATCTCGAACCTTTTATAAATTTCTAGATACATTTATTAATCAAACAACTTTTCTTAATATTTGTAACTTTTGTTAAATATTATCTATTCTTCTATACAATATATAAAGGGAAAACTTAAACTTTGGTGTAGCCTTTTTAAAAATAACCAAAATACCCTTGGTGGTTTTTTTTTCAAACTTTTTAATTGTTAACTTCCAAAACCAACAAATTTAAATTTATTTGTTTATTTTTTCAAAATCAAAACAAGAAAGAGCAGACTGACGGGTACGGGAGTGCCCGTCTGAACGTTAGTTTATATAATAAGAAACAATAAGTGTACTATAACCAAAATTAAACATTTATAATTTCTTCCATACTTTTCAACTTTTTTTATTTTTAAACCGCAAAATCAAACTAAACGAAAGAACATTATTAAAAATAAAACGAGCATTAATCCATAATAGTTCTCATAATAATCAAATTTTTATGCCAATTCTTTTTGTCACAATTTTACAATTAATTTAATTTAAGGGCTATCCCATTCTTTTTAATTTTTTTAAAAGGCTTAAATATCATTTCAGTCTCTGTATGTTCATGAATTTTTTATTTTAGTCCCTGTATATTTTTTTGTTGCAAATAAGTCCTTGTATGTTCGCGAATTTTTTGGTTTCGTGTAGATTTTCCTGTGGATTTTGACTTTAAAGACTAAAATAAAAAATTCGCGTATATACAGTAGAGCTGTAAAAATGGGTCGGACTATCGGGCCGACCCATTAGTCCTATAGTTTTACACGGGCCGGGCTTTCAAAAAAATTGATCGGGCCTTATCGGGCCGGCCCCTCGGGCCTATCTTTTTAATGGGCTGACCCCACGGGCTTTTGGGCCGGCCCCTTAAAGAGTTAAAAAAATAAATTTAAAAATAGTTTTAGCTAAAAATAAGAAGTTTTAGTTACCATTAAATCTTTAGATAATTAAGTAACAAAAGATGAAATTTGTTAGTTAGCAGATAATTATTAAACCAAATTTATTTTATTTTTTTTTAAGATTAAACCAAATTTGTTATGATTATCTTTATTTGAAAAAAACTAATAACAACTTAATCAATCATTATAAATAGAAAAGTATAAAAAAGAAATTAATCAAATTATAATTGTTACCATTGAGTTTATTTTGTAAAAAAAAATTGTCAAAAAAAAAGAAGAAAGTTTGTCGGGCCGGCCCATCGGGTCATGTAGGCATTTGCTTATCGGGCCACGAGGCTTAACGGGCCAGCCTACCAAAGCCCCTTTATATAGAAATTTGCTATTGAGGCCCCCCTGCTTGCTCTCAAGCCCCCCTAAAATCCCAAAATACCCCTGAGGACTTGATCACAAAATTTGGTGTCTAGGCAACGAATACAAAAATATTCGTTGACTGCATTAAGAAGGCGCGTGCCTGAACAAATTTACTTAAAATTCGTTGCCAGGTCACCGAAACAGGTCTCTTCGTTAACTAGGTGACGAAACACATATTTTCGTTGTCTATCTCACGAACGCGCTTGATTTCGTTGGATAGACAACGAAACTGTGTCATATCAGAAACGGAGGAAACGATTCCCAAATCACTACAGTAAAACGAAGCAAACGATTGGGAAAGAGTTTTTGGGCGATTATCAGTGCAAATTTGATCGAGCAAGCATCCAATCATTGAATTCTAGTCAATTTCGATCAAAGGAAGAGTGAAACTAGGGTTTGAGAGGTTGTGAAGAACTTTGTCACTTAGGCAACGAAAATCCAAGTAAGAATCCCTAAAATTTAGTTTTGTGCATTATAGTTGTTTTACTTGTTTGATTTTGATTATAACAGTCAATTGCATGAATTTAATTTAGGGATTTTGATTTTGGGATTTAGGGTTTATGTGTTGGATTGAGGATTTAGGGTTTATGCTAAAAAAACACTGTTGAATATTGTTGATTATATTAAATTAATGTTTTGTTGATAAATTAAATTCATTGTTAATTAAGATATATGTTGCTTAGAATTTGGATTGAATGTTGAGTTTTGTATGATGTTGATAGGATTAGAATTAGGGTATAACAATGATAATCTTGTTAATTGATCATAATTGATAATGATAAAAATTATTTGATGATAATTGATGATGATAAAAATTAGAATAAAATTAGTTGTTTTGAATTTAGATGATGATGATGATATAATGTTGAATGTCATTATGTTGCAGGAGAAATGGAAGAAGTTGGTCGTAAAAGAGCGGGTAGGGATAGTGTTGTCCACAACTCGGCCCGTAGAGAGCGTGCCCTACCACAGACAAGGGGTACAAAACGGACGGGTGGTAGAATGAAGCAAGTGTCTTCTACTGCAGAAAATCATCTCGATCCGGTGCCCGAGCCTGAAACTACTTTAGAGACGGAGCACGAGGTGGAGGTTGAGGAGGAGAATGATATGGATGAGGGAGAGGAGGAGCAGGAAGATGAGGATGATGGCTATGGGAATGAAGAAGAGTTAGAAGAGGAGGATGAGTTTGACGAACGGACGTCGTCTCCTCCGAAGAAGCCAAAAAGGAAGACACCACGAAGAAAAAGGCCTGTAATGACGAAGGGGCGAATGGTGCCTGTAACAGCCCGGGCCCCACACCATAGGTGGTCCCAGCACTGCCACCTCACGATCTTCTCCAACTCCCTTCTCTATTGGTGTTTTTGCCTTCCGTGGAAATCGAACCCATGTACCTGGGGATAAGTACATTGTTCATTCCATTTCTACTACCAATGGAATGAACAATGTACTTATCCCCAGGTACATGGGTTCGATTTCCACGGAAGGCAAAAACACCAATAGAGAAGGGAGTTGGAGAAGATCGTGAGGTGGCAGTGCTGGGACCACCTATGGTGGTGGGGCCTGGGCTGTTACAGTGCCACCAATTGACGCACCGGAGGGCGGATACCCAGGTGGGGGTTGGGAAAGGTAATTTTTTAACAAATTAATATATACCTTAATTTTATTTTTAAATATGCCTTATGTGTGTTGATTATGGTATATGCCTTATATATCGTATAAGTTAATATATGCCTCTCTATGATATTTGTTAATCATTGAATGAATATTTGATTCTCAACCATTTGTTTAACTGAATTTAAAATTCGTTAATTTAATTTTTATATATGCCTTAATTCGTTAACATTAATATGCCTTAATTTTTATATATGCAGTTTCCATTGCGATTTTTGAGGTGCATGAACAACGGGAAGAAAATTAATGACTTTGAGTTGCCTGGAGTACACTTGCATTGGTTTTGGGATTGGGTAAATGCAAGTGGATTGCGACCCCTGCTGAAGATAAACTACGACAATGTCGATTGGGGTGTACTGACGGCATTCTCGAAGAGATGACAACCAGAGACCGACACATTCCATTTACCGATTGGGGAGGTGACCATCACTCTAGGTGATGTTGTGTGCTTGCTACACATTCCTATTCGTGGTAAGATGCTTAACCACGAACGGACTGCATGCACTAAGACAGAAGGAGCAGATATGTGTGAAGAGTACCTGAACTTTGGCAAGGCGGATTGCAAGGTTGAATTTGATAAGATGAAAGGAGCACATATCGGATTCCAGAAGCTATTGCAGTTATACCTGGAGAACCTGAACCTTGCTCAAAAGGCTGAGAATGATAAGGAGTCGGAGGACGACGTGCTGTTCTACAGGGAATGCACGGTCAGATGTTTTTTGCTGTACCTGCTTGGTTCGACATTGTTCACCAACAAAATTACGCAGTATGTGGATGTGATTTTTCTGACATACTTGCAAGACCTGGATGTGGTGAACACATGGAATTGGGGTGCCTCAAGACTCGCTTATCTGTTCAGGTATTTGGATATAGCGAGCAGGCAGAAGAGTGGAAACAACGGCGGTTACAATTGCCTTTTTCAGGTAAATATTTAATTTAATATCGCTGTTCGTGTTTTTGATTGAATTTAGTTTTTTTGCATTATAATTTAATATCGTTGTTTGTGTTTTCATTGAAATTAGTTTTTTTGCGTAATAATTTAATATCGTTGTTTGTGTTTTGATTGAATTTAGTTTTTTTGCGTAATAATTTAATATCGTTGTCATCGTATTTTGTTTGTGTCGCGCCGCGAAAAACGCCCGAGCGTCGGAACACTCGGTAATGACACAGAGTCGCCACCGAACTTTATTTATTCCCGAGGGAAAAGGAAAATATCGATAAAACCTTAAAAAGAAAGAAAAAATGGTCATCGCAACCAAATTTCGAGTTCGGGAGTCGATTATGCAAGGGGAAGGTACTAGCACCCCTCACATCCGTTGTACTCAACGGGAACCTTCTTGTTAATTTAGGGTTTAAAATTTGTCTTTAAATTGTTTGCATTAATTTCTATTAATTATTAAATATTTACAAAGGGGAAAAAATTAGTTTTTTATTATTATGCTTGACGGTTGTTGGATTCCGCTCCTACGTATTCCCAAGTGCAATGGGAAATTCAAAGCTTACGTAGTTCTTTGGTAGAAAATGTTTGTTTGTTGATTGATTTTATTTTTGAAAATTGTTTGGTCGCACTTGGGCGAAAAAGTTTGCTTGATTAAAAATGCGGACTCACACCTAGGCGATGATATCCGTTTGAAAAAGGTTTAAATGCGCATGGGCGTGATAAAAAGTTTTGTTTGAAAGAAAATGACAGACTCGCACTTGGGCGATCATATCTATTTTTGAGAAAAAATTAAATGCACATGGGCATGAAAAAAATTAAAGGTTTGGTGGGTTGAGTTTATTTAAATTTTATGTTTTGCAAAATAATATATTTTTAGGTGTGGAAGACAGATAACCGGTTGACAAAGCGGATGCTAAGGCTCGATTATCCGAGAGACGAACGGATGTACACCCGTCGATCTCCTTTTCAATCCAAGATTTATTGAAGAAAAAAAGTAGTATTGCAAGAACTAAAAAAAAAAAAGATTTAAATAAAAATATTATTTTTTGTATTTTTAGATTATTTAATGTTTTTGGTATTTTGTGCAACATAAATAAAAGTGTATTTTTGATATTTTTGATGTGAGATAATAAAATAAGAGATAACACTACATATATTTTTTTTGGTGTTTTTGATATTAAAAATAAAATAACATGGCAAAACGTATTTTTGACGAAAAGAACCAAATGAATAAATGAAAGGCAACACATATATTTTTGATATTTTTTACATAGCATATAACCTGAAAATAATGCACAAATAAATAAATTTAAATGACATTAAATAAAATGAAACAAATAAAATAAACAGGAAAAATAAAAATAAATGCATAAAGGGGGTGCAAACAGCAAAGCCTGGGGTGTATTAGCAAAACAGTAGAGTTTCATGAGGGGTGAATCAGGGGCGTCTGATCTGATCAGACGTCCCTGATTTGATCTCAGGATAGACGCATCTGGGGCGTCTGATCTTGATCAAAGGACCAGAATAGCGCAGGTGCACGTTGTGTCTATGGGTATGCATACATAAGATGAGAGAATGGAAGCTCTATGATTTCAATCAAGCAAAGCAGGAGGCGCTGGTGCATGATATGATTGTGGGTGTGAGCATACGGGATCAGGAGGGGTATATAAACTGAATCCTTCACAAAATTTCATTTTAACATTTTCACACTTCTCTCCTCTCACAAGCTCTCTCCGTTCTCTCTCTAGTTTTCTGGGTTTTTGTTCTTCAGGATGAAGAACACGATGAAGCTCCGGCGAAGAGCCACCGTGAAACACAGTTTCCGGTGGCGGTGCACGGCGGCCGACGAGGCGGCGCCGCCACCGGAAACTAATTTTTTTCAAAATCCAAACTTTTTCGCCCAGAATCGTTTTCTAAACCTTTCTAAACCTAAATCCAAACTTAAAACCCCCAAAAAACCTACTAATTCTTCTAGATCGGAAAAATAAAAGTGAAGAAAAAGTTTGAACCTTTTGTCTTTTTTGTTTTTATTTCTGCTTCTCCTTCTCTTTCTTTCAGTTTATTCTTCCTTCCTCTTTCTTTTTTGTTATTTTGTTTTCTGGAACGTGTGTGTGGGTTTTTTGTGTTGTTGTGCGTGTGTGTGAGTACGTGTGTGTGGGTGTTTTTTTTTTTTGGGTTTGTAGTAGTTACTGAGTTCAGGGATTATGAGTTTTGAATGTTAGAAAAAAAAAGTTAGAGTTTTTTTGGTTGTGGTGGTTGCGGTTGAGATGAGGGAAAATTGGAATTCTGTCTGTTGTGAATTTTTGTGATGCTGTGATGTTGTGTTATGAGATTGGGTTCTGATTTTTGTTCTCAGAAAAATTCAGTTTTTTTTTGGCCTTTTTCTTTGGTTCCGATTCCTCCTTCTTATTCACTTCCTTCCCTTTTGATTTTGTCCCACTGCATTCAATGCAGCAGTGGAGGCTATGGGGAGAGGAGATTTGTTCCACTGATCAATGCAATTTCTCTGTTCTATGTTGTGTTCTGATCTATGACTGAGTTTTTTTCAGAAAAAGAAAGAAAGAAATCAGAGGGGGGCGCCCCTGCAGCATCTGAATTCCTGGACTTTGGATTTTATTTTAGACAAAAGGACAAACAAGGACAAGAAAATGATAAAATAAAAATAATAATATATATAAATAAATAAAAACGAAAATAATAGTTAATAATTAATAATAATAATTAAAATAAACAAAGAAAAAAGAAGGGAAAGAAAGAGATGGGGCAGCGTGAGCTGCCCTTTAGTTTTTTTTTTTTTTTTTGATTTAAATAATACTAACAATAGAAATTATAAAAATAGAAAGAAAATATTATGAAGAAAATAAAAAAAGGAAAGAAATAATGATAAAAGGACAAAATAAATATTTAACAAATTTTTTGAGATTTTTTTAAATAATACAAATTGACACATTGTTGGATTTTGTAAAAAAAGAAAAGAAAGAATGAAAATGGTCAAAGTGAGATTTGAACCTATGACCATACACTCACATCTCTATATAAACTCCACTCACCACTACCTGAGCTACTTCATATAATTGAAGATAAATGTGGCAAAAATTTATTTAATAATAAAAAGAAGAGTGGGCAAAATTTAGGGTATGACAGCTGCCCCTATTTAAATATCTTTAATCAAAGAGGACGAGTGACGTCGATACTCGTGTTTTGATAGAAGATAGTTAAATACCAAAAGATCCTAAATTTTGTCCGATTGGACAAAGAAAGTTGCAGACAAAAATATTGTTATCTTGCATGGTGTTTGAACAGAAAACATAAAAATTGTCGCAGACATAAGGTCGGCCGACTGTCGCAGGCATAAGGCCGGACATGTGCTGAAAATAAAATTGTCGCAGGGATAAGGCCTGGCGACTGTCGCAGGCATAAGGCCGGACATAAACTGAAATGTAAAATTGTCGTAGGGACTATCACAGGGAAAAGCCTAGACATAGACAGAAAATAAAATTGTCGTAGGAATAAGGTCTGACGACTGCCACAGGGATAAGGCCTGGACATATACTGAAAATAAAATTGTCGCAGGGATAAGGCCTGGACACAAACAGAAAATAAAATTGTCGTAGGGATAAGGCCTGACGACTGTCACAGGGATAAGGCCTGGACACAAACAGAAAATAAAATTGTCGTAGGGATAAGGCCTGACGACTGTCACAGGGATAAGGCCTGGACACAGACAGAAAATTAAATTGTCGTAGGGATAAGGCCTGACGACTGTCACAGGGATAAGGCCTGGACACAGACAGAAAATAAAATTGTCGTAGGGATAAGGCCTGACGACTGTCACAGGTATAAGGCCTGGACACAGACAGAAAATAAAATTGTCGTAGGGATAAGGCCTGACGACTGTCACAGGTATAAGGCCTGGACACAGACAGAAAATAAAATTGTCGTAGGGATAAGGTCTGACGACTGTCACATGTATAAGGCCTGGACACAGACAGAAAATAAAATTGTCGTAGGGATAAGGCCTGACGACTGTCACAGGGATAAGGCCTGGACATAGACAGAAAATAAAATTGTCGTAGGGATAAGGCCTGACGACTGTCACAGGGATAAGGCCTGGACATAGACAGAAAATAAAATTGTCGCAGGGATAAGGCCTGACGACTGTCACAGGGATAAGGCCTGGACACTACTTAAAGATGGTTTTACCCGCTTTGGAGCTATGGGAGGTTGACACCCTTTTGCATGCCATAATGCATGTTATATGCTTATGCTCTCGTTTATGCATGATTTTTTTTTTTTTTTAAAATGCATATTGTGATTGGATGTGTATGTTACATGTAATGCATGAGATGACATGTTGATTGAAACGTTTCCCTTTTTTTTTTGAGTTGGCCAAGCAAGAGTTTGCCCATCGTGGATAGAACCCTCGTTATTTTCTTGATATTAGAACCCTTGATGATTTTCTGTCTAAATCTTTGAGGTGCTGGAGATGCCCCAACTATGCTATAGATTCTAGCAGTTTGTTGCTTCTATTGCAGCATGTGACTTTTGTATTGAGCGGACAATGATGCTTGATGATGAGTCCGGACTTTGATCGACGGATGCAAACCCGAAAGCCAAGGATGAACCTTAGTTACTTAAAAGTAAAAAATTTGTTTTCTTGAAGTCCCTTTTTCTTGAAAAATTTGACATTTTAATGCAATATCAAAAATAAATTAGCATTTTATGAACATGCAAAGACATAAGAGTAGAAGAAAATGAGCTCAAATGAATTTTATTGATTGCTGACCCATGAATGGGTGAGAGTACATAAGGATGTAATTCCTATAAGAGGAGATTACTTGTCAAAGATAAAATGGCAACAAGTGAATGGAAACATGACACGTGCTATTTTCCCCACGACTCGTGAATTTACAAAACTTTGCCTCCGGAGTTGATGAATAGACTGATCCTCCTTTGTTGAGCCTTTGTCGCGGAGCCGACGCTTTACAGTCATTTGTTCCTCCCTTTCGGAGCCGACGCTGTTTTTTTTTTTTTAAAAACCCTAACTTTTGTATGGACCGCCTTTTTCGGGTTTTCAGTCCACCGGGTTATACTTCTTTTTTGATGCCCCTAACTTTTGCCTGGACCGCCCTTTCAGGTTTTCAGTCCACCGGGACGCTCTCTATTGCTTAAGTTGCCTTTTCAGGTTTTCAACTTAGCGAGCTCTTTTTTTTTTAATTTTTTTTTATGCATAATATTTCTTGACTGCGTCAGCGTTCACTGAAAGTGGGAGGTCTTCTCCGTCCATGGTGGTAAGGATTAATGCTCCGCCTGAGAAAGATTTTTTTACCACATAGGGCCCTTCGTAGTTAGGTGTCCACTTTCCCCGTGGGTCTTTGTGTATAGGCAATATTTTCCTTAACACTAAATCCCCTTCTCGGAACTCTCGAGGACGAACCTTCTTGTCGAAAGCCTTTTTGAGCCTCTTTTGATACAACTGGCCATGGCATAATGCTGTTAGGCGCTTTTCTTCAATGAGGTTTAATTGATCAAACCTTGTTTGTACCCATTCAGCTTCTTCTAACTTGGTTTCCATCAAGACTCTCAATGACGGGATTTCCACTTCAACCGGAAGTACTGCCTCCATGCCATATACCAAGGAAAATGGAGTTGCCCCAGTAGAAGTGCGGACAGTTGTTCTATAGCCGTGCAAGGCGAAAGGAAGCATCTCATGCCAATCCTTATAAGTCTTTACCATCTTTTGAATGATTTTCTTGATGTTTTTGTTGGCTGCTTCTACGGCTCCGTTCATCTTTGGTCGGTACGGTGATGAATTGTGGTGTTCAATCTTGAAGTCTTCACACAATTCTTCCATCGTCTTATTGTTCAAATTTGACCCATTATCCGTGATAATCTTGTTGGGAATACCGTAACGGCAGATTATCTCTTTCTTGATGAAACGGGCCACCACTTGTTTGGTCACATTGGCGTAAGAGGCAGCTTCAACCCACTTGGTGAAATAATCGATAGCCACTAGGATAAACCGATGTCCGTTAGAGGCTTTTGGCTCGATCATTCCAATCATGTCTATTCCCCACATTGAGAATGGCCATGGGGCTGTCAGAACATTCAGAGGGGTTGGTGGCACATGCACTTTGTCAGCATAGATTTGACATTTGTGGCATTTCTTGACATATTGAAAACAGTCAGCCTCCATTGTCAACCAGTAATAACCTGCCCTTAGAATCTTCTTTGCCATTGCATGCCCATTGGCATGGGTTCCAAAGGATCCTTCATGTATTTCAGTGATGAGAAGGTCCGCTTCTCGCTTGTCCACACACCGGAGCAAGACCATATCATGGTTTCTTTTATAGAGCACATCCCCATTCAAGAAGAATTGTGATGCCAATCTTCTTAAAGTTTTCTTGTCAATGGACGAGGCATTTTCAGGATACTCTTGCTTTGCGATATATAACTTGATGTCATGGAACCAAGGCTTGTTGTCGTGTTCCTCTTCAATTACTGCACTCACAGTCGGCTCATCTTTTCGATTCACAATTATCAGTGGTGTTTCATTGTCGAATTTCACTTTGTACATTGATGATAGTGTAGCCAATGCGTCTGCAACTTGATTCTCTTCTCTTGGGAAATGATGAAAAGTAATCTCGTCAAAGTGCTTTATCAACTTCATGACATGGGCTCGATATGGGATCAACTTGGGATGTCGTGTTTCCCATTCTCCTTTCACTTGATAGATGACCAATGCCGAATCTCCGTACACTTCCAAGATTTTGATTCTCATGTCAATTGCTGCTTCAAGACCCATGATGCACGCTTCATATTCTGCCATATTATTCGTACAATCAAAGCACAACCTTGCAGTGAAAGGAGTGTATCCATTTCTTGGAGATATCAAAACAGCTCCAATCCCGTGCCCCATGGAATTTGAGGCTCCATCAAAGGCGAGTTTCCATCTTGCACCTGGTTCGGGTCCTTCGTCGTCCCCTATGGGTTCTTTGTAACTCAGGGCCATGATGTCTTCATCTGGGAAGTCAAACTGAATGGGTTGATATTCTTCCAATGGTTGGTGAGCAAGATGTTCAGACAACACACTTCCTTTGATTGCCTTTTGAGTGACATATTGGATGTCGTATTCGGATAATAACATTTGCCATCGTGCAATTTTCCCTGTGAGTGCAGGCTTCTCAAATATGTACTTAATGGGATCCATCTTTGATATCAGCATAGTAGTATGAGTTAACATGTACTGTCTTAGACGTCGAGCAGCCCATGCTAATGCACAACAAGTTTTCTCGAGTGCTGTGTATCTCGATTCACATTCGGTGAATTTCTTGCTTAGGAAGTAGATGGCATGCTCTTTTCTTCCTGTTTCATCATGCTGCCCCAACACGCAACCCATTGATCCTTCTAGCACAGTAAGATACATAAGGAGAGGCCTTCCTGGAACTGGGGGTGTCAAGATTGGTGGTTTTTGCAAATACTCCTTGATCTTGTCAAATGCTTTTTGGCAATCTTCATTCCATTCGTTGGCTTGATCTTTCCTTAGCAATTTGAAGATAGGCTCACAAGTGGCAGTGAGATGTGAGATGAAGCGAGCAATGTAATTCAACCTTCCCAAGAATCCACGTACCTCCTTCTCAGTCCTGGGTACTGGCATATTTTGTATGGCCTTGACCTTATCAGGATCTACCTCAATTCCTCTTTGGCTGACAATGAACCCTAATAACTTTCCTGATCTGACGCCGAAAGTGCACTTGTTAGGATTCAGGCGCAACTTGAATTTTCTTAGACGGACGAACAACTTTTGTAAATGGACCAAATGATCTTCTTCCCCTTGAGATTTGGCAATCATATCATCCACATAGACTTCTATCTCCTTATGGATCATATCATGAAAGAGAGTAACCATGGCTCTTTGGTATGTTGCCCCGGCATTTTTCAATCCGAAAGGCATTACCTTATAACAAAATGTGCCCCAAGGAGTAATGAAGGTGGTTTTCTCCATGTCTTCCGGAGCCATCTTGATTTGATTATATCCTGAGAAGCCATCCATGAAGGAGAATACTGAGAATTGAGCTGTATTGTCCACCAAGACATCAATGTGAGGTAATGGGAAATCATCTTTTGGGCTTGCCCTATTCAAGTCTCGATAATCCACACACATCCGAACCTTTCCATCTTTCTTTGGGACTGGTACGATGTTGGCCACCCATTCTGGGTACTTGGAAACTTCTAAGAACCCCGCGTCAAATTGCTTCTTGACTTCCTCTCTGATCTTAAGGGCCATGTCGGGTCTTGTTCTTCTCAACTTTTGCTTCACTGGTGGGCACTCGGGTCGAAGTGGTAGCCTATGCACGACTATGTCGGTGTCCAATCCCGGCATATCTTGATAAGACCAAGCAAACACATCCACGTACTCTTGCAACAGGTTGATCAAGCTTCTTTTCACATCATCTTGCAAAGAGGCCCCTATCTTGATCTCCTTTTTATCCTCGTCGGACCCTAAGTTGATCACTTCCACAGGCTCTTGGTGCGCTTGAATTTCTTTCTCTTCTTGTTCTAAGAGACGAGCTAGCCCTTCGGGGAGCTCACAGTCGTCTTCATCGCCTTCTTCGGCTTGGTTGATTGGAAATTCAAAGTCGATAGGGATTTTAGCTGTGTCAGTTTCAACAAGTTTATTGGTGGATCTGCATGAGGATGATTTTTATTTTAGAATTATTGAAAGAGAAATGGAGGTGATTTAAAAACTGTAAAAATAAATTTTGAAAAGTTGCCATTTTTAGAATAAACAGGAGCAGAAGAAAATAGACTTTGATGAACATAAAATGCATTTTCATTGATTGATAAGATTTAAAACATAGGGGTGCCCTACAAAAGATATCCATTTGCCTTGGGCAGAGTAAAGGATTTTTTTCAAGAAAAACAAAGCAAATTACTTAAAGATAATTTCAGGAATCTCCCAAGCCTTCCAGTTGCACAGGACATCATCCGGATCACATTGATACACCAAGTCAGGTACACCTTCTTCTTCATCTTCTAGATTTGCCACATGCCCCTCGTAGCTAAAGCCCGCACTACGAAATATCCCTTGGATGGTACCCATGCTTCTCGGAGCAAATCTCAGCATATCCCTTGTAGTAGGTTGGTACCCCAATCCAAAGCGGTCTTTCTTCTCTTGAACCTTTGGTACTTCGCCCCAACCTGGTGGAATTCCTTCTTCTAATGCCTCCTTCACAGCTCTCCATGAGGTTAAAGTTAAACCTTTTTTCTTCTTAGGCTCACGCCTAGACTTCATAGTGGTAACACTTGCCACTTCTAGTGCTTGAAAAGGGACTTCAATAGCTTCCTCGCCCGCCTCTATGTATTGGAAAGAGGAGAGATGACTCACCATCATATCTTCTTGTCCTGACACGACAATCATCTTATCACCGGTTATGAACTTAAGCTTTTGATGCAAGGTGGAAGTGACTGCCCCAGCAGCGTGAATCCATGGCCTTCCAAGTAGACAACTGTAAGCAGGGTTAATGTCCATGACTTGGAATGTAATAGTGAACATTTGCGGACCAATTAGAATCGGCAAATCCACTTCTCCCATGACTGCTCTCTTGGATCCATCGAACGCCTTCACAATTAGTGCACTTTGTCTCAAAAGCGCTCCTTCAATCGCAAGCTTATCCAGTGTTATCTTTGGCATGACATTCAAAGAGGATCCAGTATCTACCAACACTTTGGACAAGATGTTGTTTGAGCATTTGACTGATATGTGCAGTGCTTTGTTGTGGTCTTTCCCTTCAGAAGGAAGCTCATCTTCATTGAATCCCAAGTATCGGCTTGTAGTGATATTAGCAACCACCCCATCAAACTAATCAACCGTGATGTCTTTGGTCACATGGGCCTCGTTGAGGATTTTGAGCAAGGCCTCCCTATGAGCCTCGGAGCTCAATAATAGTGACAGAATGGAGATTTTTGAGGGTGTTTGTCCCAACTGATCAATGATCTTGTAATCACTTTTTCAGATGATTCTCAAAAATTCCTCGGCCTCTTCTTGTGGTAATGTTTTCCTTGGTGGCTCAGTTCCTACTGCCACTCCTTCAGCAGCTTTTCCTTTATCGGACCCTACAGGTGCATTTGCAGAGTCTTTGTTTGGTGAATTTGGAGAGTAAATCCTCCCACTCCTTGTCATTCCTCCTATTCCGGCAATGTTATCAATGATAGGTTCTATACCGGTGATAAGTTCCCTTCCAACAGACACAGTAGGTTGGTAATTCCATGGCACTTCTTTGGTACTCTTGAAAGAGAAAGGTGCAGGCACATGAAACACCATAGGGTCTATTTTTTGTGCAGGAATTTGGATTTCAACTCTTTGGTAAGGGATCTCAAAAGGTGCAAGACCTTGTGATTCCACAACAGCAATACTTGTTTCCTTCCTTGAGTACCCAATTTGAATCAAGCCTTGATCCATTAGCTTTTGGAGGGTCTCTTTTAAACCTCGACAATTATCAGGATTTGTCGAACAAGCTTTGCAACTGGAGTGTAATTCTTCAAACTGTTCAAAGCCAATCAATCTCTCCCTCATTACCGACAAAGGGGTTCCTATCTTGGATACTTCCTTCAAAATCTTCACATCTTCCATCCCCTCAATAACATTTACTGAGGAACTTGCATGACCTGGCAAAGGATTGGTCTTCACATTCGGACCCTCTTCCTTGAAGGATATCATCTTGCGATCAATCAAACCTTGTACCTTGAACTTGAAAGCTTTACAATTTTCGATATTGTGCCCGGGCGACCCAGCGTGGTAATCATATCGAGCATTGCTATCGAAACTAGATGGATATGGAGGCACCATTGGTGGGAGAGGTTTTTGCTCTACCATGCCCTTTTGAAGTAGGTATGGCAAAATTTGCCCATATGACATTGGTATGGGATCGAAACGCACCACTTTCCTTTCAAAGTTTCCTCGAGGCCTAGGTTGATTCCACTGTGGATATGGGTTTGGCTGAGGCTGACCTTGCGGAGGCATCATCAATGGTTGTTGAGGTGGGCGCATTGGATATGATGGCTGTTGATACTGCCCTTGAGCCGCAGCTGCCACATAAGGATAGTGATAATATGGCACTTGCATAGGAGGCCCTTTTGAGGGTCCAACTGAGACAGCGTTGGTCTCACCTTCTTTCTTTTTCGGGGGACCACCAAAGAATTTCTTAACCCCGACTTGAGCATTAGTAGCACCTTGAATCTTTCCACTTTTGATACCCTCCTCTATGCGCTCCCCTATGATGACAAGATCAGAAAAATTTGGGGAAACACTCCCAAGCATCTTTTCATAATACGGCCCTTGCAACGTACTCATGAAGGTAGTAGTCAGTTCTTTTTCTTTCAAAGGTGGTTGCACTCTAGCGGCTACCTCTCTCCATTTTTGCGCATATTCCTTGAATGATTCTCCACTCTTTTGTGTCATTGCTTGTAATTGCATACGAGTGGGAGCCTCCCCTATGTTATACTTGTATTGAGTCAGAAAGGCTTCCATCAGACCTTTCCAAGTTTGGATTTGTGCTCTCTCCAATTGCATATACCAATCTAGAGAGGCTCCACTCAGACTGTCTTGGAACACGTGCATCATCAGCTTTTCGTCGGTCACATGTGCAGACATTTTGGTACAGAACCGCTTTAGGTGAATTTTTGGGCATTGGAGGCCTTTGTATTTTTCAAAATCAGGTGTTTTGAATTTTGGTGGTATAACCACGTCGGGAACTAGGCACATATCTAAGGTATCTAGCCCAAGAGTACTGAAACCTTCAATGGCTTTCAACCTTTCCTCCAAAGCCTTGTACTTTTTCGTCGCCTCTTCATCATCATGATCGACTGCAGAAGTTGCTTGCTCGGGCGTAAAGACAAACGGCATAGTACCCTTTGCTGCATTGCATGGTGTTGCATTCTCATTTTGAGGATTTGAAGCTTCTTGTGGAGCGGAATTTCCATTCACAACCGGTATTGTAAAGGTTACCCCCGGAGGTTGAGTAACACCACCGCCTTCCATGGGAGAAGTATAGTTAGGAGGAAGACCAAACATTGGGACAAAACCAGGTGGGTACCTTGGAGTAGTCTCCTCACTTATGACTGTTGCCTGAGGATTGTTCTCCCTATTAGTTAATTTTTGGATAGCTTCCGTAAGTATAGCAACTTGTTCCTTGATGGCATCAACATCCTCTTTTTGTGCAAACTGACTTGTTGGTGCTGGCTCCATGATTCTTCTTTGGTTAGCTCTTGTCCCGTGTGAATGCCGATAGGCAGACTCTTGGGCCAACTGTTTTTTTGGGTTTCCTTGCAATGATGGAAATTCCTGAAGTTCGGAGGAAAATGAAATGAGTTTTTTTTTTAAAAAGATGAAATGCATGTTGTGTTTTTTTTTTTTTATGTAATGCATGCATGTATGTTATGCAAAAAGAATCTTTATTTTATTTGGAGGAAATTTCAAAGTTTCGCAATTTTATTGTAAGCATCTAGAATTATGAGAACGAACAAAGTAGAACCAGAACATTGATTTCATTTCATTCAAAAGAGAGAATACATCATTTCATTCATAATAGGGCCTATTACATAATTTCCCAAAATGAGGCCTAATACAACAAAGTTTGAAAAGAAACTAAGACAATCCTAGAGCTTTGCTTTGCGAGCCAAAGCCAAACATAACTTGAACTCTCTCAACATAACCCCACATGATTCAACAAAATCAAACACAAAGGTAGGAGTGTTGTTGGGGCTCATCACAGAATATGCTTTCTTGTGCATGCTAGGGATGCCTTGAACCACATTGTTCGCAAAACCCGCTAGGTTGGAGAACTCTTCTTTCCATTTTAAGACATCTTGGTATTGCTCTCTAATGATAGCTTGGTATCGATTTGAGCGTTCACTTAAACTCTGAAGTTGTGCTTCCATTTGCCTAACTTGGCTCTCTCTAACTTCTAGCTGTTGCCTTTGGCGTTCTTCACGACCCTCGAGATTCCTCATATCTTCGAGCAAATTATTCCACTTAGTGGAGAGCTTGTGGAGCTTTCTATCAGACTCTTCTCGGAGTTGGCATTCATAAGTCACACAGACTTGTGATTCTTGAAGTAATTTAGTGAGATCCAAGATTCGAGCCTCAAACCCTTCCTTCATCTTTTTTTTCTCTTTCAAGGTACGGTTCCATAAGTCCTTCCATTCCTTGATCTCTTTCCAAGCTTGGTCTAATCGGTTGTTACGTTCACGAATCCCATCCGTGACCCCTTCCAAGCATTCGTCCACTCGCTCCTTTTTGGCCCTTTCCTCTTCGACCAATGCCTCGCTCATTTCAAGTTGTCTTTTCTTCTCCTCATAGTTGAACTTGAACTTGTTACGTTCATATGAGGTTTGATGAAGCTTTTGTTGCAAACTCTCATTTTCTTTTTGAAGGCGCTCAATGGTGGCCTTGAGCTCATCAACTTCTTCGACAGAGGTAGGTATTGGCTCAAGTGGGCTAGGTTGAGATGGAAGGATGAGGACAAAAGGAAGCCCAATTACTTTGACACGCTCTTTGATCCAATGAGAGTATGGTTCTTCGATGGGAAGGCTTCTCTTTCTTAGCTCGTTCCCCTTGCGATGCACTTGAGCCCAAGATCGGATGACCCTTTGGAGCATGTTTTGGAAGTTCGCATCAATACCATGAAGAACAAATTCTTGCAATACCCCCTCATTTGGTTTGCGGGCCATAGGATACCCGAGTTGCCTTAGAGCTAGCATAGGATTGTAGTTTATACAACCCTTGGACCCTATGAGAGGTACATTGGGGAAGTCCCCACAACTGACGATCACTTCGCCTTCACTGATTTTCCTAGAGTACCACAAAATGGAGCGCTCGGTGAGAGATGTCAAAGCTTGTGACCATTCTTGACTCTTCATAGCTTTGATAGTGTAGATATCCTTGGAGATTTGAGAAGCAAACCAAGCATACAACAAAGGAATGCAACATAGCATCAATCCCCCCTTCTTCTCATATCGCATGTGGAGGGTATAGTATGTATCGGCCAAAAGAGCGGACACAAGATCTTCTTTGCGAACTCCAACTCCCCAAAATACACTGATAGCTGCGGTATCTATGAAGTTCTTTTGGCTAGGAAAAAGAACTAACCCAAAGATGAGTAAGGCCAAAACCTCCCCTAAAGCTCCCCAATCACGGACTTTCGCGAACTCTTTTGCCTTCTTTTCAAGGTACTCTCTTTTAAAACCATGGGCTTCTCTCTCGGTTTTGTAGTGAAGGTTCAAGTCGAAAGCTGGTATTTTCAATACTGAAGCTAGGTCTTCAAACCTTGGAATTACACCAAGACCCTTGTAGGGAACCATCTTATCCCTTGGAGAATCCAAAATTCGCCCGAATTCCTCTAAAGTAGGTGCTAATTGAAAGTCTTGGAAAGTGAAACATCTCAAAGGAGGGTCGTAGAATTGAGCTAAAGCAGTGACAGCCTCTATTTGCACCGGAATGTTCAAGAGATCTAGGATTTTCCCATACTTGGAGGTGAGATGAGCTCGAGCCAAGTTGCTTAGTTGGCTATTGAGGGCCTTCAAAGTGTTTACCTCGGGTAACCGAGCCTTAATCTGAAGCGTGCTCTTTTTTGTCGAACTCATTTTTCAAGATGCTTAAATAATACTTTTTTTTGAAATTTCCTGAAAATGTGAAAAAATGCCAAATGAATTTTAATGAAAAAGAAAGAAAATATGCATGGCATGCAAAAGGAATTGGGATGGGTAACAGGATAATTCTAATTTTTTCCCACCCCTCACAAGGATAATTCTAAGTTTTTTTGTTTTTGGTGACCACCAAGATAGTATACCCCACTTGGAATTTTCCCATAAAATTGGATCGGCCAATTCATGGAAAATTTCCGGGGCTTCCCCTAGGCGGACTTTATCGGGTTCTACACAAGGTCCCTAGAGTATTTGATCAACATTCAAAATTTCGTCAAGAGGATGGGCTAGCCAATTCGAGACGAAACTTTGAATGGATCTACTCTAGGCGGAGCTTTCATATATCACCGAATGAGAAGTGCATCTCATGGGCCCATACTACTAGCTCCTAACTTAACTTAGTTTTTCTCAAGCCCGGGTGTAGAGCTTCTCTCAAGAACATATCCCAACCACAATTTATATACATATATCAAATTAATAAGCATGGTATAAATGCAAAAATAAACATATATACATATATAAAAACAATAAATATAAACATAAAACAAATGTAATGCAAACAAACAAACAAGCAAATGACCCTAAAAAAAAAAAAAAAAATAGGCTTGACTCTCTAAAATTCCCCAGCAGAGTCGCCAGCTGTCGCGCCGCGAAAAACGCCCGAGCGTCGGAACACTCGGTAATGACACAGAGTCGCCACCGAACTTTATTTATTCCCGAGGGAAAAGGAAAATATCGATAAAACCTTAAAAAGAAAGAAAAAATGGTCATCGCAACCAAATTTCGAGTTCGGGAGTCGATTATGCAAGGGGAAGGTACTAGCACCCCTCACATCCGTTGTACTCAACGGGAACCTTCTTATTAATTTAGGGTTTAAAATTTGTCTTTAAATTGTTTGCATTAATTTCTATTAATTATTAAATATTTACAAAGGGGAAAAAATTAGTTTTTTATTATTATGCTTGACGGTTGTTGGATTCCGCTCCTACGTATTCCCAAGTGCAATGGGAAATTCAAAGCTTACGTAGTTCTTTGGTAGAAAATGTTTGTTTGTTGATTGATTTTATTTTTGAAAATTGTTTGGTCGCACTTGGGCGAAAAAGTTTGCTTGATTAAAAATGCGGACTCACACCTAGGCGATGATATCCGTTTGAAAAAGGTTTAAATGCGCATGGGCGTGATAAAAAGTTTTGTTTGAAAGAAAATGACAGACTCGCACTTGGGCGATCATATCTATTTTTGAGAAAAAATTAAATGCACATGGGCATGAAAAAAATTAAAGGTTTGGTGGGTTGAGTTTATTTAAATTTTATGTTTTGCAAAATAATATATTTTTAGGTGTGGAAGACAGATAACCGGTTGACAAAGCGGATGCTAAGGCTCGATTATCCGAGAGACGAACGGATGTACACCCGTCGATCTCCTTTTCAATCCAAGATTTATTGAAGAAAAAAAGTAGTATTGCAAGAACTAAAAAAAAAAAAGATTTAAATAAAAATATTATTTTTTGTATTTTTAGATTATTTAATGTTTTTGGTATTTTGTGCAACATAAATAAAAGTGTATTTTTGATATTTTTGATGTGAGATAATAAAATAAGAGATAACACTACATATATTTTTTTTGGTGTTTTTGATATTAAAAATAAAATAACATGGCAAAACGTATTTTTGACGAAAAGAACCAAATGAATAAATGAAAGGCAACACATATATTTTTGATATTTTTTACATAGCATATAACCTGAAAATAATGCACAAATAAATAAATTTAAATGACATTAAATAAAATGAAACAAATAAAATAAACAGGAAAAATAAAAATAAATGCATAAAGGGGGTGCAAACAGCAAAGCCTGGGGTGTATTAGCAAAACAGTAGAGTTTCATGAGGGGTGAATCAGGGGCGTCTGATCTGATCAGACGTCCCTGATTTGATCTCAGGATAGACGCATCTGGGGCGTCTGATCTTGATCAAAGGACCAGAATAGCGCAGGTGCACGTTGTGTCTATGGGTATGCATACATAAGATGAGAGAATGGAAGCTCTATGATTTCAATCAAGCAAAGCAGGAGGCGCTGGTGCATGATATGATTGTGGGTGTGAGCATACGGGATCAGGAGGGGTATATAAACTGAATCCTTCACAAAATTTCATTTTAACATTTTCACACTTCTCTCCTCTCACAAGCTCTCTCCGTTCTCTCTCTAGTTTTCTGGGTTTTTGTTCTTCAGGATGAAGAACACGATGAAGCTCCGGCGAAGAGCCACCGTGAAACACAGTTTCCGGTGGCGGTGCACGGCGGCCGACGAGGCGGCGCCGCCACCGGAAACTAATTTTTTTCAAAATCCAAACTTTTCGCCCAGAATCGTTTTCTAAACCTTTCTAAACCTAAATCCAAACTTAAAACCCCCAAAAAACCTACTAATTCTTCTAGATCGGAAAAATAAAAGTGAAGAAAAAGTTTGAACCTTTTGTCTTTTTTGTTTTTATTTCTGCTTCTCCTTCTCTTTCTTTCAGTTTATTCTTCCTTCCTCTTTCTTTTTTGTTATTTTGTTTTCTGGAACGTGTGTGTGGGTTTTTTGTGTTGTTGTGCGTGTGTGTGAGTACGTGTGTGTGGGTGTTTTTTTTTTTTGGGTTTGTAGTAGTTACTGAGTTCAGGGATTATGAGTTTTGAATGTTAGAAAAAAAAAGTTAGAGTTTTTTTGGTTGTGGTGGTTGCGGTTGAGATGAGGGAAAATTGGAATTCTGTCTGTTGTGAATTTTTGTGATGCTGTGATGTTGTGTTATGAGATTGGGTTCTGATTTTTGTTCTCAGAAAAATTCAGTTTTTTTTTGGCCTTTTTCTTTGGTTCCGATTCCTCCTTCTTATTCACTTCCTTCCCTTTTGATTTTGTCCCACTGCATTCAATGCAGCAGTGGAGGCTATGGGGAGAGGAGATTTGTTCCACTGATCAATGCAATTTCTCTGTTCTATGTTGTGTTCTGATCTATGACTGAGTTTTTTTCAGAAAAAGAAAGAAAGAAATCAGAGGGGGGCGCCCCTGCAGCATCTGAATTCCTGGACTTTGGATTTTATTTTAGACAAAAGGACAAACAAGGACAAGAAAATGATAAAATAAAAATAATAATATATATAAATAAATAAAAACGAAAATAATAGTTAATAATTAATAATAATAATTAAAATAAACAAAGAAAAAAGAAGGGAAAGAAAGAGATGGGGCAGCGTGAGCTGCCCTTTAGTTTTTTTTTTTTTTTTGATTTAAATAATACTAACAATAGAAATTATAAAAATAGAAAGAAAATATTATGAAGAAAATAAAAAAAGGAAAGAAATAATGATAAAAGGACAAAATAAATATTTAACAAATTTTTTGAGATTTTTTTAAATAATACAAATTGACACATTGTTGGATTTTGTAAAAAAAGAAAAGAAAGAATGAAAATGGTCAAAGTGAGATTTGAACCTATGACCATACACTCACATCTCTATATAAACTCCACTCACCACTACCTGAGCTACTTCATATAATTGAAGATAAATGTGGCAAAAATTTATTTAATAATAAAAAGAAGAGTGGGCAAAATTTAGGGTATGACAGTTTGAATTTATTTATTTTCCGTTATAACTCATTATCGTTGATAATATGTTTTTGATTGAATTTGTTTATTTTGCGCAGGCTTGGATTCATGCTCATTTCCCTAGAGTTGTGACATATGTTTTGAGTGACAAATTCGAGCAAGAATTTTCGTTGGCTGCAAAATTTCATCGTTGAAAGGGGGTCAGCAACCGGATGAAACAAGGTTGGCATTGGATCAGATGGAGCACGACGACATCGTGTGGCAACCCTATGAGGTTCGTCGTCATATAAAGCCATTTGATGATTGTTGTTGGTATTCGAGCTGGATTATGTGTGGAACGACAATGATTTCTTCGCATTTGCCTGAACGTGTCCTCCGGCAATATGGACAGGTTCAGTCAATACCGAGAGTTCCGTACATATCTGCAAAGGCGAAAATGAACAGATTCACAATTGATCATGCCTTTCAGAATATGTTGGTTGAGAATTATGTGACGGAGGAAATGCGGGGTCCAAGAGCCACACATGGATTTGAAGCTGTGCCTGGATATATTGCGTGGTTCTTTAAAGTTTCACACCCAAAGATAAATGCACCAATCAAAGGAAGTTCACCATGGCCGGCGAATCTTGAAGTATTGATTGAAGAGGACAACAAAGATGCAAAGTTGGATGTCTTTGAGATATGTCGGAAAGTGCGGACGGAGGTGATGGAAAAGGTTGAGGATGAGATGACTTTGGAGGAGGCCAAAGAGTTGTTGAAAAAAGTTTGTCTTGATTTGGAGCCAATCACGAGTTACTCGGTGCGGCGCAAGAGGAAGAACGACTCGGGTCGGGAAGGAAGGAAGCGAAGGTCAAAGAAAAGAAGCGAGGCCGGACCAATCACTTGATTTTGGAGTTGTATTTGTTTTTGTATTTTGAGTTGTATTTTGGAGTTGTATTTTCGTACTTTATAATTGTGGACAACTTATAATTTTCGCACTTGCTATGTTATATTGTGGACAACTTATTTCGTAAATGGACAATATTATTACGTTTTGTAATTTTCATTTGTAATTTTAATTTTCGTTTTGTAGTTGAGACAAATATATTGAAATGATTGAATTAAGACTTGTATGAACATGTCTCAAAACAATGAAGATGTCTGGACAGGTTTGCGTGGTTTCGAAAACCATGTGGATTTCCATAAACCACTACAACTGGTTCTGTGAAACATGATTTCGTTGTCTAGGCAACGAAAACATGCACGCATTTTCCAGATTTTCGTTACATAGTCAACGAACCCATATTTCGTTGTGTAGGCAACGAAAACATGCACACATTTTCCAGATTTTCGTTACATAGTCAATGAACCCATATTTCGTTGTGTAGGCAACGAAAACTTGCACGCATTTTCCAGATTTCGTCACCTTGTCAACGAAATCATATTTAACAGATTTTTTTACAAACCAAGTTCACAGACACCAAATTGAGTATGACTCTTGATTTTTTTAAATGTTAATTTTTTATAATGTTAATTTTTTATAATGTTATACTTTTAATTTTAGTTCATACTTGATTTTTTTATTTACATTAAGTTAATTTTAATTTATTTTATTTTAACAACATCAAAATGAAAATGAAAATTAACAATGCAAAACAAAATTAACAACAACAATTTCATTTATTCTTTGTTACAACCATTACAAATGAGTACATTGGACATAAATAATACATTTTACCCTCGTAATCCCGGGGGAAGAAGAAACATGCCCCTAGCAACAGGAAAATATGGGCAAAAGAGTACAGCTGCTCGGGCCAACAAGAAAACCAGCCCGGAACAACAGGAAATCTGGTTCGGGGCAAAAGAAACTCGCTCCGGGGAAAGAGTAAAGCCGGTCTAGCGGAATATCCCTTTGGGTCATCTTAGGCAGAAATAATACATTATTTCGCCCACTGATACTTGCGCAATATCCCTTCGGTTCATCTACCGACGACTAGTCCCATACTATAGGACAGTCTCATTTGTGCGGTAGTAACTACAAGTCAAACAAGACTCATTTGGACTAACCATAGTGTTCCTAGTGAGGACACAAAATCCCTCGTGGACTAACATAATGTTCCCATTCATTGTGCCTTAACAACACCGGTAGGAGCATTATGGTTAGTCCACGACGGACCATGCGGCCGATAGAAACCAACTAAAACTAATAAAACTATGAAACTATAACTAACAAAACTATGAAACTATAAAAGGCAAAAAATTAAAATTTATGAGCAAAAGAGGAAAAGAAGTGAATGGTAAAAAAAATGGCACATTAGGTGCATATTTATAGAATTCTTGATGAATTCTTATTGGCTGATGCACTATTACAGCCACACACGTGGCCAATCACAGTTGGCCACGTGTCAACCAACTTTGACTGCATGTGGAGATGTTTTTTATTGCCGACATATTTTCGTTGTCCGCGTACCGAAAATTAGTATTTTTGCTATTTCGTTACCTTGACAACGAAAGTCAGCATATTCGTGAGGCAGACAACAAAATACAGCTTGTTCGTAAGGTGGACAACGAAACTAACTTAATGTGGGCAAAGTCCTGAGGGTGCGCAAATATTGCTTACTTTCGTCAGTTTGTCAACAAAATGTATTTTCAATCGTTGTCTATGTAACAAATTTTTTGACCGGGGGTAATTTTGTCAGTTTGGGGGGCCTGAGAGCAAACAAGGGGGCGTATATAGCAATTTTCCTTTATATATCATGGCCCCCGGGCCGAGGCGGGCCGGCCCCTTTTGACAGTTCTAATATATAGGGATTTATTTGCAACAAAAAAAGATACAGAGACTAAAAAAAATTCGCGAAGATACATGACATAAATATCATTTAAGCCTTTTAAAAAGAGAAACATTATTTATAATAAAAAATTTAAAATATATTTGTCAAAAAAAAAAATTGAAAAGAATTTGCGCTACGAGAATGGCCGTAGGGATAAGCTGTTACTAGATGCAAAATAAAAACGAACGCGAATTAAGAATTAACTAACGAGGAGGGGTAGAGTGTTGAGAGACGCAGCGATAAATCGCAGATCTATCGGAGAAGAAGAGAACAGAGCAAACCGCGTGCTTCGATTCTGGTTAACTCCTCTTCTTTCCTCTTCACCTCGCTTCGTTTCTTCGTTCCATTTTCATTTAATAATAATAATAATAATCGAATTTCACTAGTTTCGTTTATCTAATTTAAACATTTTCGTTCCTCTCTCAAAACGCTATTTTACTTCATTCGTTATCTATTCATCTCCGATTGCATAAATTGCATTACTACAGAACAATTATCTTTTCAAATCACCACAATTGATACTCTAACCTATGATATTTTCTGTTTTCGCATTGTTGTTATGATTTGCATCCATTCAATAACTACCTAGGTTTATTCAATGAGGTTTATATAGACTTAATTAAGAGCTTTATAGCATTTTGGAACAGTCTCAGAAATGTTTATGCTTGTTGATAAGTTTAGCTTTAGGTCTGTAAAAGAAGAGAATGTCGAGAAGATACTCGTTTATAGGAGATTGATATGGCTAAATATAAATTCATTGGGGAGATGTATTATGCTTGCTGCTTTGTTGGTAATTAGTATTGTTTCTGATAGGATACATGAGTTGGCCTGGCGGTGAAGGCTTGAGACCTTGGAGTGTGCTCTTCTCGAGGTCTCATGTTCGAGTCCTCCTGGTGCCACTTTTTGTGTTGGGCCAGTGCTCTGACTTTAAATGGGGCACCTACTAGTGGACAGTGGGATTGATGTTCCTCGGATTAGTCGGTCCTTGGGCTGAATACCAAGTCTTCAAAAAAAATAACTGCAGAGGTTTAATGGTTATATGAATATTAATATGTATTGTGTCTGAATGTTTGTGTTATTGGTGTGAACCTAATAGAAGAAGCTTAATTGGGAATGCGATAGTTTTCTGTTCTGTTTAATCTTTTTAGAGGGTTTTTATCTGGTTTGAATTTTGTTCTCTTCACATTTTTCTGTGCATTTGCATGCCGGTCAAGTTGTGTGCCAATTTGTTAAATAGCAGTTATACTACTATAGCACGTGGATCACAATTTGAACAAATCACTATTGTTCCGCTCTGCACATTATTGAGTACAAAATGGTGTAAATAACGGTTATGGTGGCACTAAGCACTGTTGTATAGCAGAGTTTGATCAAACCACTATTTTCCATGATTGATAATAGTGGTGTCAACTGTCTTGCTTCTCTTACACTGTTTAAAATAAATGACGTGTATTTGTTCGTTTTCTCAGAGCTTCTGTGCTGGTTCTCGCTGCTTTTTATTTCATGAGATTGAGATTCCATGGCAAGCATTCCTGGAAAATTTGCTCCTTCTAACGGGTCTATCTATGTATGCAACTTGCCCTATGGGACCGATGATAATATGTTGGCTGAGTATTTTGGCACCATTGGAGTAATAAAGGTATGAATTCTGCAGCCATCCTTCAATATGATGCGATGTAAAGGTCCAACTTTCTTTTTGTTTTTAGGAAAGGAAGTTTCATTAGGATTTAGGAATATAACTGTCAGTCAATGTTGGTAATATTTGGGACTTCATTATGGTCAGGATGGTAATTCATATTTCTATGTAAGATGTGATTACCTAAATGCTTTTTTTTTTTACTTGCAATATGAGGTTTATTTGGGATTCTCTGTGGGAAGACTAAAATGAATAACAGATTAAAACATTCAACGAATAATTGTCAGTCATTTTTCATTTTCATTTTTTTTTTGCAGAAAGATAAACGTACAGGGAGACCTAAAATATGGTTGTACCGAGACAAAGAGACTAACGAACCAAAGGGAGACGCTACTGTAACGTATGAAGATCCACATGCTGCCGTGGCTGCTGTTGAATGGTTTAACAACAAAGATTTTCATGGCAATACAATTGGAGTTTTTATAGCGGAGTCAAAAAACAAGGATGACCAAACATATAATTCAATAGCAGATCCAGGTACTGCTGGTAATGTTGTTACACCAGAGGAAACTGAAACTGAAAGTGATGCTAATGGGGTTAATGGAAGAGGTAGAGGTCAAATTGATGCTTCCAGCAAACCATGGCAACAAGAGGGCGATTGGATGTGTCCGAATACAAGGTCTGTGATATGAGATTGGTGAGCAGCTCTTTCTTGCTCTTTTACACATAGTTCCGGTCATAGCTTTTTTGCTGAAAGTATAACACATTTTTCTTGTCGTAGCAGTTGCTCCAATGTGAATTTTGCTTTTCGTGGTGCGTGTAACCGCTGTGGAAGTGCACGTCCTGCTGGTGCTTCTGGCGTTGCAGGAGGAGGTGGCCGTGGCAGAGGTCGTTCTGGGCAAGATTCAGGGGGTATTGGCCGTCCAGCTGGTGCAACTGCAGGACTCTTTGGTCCCAATGACTGGCCTTGTCCAATGTACGTTTTTATCACATTGTCCCCACATTAATTTTTGTGTGATTTGTTTATACTTGATTTTCATTTTAAATTTTGTTTCGCAAATTCAAATTTCACTATTTTAGTTATTTTTAAACGGCCAATGTTAGTGTTATAATTAATTTAGTGATGACAATTAACATGCATAAATTTCTTATAATTCATTAAACATGTCGCCCAATTTCATTTATTGGGTTACTGCTTGTGTTATATTATGTTAGACGAAGTGCTGGCGAACAGTTAAGCCATGAGTAAATTGAATATGATAGTGAACACACAGACACGTACTCTTGTGATGAACATGGCTCAACCAGGAGGAGTTAATGCTACCTGTTTTCTTTAATTGATACCTCCTGATTTTGCACTTTGCAAGGTTGGCTCGGCTGCATGAGATTTGTTAGTATTGTAAGGAAATTTTATATACTAGCCAGTTTACAATCCATTTTCCCTTAAGCATTAATTTTGGCACATCCCAACACAACACAATCCATCATTCCATCATCTGCTATTCTAGTGTCCTACGAGTTTTAAAGGAAGCAATCATCATGTAAGATGTGATTGAGTGCAAATCTAGTGGCCTTTCTAAACTTAAGAGTCGCATAAGTTCAACCGGTTCTGTTACAATTTATAGACAATAACTGTTTGACATGAGGTAAGATGATGTCGAGGTGAGCCTGGTAACTTCTTTGACGTTTGTTGTTCACCTCTCCCCGGGTTTTGGTCCTGGGGCCCAGCTACCAAACCTCTCTTTCCTCTGTCTCTTCTGTCCATGGGGGCTGTGGCTGTTGATTTTGCATTTTGATTCTAGTTATTTTAGCAAATATGGGCTAATATTATATACTGTTGGAACTTGGGAGTTCAGTACAAGTTGGCTATACGTATATGATTGGCCTTACTGTCAGTTATATCATCACTAGTTTTATTCATTTTGAACGAGTCTTGCTCTAGTTAACTGAACATTCGACGGAGGCTGTTATACTCATACCTGACATTAAACTTGGAATTAACATGCATGATATGGGTTGTACAGGATTTTTTAAATGAAAGTTTTAATGTAATGATTTGTCTTTCTTGTCTTCCTTTTTTACACAGGTGTGGCAATATCAATTGGGCAAAGCGGTTGAAATGCAATATTTGCAATACCAATAAGCCTGGGCACAATGAAGGTGGTGTAAGGTATTATATTTAATTCCTTGTATACCTTCAAGTACATACTATCGGTTACACCTCTGATGCAGGTCTATGAAGAAACTACACTGTTTCTGTCGGAAAGTTTATTTAAACGTATGGTTTATTTTACATTTTTAGAAATAAATGAAAACCCAGTTAAAAGCTGTAATTTGTAAAATAGTTATTAGAAAAATAAATCCCGCAGATATAAATGTTTGTTTTTTGAATTGGTGAAAGTCAGTATTGTTAGCTGTGTTTTGTTAGTATCCTAGATATATGTTTTGAACTTCCGATTCTCTCTTCTCTGTTCGATTGATTATAATTAAAATATAACACGTGATTCTATGAAAATAAAATATTTGATGCCAAGTGGGGGGTCCCATTTATGGTAGAAGTGTTATCGAATATCGGACATGGTGGATATTGATGGCGGATTGAGCATATTGGCCGATATGGTGGGTTTTCCGACATAATCTGCTATTGCGGCACCACCAAACGGCCGATATGGTAGGATTTTGGCTTTCCGCCATCTGCCATCGACAACACTGTATGGTAGTAAAGATACGCTTCTATGTAAAGTCATATGCAATCTCTTAGAACTCGGGATTGAGCCTAACTCAACCTTACAAAACCAACTTGTAAGGTGGGGATTGCCCCCCGCTTATAGACATATCTTCAGGCTATATCTCAACCGATGTGAGACTCTTAACACACCCTCTCACGCCCAGCACTATTAGGCTGGGTGCGCGGATATGAATGTTGGGTTGTCCGATAGCATAAACTTGATAGCAGGTGGCCCAACAAATCTTGGAGGATGCTCCTATACCATCTTAGAATTTGGGATTGAGCCTAACTCAACCTTACAAAACCGGCTTGGAAGGTGAGGATTGCCCCCCACTTACAAACATATCTTCAAGCCATATCTCAACCAATGTGAGACTCTTAACACAATCATCCTCACAATGATCATCATATTCATTTAATCTATGAATTATACCTGATTTTGTTTATTTTAGTTTCTTATGGTTGCCTATCTTTTTCTCGGTCTTTGTTGAAGTCTCGCGGTTTGGGTAAAAGGAGACGATAAATAGTAAAGATTGAATATGATAATGATGAAGAAATATTAAAGACTAAACACCAACCTCTATCTATAGGGATACAAGACTCCTAATCCAAAATAAATAGGGAAATTGGGAAACAAATCATAATAATGAGTTATATGGAAACTAATCCTATGAGTTAATCTAAGGTGCTCTAAGATTATATATCGGTCTTATACTACGATATATTTTCTTATATTTTATCAGTCTTTCTCTACCTTTAACAATTGGACTATCCTCCACTCTCTTTATTAGTCTTCTCCACATATACCTAAATCATCTAAAGACTAAAAACTCTACCATCTTTTCTATCATTGGAGCTTCCTTCAGCGTTTTCTGTAACGAATTCTTTCGTAATTATATCATGTATTGTGTAACCACTCATCTATTGTATCCCTTTGCAATATTGCAAGTCTCATGGTTGTTTTGATAAAAATATCTTTTGAATTTGAGTGGTACTTTTTGATCCCGAACCGCACTTGGAACATCTACCCATTTCATCTAATCTGTCCGGAGCTATTGATTTACATTCACTCTATCTATCTTGTATGATGGACCCTGAGTACTTAAACTTTGGTATAGTATATTTTCCTATTTTCACCTCTAAGCTAGGTTTCTAAACTTTCCGTGTCTCTATCTCATCATTGTTTTCTTCATGACACATTTTTTCAAACAAATTCAGTTATTAACTATAATTTTAATTTTTTTCCAAATCTAAAATGTTGGAATTCCTAGGTCATAATCCCCCCCTTCATTTATGCACACTACCTTTAACATTTTTTCAATTAAATGTTTTCCGAAATCACTTTGCTAACTTAGGTTACTTTCCAATTAAACAGAGGAGGGCGGGCTGGAGGTTACAAAGAGCTTGATGAAGAGGAAATTGAAGAAACTAAACGTCGTAGGCGACAGGCTGAAGTAAGATTGATTTTAAGACAATTCATGCTATAATATATATAAAGTGACTATAATTTTATGATTTTTTTTTTACTGTCAGGATGATGGTGAGCTGTATGATGAATTTGGAAACCTTAAGAAGAAATTCCGTGCCAAAACACAGCAATCTGACGCTGCACGGGTGCTTCCTGGTTCAGGGCGTGCTGGATGGGAGGTTGAGGATTTAGGTAATGTTGCATGCCTAGAATGATTTGTTGTCTATCAATTAATTACAAGGCAAGCGAAGCAGCAACTTTGTGGAATTGTCAAGCTCTACGACCTCACCCTCCCTTCTCCTTCTTCTCCATGACACTTTCCCCACATACATGTTACCAATCACTATTATACGTTACATTTCATTTTTGAGTAACCATTATAGCTGTACAGGAATTAACATTTTCAAATACTTTCATGTTCTATTATACTTTTGTTAATTTTTATTAGTCATTCCTTTTTGGCATTCATTTTGCAACTCGTTGATCACAACTTTCTTACATTCAAACTCTGCATATTATTTCAAAACTAATTATTAGTTGTCTTAATGTATTTATATATGTGCCGGTTGATTACCCAACTTGAGTTTGATGGCTTTACATACAATGATAAAACTAAATTTAACCGGCTGTTTGTTTTGGAGTATTCTAAAAAGAATATACGGCATTGCCATTTTGGCATAGCCGTCATGATTCACTTTTGTAAGGATATGTAGAGATCTCAGGTTCAAGTTATGTAAGGATATCCAATTTACAAAAAATATTACTCAAGTTATTGTCCCGCTCTGATATGCGATCATCAACACGTTTGTATGGAATTATTATGAATTGGTTGGACCTTCTGTAACTAACTTACTCTTTATAATTCCTATGGCAGGGATTGACAGAGATGCTACAGAAAAAAGCAGAGACAGGGGTAGGGACCGTGATGATGGAGATCGCAGAAGCAGGGAGCAAAATGAGGAGAGGCAAAGCGGTCGGAATAGAGAGAGGGACAGGGGAAGAGATCGAGACAGGGATTATGGGCGAGATCGGGACCGAAGTAGACACCGATATTAAAAATAGCAGTAGAAGTGCATTCTGATGTTTTGACTACAATTATGTGTTGCCATTTTGACGAAGGATTTCATTTGCTTTGAAATTAAATCCTTAAATTTGGGGATTAATATCTTGCAATCTGATGAATGCATGAACTTTTGTAACCTAAGACATTTATGCTGCTGGTATTTCCTTAGACCATATTAGACAAATTTCTTTTTGAGAATATGCACAATAGATTGAACTGTTAGTTTGTTGTCTGCCATTTTCTGTGCATCTTGTTTTCTGAAATAAGTAATAATCTGGAGGAATTGAAACCGGGATCCTCTTGGAAATGGAAAGATCTAGGATAGGCGGCCATCCTCCTGGAGAGAGTAATGTGCATGGACCAAGTGAGTAGGGATGCAGCTCCGTGGACTGCTCGTCGGGCCTGATATGTGTGGTCTCACACATTTCTCAAAACGGCTCCCTCCCGGAAGTGGAAATGGTGGCTTTGGATGTCCACTCCAGGTGCAGTATTTGTAAAGATAATTTTTTTCGATGTTTACTTCAGGGTGAGAGCTAGGTGGTGGCCGTATGATACCCATCAAAGGATAATAATTTATCTATTATTAACGCAATTATATGACTTGAACTGAAGTGTGAAAAACCTCATAACTATAACTAATGTGTTTGGGATTATCATGACTGCTTAGATGAGATGACACGTGTCTCTTCTAGCATAATCAATGTTATGGGATCGATCTTTCACTTGGGCATGCAGCGACGTTAAAACTTTTAAGAGAAATTTGCCGTCCATTTGAATTCCATAAGGTTCGAGATATTAATCTTTGCAGTAGCACGCATGTCATACTCGGTTTGTAAAAAGAAAATGTGTTTCAAATTATTGGCATCAACGTTGTTTAGCTAAAATTAGTCAAAAGAAAACGTTAGCTAATTTTTGTTTGTTTGATCCTCTAGATGCCCAAAGGTGGAAAATTGTTTTTTCTACCCCAACATTTATCTCTTTACCCCTACATTTTTCATAATATTCCCATTTTATCCTTTGTTTAAAATATAATTTTTTACAATATTTTTTTTAAAAGTGTTAAAATTGGTAAAAAGTGTTCCATAATTTTTTTATCGATACCGGAACACTTTTTAAAAGTGTTCCGGTTTATATTTGTGCTAGAAAACATATTTTATTGATACCGGAACACTTTTAAAAGTGTTCCGGTTTGTATTTTTCCCTATATTTTAATGATACCGGAACACTTGTAAAAGTGTTCTGGTTTGTAATTTTGTCTATATTTGGTTGATATCGGAACACTTTTAAAAGTGTTCCGGTTTGTATTTGTGCTTTTATTGATACCGGAACAGTTTTCAAAGTGTTCCGATTTGTATTTCTGTCTGTATTTTATACCTACCGGAACACTTTTAAAAGTGTTCCGGTTTGTATTTGTGCTCTTATTGATACCGGAACAGTTTTCAAAGTGTTACGGTTTGTATTTCTGTCTATATTTTATACCTACCGGAACACTTTTAAAAGTGTTCCGGTTTGTATTTATGCTTTTATTGATACCGGAACAGTTTTCAAAGTGTTCCGGTTTGTATTTTTGTCTATATTTTATACATACCGGAACACTTTTAAAAGTGTTCCGGTTTGTATTTGTGTCTAGAAAACATGTTTTATTGATACCGGAACATTTTAGAAAGTGTTACGGTTTGTATTTATGCCTAAAACATATTTTGTTGATATGAGAACACTTTTAAAATGTTCCGGTTTGTATTTGTGCCTAGAAAACATATTTTATCGACACCACAACACTTTCTATTTGTGCCCAAAATATATTTTTTTATACCGGAACACTTTGTAAATTGTTCTGGTTTGTAAAAAATCACAGAGGAGGCGACACCACGGCGATACATCGCTGGCGAAAAATCGACACACTACTTTCGCAAAGTATTATTATAAATTATGACAAACCGAAACAATATTTTCTTACCGCCGTTGATGGGTGTGCATGCACATATCCCGAAAAGGTTGAAAAAAATATCATAAACGACAACAATTTCATATTTTATTTGCAAATCGAAACACTTGTAAAATTAATATACCGGAAAAAAATACCTTACCGGAATAGTGTTTCAGGGGGTACAATTTTCTAAACATGTTGGGGTAAAAAGATAAATGTAGAGGTAGAAAAAATATGATAAAATGGAAAAATAATAAATAATAAAATATAAAAAAGTAAAGTAAGGGTAAAATGGGAATATTCCAAATTATGTTGGGGTAAAGAGATAAATGTTGGGGTAGAAAAAAGAATTTTCCCAAAGGTGTTGCCTTGCTGCGGCTTAAGCCTTCTTTTTAATTCGATATGGAATTAGCGGAACATCTTTTTTTTAAAACCAGATGGTTAGACTACTTTCCAAGAAGGTGGCTTCGAGAATTTATTATATAAATGTATGACCATTAATCTATTGATTGATAATCTATTATAAGTAGGAATAGGAATGCCAACGGAATGGATTTAACGGGGAGTATTTTACCGCTTTC
Source organism: Trifolium fragiferum (assembly GCA_954870985.1). NCBI lineage: Eukaryota > Viridiplantae > Streptophyta > Magnoliopsida > Fabales > Fabaceae > Trifolium > Trifolium fragiferum. The sequence goes on along the minus strand of OX940790.1, from coordinate 38,412,055 downwards.
TTTCTCACCATATAAAATGTTTTTCATTTCCGTTTTTATTTTGCACTTCGGGGAAATTTTTTCTTCATTCTCATCCCACGGATCTCCACGGTTTCTGCGAGGATCAATATTAAAAGGAAAATGCTTGTTTTCACGAACCACGTTTCAATGAAAACCAAGAATAATACTACCACCTACCCATGTTTTCCGTAAACTACCAATTATATATATGAGAGTGAGAGCACTTAATCTTAATCGTTGGATTAAAATATAGGGCTAAGATTAAATTTCCAAATTAAAAATGTCACACACCACTTTAGGATTAATTTTTTTTTCTCGCTATGGTTAGGGATTGAACATGGGGGATTGGGGTGTATGAGGTTGAACACAATTGAGTTATAATGGTGGACAACCATGAAAGACGTCGTAGTTCGAAACAGCTGGTGCATATATGTCATTCTTGCCACTTCAGTTGTATTTCTTTCCACCGTTTTTTAGTTATAATTGTTATCTTGTTTGTTAATTTCACAAATAAAAGAATAATCTGACAATACAATAGTAGCCAATCCAAATTAATTTTTAGAAGTCCTATGTTTAAAACCAACAATGGAAACAATCCTTTGAAAACATAACCAACGTAGATGTTGTTGGTAACAAAATTATTCAATAAAATAAATATTGTTATCCTAGTGCTTTGATATTAAAATAAGTTTATGCAAAATTCAATGGGATAGATGGTTCGATGAAGAAGATGCAGTGGATAGATTTGAAGATGCGCGGTGGATAGACGGTTTGAGGAAGAAGGTGCCGCCACTTGAGACAGCAGAAGATGAAAAGATGGTGATCAGAAAAAGAATAATTCGATGTGTTGCATTTTTAATTTGGAGATTTAATCTCAGCCCTATATTTTAATCCAACGATTAAGATTAAGTGCTCTCACTCTCATATAAAATTGGTTTTCTCACTGGATATGCCCCATATATATATTTGTCAAAAAATAATGTCATTCTAACACAGGTTCGTGAAATTCACAAATGAGATGTCATGATGTATAGCATCACTTTATTAAAAACAACATCAAATTTGTTATGAATATTAGTGGATGTCCATATAGGTTCTTGGCCCATGATATTGGCCCATTACATTTACCTATAAATAGAACATATTACTCATGTAAAGTACACACCTTGAATAGAATAATACAAGAGTCTATTCCTTTCTCTTCTTCTTCTTCCATATTCTTGTTATTCTTTATAACTAGTTTCATAACACGTTATCAGCACGAGTTTCTAACCAACCGAGGTACGCAACTCTTAATCTATTTGTATGAACCCATGAGTAATTTTTGTTTTGATTCTTATATGATTATGAATATTATATGCTAAAATAAATAAATAAATCAAATAACAATAATGATAATTAAAATTAAATAAATGGGCATCAATGTCTTTATGCATTTGAGTGGTTGATGTTGTTTGCGCTTCGTGACCGACATTAGTATGGTGAAGCACAATACTTTGATCATTCATATTACATAAACATGTTGATCGATTATTTATTTATGATATATATTTGGATGTTCGATATTATTTGAGTTTCGTGACCGACAACAGTATGGTGAAGTATCATTATGCTTCGTGACCAACATATGTATGGTGAAACTTCGATAAGTCGATCATCCTAAAAAACATATATATATATATATATATATATATATATATATATATATATATTTTATACAATATAACTTAAATTGTATTATATTCATATCTTTTCTTAATAACTTAAAAGATTGATCTAATGCATTGAAGATAAAATTAGTAACATCATAATAAAGTGATGTTGTGTTGGAAATCAATGGACACGGATATCACTATAAAGTGATGTTGTGTTGGAAATCATTTTATGAACCACATTCTTGATACTATAAATATTTTCATTGATATGTTTTCACTATTAATGACTCTTTACTAATATTTATATTATATATTAATTACGTTGACTATTCAAAATCAAATATTAATAATTCATTCTTATATTGGTTAATATTTCTCTTATATCCATCCATAATCATCGATGTTGATAGTTTAATAATTAATCTTGTTATTTAAGATAGATAATAATTAATATTGATATATTAACCTCGTGCAATGAACATCCAATTTTAATAATGAAATTCAATAAGAAAAGTTAATAATGAATATTTAATGGCAAAACTATAATCGTTATTCGATGAGTTCTAAGAGAATTCAATATTAACTTTTCTAAGAGCATCACAAGGTTATATATTATAGTTTTTGAATAACTTATAAAGATTTGATGCTAAGAAAAAATTTCCAAATCTAAATATTTGTTTTTTTTTGTAAGAAGATCATAATATTTGTTGATCCAATCTACTTAACTACACAATTTTGTTATTTCTATGGTTGTTGTGTGTGTTTGCGTTGGATTTAGTATTTGGTTTAATGATGGAAATAATTTGTGTTACTGAATAATTACATTTGCAAAAAAAAAAAGGCATCATTAAATCTTCCAAAAATTAAGGTTTACAGTCAAGTTAAGAGATTTGTGTTACTGAATAATTACAATTTGGTTTAATCATAAAATTAGCTTTACAGTCAAGTTAAGAGATTTGTTCGGAATTAACTTTTACCTTTATGTGAAATTGTTTCAAAAAGGAAATAAAAATCGTGAGATTTTATATTATTCTTTTATTATTTGAAACTTGCCTTAATTTAACACTTGATTGATATATCATTAATTATTAATTTGAATAAATCTCTTTTGGCGTTTAAGTATAAGATTTCATGTCCAATTATGTGATATGATCCTTATTTGGTTGTGACTATTATTTTTCTATCTTATACGTTCAAGTGTTAAAGAATTATTTTAATGATTTTATGTCACAATTTAAAATTGTCAATTTAGTATTATTAAATTAGTTGCTAATATTTAGACTTGGCAATTCTATATTCTATATATATGTATTGTTCTGAAAAATTGTGTCCTTGTTAAGCATGACAATAATACTACCTTATATATTCTAGAAAATACTACACATTATATATTCTGAAAAATATTGAGGCCATTTTTTTGAATCGGTATATTACGGATGCCAATTTTTTTATAGGTCATCCATATATTTTTTGGCCAATTAATACAATTGAAAATAATTGAATATCTTTTATTTCTTTCTTTTATCATTACCTGATCATTTAGAGAATAAAGTTTTATGGCTAATTAATTTCATTAATTCTCTTCATCTTTGACCAATTTTTTTTTACCAATCAATCCGATCAACATGGAAATGCTAGAAAAATTATTAGTAACATTTTGAAATGAATATAAATCAAAATTCTTACTGTAATTTTGATGTATGCAAAATTAATTAATAGAGAACCTTATTATTATATTCTATTTCATGTCCATGTTCTCTATCACAACTATTTATTTAATTTATATTTTTCTGTGTTGATCATATTTAATCTTGATGAATTCTAGAAGAATTCAACATTAAAGCATCCTCAAAGGATTGCTTAAATATTGATCGTTATTTTTAAAAGGTCAACTATGATATAGTTTCTGAAGAACTATATAAGAAAAATTTAATATTGAAGCAAAGAACTTCTCAAAGAATGAATTATATCATTGTTTTGAACATTTGAACATAGTTCTTTAAGAACTAGAAATTTAATATCACGCATCCCTGAAGGATTGCGCAAAGAATGGATTGCTCTTGAATACCATGAAGATCATTTGTAATACAAATTCAATATAGAGCATCCACAAAAGATTTTGCAAAATGTGAATTGTTCTTGATCCTTACGAAAGTCTTGCAAGATCGTTCCGGAGAGAACCAAAAGTTCATAGCATCCTTGAAGGATTGCTTAAGCAAAACAAATTTTCTTGATAATCAAGTTCATTTGTAGATGAAATTTTATTTCTTGAATATGCTCCTGAAGTAGCAAAATTGAGAAAATAATCAAACGGAATGAATTCTTTCATATATTTTGGATCATTAGAAGAAACATGAAATAAAAGTGATGTTGAATATATCTCTTTATTATGAGACATATTTTAGATAAAATAAGTGTATTGAAAAAGTTATAAACTAGAAGTTTATACTACACTTATAAATATATTTAGTGCAATTGAAGCACAAAGTATTGTAAACTAAAAGTTTACAAACCATATTAAATTTATTGTTGGCAAGACCGGTTGGGTTATCCCGGATCTATTATGATGCGAAAAATAATTATTATTGGATATGTATTGAAGAGCCCGAAGATTTTTCAATCCAATAATTTGTGTGTTATTAGTTCCCAAATGAAGTTGAATATTTGAAAAATGAGTCTCTCACAATTCGAGAATATACGAAAGGTGATATTTGTAAATCAATACACCGATCATGACCATGTGGACTAATTATGTCTTTATAATTTTAATTGATGCATCAACCAAATGGTCACATGTATGTTAGTTATCAACTCACAACCAGAAGTTTGTGAGAATTATTTTCTTGACTAACTTGATTAAGAGCTCATTTTATATAGAAAGCATTTGATAAGTATCATATGTCAATCAAAATTGATATTGAACATCTTGAAGTATATGTTCATAAAAATGGACTTGATGATCCATTCTTTAGACGTCTAAAGTTAATTACTTGAACGATACTTATGAAACCAAAGCCTATAATTTATACTTTGGGAACATTCAAACATGAATGTTAAGATATTGAGTTGCATCATGCCAACGATTATTATACAAATAAATTCTCCCCTAATTTATTTGAATTTTGGTTCCCCATATAAGCATTTTTGGATGTGTTGCATACAACTCAATTGCTCCAATATAATGCATTTGAATGTGTTGTAAAAGAATATTGGAAAAATAATTTTGATATGAATCTCCAACTATTATAAATTACCTTGAGTAAATTGGAGATCTTTTTACAGCCGAGTAGGCTGATAACCAATTGGTGAATTAGTTTTCCCAATATTAGGGGGAGATAATAAGCAGTTGAAAATATGAACTAGAAATTCAAATGAAATCATCTTGATCCTCTTAGAAATCAGTATGAACTAAAAGTTCAAAAAATAACTCATTTGCAAAGTTTATCAAATCAATTAACAACTGCTAATGGATTATCAAATACAAGAGAAGATGAATTTTCTTCTAAAGGATTCTTGCAACAATTCAATGTGAAGATAATGTCGCACAAACTGCAAATTTGGAGAAGAGTACGTTAAAGAAGATAAGACAAGTCTTTCTACGAAGTCAAGTTCAAGTAAAGGTTTTGAGCAACTAGCACAAAAGATTATTTGATTTTTCTTCATCTCATATATAATTGTCTTTATGAGGGGGAGACATGAATATGTTCTGCACTCTTTTTCCCTTCACCATGGTTTTGTCCCATTGGGTTTTCCTGGTAAGGTTTTTAATGAGGCAGACAGTTAGAACACAAAGGATGTTGTACTATTTTTCCTTCATTAGAATTTTTTCCCAACGGGTTTTTCTCTAGTAAGGTTTTAACGAGACATATCCTTCATGGACATCCAAGGGGGAGTGTTATGAATATTAGTGGATGTCCATATAAGTTCTTGACCCATGATATTGGCCCATTACATTTACCTATAAATAGAACCTATTACTCATGTAAAGTACACACCTTGAATAGAATAATACAAGAGTCTATTCATTTCTCTTCTCCCTTTCTCTTCTTCTTCCATATTCTTGTTATTCTTTAGAACTAGTTTCATAACAAAATTGATATTCCTAACTAAAAGTTCTCTTTACGTAAAAAATAACCAACAGTTCTTTTGAAAAATTTAATTAATCTATCTATTATTATAATAAAAATTATTCAATCTATTCATTGTTATTTTTTCAATAAATATTCAACCAATTCTTAAAATATTTTTTTATCACATACTCCGTATATAATACTAATATTAGGTATTTTGTAGTTTAGTTTAGTTGGATTTTAAGGTAAAAATTTATATATTATCCAAAGATTAATATGCCACATCATGAATTGACATACTAATCCAAAGATTATTGTGATTCACATGGTTTTTGATCTCAATACAGTTTCGATTAGAACGCTTTTCATTAGTTTTTTTTTTTGGTGCGAACACCTTATTATATTTTTTTTGACACAATTGTATGGTAGCATATTGTATCAAATAAATTATTAACTTATTAAAATTAAATAATATCAACATTTTTCTTTTGTAAAAAATATTAACAATATAAAGAATATACTAAATCCGTAAAAAAAAAAGAATATACTAAAATTAATACATAAAAAGTAATTTTCTTTTATCACGTAAAAATTAAATGTTTAACACATATTAATATGAAATAGAGTAGAAAAAATATATATATTAATATGAAATAGAGTAGAAAAATGTAATGTGGAATAGAATGGACATCCAAGTTCTTTTAATTAAAAATGATTTTCATTTTCTTCATGTGCAGGTTAAGGAGCAGAACATGGACCCTTGGTTACTTACGGTGATTAATGCAAGCCCTCGGGAGCATGAAAGGAGTGAAACTTGGGAAAGGCTTCATAATATGTCGTCTATTATCACGGAACCTTGGCTTATGATGGGTGATTTCAATGAAATTGCAATTCCAGATGAGAAAAAAGGAGGATCGCAGGTGGACTTAAGAAAATGTCATAAATTTAATAGTTGGATCAATGACTGTGGGTTGATGGAAGTAGCTACAACAGGAACAAAGTTTACTTGGAGTTGACCTCGTTGGAATGGGAGAGATAGAGTCTTCAAGAGATTGGACCGGATCCTTTGCAATGTTGATTGGAGACTAAGATTTCATGAAGGGGTAGCCATGTTGGAACAAAGTTGGTTCTAATATAACCCAAGTAGTTTTGATGATAACAATAATATTAATATACAATAGGGAGTACTGATAATTTACTCTAGTGTGCAGGTATATAAGTTAAAAAATTTATATACACTAGAAATTGATCTTCTGGTTGCTATGCTAAGAAGCGCTCCCAGAAGTTGGGAAAAGCAAGTTCTGGAGAATGACACCAGAAGTTGTGGTCACCAGAAGTTGCAAGTCAAAGTCAGCCAGAAACTGCACTCGTCAGAAGCAGAGTTTACTCTCAAGATTCTAATGACGATGAAACAGCAGAATTTGCCAGAAGAACATTCTATTCTCTATAACGACTATCATCCAAATGGCAAATTCAGAAGAGGAAGAAGAAATCTCTTACAAGACCGTTATCCTCATGATAATGACGTTTGTACTATTGTATTATCTTTATTTTCTTGATATGGGTGAATATTCGAAATCAAGGATCAGATTTTATTCTTTACTTGATTTGAATAAGCACATTTCAAATGAAAATATTAGTACAGTACTACGTAGCTGTTTTCATCTTTGTCCGCTCAAATTCAAGACGCTCCAACATCATCTATAAAAGGAGGAAGAATTTGAAGACAAATACATCACATCTATCAAGAACAAAAGCGCTGTTATACTGTTGAATTTCTAAGAGCAATTTTTAACTTAGATACAACTTGAGCTTATATCAAAATTCAGGACAAATAGTTTCAACTTCTGACTAGTCAGTTGTTGAACCTTAGTTTTCTTTTTAAGAATTCTAAGATAAGTCTTGTTTTTAGAGTTGTATTATTTTGTTCTAAGAACTCTGATATTGTTTATCATAAGTTCAAACATTATCTTTGTAACTTTGTTTTAGAAGTCTCTTGCTTGTGAGCTTGAGCATTGGAAGTCTCTTGTATTGTGTTACTTGAGCATAGGAAGTCTCTTGCTGCTGGCTTGAGCATTTGTAATCTTGTGTGATTATAGTGAAATCCCTTGGAAGTGCAAGGGGACTGGACTACTCTCGGTTTGTGAGAGGAATCAGTATAAATCTTGTGTGTTCATCTCTCCTTTCTCTTCTCTGTTTTTCATTTCCTATCGTCCAGAAGTTGGTTGTGTTTGAGTTATTCCGCTGCTGATTCTGATAAGTTGCAAAACTTAGAAGAAGTTTTTAAAACTACCAAAACACAATTCAACCCCCCCTTCTTGTGTTTTCACACCTTCAATTGGCATCTAGAGCCTTGGTTCTGTTATATCACTTTGCAGTGAGATAGTTGTTTGTCGTGTTAAAACACTATGTCTGGACCTGGTGAACATAGTAAAAAATCTGAAGGTGTTACTATCCCCTTTAACTATGATGCTGATGATAAAAACAACACCAGCAAAGCTCCTAAGTTCAATGGAGATGGTTCTACCTTTTCCTGGTGGAAAGATAGAATCTACAGTCATTTAGTTGGTATTGATGATGAACTTTGGGACTTAGTTGAAAGAGGAGTAACATTTCAAGGTTTGGATGAAAGAGGAAGATTAGACTATGACGCAAGACAAGTTTTCACTGATAAAGACAAGAAAGTATACAGGAAGCACCACAAAGTCAAGGATATTCTGATTAGTTGCATATCTCATGAAGAGTGCCTTAAGATCACAGATAAATCTACTGCCAAGAGTATCTATGATTCTTTGTGTTCATCTTATGATGGAAACAAACAGGTACAAGAGGCAAAGACAACACTTTTGATCCAACAGTATGAACTTTTTAGAATGAAAGAAGATGAGAACATTGAATCTATGTTTTCTAGATTCAAAGTTCTGGTTGCTGACCTTCAAGTTCTGAAGAAAAGTTATACTACTTCTGATCATGTGAAGAAGATTCTCAGAAGCTTACCTGCTAAGTGGAGACCTAAGGTCATTGTTATTCAGGAAGCAAAGGATTTGGACACCCTAAGCCTAGAAGGTTTAATTAGTTCACTCATGAGTCATGAGATTGAGCTAGCTTCTGATGAACCTCAGAAGAGAGTGAAGTCTTTGGCTCTGCCAGCTACTTCAGGATCTTCTAAGGCTCTAAAGGCTAAGGTTGTTGAATCTGAAACAGAAGAATCTTCTGCAGATGACCAAGAAGAAGGATCAGATGATGATGTATTTGCACTTCTGACCAGGAAGTTCCAGAAGTGGACAAAAAGAAAGCCAAGATATTCTGGTAGAAGTTCTGGATCTAAAGGTTCTGGTTACAGAAGTTCTGGAAACAAAGATAAGAAGGATGATTCAAAGAATTGCTTTAATTGCAACAAGCCTGGACACTTCATTGCTGATTGTCCTGAACTGAGCACCAAGGGAAAAGGAAGAAAGAGCACTTTCAAGAACAAAGCCAAGAAGAGTCTTCTGGCTACATGGGAAGATCTTGACAAGTTGTCTAATGATGAAGCTGAAGATGCAGAAGCTAACTTGGCACTCATGGCCACAGCTCAGTCAGATGTTGAAAGTAATGTTGAGTCAGATTCAGAAAATATTGAGCAGGTTATTTCTCAACTATCTAATACTATGATGAAATACATGGAAAGATCAAAAGAGCTAGAACTTTTTAAACAAAAGTTCAACATGCTCAATGATAAAGTTAATCATATTCAAGAAGACTACAAGAAGTCCTTAAAGACTATTCAAGTTCTTGAAAATGGTTGCAGATCATGTAGCAAACCCTATGATAAGCATGAAATTGCTCTTCAAGAGTTTGTTCATCATAATATTGATAAGCATAAATTAGCCTCTATGATTTATGGTGCTGGCAAATACACAAGACAAGGTTTGGGAAGTACTGTCAAAGGAAATTCAAATCAGTCTGTGTGCATAAGCAAAACACTTTCTGATCTTTATTCTACTTTTGTTTCTAGTAATGGTACAGAAAATCCAAAAGTGTCAGATGCTCAAGTAAGCGTGGAGTTTTTGAAAACCTCTGCTCCCATTGCTTCAGTATCCAAGTCTAGTAAAGGAGTACAGAAGATCTTCAAGCCTAAGAGTACTCGGGGCATGAGATCAGGTTGTACAAACTTGAAAGTTGATTTGCTGACACATTCTGGATCAAGGTCCAAAGGAAAGGTTAAGCCTAAACCTGTTTTTCAAGGCTCACCTCACCTTGGATCATCTAGAAGTTATAAGAGACAGAAGATGGATAAACGAACTAACTTTAGAAGACCCATCAGAATATGGGTACCAAAGTCTGAGATAATGTTTACTGCAGGTATGCATCCCAAGAGGAAGACAAAGCTCCTGGTATCTGGACAGTGGATGTTCGCGACACATGACAGGAGACAAGCACTTGTTCCACACCCTGAATCTGAGAGAGGGAGGAACTGTAGGATTTGGTGGGAACCAAAAAGGCAAAATCATTGGTATAGGTAAAGTAGGTAATTCTTCTCTTACTATTTCTGATGTTTGGTTGGTTGATGGACTACAACATAATCTACTTAGCATAAGTCAATTATGTGACAGTAATTATGATGTTGTGTTTAATAAGAATTCATGTACTATAATCAACAATTCTGATAAATCCATTTTGTTTAAAGGTTGTAGAAAGGGCAATGTTTATAAAGTTAATTTATCTGATCTGGAAGATCATAATGTGCTTTGTTTATTGACTCTAAGTGATGAGAAATGGGTTTGGCATAAAAGATTAGGTCATGCTAACTGGAGATTAATTTCCAAGCTTAACAAAGACAATCTTGTGAGAGGCCTTCCTAAATTGACTTATCACTCAGATTCTCTTTGTGGCTCTTGTCAGAAAGGGAAGATTGTCAAAAGCTCATTTAAACTTAAAAACATTGTCTCTACCTCTAGACCTTTAGAACTTCTGCACATTGATTTGTTTGGACCAGTTAGCACTGCTTCACTCAATGGAAAGAAGTATGGATTAGTCATTGTTGATGATTATAGTAGATGGACTTGGGTAAGATTTCTGAGATCTAAAAGTGATACATATGAAAAGTTTAGTGTCTTCTGTGCCCAAATTCAAAATGAAAAAGATTTAAAGATTTTGAAAGTTAGAAGTGATCATGGTGGAGAATTTGAAAATGAACCATTTGAAAATTTCTGTGAAGAACATGGAATCTTCCATGAGTTCTCTTCTCCTAGAACTCCACATCAAAATGGAGTTGTAGAAAGAAAGAATAGATCTTTGCAAGAAATGGCTAGAACCATGATGCATGAACATTCTTTGGCAAAATTTTTCTGGGCAGAAGCAGTAAGCACTGCTTGTTATATTCAGAACAGAATCTATATTAGACCTATTCTGAATAAAACAACATATGAACTTTTTAGAGGAAGGAAACCCAATATCTCTTATTTTCACCAATTTGGGTGTACATGTTACATTATGAATACTAAAGTTCATCTTAAGAAATTTGACTCTAAAGCTAGTAAGGGTATCTTCATTGGATATTCTGAGCGCTCCAAGTCATACAGAGTGTATAATTCTGAAACTCAATCAGTTGAAGAATCTATGCATGTAAAGTTTGATGACAAAGTGCCTGACCATGAAAAGTCAGAGCCTGTTATAGAAATTTCAGATTCTCAAGACTCAGAAGATGAAGGTTCTGGATTTGATTCCACTCCTGAACTTCTGGAAGCTCCAATGAACAACCAAGTTCTAGAATCTGATGATCATCAAACAACACCAACTGAAGATCCTGATCAAGAAGAAACAGCTATTCCAAGAAATACTTTCAAGTACAAATCATCACATCCTGAAGAGCTTATCATTGGGAATAAGAACAGTCCTGAAGACAAGATCAAGTTTTAGGGATGAAGAGTCCTTATTTGGTCTAGTTTCCTTGATTGAGCCTAAAACCACTGATGAAGCCTTATCTGATGATGCTTGGATAGTTGCAATGGAAGAAGAACTGAATCAATTTCAAAGAAATGATGTATGGGATCTGGTACCCAAGCCAAAAGATAAGAACATTATTGGAACAAAGTGGGTATACAGAAATAAGCTGAATGAACAAGGAGAAGTAACAAGGAACAAAGCTAGACTTGTTGCACAAGGATACAATCAATAAGAAGACATTGATTATACAGAGACTTATGCTCCAGTTGCAAGATTGGAAGCTATAAGATTACTTCTTTCTTATGCTGTCAACAACAACATTACACTTTATCAAATGGATGTGAAGAGTGCATTTCTGAATGGAGTAATTTCTGAAGAAGTATATGTCAAACAACCTCAAGGATTTGAAGACATTTCAAATCCAGATCATGTGTTTAGACTAAAGAACTCAATTTATGGACTCAAACAAGCTCTCAGAGCTTGGTATGAGAGACTAAGTAACTTCTTGGTTGACAATGGTTTTGAAAAAGACCAAGTTGATAATACATTATTCAGAAAGACTTTGAAGAAAGACATTCTGATCATTCAAATATATGTTGATGACATCATTTTTGGATCAACTAATGCTGCACTTTGCAAGAACTTTTCTAAGATGATGCAAGATGAATTTGAGATGAGCATGATGGGAGAATTGAAGTACTTTCTGGGAATTCAGATCAATCAAACAAAGAAAGGAAACTTCATTCATCAATCAAAGTATATCAAAGATCTTCTGAAGAAATACAACTTAGAAGACTGCAAACCCATGAACACTCCAATGCATCCTACATCAAGTCTTAGCAAAGGTGAGTCTGAAGGTAAGGTTGATCAGAAGTTATATAGAGGTATGATTGGATCTCTTCTCTATCTAACAGCTTCAAGACCTGATATTTTATTCAATGTATGTTTGTGTGCAAGATTTCAGTCAGATCCTAGAGAGTCTCATTTTACAGCTGTAAAGAGAATCTTTAGATATCTGAAAGCTACTTGTAACATTGGATTACTGTATCAGAAATCTAATGATTACAAACTGATTGGATTCTGTGATGCTGACTATGCTGGTGATAAACTTGAAAGAAAATCCAATAGTGGAAATTGTCAATTCATTGGTGAGAATTTGATTTCTTGAGCCAGTAAAAGGCAAACCACCATAGTTATGTCAACTGCAGAAGCAGAATACATTTCAGCAACTAAGTGTTGTACACAACTACTTTGGATGAAGTATCAATTGGAAGATTATCAAATAAGCAGTCACAGTATTCCTTTATATTGTGATAACACTGCTGCCATTCATCTTTCCAAAAATCCTATTTTACACTCAAGAGCTAAGCATATTGAGATTAAACATCATTTTATAAGAGACTATGTACAGAAGGGTGTTATTGATCTTAAGTTTATTGGTACAGAATATCAATGAGCTGATATCTTTACAAAACCCCTGGTTGTTGAAAGATTTGATTTTATCAAAAAGAATCTTAATATGATGGAAATCTGTGAATAAGCTGAAACTCTGGTGAAAAAATATTATTTTATGGAAGTTCTGAAAGTTTATCAAAAGTTAGGGGGAGTCAGAACCTTTGTATCAGAAGTTTAGACAAACCATCTTCTGGTATCTCTATCAGAAGTTATACATGAGTGGTTCTGGGACTTTACGTGGCAGTACTTGTTGAGTAACCTCTTCAACTGATGTTGCTAACGTGTCAGTTATTTAATTAATCTTCTAATACACGTGTCTTTTTGCTATTAGAGAAAGAAGTTGGTTAGTGATGATTGTGTTCTAATTCAATTTGTGAATTGTTAAGTTACTCTTTTACCCCTGTCCTTTCAGTTAGTACGTTTTTGCGCGTTTATTTCCTTTTAAACTCACTAACTGTTCACATTCACACTTTTGCACACTCACTACCTACACTTTCATTCTTCTAAGCCTCAGAAAAATTTCTTTCTTCTCCAAACTTAGCAAACCCTAACCCTAAAACTCAGAATCATGTCTTCTTCATCTGGTAAACAACAACAACAATAGGAATCACTCAATGTCCCTCCTATTGCTGACATAGAAGCTTCAACTCCTGGAGTCTATACGAAAGATAAAATGGGTTTCCCCATTTCTGACCTATTTTTTGCTTATCGAAAGAGCGGTTGATTTCGAAGGCATAAGGGTAAATGGAGTGAAGGATGTCAAGGAAGCTTTTCAAGCACAAGGGTTACTCATGTTTTTGGACATTCTTAATGGACCTGTCTATCCAGAATTGGTAAAGGACTTCTGGATGAAGGCAGAAGTAATTACTAAAGATACATTACAAAGGGAAAGTGAAGAATCTGCTCAGGTTGATGAAGAAAATGCTGAACAAGGGAAAGCATTAGAATTTCTGGGAAAGGAAATCCGTTCAGAGGTTGGTGGTATCTGTGTGAGGATCAGACAAGAGCATATAAGGCAAACGGTTAAGTTACCTTTAAATGGAGTAGCTCCCCATCTAAATGAAAAGGACTCAAATCATTTGATGCAGGAAGAGATTTATTGCAAGCATTCCACTTCTAAGAGTAATCAGGACATGAAACCTCTTTACAAGATGATTTACAAAATTCTACATGAGTCAGTTATACCAAAAGCTGGATCTTCTGACCAAGTTTCACAATACTATAAGTCCATCTTATACTATATGGGAAAGAAGGCTCTTGTGAATTTTGCTAAGGTTATCTTTGATCATCTATGCAGAGCTATCTCAGATAGTAAAACCAAAGGCATCACAAATGTGCAATATAGAAGATTTTTGTCTTTCATGTTTTACAGAAGTTATCTGTTGCAATCATTAAGACTTGTCTTTCCAGGATGTGGTTCTTTTATTGATGCTAATCCTCTTGTGATAGATGGTGCTACTGTAAAGAGAGTGGTGAAGACACCTGGTCAATTGGTTATTCCTCAGGTCATTTTTAAGCCAATGAAGTATGAAGAAAATCGTTATTTCTTTCTTACTACTATGTCTAAGCAAGAAGTTGGAGTTATTGCTGCAATGCATAAGAAACTTCTGGAGGAAGGATCTCAGAAGTTGAATGATAGACTTGCTACAAGATATATGTTGCCTGTTCAAGAAAAGAAGAGAAAGGCTTCTGAAAAGCCAGAGGCATCAGAATCTGGATCCAAGAAAGCTAGAGGATCCACTCCAAAGAAGTCTGTGAGTACTTTTGGTGTTAAGGTTACACCAGATGTTGAAAAGGATGTTGTAGAAGAAACCCCTGTGAATCCTGAGCCTGTTGTTATTGTTCAAGAAACAGAGGCAAGTAAAGTTTCAAAAAGGCCAACTAGAACTTCTGGCACTGTTGCTACTGCCCTAGAAGTATCTAAGAAGAAGAAGCCTGCAAACAAAAGGAAAAGGCAATTGAAACTTAGTGCTGAGGATCAAGAGGAACTTGAGAAACAAGAAGCTATAAAGTTGGTGGAAGAATACACTGCTATGGAGGAAACTAGCTGGGAAGGTGGTGTGGAAACTGAGCCAAATGCATTTCTAGACTCTGCTCTTCCAAAGGATGAGTTGGTGAACAAATTGGCTAATCAAGGTATTTATAAAAAGGTTAATCTTAAGAATATTCCTGATTATGTCATTAATGGTCCAAAGCATGCTAGAAACATTCCCTATACAGTTCCTATCAAAAACTCTTTTTCAAAAATCCTTTCTGATTTGGAACCTAAAACCAACTATATAGTAGAAGTTACTGCTAGTGCTTCTGATAGATCTCTTGATGAAACACCAGTAGTTAGCTTTGTATCATCCCCTGAGTCTATGAGGAGATTTTCTGAACATGTGTTGTCATTGATTTTAGAAACAGGTGTTGCTACTCTTGCCCCAGTGGAGAATATTGAACAGGAAGTCTCAGAAGTTAATGCAGAGGTTGCAACTTCTGATGCTCTTCCTCAAAATATTTCACATGAGGAGACTTTTACTCTATCCCCAGTGCATGAGTCTATTAACCCTGTTTCACCAATATCTGTTGATTCATAAAAGACCCTTTCTGATCACATCCACCCTAGCCCTCCTGTAGTTGAAACTATAGTTGAAACTGGTATCCATCAATCATCTTCTGATATTGTTGTATCTAGTCTCCCAGAACTTGAACAAGCCAAACTACAGAAGCTAGCCTTGGATTTAGAGAAACCCTCACCTCATAAATGTCAACCACAACTCACCCTTGTCCAAAATAACTTTCTCAAAACCTTTGAACAAGTTATTACACCACCATCAGACCAACAAATTTCTATCATTCCAACAACTACCATAGATATTACATTATCATCTGCTCAAACTTCTCACAATTCCATCACTCCAGAAGATGTTAAGCATGTGCTTCTGGGCATTAATGATAAAATCAGGAGATTTCATCAAGATTTGCCTACACTTTCTATTGCACCAGATCAAGTAGATGCAGAGTGTAATGCTCTATCAGAAGAGTGCAAGCAAGTGCTTGTAGATTATAGTTCTCAATATAAGAAGAACTATGCTGTAAACATTGCTAGAAGGAAGTTTATTGAAGCCAAGGTTGTTGCTGGAAGAGAAGAAGCTCAGAGGTTGTATGATGAGAAGATGAAAATGGTTATGGCAGAAGCAGAAGATCAGTTATCCACTCTCTATGCACAAGAAATGGAAAAGATCATTCAAGTGGATACTGTGTCTATAGGTCATATCAGAAAAGTTGATTTAGAAGCTATCATCAAGCAATTTGAACAGATTTCTGCAAATGCTCTGAAGCAACTACAAGAGAAACTGCTTAACCCCTGTAACCAATCTCAACCCTATGATTCTGGCACATTTTTTATTGATGCTCTGATCATGATAATTATTTTTATGTTTTGTTCAGAACTTGTTTATTTGTTGTTTGTTTGAATGTTATTGAATATTATGTGGTTAATTATTCTGTTTCAATTTATTTTGTTCAGAAGATATATATAATTGCTGCATACACATCATTGCATTCAAATAAATTTTGTTTTATTCATATAAAATTTGCATTACAATAACTTTGCATTTTTCTAGATTTTTGCATTACAATAACTTTGTTCTAAAAACAAATTTTTGCATATGAAAATCCAGATACATATGAAAACCTAAAAGAAATTTTTTACAAAAAGATAAATAGAAGAACTGAACCAAAGGATGTTGATTCAAACTTCAACCTTGGAGTCTGGAACCATCAGCTAATCTTATAATTCTTCTAAACCTCTCGAGCTACAAATTTCCTGTTTTGGAAACTTGGAGCATCCCTTCAGTTCGACCTGATCATCTTTTTGCTCAGGAGAAATCTTTGTTCTTTTAAGAACAGAAGATGGTTGAGAAACTTGCATCTGATTTTAATTCCAAACTTTTTACCATCTTCATATGATTCTTAGAAATCATATTCCTTGTGGTTGCATCTCTTGTTTTTGAGATTCTACCAAGTTTCTCCTCTGAAATTTTTTTTAAACCCATTTCTTTCAATCACTCTTCTATCCTCATCAATATTTTCTTTCATTTTGTTGAAAAAATATCATGAAAGTGTTGAGTGAAATGACAAAGAATTGGTGCGTTTTTATAATCACTCTGGTAGTTAGAAGTTACCTCGTTTTTCTTTTTTGCATTAAATTTTTGTGGTTTTTATCATCTTTGATATTTTGACCTGACTAATTCTTTAGTCGCGTTTTTTTTATTTGACTTTTTCCTTCTTTGTTTTTATTCTTTTTGTTTAATGACAAAAGGGGGAGTAAGAGTAAATTAATTTAAAAACACTAACTGAAGCCAAATTAAAATAAATTACAATTTATTCATTTAATTTCAGTTATTGAATATTATCAGTTATGATTATGATAGGAAAATTTTTCTATTGAGATTAGAACTCTCTATACATGATACACGTAAGAGAAGATTGCACTTTTCTCTTAAGTAGATCTGACCAAGGAAGAAAGCTTGCAAACCTATCTTCTGGAAGTCAATTGTATAATGAAGTTATGGATTCAATGTTAAAATTTTAAAATTATTTTAATCATTCATTACTGAATTCAGGGGGAGCTTGCAAAACTCATAAGGTTGAAGGATGCATTCTATGATTAAAATAACAACCATTGTAAATTAATACTTGGTTTGTCATCAATCAAAAATGGGGAGATTGTTGGAACAAAGTTGGTTCTAATATAACCTAAATAGTTTTGATGATAACAATAGTATTAATATACAATAGGGAGTACTGATAATTTACTCTAGTATGCAGGTATATAAGTTAAAAATTTTATATACACTAAAAATTGATGTTTTGGTTGCTATGCTAAGAAGCGCTCCCAAAAGTTGGGAAAAGCAAGTTCTGGAGAATGACACCAGAAGTTGTGGTCACCAGAAGTTGCAAGTCAAAGTCAACCAGAAGCTGCACTCGTTAGAAGCAGAGTTTACTCTCAAGATTCTGATGACGATGAAACAGCAAAATTTGCCAGAAGAACATTCTATTCTCTATAACGACTATCATCCAAATGGCAAATTCAGAAGAGGAAGAATAAATCTCTTACAAGACCGTTATCCTCATGATAATGACGTTTGTACTATTGTACTATATTTTCCTGATATGGGCGAATATTCGAAATCAAAGATCAGATATTATTCTTTACTTGATTTGAATAAGCACATTTCAAATGAAAATATTAGTACAGTACTACGTAGCTGTTTTCATCTTTGTTCGCTCAAATTCAAGACGCTCCAACATCATCTATAAAAGGAGGAAGAATTTGAAGACAAATACATCACATCTATCAAGAACAAAAACGCTGTTATACTGCTGAATTTCTAAAAGCAATTTTTAACTTAGATACAACTTGAGCTTATATCAAAATTCAGGACAAATAGTTTCAACTTCTGACTAGTCATTTGTTGAACCTTAGTTTTCTTTTTAAGAATTCTAAGATAAGTCTTGTTTTTAGAGTTGTATTATTTTGTTCTAAGAACTCTGATATTGTTTATCAGAAGTTCAAACATTATCTTTGTAACTTTGTTTTAGAAGTCTCTTGCTTGTGAGCTTGAGCATTGGAAGTCTCTTGTATTGTGTTACTTGAGCATAGGAAGTCTCTTGCTGCTGGCTTGAGCATTTGTAATCTTGTGTGATTATAGTGAAATCCCTTGGAAGTGCAAGGGGACTGTACTACTCTCGGTTTGTGAGAGGAACCAGTATAAATCTTGTGTGTTCATCTCTCCTTTCTCTTCTCTGTTTTTCATTTCCTATCGTCTAGAAGTTGGTTGTGTTTGAGTTATTCCGCTGCTGATTCTGATAAGTTGCAAAACTTAGAAGAAGTTTTTAAAACTACCAAAACACAATTCAACCCCCCCTTCTTGTGTTTTCACACCTTCAAGCCAAAGTCCTCCCACGTGTGCAGTCTGGTCACCATCCCATTATTGTGCATACCGAGGGGGAACCTACATCCATAAGAAACCGGCCTTTTAGATTTGAGGCAATTTGGACTACTCGTGCAAATTTTCGAGAGTTCCTTGTTAATAAGTGGGGTGAAGGGAGTGATATAGTAGATTGTCTCCATAACCTTACGCCTCACCTTAAGGATTGGAATCGGGAGACTTTTGGAAATATCTTCAAAAGAAAAAAAGAGTTGTTGGTCAGGTTGTCGGGAATCCAAAATAGCACAAGCTATGGTTATAGTGAATTTTTAGAATCTTTAGAGATAGAGCTTCAAGAACAACTAGCTACTACTTTATATCAAGAGGAGTATTTCTGGTTCCAAAAGTCATGAGGATCGAAATACTAAGTACTATCACTCAAAAACTATCGGTAGAAGAAGAGAGAATAAGATTTTGTCCCTTCGAAATGATGCAGGTGATTGGATAGACGATATAGATAGTCTTAGGAATATGGTTCGCGATTTCTATATTAATCTTTACAAAGAGGAGCAGCCTAGTCGGGAGCCGATTATTTCATGGACGACTTATCCCACGAATCTTGAGAATGTGAGTGTTGCCTTGAGTACTCCTATGTGTCTTGCTGAGTGTAAGCGAACCCTGTTTGACATGGGGCCCCATAAAGCCCTAGGAGAATATGGGTACCCTGCATTGTTTTTTCAGAAGTGTTGGGACATAGTGGCAGATTCTCTTTATCAATATGTGAATCAGGTTTGGTCTAACCCTTCTCTTGTTTCCGAAATTAACAATACTATGCTTGTGATGATTCCAAAAGTGGAAAAACCAGAGTTCGTGTCTCAATTTCGGCCTATTGCTCTGTGTAATGTCACTTACAAAATCATCACAAAAATCATTGTTAATAGAATTAAACCTTTTCTAAATGGTATAATATCTCCGTATCGATCTAGTTTTGTTCCTGGACGTACCATACATCATAATATTATTGTTGCTCAAGAGATGATGCACTCTATGGCTAAAATGAGTGGTCAAAAGAGTTTCATGTCAATTAAGATTGACCTTGAAAAAGCTTATGATCGTCTTAATTGGAAGTTCATTGAGGAGTGTCTTGTGGAGTGCAAGTTTCCTAGTAAACTTATAAGTATTATCCATCATTGCATCTCTACACCTTCGTTTAAAATTTTATGGAATGGTGATAAAACTGATTCTTTCACTCCTACATGAGGAATCCGTCAAGGTGACCCTTTATCCCCTTATTTATTTGTTATTTGTATGGACCGTCTATCTCATATTATTGCAGATCAGGTGGAAGCAAATTATTGGAAACCTATGCGTGCAGGTAGATCTAGACCTCAAATTTCTCACTTTCTTTTTGGTGATGATCTCCTTCTTTTTGCAGAGGCCTCTATTGAGCAAGCTCATTGTGTCATGCACTGCCTTGACTAGTTCTGCCAAGCTTCTGGACAAAAGATTAATAGTCAGAAGACTCAATTTTTTTTCTCTAAAAATGTGGATCAAAGTACCAGAGAGGATATTATTCAGCACACAGGTTTCACCCAGGTCAATAATTTGGGGAAGTACCTGGGGGCGAATATTGCTCCAGGTCGTAACACAAGGGAAAAGTTTCAACACATCATTGGAAATATTCAAAATAGACTGAGTGGGTGGAAGCACCAGTGCCTTAGTTTTGCTGGGAGACTTACCCTTTCTAAATCTGTGCTTAGTTCGATCCCTTACTATCATATGCAGTATGCAAAGCTCCCTAAGACTCTTTGTGATGACATGGAGAAGATTCAAAGAGGTTTTTTATGGGGAGATAAGGACGATCATCGCAAACCTCATCTAGGTAGGTGGGACACTTGTTGTTTACCCAAGAAGGATGGGGGGGCTAGGGATAAAGAGCCCTCGTTTAATGAATGAAGCTTTTCTCATGAAAATACTTTGGAACATGATTAATAAGCCTCAAGATCTTTGGTGCCAAGTGCTCTATAGTAAGTACGGTAGGAACAAAGACCTTCGGACCGAGATAACTTCGCAACCTTATGACTCCCCTCTATGGAAAGCTTTAACTTGCATTTGGGAGCAGTTTCAAAATCACATTGTGGGCAATTAGGGAATGGTAACAGTATTAACTTTTGGATGGATAAATGGACGCCTAGTGGCTCTTCTCTTTTATTAAATGCCACTAACAACACCGTTGACATAACCCTCTTGGTAAAAGATGTTTCAATAGCCGAAGGGCATTGGGATCTTAATTTCCTCAATACTTATCTCGATCCCAATATTGTTAGTCAGATAATCGTTATACCGGCGCCTATGTGGGTAGATGGGTCTGACACAATTGGTTGGAGAGGAACTAATACCCGTCATTTCACCGTTCAAAGTGCTCATGAGCTTCAACAAGGTGATGTCCAACAAATTGATGGGATTGGGAAAAGATTTGGCCTGGAAGGGCCCTCAGCGGATCCAAACTTTTATTTGGATTGCAGCTCATGAACGACTCTTAACCAACTTTTGCAGAAGCAGATGGGGTGTCGAAATTTCGCCTATTTGCTTTAGCTGTGGAAATGGAGATGAAACTGTCATACATACTCTTAGGGATTGCGTTTATGCAACCTGTATTTGGCTCAGGCTAGTTTCTCATAATCATATTACTAATTTTTTTTCTCTTCTTTGAATTGCATGGATTGGATTTTCATGAACCTCAACAGCAAAGAGTTTGGACTACAACAAGGGAATTGACAATCTATTTTTATGGTGGCATGTTGGCACCTTTGGACTTGGAGAAACAAGTCTCTTTTTGAAGAGGATTTTCAGCACCCAAATGATCCGACTCAAGTGATTCTCCAGATGGTTGCCGAGATTGATCAATATGGGCACACTATTCCAACAGAAAGACATAGACGACTTGAGACCATCTACATCGGATGGAAGCATCCTCAAGGGGAATGGATAAAACTCAATTGTGATGGAGCATACAAGGAGTCAATGGGCATGGCCGGGTGTGGGGGTCTTTTTCGAGACTCAAATGGTCGTTGGTTAAAAGGATATACTCAAAAGATTGGAGTTTGTGATACTCTCCATGCAGAAATGTGGGGAATGTACACAGGAATGCAAATGGCTAGAAGACAAGATTTTACCCATCTTATAGTAGAGAGTGACTCAAAGCTTCTTATTGATATGGTAACAGGCAGTTGTAAGTTGAATGAGAACACTCCTATCTTGATTCGACGTATTCGTGATTTTGCTAACCTACAATGGCACGTTGCTTTTAAGCACACTTGGCGCGAGGGAAACAGATGCGCAGATTGGTTAGCTAATTACAGCCATAGCCAAAGTTCTTTTGATGTAAGAGATCTGGAAACTCCTCCTAGAGAACTCCAGAATCTCCTTTTTGATGACATATCCGGAGCTTGCATGCCTAGAAATGTCAATGTAGTTTTGTAATCTTTTTTTCTCTTGAACTTTGCCCTCTTTTATCTACCAAAAAAAAAAGTATATATGTTACATTTAACCAGTACTGTAATTTTTTTGACAAAACTAATAAATGTTATTGAAACCAAAAATTAACAAATGATCTATTAATGAAAATATATCTAATGAAAATATTAAACTCAAAATTTAGTAAATTAATTTTATCAAAAATAAAACATTTAATAAAATATATTAAAATTTATATCTATATTAATCTATACTAATCTATACTAATAAATAAAGGCAAAACTTTTAGTTTTGGTGTAGCCTATTTTACCTTCTAAATATGCCCTTTTGTAACTATCCTTTTTGCCTAATATTTTTCCAACAATTTCACCTTTATTTCAAAAAAATAAATAAAAGATAGCGGTTACAAATAAGTAGGTTTTATAACCTCTTATCTCATGTTATTCTCTCTAATTTTCTACTCCTTCATACTTTAATTAAAAAAAAAAAAAAAAAGTCGTTCACAATTTAGATTTTATCAGGTTTAATTCTGTACTTTAAATTTTACTACTTAAACTACTTGATTTTTGGATGGAGAAATTAGTGCAATGTAAGGAACCAAGTACGTGTATATGCAAGCAATCAAACACCATACCATTAACATCAAGAAAAAAAACACCATACTATTATATCATATTCTTTATTTGCCTTCTTTTTTTGGTTCAAAGTTCTTTTTCACCTTTTGTATATGCATTTAGCATTCCTTTAATTGTTTTGTTCACAAGTTCTATGGATATGCTTCAAAGATGAATATTGAAGAACTATGTTAATTTTATTTTTTTTATAACCACTCCCGTTCATTGTTGATTTGCTAAAAGAAATTGGATGAATGAAGTTAATGCATTAGTGTTTTTACATTACCAAAAAACAAAGAAAGAAGAAAGGATAAGTACAATGATAAGAAACATATCAGGTTTGTGGATTTTGCCAAGATGCATACTCACTCCAATTTTGTTCATTATTCTTTTTATGTATCCTTATCCCATTATTTTCTCCATCTATATTTTAATTTCATTGTTTTTGAATTTTTAATTTCTTGGAAATTTTTGTTCAAATTCTGGAAGGATTTATAGATGAAAATTATGTGTACATTTTTTTTGTTATTTTCTTGGTGGCCCTGTGTGTAGTACATTAAAATGATAAATTAAGAACGATTATATAAAAGAGGGACATTAACAAGATGACTAATACAGTCATATTTCATATTTTAAGTTTTTGGATTATTATTGGAGTATCATTTTTTTTTGTCATTTGTTAAGCAATTTTTATGTCATTTTGTTATTGGAGTTTGGTTATTGCGAATATTTGGACAATCTTCTCTATTTTTTCATTTCTCACATTTACGATGGGTACGTACAATGCAAACACCAACATTAAAAAAATGCAAAGTTTTTTTTTAATACTTTTAATTTTGTTTCTACTTTTGTGTTTAATTTTTTATTTTTCATTTCCGACCTAACTTCACAATTGTAAGAAAGCATAAACGGAAACTTCAGAGAATAAAGGAAGATGAGACATCGTTGTGTTCTTTTGAAAACAATCACGGATATTTGACAACTCATGGCTGGAATTCCTCACACCTACAAATGAAAAACTACACGCACAACGAAAATTTGATTTGGCGAGATATCAAAACATTCACAAGAGGTGTTTTATACTATTTCAATTGTCTTTTTTATATTCAATCTTTTAGTGATGCTTATTGTACATTTGACGGTCTCATTTTTTTATTTGAAATCTATTCAACGGAAATAAAAAAGGAGGTACAAGTATAACAAAGGAGAGATAGAGAGAAAGACGAGACATATAGGTGGTAATTCTATGCCACCATGCAAAATATGATTTTGAGGTAGGTCTATTATTATACTTTTCAATTATACCCTTTTGTAATCACTTATAATTCTAATGTTTTGTTTACCTTTGCATTTCAATCCATTTTGACCTTAATTCATTTATTTTTTTTGGTTAAAAAAGAAATTTCATATCCACAAAAGAAAAGGCTAAGAGTATCTGAGAAATAAAAAAAAAAAAAAAAGAGTGAAAGAATTTACGGCTGTACCCTTAGTGATTGATACACTAACACTAAATTATTGTTTTACGGTTTTACCTTTTGTACGGATCAATGCGCGCAAACTATAACATTTGAATATGACATTCTGATACACTAACACTAATTTCTTACATTTAATTCAACATTTTTATGTGATCTAATTTAACGTTTTCCAAAAGCCAACTATTCATAAAAAAAATTAGATGTTTGAAAAATATATTTAACATATAAATTAGCGTAATAGAAAATGCGTATCACACAAACAAACACCGAACGTGCCCATTTGACCCTTTAAACCGTGCCCGTCGGGACACTAGTATTTAAATACATGTAAGACAATTTGATTTTAAAAATTGACAAAATCTGATCCGATTTAAATATGTGATACAATTCAATTTTAAAAATTTATATTTATATATGTGATGACATGTTATGCAATTATATTATTCACATGTATTCATAATTTTTATTTGGATTAATTTATATATGTATGCAATTCATAAAATACACACATATAAAGTGATCGATAGTAAAAAAATAAATAAATGAATCATATATAATTTTTTTTAATAATATTTGGGAGTTTATAAAAAAAATAAAATTATATTTATATATGTGATGTGATACAATAATACGAAATTTAAACCTCAATCATACTGTTTAATCTTATCCAGCAATTGCAATTTTCCTTGCTGGCTGAGTCTGTGTTATAATATCTCTTCGAGTTAAAAAGGAAATTGCAACAGAAAATTAGGGAAACTAATTATTAATATACGCTTTCGAAAAATAATTTATTCTTTTAGGAAAAGGTCAGTAAATAAAATAAAATTTAAAAAACAAACATGTGTGAACCAAAGGCGGTGTGGGATACGACCGTAAAAATAAAACCGAGTGGGATACCCATCACACGTGTGAAAATATAAAGCGAAAGAGAGAAAGTTCACCACGTTGTTTAGTTTGAAAATCGAAACCCGTGCAGGGTCTTCCGACCCGATCCGACCCACCCGCCCCATTCTTCTAACTCTCCGTTTTCATTTCACAATACTTTCATTCTCTTCCCTCTCCTTTTTTCCCCATAAGATCTAACACAATCTTTCCCTTCCATTCTCATCCCTCAGATTATTATATATTAACCTCTCTCTCTCTCTCACAATCTTTCTTCATTACACAACAACGATTTCATCGCCTCAGGTACCTTTTTTTCTTCCTTTTCTCTCCGAGTTTTATCGTTCTAGGGTTTCCGTTTTTCATCAATCGCTAATCATCGATTCAACCGATTCTATACTTGTTATTAGTTCCGTTCAGTTTGTGTTTACCGTTTTGTGTTTATCAATCTATTGTTTATTGAGTTTCACTGTTCACACCTCCAGATTTTTTTTTTCGTGTATATGTAATCATGATTTTTGTTCTATTTTTTTTTACTTGTTTTTGGATTGTGCTAGGTTTTTTTTTTTTTGTCCAAATATTTATGTTGAAAATTTCAATTGCAAACGGTTTTAGAGTTTTTTTTTTAAAATTATTTTTAGCAATGTTTTAGTTTTGTGTAGGTATGAAGATTTTTGTTGTTATTATTGTATGAGAAATATAAGTAAAAGTGTTACTTTGTTTTGCTTTTTCAGAAATTTTTTAGGTTTCAAGTTTTATTTTTTGGCCATGAAATTTTAGTGCTTTTTGATGTTTAGAGTTTCCTTTGAGAGTTACTGATGTGAAGAATGATATTCTTATCTATGATGTATAATGTATTTGATTTTTCAGGTTTCAACTTGGATTAAGTGCAATATTGGTTCCAACATGAGTTCTCGGACCGGTAGGGCAACTGGTGTCAGAGGTTATACCCGGCGGAGGAAGGTAGGGTTGGACGTTGACCTTAACTTACCCGTTGACCTTAACTTACCTCCTGGTGAGAATCCGTTTGCTGTGAATCTGGCTGGTGAGAATCGCGAGCAGGAGGGACCTTCACTTCAGTTGGGACGTCAAGAAGTAGAAGTTCAAGCTAACCCGCAACAGCCTGTTGTATTTGTAGAAGTTCCTATGATTGATGTGGAGGAAATTGATGATGATGTTATTGAATCTTCCCCGAGGGCTTTTGCTGAGGTTTATATCCATTTTTGCGTATTCCTTATTTCTGTTGTCTTTTAGTCGTTACTAAATTTCTTTGTTGGAAATTAATCTCTTTTTATTTTGTTTCTGTTTCCTTTTTAGGCAAAAAACAATTCTAGAAGAAATCGCGCGAGGACTATAGTTGATGTGGATTTAGGTAACATGAAATTCCTTTATTCTCACAAGCAACCATTGTGTTTTACAAGGATGACAATAATTATCGAATAGTTTTAATTTTAGGCAAATGCTTACACACGCTCTAAGGGCGCATTTTAAGCTACTAAATGTAGAAATATCCATCTTAAAAGCCTTCCATTCAATTTTAAATCAAAATGTTATTATTATTTTCAATGTAATTGGGTTCCTTAACATGTGCCTTAGCTGTGGTAATCCAGGGAAATAATAGAACTCGAGTGGCATATATCCTGAACATTTGTTTATAGCCAATGATATATTTTGCTACAGTTTTGTAAGGGTTAGGCAGTGTATTATTCCTGGTAACTACAGAATTAAGTCATGCTTTCCCCTGTGCTAACATTATATTCCCCCAATCCATTTCTATGCTGATTGGGTTAGTATGCCTTGTACCAAAGCTGTTGTGTCTCATAGCATGATTTTTATCATGTACTTAAATAGTTTATAACTTTGGTCTTGTCTTTCTTCTGATATGGTCTTTATTGTACATGTTTTATTGCTTATAATGGTATGTTTGCTGATTTAGTCTGTCATTGGGATTATTGCAGAAGAGCAGACTAGGGTAAGCAACCATCTTCGATACAAACGCAGAAGAGAACCTCCAAAGCGAACAATTATCAATTGTGATCTTTATATAAATTTGGAAGGCAGTAGCAGCTCTACGGTAAAAGTTCTTTGGGACATTTCATACTGTTTTATGTTCAGTGCTTCTTCGTCTTTTATTATCTGAATAAATTAGCTTTCGGATCTGTACTAATTAGCTTTCAACTGTGTGGCAAATAGTTAGCTGTTGGATTAGTAATAATTAATTTTCTACCTTGTGGGCTGTGGCGTATAATTTCATATTACTTTCTTATGATTTGTTTCTAGCTATGATCTTTAGGCAATTATTTAGAGTACCTTTTATTTTGCTTGTTATATTTGGGATAGAGGCGCTTTTAGTTTAATTTACTTGAACAGATCCTTATAACATATCGAAATTTTGACGACTTATTGCACAATTATATGTATTTAGTTCTCAAGGCTATGTCCTTTTATGGTTCTTTTGGGGACCTGAGGAGGTTGTCAATTTCAGTTGTGGGTTTGGTTGGGACAGACAATTTTGATAAACTACTTATTTGCAGCTTATAGCACAAACACTTATCACGATAAGCCTTTATATTTAAGTTTCCATAAGCTATTTTGATAGCAAGGATAAATAAAGATAAATTGTTTTTATATACGCTGCGAGCTATTTTCATATGCTATTATTGGAGAATTAAAAATTGCGATAAACTGTTTTCATAAGTTCTCGCAAACAGTGTCAAAACTTGCGCTTGTAGATAAACTTAAATAAGCCATCCCTTATGGTGTTTGTAATTGAAACGTTTTTACTTGCACATAACTTGATTTTCTTCAACTTTTTATAGTGCAGTTAGATACAGGCCAAACTATATTGCAATGCTTTTCAGTGTCCTAGTTTTTTTTGTGCCCTATTTATATCTCTTTAGCACTGCTATGCATAAAGTCACATCATTTTCAATGTATACAAGTTTTGCCTCATTCTTGGAGATGTTTCTTTTAGTCTCCATATAAGGCCATAAAGGTTTACTGGAGTTCTAATTTTGGACATGATTTGGGTATCCCTTCAGCAGATGGAAACTGTCAAAAAGCCACCTGAGCCTCCAAAGGAACCTGTCTTCAGCTGTCCTATATGCATGGGCCCTTTGGTCGAAGAAATGTCGACAAGGTGTGGTCATATATTTTGCAAGGCTTGTATCAAGGCTGCTATAAGTGCTCAAGCTAAATGTCCTACCTGTAGAAAAAAGATTACTGTGAAAGAGCTTATAAGGGTGTTTCTCCCAACAACTGGTTAAGGTATGGCCAAAATCACTGAAGATTTTTCATGTTGTTTGATTTTGTCTCCGGATGTTTTTGTTTTAAGTATACTTTATTTGAATTTTTCTTGGACTGAAAATGCATATATGAATACTTGTGCGTGCAGAAAATTGAGGTGTGGATAAGAAATGATATATCTGAGACAGTAAAAACAATAGCCTAGGTGCTTGGAGATAACATTGGATATAGGAACTATTATTAATGTTTTACTTGTGTCTGTATAATTTGCTGGCAAATAAAAAACTGCTACTCCACTCCCATCAAAACAAAACTTGAGCCCTCTTTAATTTGTTTTTGCATAGAGCCCCCTTTTTTAACGTTTGAGGTGTCCTCAAGCTAGATTTTAGTGGAAGCGAGAAAAGCTTTCTTTTTTAAGATGTGAATCTATAAGCATTTTTTCATGTTTTTTTCACTAGAATCTATTTCAAACTGACTTGTGAAATAATGTTTTTTTTTTTTTTAAAGTTCTGTGAAATAATGTTTTTTTTTTTTAAAGTTCTGTGAAACGGTGTTTATCTTGTGATTTTACCACACTTCTTGTACTTTATATGTCTGTATATGAAGTATCCTGTCATATCCTATTGTATAACTCATACTTGTGTCTGTGGAGCTTGGGTTTTTATACTTGGCTCATGTAGATGCATCTTTTTCGTTTTGTTTCATTGTGTTTTTATTTTTCATAATGCATATGCTTGTGTTTGTGCAATATACCCAATTCTTTACTAACTTTGTTTAATTAGAAGGCCAGCAAAATACTTTTTTCATGATACTGTCAATTGTATAATTGTAAATTATCTGTGGTTCCTTACGTTGAGTGGTTACCTTTTTGCCTTACAACAGAGTGTCGATGCAAGCTGAGCTTATGATTATGGGGGATGGAAGAAACATTGTAGTTCGGAGATTACCGAGTGGTTTTGTTGTTTTTTAAGTTCCCTTTGTCAGACTGTGTAGCTGTTTATCTTGTTTAATTTATCATTCCATTTATCAAATACATACATGAAGATGTTTGTTAGATACGATTCCTTGCTCGCCATTTTTTTAGCTTTCATGTTCTGAACCGTTCGCCTTTTTTTTTAGTGGATAATACACTGCCATAGAAGCCAGTTGTGACCTATTCTTGACTCCAGGGATTTATTTATGTAGGTATTGCGGTTCATGACCAGCATGTTTAGTTTTCAAGCCTACTTGCTGGTGTTGTTTGCTATTGGATGGGCATGATTTGAAAAATAAAACTTATTTAAAGTTTAAACATTATTTTTAACAAAAACACAAACACTTGTATTATTTCTATTAAAAAACTAAAACAAAGGTGTTCGATAAATGGTATTTTATTGTGGTAGCTGTAATTGTATTTGAATTCAGTGTGCTTCTATTATCCAGAATAGGAGTTTTGTGAAGTTGTGAGAGGTTCCTCCACTTCCATAAAGGGTAGGTATATATGTGCGGAGGTAATTGGATGACTGGGTCAGATTTTTATTAAAAAGGTTTAAGGCAGTGAAGTTAATGTTTATAATCCAACTATTTTACCTGCAGTTTTAATCTCATCCGATGCCTAGTTAGAGATGAAATTATATAGGATATGGCGTTTAACCATATTGTTAACCTTATGGATTTACTACCTCAATGGATTGTTAGCCTAATCTTTTTATCCAATCTACTAGTCCTCTCCTTTGAGATTTTCTTTTGCCACTTCCTAAACTTTCAGTTATGTTTTTCAAAAATTTCTTGCTTGAATTCTATATGTCGAAGTAGCGACTGAATGGGTACTAAACTAACCTGTTGTAATTATTCCATAAATTTAATACCATTCAAACTCGACTTCTCTCAATTTTCTTTCCTCACTTCTCACATTAAACCTTTTTCTAAACAAGGTTCTGAGTTCTTTAACTCCAACAGTTCACGTATACACATACATACATTACTCTTATATTATATCTTACCCTTCATTCTTCTAGATTTTTAAAAATTGTTGAAAAAACTCAATTTTAAAATCCAAAACTGCTTATTTGCGAGACATTTCTTCAAAATTGCTTATTTGTAGTACACATTTGTTTAGATTTTAACTGTTTGCATGTGTTTATTTTTTTGAACTTCTAGTCTTGCTTGTGTTCTAAAACTCCGAATATGTTCTTCATGATTTTGAGTTTTATAACTCAAACGGATTGTTTCTGCTCTATTTTTTTTAACAAACTCACCGCCGATGCTTCATAAATGAATAAATTTTTGGATAAAATTAGAGGCAAAAAAAGAAAATTAGTTACTACCTAATAGCGTGCAACAGTGTTTGCATAGTCTTACAATATAGTGAGTGATAGCAATTGTATAAAAGCCAAAAAAAAAGGCCGTTTTTGATTCCCTATTTTCACCACATAACAAAATTGGTCCATCCATTTTAAACGACACTTACAATCTATTGATGTAGATTCATTTAGATAGATTAGTTATTTTCATTTCAATAATTAAAATACAAAAATGAATAATTTATGAATTTGATACCGATGTTTTCGAATAGTTTTCTTGTCATTTCATAATTTTAAATTATTAATTTAAGTACTAAAATTTAATTGAGGGACTAAAACTAGATGATTTTAAAATTGAGGGACCAATTTTATGAATGAGTAAAAATATGGAGACCAAAACTGTAATATATATATTGTTTAGTAAACTGTAAGTAATCCAAAAAAGATTCCATTAGATAAACAAAATAACATTTTAATGCTTGAACAAAAAAGATTCAAATATCAAATTTGAAAATGATATTCATTCAAATTTTCATGTAGCATTTTTGAATGATGTGTGATCATGTTACATTTGTGAGCAGTGGCGGAGCAAAAAATAATATTAAGTCTGGGCACATTTTAACCGCAAATGCACAAATGTTTATTGGTATAAGGTTTTTGGATCAGGTTTCAACTAAATCGGACCATTTTAAACTAATAACATATATATTATTTATATATTGAAATTATAATAAAAGTAATCAATTTTAGGATTAAATATGTTTTTAGTCCCTACTTTTGTGTGAGTTTCGACTTTTAGTCCCTATATTTTTTTATTATATTTGTAGTCAATTTTTTTTTACTAGGATAACAAAATTGACCACATATGATAACTTAAATTGATTATAATAACATTTGCATCTAATGACGTGACATCTATGTGTTATCCTATGTGCTGATTTCGTTATCAAAGTCACAAAAAATTGACGGTATAGACTAAAAATGCAAACAGCGAAAATGTAAGGACTAAAAATATAATAAAAAAAATGTAGGGACTAAAAGTCGAAACTAACATAAAAGTAGGGACTTTTTTTTTGTGCAAACCGGGTATCCTCTGCGCGCAACTGCAAAGACTAATCCCTCGAGCCTTGTGGGACCCAAATGGGTGGCAAACTCTCCCTAAGAGTTTTAACACTGCTGCATGCCCAAGCCAGGGATCGAACCTAGGACCTTGGTTAAGCTAGAAGAGACCCGCGCCATCTCATCTAAGTGCTCTTGGGTATAAAAGTAGGGACTAAAAACATATTTAACCCTTAATTTTAAGGATTTAATCTAAATATTGATTCATAATAACTACATAAGTAAATGTTATAAACTCTCCATAATCCTACATATGAAAGAAAGTAGAATTACAACATATTTTACATATTTGAGATTAACACAAAAGCAATCAAACCTATTTGTTTGGTATTTTGGGTTATATTTATGCATGAGGTAAAAAACTAAAATCACCAAAAAAACAATAATAATACATATTTTTACTATATATAAAAAGGAAACAAAGTTGATATATATATTTTTTATTTTTGATAAAGAAAACAAAGAAATATATTTTTTTGAATTTTTAGATATTTTTATGTTTTTAATAATAATATATATAAGAAAATGATGTAAAAATAAGAGAACGGAGGATAAAACATGGAAGTTGAACCCAAACCCTCTACATAATCTATCAAAATCCAAACCACTGGGCCAACGCACGCTTGGTGCTTAATTACAGCTTAACCAATATATGTATTAAAACAATATTTTGTTACAATTATCTTCAACCTCATGCTCACCACATAAATAATTGCGGAGCCTGG
Organism: Trifolium fragiferum; assembly: GCA_954870985.1. Taxonomy (NCBI): domain Eukaryota; kingdom Viridiplantae; phylum Streptophyta; class Magnoliopsida; order Fabales; family Fabaceae; genus Trifolium; species Trifolium fragiferum. The sequence continues at coordinate 38,379,206 of OX940790.1, read as the reverse complement.
GCACGTGCTCAGGCATGCTGGGCGACAGCTCCGCCCCTGTTTATGAGTTGAATTTAACCTTGTGGTGTTTGTCGGTGCGAGTAGATAGAATGTTATTAAGATTCTTGTATGTCGATACTGTAAGAATAATTTAATTATTATAATTAATTTATGGTGACTCATGTGGAAGGATGTAATTATTAATGTGAAATTGTGCAAATATTTATGAAAGGATGTAAATATTCATGTAAAGGGTCTGAATATTCATGTGAAAGATGCAAGAATTCATGAAGAGATGCAAATGAATTTCTATAAATATATGTAACTTGATGGAAGTTACTAACTAACAAATGGAAAATGGTTTTGTCTCTTCCATAAAAGTTTTTCTACCATATTACCATCAAGAACGGGTATGAGAAAGAATGAACGGGAAAGAGATAGATTGAGAATTGGATGATTATTGATATTACTCTACTTTCTACTTTCTATCATGATGGAGATGTATGTCCTTTAAAGTTTTTAATATGTGAGAATCATATATTTCAAGATCCTTTAAGAATAGATAGTTTTCTAGTAAATAACAATAGGCTAAACTGTTTATTTGGTCATTTACGTTTATTTTATGTTTGAATCAGGTCCCTTACGTTTTAAAAGTTTGAATTTAGTCTCTCACGTTATCAACATTTGCATTAGTTAGTCCATTCCGTCAAATTTTCCACTAACTGTGTTTGATCCTTACACATGGCTGACGGTTTACACATGTGAAAGTGATTTTGGACACGTGGAATACCATATAATAAACAGAACCTTCGCAAATAGAAAAAAATACGACAAAGACCTTTGCAAACACTAACTCTTTTTTTTCTATTTGTGAAGGTTTTGTTTATTATATGGCTGTCAACGTGTCCAAAATCACTTCCACCTATCCAAACCGTCAGCCACGTGTAAGTATCAAACGAAATTAGTGAAAAATTTGACGAAATAGACTAACTAAACGTAAGGGACCAAATGAACAGTTTAGCCATAACAATATTATGTGAAAACTATAACTTACATGTGGTATCAGAGCATTAGGTTGTGGAATTATGTGATTCTCCATAAATAAATGTTATTTTTTTTTTCTCCCAACTTAAAGTAAACCTAATTATGTGTTTAGGAATTTTATATTTTCCGCTGCATTGAAAAATAAATGTGTGTATATGAATTCTTCATGAATCAGTATTCTTCTAAATATAAGTAAAGACATTATGAATTTATTGCATTCTTATATATATTTATATATAATATGTATGTTCAATGGAATGAATAATAGTTATGTATATATATTGAAAATGAATGTAATTCCGTAAAATGAATTTTGCCATAAAATATGTTCTTTGTACGTTTTGATGACATGAATTGGATTATTATATGTGCATGTATGCATTATGTTTTGCAATTTGAATGAATATATATATATATATATATATATATATATATATATATATATATATATATATATATATATATATATATATATATATATATATATATATATATATATATGTAAAACATTGTTATTAATTTAGTGATATTACATATATACACGAGAATTGATGAAGTTCGTGATACTATTATAATTTCTATATGTAATGAGGATGAATTGTTTCTTTGTAATGCTCTATTGGGTTGACAATGCAATACCATGTTTGAAAGAATGAAACAGGGCAACCCGTGTGTTAAAATTAAATTAATAAGAAAGTTTGTTAATCACTAAAGTGACCAAACTTGTATGTTTATTTAATTCTAAATTTATGATGATTTACGACCATAAAGCATAAGCGTGTCTATTAAAGTATCAATGTTGAATTAAATAGTATGAAAATTTGTTAGTCATCAACGTGATCAAATTTTTATGTTTATTTAATTCAAATTTTAAGATTATTTAATTTCAATTACTCATAGTATGGATGCTAAAATTTATGATTATTTATGAGTTAATTGAAAGTTCATTGTTATAAGACATTTCTGAATCACCTAAAGGTTGATTAATTGTTGTTATAACTAATGGGCATGACAGTTGGTAGTGTGTGTGCATTAATAGTTTTATTTATATATCCAAAGATAGTGAATATTTCTAATTGATGTATATGTCATGCCAAATAAATGTTAAATTAATAGCATCGTTATGTTTATTGTTGTGTATTGGTGGATCTCCCAAAGGAGAACATTAGTATACAAATAATGATAGTTCTTTGAATCTGAATTGTATGATATTTATTACTCAAAGCACTAACGTTAAGCAAGTTTGTCTTTTAGATTTAAGGGAAACGTATCTGAAGGACAGTGGGAGTATGGTTATTTTTTTAGTCCCATATTTTGTAATCTTGCTTGCAATTAATGATCTTAGTCTATTATATGAGACTAAGAATTTTCTCTTTAACACCTTTGAAATGAAAAATATGGGTGAGACAAGATTTGTGATTGGAATGATAGACTACAAGGATGGTTAGACTTGTTTCACAAAGCATATATTAATAAAGATGTAGAGAGATTAAGAATGGTTCCAACAGAAAGGAGACAAAATTAGTATATGCAATGTTGAAAGAATGCATTGGAACCGAATGATTGGATATTAATATTCAGATTTTTCTAAATATAGATACAAAAAAGTAAATATTTGGTTATCTATATATGTTGTCTAAAGGATTGATGTAATGAAAGAGTGTGAAGCAGTCTGTCATTGCTGCATACACTAATGCTGAATTTGTGGCATGCTTTGAGGCCAAAATTCAAACTAATCGGCTACAGAAATTTATTTCAGGACTTGGACTTGTCGACAATAATTGCCGAGCCGCTAAAAAATTATTGTGATAATTTTGTAGCAGTCTTTTTCTCGAAAAACGACAAGTAAGTTAAAGGGGCTAATTATATGGAATTGAAATACTTTGTCATTAGAGAAGAAGTTCAGAAACATAAAGTGTACAATTGAACATGTTAATAATTGTTGATCCTTTGACGAAATGGTTACCACCGAAAGTAATTGGTGGCCATGTAGAAAACATGGACATTATAGCTATTATTTAATGAATTGTGATGTTTTATTGAAGTATGTTGACACTTGGAGCTCACTAATGTAATGTTTCTGATCCCTTTTGTTTTCCATTAATGTGTTCATGCAATTAATGATGTTGAAAACAAATGAAGTTATTGATAATGAGATTATGTTTGAACCCATTTTGCACCTTTCAACTTAAGGTCATATTGAGAAGAATTTCTAATATAGTAGTACATGGAAGGGAATATGTCGATAAACTGATATACAACCGTCATGACTCTTATTAGTTATATTCTTAATTATGATGTATGATGGAACCAATGCATGTAAGGTTCATTGATGCGCATTATGATTGTTGTATTGTTAAAAGTCACATGAGTCAAGTGGGAGAATGTAAGAATAATTTAATTATTATAATTAATTTATGGTGACTCATGTGGAAGGATGTAATAATTAACGTGAAATGGTGCAAATATTTATGAAAGGATGTAAATATTCATGCGAAAGAGTCTGAATATTCATGTGAAAGATGTAAGAATTTATGAAGAGATGCAAATGAATTTCTATAAATATATGTAACTTGATGGAAGTTACTAACTAACAAATGGAAAATGGTTCTGTCTCTTCCATAAAAGTTTCTCTACCATATTACCATCAAGAACGGGTATGAGAAAGAATGAACGGGAAAGAGATATATTGGAAATCGGATGATTATTGATATTACTCTACTTTCTACTTTCTATCATGATGGAGAGGTATGTCCTTTAAAGTTTTTAATATGTGATAATCATATATTTCAAGATCCTTTAAGAATAGATAGTTTTCTAGTAAATAACAATATTATGTGAAAACTATAACTTACAGATACCCCAATAAATCCATTCTACTTTAGATATAACTTGTTTTGTTTCTTACTATAACCTTAACATTTAAGTCTAAATTGTTAAGTAAGTCTAATATGTCTATTAACTAGTTAACCCTATTAGTTTTTAAGATCCATTTGCTAAACAGTGGGTCAATTATGTAACACATAAAATCATAAAATTAAAAATACAATAAACACGACAAATTAACATAAACAATATTAGACTATCGTTGGATAAACCCAAAATTAGGAGTTATTGACGACTATTAAGATGTGATGAATTCATGAGCACAATGGATATAGTAAGGGAAATTAAATGAATTCGCAGCACCAATTAGGTAACTTAAAGGCGAGCTTGTTTCATGCATAAACAAAACAAAGAGTGGACCATTAGATGATTATATATGTGAAAAAATTAGAGAATGAACAAAAGACACAATATCCATCTCATCTATAATTTTGTTCATATAATAACTAATGCGATTGCCTTGCAAAAACCAAATATCCAACATGGATGAATATGATGGTAACAAAAATCTAAATTAAATTTACTCTGTGTAATGTGGAAACACACTAATTTTCTCCATGCAACGTGGCCCCCGCCAGTCACAACAAAAGTCACGCTTTAACAATGTGGCACCTGCCACTCCATATATGGCGCCCGCCATGTTTCAGGTTACATTCACGTGGCTTATTTTAAAACAAGTTTGTGTGTGACAGCTAGTTAGCAATTATTTTACTTTTTGAATGGAGGGTCCAGATTTATACGTGGAAATTAAATCTTATGGTCCAAAAACTCCAAACTTATCTATATACGAGTCCCTCATTTTATTAAAGATGCAAACTTGAGTTTTCTTCAAACCACAAGGGAGAGAAGAAGTCAGCGGAGAAGAGAAGAAATCCGCCTAAGAGAAGAATCCCTTTGAGGCCAGCTACCCGTCATCAAAGAACTTGCGGATGTCTTCACAAGTTCCTTTGTGTTGCTGAACGGTTGACCTCAAGGGGATTTTTTTTCTTAAGGCGATAATATTCATCCAAATTGACCGGTAGTTTTCGGCGTTAGAAAGAGTAATCATGTAAAAATGGCATTTTTTTTGAGAAAAAAATAAATATTTTACACTACATATACATCTATCATCAAGACACATCAAAGTAACAATAAATGCTTTAGAAAACTGAGAATTACCTTTCGTAGTTCATTCAAATTACTACGTGAAATCACAATTTTTCTCTCTTCCTCGAGTTGTTTTTTGAATATTGTCTGTAGATTCGGACCATACAGAATATCGGATGAAACCATGACATAAACAAAGTAAATAATATATATACAGAACAAAAAGCAAATTAACATCAACTGTTAATCATTCTTATAAAACTGTACATGAGGTCAAAAGCTTAATAATCTTCAATATAAAACCTCAAAAGAGACAAAATCCAATCAAAAGCTAAACTATACGTGACCTCTGTGTTAATTTCATGAAGATTTAATTTGTGAAAATGTTTCTATTTCTAATTTTCATTTACATTACCCTTTTTACTTATAATTGCAAAGTGCTACATTATTTTCACTATGTACCTTGTTTTCAAATTGGGGCGAATCTAGTGTGGTGACAGGGGGTGCACATGAACACCCTGAAATTTGAAAAATTGGACTAATAATTTTATAATTTTGCATTTTGACCACCCTGAATTTCTTACCTTTGCACCTTAAGCCTAAAGTTTTATAGTTAAACTCCAAATATCTATCACCTCATTTAAGACTATCTGACGCGTCAACTTTACTTTTCTGTTTCGGAGTTGCAGGCTTTTTCACATTTATTTATGTTTACAATGTTTATTAAAAATGCTTATAATGTTCGTTAAAAATGATACAAAACTCACAAATCTTCCAACTTTGTGGACAATAATATTTATGGATATTCCGATTACTTTTACATCATCAATATCATTCAAAAAAGGAAGATCAAATTACTTCGATTTCTGGAGAACTGAGCTTGGACTTGAAACTTTGGTTGAATTTTAGTCACTAGTTTCTTGCAACATTTTGTTTTGTCCACAATGAAGATGAATAATTATCGAAATTATTCTCCATTCTCTTTCATTTTATTCAATGAATTATGGATATTTCTTCAATAAAGGGGATTGAAGTTCAATTTTAGTTTTTTCTACTTTTATAATGTTTACCTATTAACTCTATTCTATTAAAAAAACTTGGTCAAAATTGACATTTACAAAAGGGTAAAAATAGAGGGACAATAGTGCTATTTTGAAACATAAAGGTCAAAAACGCAACTTTTTAAAATTTAGGTAGCAAAAATTGCAATTTAGTCTAAATATTATGTACTCAAAATAAAAAAGTGAAAACCGGACTGGACCGGTAGTGGACAGGCCCATATTGACACATATAAGAATCAATTCCAATTAGGGTTTTTCATCGGAGAGGTTTTCGTCACCGCACGAACACGAGCTTTAGCACTTGCAGCAGCAATGGTGAGTAATCTCTCTCATTTCAGATCCTCCATTTCTTCACAATTTCTTCGTTTCTCTAGTCTTAACAATACATGTTCCGAATGTTTGTATAATTAACGCGTTTCATCAACATGTTTGATTTCTTAGGCTCCCAAAAAAGGTGTTAAAGCTCCAGTTGCAGCTTCTAAGAAGAAGCCTGTAAGTAATTGTTTTCATTTTAATCTTATTTTAGATTTATTTTTTGTGTTATTGGTTTGTATTGTTGTGAAAATGATTTTGATTTTGATTTTGAAATTGTAGGAGAAGGTTACAAACCCGCTATTCGAGAAGCGTCCAAAGCAGTTTGGAATTGGAGGTGCATTGCCGCCAAAGAGGGATTTGACGAGATTCGTGAAATGGCCTAAGAATGTTCAGATTCAGAGGAAGAAGAGGATTTTGAAGCAGCGTTTGAAGGTTCCACCAGCTTTGAACCAGTTTACCAAAACCCTTGACAAAAATCTAGGTCTGAAAAAACTAATTAATTTTGGATTTGATTTTTATTTTGTTTGCTAGTTGGCACATTTATATGTTATTTGTGGTAATTGGTAAAATATATATTAGGCTTGAATTGTAGAATCAATAACCCTTGTGTTTGAATTAACTAATCAAATGCTCTTGAACTTAACTTTATAAGTTATCATCAGCTTTAATCATAGTAATTATATGATTGCATTGGTTTGGTGAGATAGATTATTGTAGTGCGGTGATGTTAGTTTTTAACCGCTATACCTCAAGGTGTAGTCTTTTTTTGATGTTAATCAATGGCTTGTTTAGCTTATATTAGAGTCTAGAGGGAGTATTAATGAACCACTTTCATGTTTTATAACATTCTGTTATCAATTTTAGTGGATTTTGATTATATTTGGTCGTTGTATCTTCATTCTGTTATCAATTTTAGTGGATTTTGATTATATTTGGTCGTATCTTCTGCAGCTACAAGCTTGTTCAAGTTACTTCTGAAGTACAGGCCTGAGGATAAGGCGGAAAAGAAGGAGAGGCTATTGAAAAGGGCCCAGGCAGAAGCTGAGGGCAAAACAGTTGAAACTAAGAAGCCCATTAATGTGAAATTTGGTCTGAAGCATGTTACCTGGCTCATTGAGCAGAACAAAGCCCAGCTTGTTGTGATTGCTCATGATGTGGACCCAATTGAATTGGTTGTCTGGCTTCCAGCATTGTGCAGGAAGATGGAAATTCCATACTGTATTGTCAAGGGGAAGGCCCGTCTTGGAACTGTAAGTTTTGTTTTGTATTCTTTGTTTATGACTGAATTGAATTTTGTTGACAACACTTAGTTAACAACTTATTAAACCCATTTACCCTTTAACAGGTTGTTCACAAGAAAACTGCATCTGTTTTGTGCTTGACAACTGTTAAAAATGAAGATAAAATGGAGTTCAGCAGGGTCCTAGAGGCGATCAAGGTGGCATGGAATTTCATTTTTGGTTTCCCTCTCTGTTTATATTCTTACCAATAACACTAATTTATTTGATTATGGTTTTATGTCAGGCAAACTTCAATGACAAGTATGACGAGTACAGGAAGAAGTGGGGTGGTGGAATCATGGGTTCCAAATCCCAAGCCAAAACCAAGGCAAAGGAAAGGCTCATTGCAAAGGAGGCTGCCCAGAGGATGACTTAGGAGTTGTGCTATATCTTGTTGCTTCCATATGTCCTTTTTGTGTTGTTTACTTAAGTTTAAGTATTTTTGTAGTTTTGTTTTTGGAATTATCATCACAGTAACAATTTTTATTTACAATTTTCAGAGAATTTTTTTCAATTTATCTTGGTTTTGTTCTAAGATTGCCCTGGCGGCAAAAATTTTGTTACAATCATAGGATCAATTATATCTTTTAAAAATTGTAGAATCAAGTGGCCATAGATCCTACACTTCATTCCAATTCTACATTGACATAGTTCTTGATACTATGACTGCTTATTTAATTATATTAGTAGTGGATTGGCATGTCAATTTTGTTTTGTCTGATGAAAACAGCTTATACATTCAAATACTTGAAAAAACATTTATCATTATAACGCTCTAACTGGAAGGGGTAACAATGGTGTATTAGTTGTGTACTCTGATTAGTCTATTCACTGTTATGGGTTTGAATAATGCTTTTGTTACATTGGGATCTATGAATATTTTAGTCGAGGTTGAAAAACTGAAGAACAAAGTGAGAGATAACACTTTAAACGGATAATATTTAAAGCAGAAAGGAAAGGTTAAGATCATTTGGTGATGGTGATGGTGATGGTGCTTGAGCATATGATAGGTTATATAGAGTGAAAGAAGAAATTTTGTCACTGCTATCAAGATAAACATTCTTATATTATTATGAATGTGAACTAGATTAAATATTTTTTTTGTTTGATTTCAAGAATTTCAAACTGAATTGAATTCTCTCTAGTTGAACATCTTTCTAAACATTGATTGAAAAATTCTCTTTATGATCATTGCAATTAAAAATATTTTGTTTAGATTTGATTGATATTTTGAAACTGGAGTTGGGTTCAATGATGTTATGTTGTGCAGGAGAAATGTCAAATGAATAGATGACTCCCTTAGGAAGGAGATTATTAGAGCATTGCTATTTAGTAAGAATTATTTTAGAGAAGAAATGCAAGAATAACATAAGACATTATCTTATAGGATGATGTAATTTTAATCTTCTATTTTAGTGGAAATCATGGGGGGTAGGTGATGTAAATAAGGATAGAGATTTATTCTTGCAATTCTTCTTCATAGATTTTCTTACTAAATAGCATTTTCCGATTATTAATATATCATGGTTGATGATCATCATTTAAGATTGAGGATATTATAAAATTTTGGGTGAATATATATATTTATTTGTCAATAACAAACTAATCCATTTCATTCATCAATTGATTTTCAACCGAATAAAAAACAGAGCGATTAGTCCAAGAATTGGCCGCCTAGCTAGCTTATGAGCAACCGAATTCACTTGACGCTTTACAAACTTCACCTCAAAATTTGGTTTTGCTAACAGCAAGTTCTTAATACTAGAGATAAGAGCACTAAACATTGATACACCTACATGATAATGAACAGCTACTGTAACCACTTGTGCATCACTTTCAGAAATTACATTATCCAGGTTCATATTGTAAACTGTCTGCATAGCCTCCAAGAGAGCTAAGGCCTCTTCCTCGGGGATAGAGAAAGCTCCTCTCTTTCAATTCGTTCTGCAAGGACAAAACGACCTCTTTCGTCGCGAATGCACCAATCGCCACTTATAATTCTTCCATCGTTATGGAATCCGGCATCGACGTTACATTTGAGCCACGCGTATCTTGTGGTGGTAACCATTCTTGATGTTGTTGCACCTGTCCGCTATCTGGTATGCTATTATTTAATTTATGAGCCTTGTGCCAATCATCCCACATATGAAAAGCTTGAGTTCCCACTTGTGTTGCATCTTTCTTCTCTTGATTCCAAATCCATTGGTTCCTGTTATTCCATATCATCCAAATCAATGTTGCCACTCTACCTGCTACTTCCTTAGACTCCTTGCTGCAAATATCAAAGATAACATCTTTAACACTATTAAAAGCATTCAGACGAGTTGTAATGACAGCAAGTAAACCCGCAGCAGTCCAACAATTCCTAATCATCTCACAATCAAACAACATGTGCCATGCATCTTCGTTCTCGCCGTTACACAGGTCGCAAGCTACGGGGCATTGCACATGGTGTTGTCTCAGCTGGACTCGTGTTGGAAGACAATCACGACAAATCCACCAAAGTATATGTTTCGCTTTCGGCGGTGCACAAATCTGCCATAAACACCTCCAGCTACCTGCCATACCTCGATGTCTTCCCTCTTCATTTGCTTCCATCAATAGTCTATATCCGGACTTAACCGTATACTCGCCATTTTGCTCTTCTTACCACACTAACGTATCCTCCCTTAGCTCACTAATTAAAGGAACATATAGTATCTCTTCTGCTGCATCAAGTGAGAATAAGTTATTGATTTTATTATAATCCTATTCTTTCAGCCCTCCAATCATCAAATTATTCACACTAAGATTATACGCACCTTGGGCTTGGGGTGCACTCACTCAACCACAACCTCGTCCTCTCAGCCAAGGGTCCGTCATCACCTTGATTTTACTTCCGTCCCCGACACTCCACCTACAACCAAGTTTGAGAACGTTACAAGATTTCCATAAGCTTCTCCATACGTAACTAGGATTATAACCAATGCTTGCTTCAAAGAGTGTTGAATTTGGGAAGTATCTTGCTTTAAAAACCTTTGCTACTAATGTCTCTGGCTTCGTCATAATTTTCCTGGGTGAATATTTTATGTCCAATCTTACTTGTTTTATTGTTTCGGTTAAAGAATATTTTATTCATTCAAATATCTAATATAGTCCAAAGTTACACAATATGTAGCTAAAATAGCTTAGTCCGATGATATGGAACTCACCCTGATGTATTTTTTTGTTCAAATTTTTATTTTTGAAAGAAAAGATTAAAGTTAGTACTATATTAGTAATAACAAGATTTTGTTTTCAAAGTTACTCTTTGCAAGAACATAGAACTCAAAGTTACTCTTTCTGGTCGGCATTGGTTTTCAATGCTTTTAAAACTATCCCGTTTCATTCTGTTAAGGTTATGATTCTTAGGCAAGATATTTCAATTTTAATTTGAGTTTTCTACCATTAATTGAGAAAATATAATTTTGGTCTTTGAAAATATAATTGGTTCCTTATTGAAATTTCAAATTGGTCCTGAAATGTATTTTTTGTTAGTAAATTTATTCCAAAATTTGCTAACAAATAAAGAACTAGAGACGTGTTTCTAACTTCGATACATTCAAAGATGAATGTGACGGACACAGGTTACAGTTCGACTAACCAAAATGGTTGCTTACATACCACTAATTTATCTCTTTCTTTTACTTCACTGATTTTGATCTTGGTTCTCGTTTTTCCTAACGAACCTTATTGTCGAGCTGGTCAAGCAACGAGGCTCTCAATTTCAGTTTCTTAGGGAGTAAAAGTTCCATGAAGTTGAACACATTGTGCAATTAAAGCATACAGGGTAATTGAACACATTGTATCTTTTACCAATGACAGATATAAAAGCATTTTAACATATAAAATGAACAGCTTTAAGCGTCAATTAATTTTATTGAACAATGAGATATATTTGGTACAAAGTTAGGCAAATATATGTTCTAAATGAACACTTGGCTTCATTGATAGTTCAAAGATGGACATTTTGATCGATATATCCAGGCAAAGAAAATCATCTTGAATGCCTTAGCAGAAAAACCTATAAGGTCTCTACTATAACAATTATTTCACAGTAGAATTATACTATATCTAACAAACTAAATCTAAATAGCGACTAAACTTCAAAAATTATGATATATAAACATCCAACAGAGCCAACCAATTTAAATCATGAGTAATCCAATAATGTAAATCGTCTGATAAACATTGATTCGAAATTCTCCAAAACCAAAAGTGAGTTACAACTGTAAGTAGTAATTAGCAAATCTTCCTATATTCAAGACACTAAATTCACAAAATAAGGCAATTTTAGGTTCTTGAAGTTTATCTAATGAAATAAACATTATATCAAACTTGTCCTAAACGTTCTAATAGTCGATTAATTCTTTGAACACACCTATTTCAGATTATTTACACAATTATCACCATCTTGTACAATTTAGTGATTCATGTCCCCATTTCAATAATGCATCCCTGAGATATATGTCCAATTAATTCAAAAGAAAAAAAGAATGTATTGAAAAGGTAAATAAGTGGATGGTGCAATTGAACTCCATTGTTGTTTCTTAGTAGGCAGGAAACAACACAAGTCTCCACTCTCCACCCAAGTCTTTCCGAATTATGCATACGCAATTTTCTATTACTTTCCTAACTATTTCTTGATTCCATACTATGTACCTTTCAAATATATTACAATCGAATGAGAAACTCTCATAACATATATTATATAACAACACCATTTTCCTTATTACCTGGTAAGACATAACATAATTTAACGATCGCCAAAAACACCACTTTCCCCCCTTACACAAATGGCAGATAGCGGGGTTTCTTTCATTTTGGAACACTTATCCCAATTGCTTCAACACGGAGCTAACTTGCTGTGTGGAGTGGATCACAAAATCATATCCTTCCGCAATGAACTCAAAATCATAATCCTCTACCTCAAAACTTCTTATAAAGGGAACAAGAACAACAACAAAAAAACCGAACAAATGGATAGATAGATTGAATCACAATATCCATACATTGACAATAAGCAAACAAACATACAAAATTATTACACAAACAATCGTACAAAAAAAGAGAAGAAAGACTATGGATGAGAAAAACAGCAAGAAGGATGGCACTACTCTACAAGAATGAGGGAATATGGGACTGCATCATAGAACCTTAAATATTGCAACATCGATCAGTGAAGAAAAAGTGAAAAACTAATACTTCATAGATGTAACAAGCTTAGGGACTGTAGGTAAATTGTTATTGAACTCAAGAATAGAGTGACAGAGATATAGATGAGGAAGTGAGCTTTGCCTTTGGCCCTAAGCCTAATGTGTGGACAGTATACACAAAGAAGCATGGAAAGGGAATAAGAGAACGATGACGTGGTAATAAGAGTGCATGAGGAGTATGAGGTAGTAGTTACTATATAATAGGGAGGAGGGGGTGAGAATGAGGTATCCAAGAATTCTGTTATTTTGGTGGGATCACCTTTTGGTGACTTGGGAAGCCTTTGAGCTTTTGGGGCTGATAGCTACTGCTATCAGTTTGTTACCTTTTATTTTACTTTTTCTCTTGTAATAGTTAAACTCCATTAATACAATTGCAAGCTTTCTTTACATTTCTGTTACTGTTTCTACTATTTCTTTCATACATCCATACACATCTCCATCACAGAGCATGTAAAATTAAGATATCTGAAATTCTAATGTTGCCAGCTAAATCAGCAATGACTGAATTTCAAATTGGAAACTTCACATAAACAAAATTTATCTTATGGAAGGAAAGTAACCAAGGTTTGTTGAAACAAACATGGTCTATACTCTATGGCACCCGAGTCCACAAACCTGATTTGGAATTAGGCATTAACATGATTAGCAGAGGTTCAGAGGTTATCATCAGACATCAGTCTTGTAGACGTCTAAAACTATTACTCTCATGTTGAAGAGTAGTGAAAAAATTCATCATAAAAAATTGAGACTTGACCATGGCCAAATTGCCGTCGAGTCCCATAAGGAAGCACATAGTGCAATTCTCTGCATGATAAGTTCTTGAGGAACAAGTGCATTGAGAAATCGAGAGGTAACTGTCTAGTTCCTCGCACAACACAGTCAAAGCATTAAAGGAAACATTAAGGAATTACTCTGGACATTATGCAACAGAATTGATTGAATTGAATTCACTGCATAATGAACAATTACTCTGGAAATGTGTTATATGTGCCATTTGCAGAGCAACTTATTAGCAAAAGCACAACTAAACAGTAACTAAATTCTAACTGTGCAATTTTGTCAAAAAAATAAAATTCTAACTGTGCAATATAACTGAATAACAAACTTGCTGATGTGGAATAACCAGCTACTTGGTTGAGTGTATTATCATTAACCACAGAGCTTGAATCATACATACAGTGTTGGCATAGATGAACTGTACAGTGTGTAAAAACTCAATTTCCTAACATGCTGAGAAGACCAATGTAGTCCTGGTTTTCCAAACGTGTCTCTTACCTGGATAATTCCTTCTTTACTTATATCATATCATATAGTTCATACATAATTCCTTCTTACTTATATCATATCATATAGTTCATACATAATTCCTTCTTATTCATAACATACAATTCATATATAATTATAACAATCTACATTTATGGTGGTGTGCCCAATGGGGTACCGAGCGATGAGACAACTACTCACACTAGACGCGGAGTAGAAACTCCACTAACATCAGTCCATACTATGTACCTTGAGAAATTCTATCATAGGCACAACCTCAAATCAAATATTATTTGGGCACACACACATCAAAGAGAAAAATTTAAAGATAAATTATTAAGTCACATCAACTATCATTAATCAATCCTTTTATATTTAATTTTTTAAAAAGTATGTATGTGTGCCTAAAAGACAAATGTTGGGTTTGTGCCCATGTAAGAGTTTCTCACATGTACCTTTCACATATATTACAATCGCATGAGAAACTCTCATAACATATATTATATGACAACACCATTTTCCTTATTACCTGGTAAGACAGAACAGAATTTAATGATCCCCAAAAACACCACTTTCCCTCCTTACACAAATGGCAGATAGCGTGGTTTCTTTCATTTTGGAACACTTATCCCAATTGCTTCAACACGAAGCTAACTTGTTGTGTGGAGTGGATGACAGAATCATATCCGTCCGCAATGAACTCAAAATCATAATCATCTACCTCAAAACTTCCTCTAAAGGGAACAAAAACAACAACAAAGAAATAGAACAAATGGATAGATAGATTGAATCACAATATCCATACATTGACAGCATAAGCAAACAAACATACAAAATTATTACACAAACAATCTTACAAACCCAACTTGTTTTTTTATTTTTTATTTTGCTTTTCAAAAAAGAGGAACAAGAACAAAACATAACCTTCCCTTGATTGGATAAACAATTTCATCAGACACTCATAGAATAAATGTTTTTCATACAAGCTATAAACTGTTTTCATAAGCGATCCTAAGTGCTTGTGATAATAAGCTTAAAACAACTTATAAACATGTCATACATTGTTCATATAAATAGATAAATTCAAACAAGCAACAGCGTCAAGAATTTGATGCAATGTTGGGAACAAAGCCACGTCAAGAATTTGATGCAATGTTGGGAACAAAGCCACTACTAAGAAGCCTCTCAACATACTTACCAAGAATATCAACTTCAAGATTCACCTTTTGACCAACCTTCTTCAAAGGAACAACAATCTTATTCTGAGTATAAGCAACCAACATGAAATTGAAACAACCTTCATCATCAAAAACATCAACCACAGTTAAACTAGTTCCATCAACAGCAATAAACCCTTTAGGCACAATGTATTTCAACAATTGCTTATCAACCCTAACTTTCACCCACAAAGAATCACCTTCAGGAATCATAGAAACAATCTCACCCGTGCCATCCACGTGACCTTGAACAAAATGTCCACCCATTCGACTAACTGGAGTAACCGCCCTTTCAAGATTCACCGGCGATCCAGGTTCGAGTTCCGAAAGTGAAGTCTTTCTCAGGGTCTCTGGTGCCAAACCAACTGTGAAATCGGAAGTTTCTGTGTCGAATTGTGTTACGGTAAGACATGTGCCGTTGACAGCGATGCTGTCGCCGAGAGAGACGCCGTGAAGGACTGTCTTTGCATCGACTTTTAAGTCGAAACCACCGCCGTTGGAAGCTAGTCCGATTTGTTTGACGGTGCCGATTTCTTCAACGAGACCAGTAAAGAGGCATTGTATATTGAGAGCGTTAGTGCGGTGAGTGATGGGTTTGCGTGTGGATTGAAGGAAGATGCGAAGAGGGGATTCGGGTTTGAATCGGAGATTGGTGATTTGGGAATGATGGAATCTGTGGGAGGTTGCAGCGGTGATAGTTGGGATTTTGGTTGTTGAGGTAACGGAAAATGAAGAAGAAGCAGCAGCCATTTTAGATAGAGAAGTAAGAGAGGACGGCCGGAAAATGGTGCTGACGGCAAGCAGTGGCAGAGCCAGGAATTTTAGAGAGCCTGGGCAAAATCGTACCTGCAAATTCACATGTGACATAATTTATAAATAGTCATAAATTGAAATAAGAGGCTCGTCATTTTGTCAACAAAGTCATTCAAGGAGAGGAAAAGTACTGAAGAAGTGGATGCAGCAGCATAGGTTCATATATATAACTGTTATTTGAACTTGATTCTAAATATGTATGTGCGATGTTTATATGTGCTAGGGCACCTACATCATATAAGTTAGCCTTCTGGAGTTATATCCAAATTGGATTTTGCAAAGCAACTTAACACTAGCATGGTATCAAAATTGAATTTTGCAGGCAATACTGGAATTAGATTAAGGTGCAGTGGTGCACTATATTGAAGTTGCATTTTTGCACCAGATACATGCTCTCGCTAGCTTACTAAATTAACTTTTGGAAGAGAGATCCAAAACAGTGCATTGTTGTATATATTATGGACACATGTCCTATAATTAGGGGGTGTTTTTTCTTGTGTGGGAGATTTATTAAATTGAGTATCAAAATCAATACTCTAACAACAATGAATGGAAATTGGAAACAACAAAAACACTAAAAATCTAAGCTTGGAAAACAACTCAAAATCAAAACAAACAGAACAGGGAGAGAGGGCTCATTCAATCAGAACAAACAGCCCCAAAAAAGAAAACAATAACACTCGTTCAATCACTCATTCAAATTTAATCAACAATCAATAAAATAATCCAAACAAAAGGGCAATAACAATCACTCATTCATCAAAAATCAACAAAACAGTCCCAAAGAGACAGAGCTTAGGGCGGGGAGAGAGAGGGCTCAGGGCGTAGAGAGAGAGAGATAGAGCTTACGTCTCCGACGCCGGCGACGCGTTTCAGAGAGGGAGAGGTGAGCGACGAGTCGAGAGAGAAAGATGAAAGTGAAACTGGGGAAAGTTGCTGTCTGGTTTGCCCTTTCCTTTTTTTTTTTTTTCTCTCACAAAAAAAACATATATATTGTGACTGGTCTCATATATATAAGAAACATTTTACTTTTTAGATTTATTGTAAAATGAATGTATCTAGACAGTCTAGATATATTCATTTTACAATGAATCTAAAAAGTAAAATGTTTCTTATATACGAGACCGGAGGAAATACTAATTAATTAAAAGAGAGAGAGAGTGTTTGTGTGTGTGGAGTGAATACAGTAGTTTATAAGTTAGGATAGTAGTGAATAATTTTTAAATTAGTTGATTAAATTTGTCTATAAATATATAATATGTTTAATTCAGATTAAATTGATGATAAAAAAAAAAAAACTCATCGAAAGAAGTGTTACACGGCTAGATTCTAATTCATTAATAGAGGAATAGTTCTCTCTCGCCGGCTCTAGATTTATTTTTTTGTTTTCTTCTTCCTCTATCGATGAGGGGTAGTTTTAGGTCAATTTTTTTGTTTAAAATTACCTTTCTACATCTTTTATCTTTCTTGCTTTTAATTTAAATAAATGGTGTTCACATAGATTGAATATTTTATTGTTTTCTTTTGTATTTGTGATTTCTTCGTTTGTGTGTGGCATTGTGTTATTGGTCGTCTTGGTACGACGTTGCTTGATTTTCCATCTTATTGCAATATTCGTTTTGATTTCCCGTCTAGATCAAATAAACAACCTACTAATTATTCCTTAAGCCCAAAGATGATTAATAGACTTGTGCATATTGAATAAAGAAATATTCAATACTAGTATGTTAGCCCGTGCCGTGCACGGGATTATTCTCTTTTTTAATATTCTTTATGTGTTTATTTTAATATATTATTTGAACAATTTAATTAAAAATGGTAAGATAAAATTGATATAGATTTTGCATGATATATATTTAACAATGTTATAAGATAAAGCGAGATGAAGACTATCATTTCGCTTCCCGTTATACACTATTAAAAGATAGATTCTTTCTTTCATCTTCATCTCCAGGACTATACAGTGACCCTTTAAATATAATATAAAATAATTATAAACTTCATTCTCAAATGAAAATTAATTAATCTATGTGCATTTTTAATAGTGAGATCGAAAGTGTTACGCGTTTCTCATTACACCCGTGAGATTCTATCTGTCTCTCTCTCTCTCTCTCTCTCTCTCTCTCTCTCTCTCTCTCTCTCTCACTATTTCTACATTTCTCCCACATGATCATTTTCATTTTTAATAATATTGATTTGCTTATGTTCTTCATTTTCTTTTTGAAGGTTGTCTATGTCTTTTTTCATTTTATATTATTTTGAATGTTGCCTATATTTTTCTTTCAATTATTTATGAAATTGATTTTATTTAATTTACTTGAGTATGAAAATGCGATATATGTTTAAGGGTGTTACAGAGACGTAGTAGGATGAGAAGTACTCCCTCATTCCCCGTTCAACAACACTATAAAATTCTCTCTCCCTCCCTCTCTCTCACGTCTCTATAGGGACTCCATCAACAAAAAATAATCGTAAATTTTATAATATTTTTCAAATGAATATTAACATATTTTGACCGTGTTCCTATACCCAAACTATTTTTTGTTATCGTACCACAAATAATCAATTTTCATGTGTGAGTGTCAAATGGAAAAATCAATATATGAATCTTCACTCACATTGATAAATTAGCATCCAGAAAAAGATTTGAACGAATGCTTATGGAAAGTTTAAAATCGGAATTATAAATAAAAAAACCCATTGATTATAAAAAATGAAAATTATATTAATTTATTTTAGGTTTCAATTCTCATAGATTTTTCCAGTTGGATCTAATATAGTGAAAGTGCGATGTACACATAATATGAAAAACTCCAATAGTCGGAATTCAAATTTTAATTAGTCAATATATATTTTTAATAGTGTAGTGAGAAGTGTTTTTTGTTTCCCATTATATATCATTGAGAGATTCTCTGTCTCTCTCTCTAGTCTCAGTTACACGATTTTATAGGGGTTCCATCAACAAAAAAAATAGTTGGTAATTTTATATTATTTTTATAATGAATATGAATAAATTTTTTATGCTCATTTATCACTATCTTCTACATACACTTTTCTTCACGGTGAACCAATTTTCATCGTGCTAAATAAAATTTTGAATAAGGGATCCCCGTAATAAAATACGAAAATATGGATAAGCCCTATAGTTAGAATTAAAATTTTAATTAGTCGGTGTGTATTTTTATTAGTTGGGTTGAAAGTGCTTCTGATTTTTTCATTTTATACTACCGAGAATCACCCCCCCCCCCCCCCCCCCCCTCTCTCTCTCTCTCTCTCTCTCCCGCCTCCGTTACAAAACTCTATAGGAGTTCTATCGATAAAAAATTGTTAATTCTATATTTTTTTTAATGAATATCAATACAATTCTCATGCTCAGTTTTCACTATCATCTACGTACAATTTTCGTCATGGAGATCATGTTTCATCGTGCTAGATAATATTTTGAATAAGTAATTCCAATGACAAAATATGAAATTATGGATAACTTCCACATTCAAAATTCAAATTTTAATTCGTCAATGTATATTTTTAATAGTGAGGGTTAGAATGCTCCCTGTTTTTCATTCTACACCATCGAAACTCTCTCTCTCTAATTCTATTTGTCTTTCGTGTCTATTACGTGACTCTATAGCTACTCCATGAACAAAAAATAGTTGATAATTCTTTATTATTTTAAAAAAAAAATCAACATAGAAATATTACATGTAATTGAATGATTGGATAATAGATACATGTCAAATTAAATTTTAGCCGAAGTGTTCACATAATTTTTATATAGAAAATATATAATATTTAATCACGGATTAAATAAGTTTGTCGTCATTAAAAATATAATATTTGTTAGTAATTAAAATATAATATTTTAATTTCTACAAAAAAATATAATATTAGAAAAGCTTTAATTGAATTTCACCAACGCAATATTATTAAAATATAATAATAAAAATATTAAAATACGTATAATATTAGAGTTTCTAAAATTAAAAAATACCAATCCCCACAAAAAGAAAGAGTTTCTACAAAAAATATAATATCAGAGATTTTTAAAAAAATATACTCGCATAATATTAAAGTTTCTACAATAAAAAAATATTATTATTTTTGAAAGAATACAATAAAAAAAATTAGAGAATCTCTAATTGAGTGACAAAAAAAAACAAATACAAACTCGATAAAAAAAATACAAAAGAAAAAAGCTCTAGTTTAGTTGTATATATCTAACAATTTTGTTTTATAATAATGGGTTAGAAAGATATATCTGATTAATTTAATAGTATATATCCAACAAATTTGTTTTCTTAAAAAATAATGGGTTAGAGAAGATTAAAAAAATACAAAATAAAATAGAAAAACTCTAATTGAATGTCACCTAAGCATAAACTCTAATAACTCTAATTAAATGCCACATAAGCAATTTTTTCTTAAGAATGCACGAGAATGCTCCGTGAGAATCTCGCTATGTATATAATAGAGATGTTGATTTTCCTTTTTGTTGTGGTGTTCGTTTTGATTTCTCGTTGAGATCAAATAAACAACCTACTAATTCTTCCTTAAACCCAAAGAATATCACCAGACTTTTGCATATTGAATAAAGAAATATTTTATATAAATATCACATTAATGTTGATATTTTAAAAATGTTCATAAGTTTTTTAATTTTATTGTATTAGAACATACAAATTTAATTCTGCATATTTAATTACATAAATTTATAATGTACAAATGTTTAAAGAATTTTTACATAAAAAATAAAAATATATTGTATAGAAATACTCATGAATGTTTGTATAATGTGGAAACATATTGTATCATAAAAAAAATTATAAAAAAAAAAAATACATTAATGAACTAATAAATGAAGGGTGATAACGGACAACACCCTTGCTACAATTACCTAATACCAAAAGTGCATTAAGAAAATCAGAGAAAGCTAGACATTATGAACAAGGCCTGTCTATGTAGGCTGGGGTGGAAGCTGCAGTCAGAGAGTACTGATCTCTGGTGTAATGTGTTACGTGGTAAGTATAGTGTAAATAATGATTTGAACAGTAGAATGGCTAAAGCTAGTGATTCAAGTCTGTGGAAAGGTCTGGATCGTATAAAGCCTTTGATAGAGAGAGCGAGTTTGTGGTGCATAGGGAATGGTAGAAATATTGATGCATGGAAGGCAACATGGATTGATGAGGGTACTGTGTTGGATCAAATAGTGGATATTCCACATCATTTACATGATAAAATGTTAATTGATCTGGTGGGTGTGGATGGGAATTGGAATTGGAGTTTGTTACGGAATTGGATACCAGCGGATATTTAAAAAAAAATTGTAGCCGTGACCCCTCCTAGTGTTGATCATGGCAATGACGAGCGCGTGATGGCTGGTTGCAGCAGCGACATTTTCTCTGTTGCAGGTATGTATATGCATTTAAGTGGATATCATGGTGAAGACGAAAACACGATATGGAGGCGATTATGGAGACTGAATGTTCCAGAGAGAGTGAGGGCATTCTTGTGGATGATGTTGCACAAAAGATTGCTAACGAACTCTTTAAAAAGCAAAATGGGATTGAGCCATGCGATGTGTACGTTTTGCGGTGACGTGGAGGAAACTATTTTACATACTATGAGAGATTGTCCTAGAGCTATGGAGATTTGGAATACTGTCATTCCAATACGTGACAGAGGGAGTTTTTTCATGAGTGAACTTCATAATTGGATTGATCTTGACCTTAACAACTCAATTCAATGGTCTGGTAATGGTAAATGGTGTGAGTTTTGGGCTATAAGTTGTCACTGTTTATGGAAATGGAGGAACAAAGAATTATTTGATGAAGATTTTATGAGACCAATAAGACCTTTTCAACAAATTATGGTATTGGTTAAGGAGTATATGGATGCAGTCTCAAGTAGCCAAGTAGTTATAGGGAGTAATAAAATTGTGACTTTAATAAGATGGATTCCTCCTAAAGATTTGTTTGTTAAGCTTAACACGGATGGAGCTATAAAGTGGATCAAGTGGCGGGGTGCGGAAGAGTGATTCGGGGCGTGTAAGGAGAATGGTTAGGGGTTTTGCCAAGGGAGTTGGTTTGTGTAGTGCATTCGTCGCGGAGTTGTGGGGTGTTTTTGAAGGTCTTCGACATGTTTATAGGATGGGTTTTAGAAAAGTAGAGCTAAATATTGACTCAGAGGCTGTCGTTCGTGTGATCAGGAAAGGTATTTCTAGAAGTTCGTCTGGATGCTCACTGCTGAAGCGTATTTGGAAATTGATGGAGAATGATTGGCTTGTTGAAATCTCTCACACCTACCGGGAGGCTAACAAGTGTGCGGATGCTTTGGCGAATATAGGATGTGCTCTTGATTTTAATTTAGTGTTTTATGATTCTTGTCCTCCTCAAATTAAGGACATGTATGAATTTGATATGTTGGGGAACTTTACCCCTAGATTGGTTAGTGTGTAGTTTCTTTTTCCTAGGCTTTTAAGCCCTCATTTTTATCAAAAAAAAAAAAAATCAGAATTAAGAGTAACTAAAATTCAGAGAAGGGAACATCAAATTCTTTTTTTTTTTTTTGCTAATAAATTCAAATATAAATTGGTCTCTAAAGCAATATATAGTGATTAGTGTGGGACAAATCCTAAATGTAAGAAATGACCATGAATGACTTTCAAATTGCACAGTGCATCTGGGATTCGAACAATACTTAAGAAATCCTATAAGGCATGACATGGTGATTCAAGTTTCTTTGTTTTCTGGAACAACTATAGAAGAATTAACGATGCTAATTGTAGACAAGAAATTATTTATACTGAAATTGTCACTCTATTAGTTAATTTCTACTTTGATAGTGCGATCCCTATTTAATTCTTGGTGCATGTTTTCAAATTTCACCACTTAGAGTATCAATGGTAATTCTAATATATTGAATTTGCATAAAAAGACATCGATGATGGAGTAAGTGTATACACTTTTATATTCAATTTTTCCTCTTTACATGATGCTCTGAAGATTAATTCTTTGAAATATTGTTCATGTTTCACTTTTAATTGTGATCTTAAAATAAATAGCAATTTATTTTTAAAGGTATTAAAATCCATTGGAGAATCACATAATAATGAATATTAAGGTATAAAAAATAATTTGATTCTAATTTGTGCTTTGTATAAGTGGCGGGGTTCAACCTTTTCGGCAAAAGATATAGAGAAGGGGAAAAGGGAGGAAGAAGAGGGAACAATCGTTTTTTAGCGAGGACAACATTGGAGTTGTGTGTGTGTGTGAGAGAAAGAGAAAGAGAGAGAGAGAGAGAGAGAGAGAGAGAGAGAGAGAGAGAGTATCGCGAGAGAGAGTATCGCGACCAACCCCGACGGAACGCAATGCCCATGCTAATGGTGGCTGACGGTACAAACCCGATTTCTCTTTTCTTGATTTTCTCACACTATATTCTTCTTTTTTTTTGCACACACTTTTTGGCATATAATATTTTAACATTGAACTTCAATACTTAATCTTTTCTAATTATAGAGTTCTCATTTTGATTTTAACCATTTTTTTCTTCTCATATTGTTCAATTTCAAAGGGCTGCTTCACTAATGTTACTACATTAAGTATGTGAGGAGGGCTGCAACATATGTGATCATAAACTAAAAAGGAGATCAAGTTTTTGAAGAAGCTAAAATAAGAAAAATCGAGATATCTGCTCTTCTTTTCTTTCTCTTTGTATTGAATCAAATATTTTTTGTTTGAATGAAGGGTCTCTCGCTTGATAAAGATAGCATACATATATTTTTATTAGATCGATTATTTGAGTTATGCATTTGTAATTATTAGTATGTCAGTTAATTTGATGTTTTTTAAAACCTAATTATTCATATTGTCATTTAAGGGGTTTTCACAACGAATTTAACGTCTCTATGTGACTTAATTTGTTATTTTCAAAGATCAACTACTAAAAAAAAAAGAAATGGATAGAAAATGCGGATCATTCCCAAAAACCAACTATTCATAAAAAAAATAGATGTGTGAAATTTTTTTAATAACCTTCGACACATAAATTAACAAAATATAAAATATGTATCGCACAAACTACTAGTGTGAAATAAATTAAAAACCTTTGCTAAGAGAAATTTGAAATAAATAATAAAGAGAGCTACTATTCACTAAAAAAAAAGAGAGAGCTACTATATGATAAGAACCGTTGTTTCATGAAAATTCCAGATGGCATGATAAACTCTCACATAGTAGGCTATGGTTTTTTATATTTAAAATCATAACCCACATTTTAATCGGTTTTGAATATTGACTTCCTCACACTATGACCCTCATCAGTCATCATGTGCCTAACCGGCTAACCGCTTAAACTTTGATGTAAAAACAAACCATAATTCAATTATCAAATGACACGTTTGTTATTCAAAGCAATATATCACACTAATTAGAAGGATGAAAAACAAAATTGTCTTTTCTCTGATTTTATAATGTTAATTATGCTGCTATTTAGTGTATTTTTGAATTGGTTGACTGGCTATTGCAACTTTTTCATAGCAACGAAATTCATTCAAAATTTGTCACCAATGATTAGAGAGAATGTCCGGAAGCACCAGTGTGCATGAAGAGAAGGGACAAGAGAGTTGTCCCGCGATTTTGTTGTTTAAGGAAATGGAAAAATCATGGCTACATATATACAATTTGCCATTCGTGAGTTTTTCACGAATCCTTTTATCGTACCAAACAGCATTTTTTAATAAAAACTAGCTATATACCCGTGCGTACACACGGGACGCGCCTTCGGCGCGTTTTATTTCATGGGAGGCGTTGAGTCGTTAAGGGCGTGATGCAGATTTTACAAATATTTGTTTAAAGTGAGGCTAACAATATAATTATGGAATAATGTTATAAAAATGAGAAAATTTCATGTTAGGGTTCAAATTTCATATTTTAATAGCGTCCGCTAAGTAGAGACGCATCCACAATTTAAGTAGAGGACAAGTAAAAATATTGATGAATTTGGCACCTTTCATTAAGATTATTCATATATTGATCAAGGTTCTTCGTTATCTATAAAGGGAACCATACTTGTTATAGGTCTACATATAATTCGTTGGAGAATTTGTTGATCCATTGAAAACTTACCTACAATGTCAGTGTCACCGCAGTTGGATGTATAAAAGTTAGAATATCATTTAACCATACATGTTCGGTTTGCAGTGATTAGATACATACAAAAAGCTACAATGTTATAGAGTTCATTTATAATGTAAGACTTCATGAGAATGAGCTATTCCTAGACAAATGCTAGTTCTAGAGAATTGTTTTCAAATTCATACGCTATGTATAGATCTTCAATTGAATATACTGAGGTGAAAACAATGCCTCTTTTAAATTCGTTCACCTGCTAAATCGAACTATTGTTATTGTTATTATTAGGGTTAATAGGTCTTTACCCCTGGTAAGTGAGCGTGTTTTGCGTTACCCCCTCCTAAATTTTTTTGAAGATTGCCCCCTTGCAAAGTTTTTTTTTTGGTTTCCCCCCTTTTCCTCTCTTGGATGCAAGAAATTTGAACTTTTTAAATCGGTTGAACAAAATAACCGATGTAAAAAGTGCGCTCAAGGGGGGAAACCAAAAAAAAAAACTTTGCAAGGGGGTAATCTTCAAAGAATTTTTAGCAGGGCGGTAACGCAAAACACGTCCACTTAGCAGGGGTAACAACATAACGCTTATTATTACAAAGATGAATTTGAATTTGAAAACAACTCTTAACTTTAGTTCATTCACCATACATGTTCAGTTTGCATTGAATAGATACATAGAAAGCAACAATGCTATAGATATCATTTATAATGTAAGTCATCATGACAATAAAATTCTATACAAATGAAGTAAACAATTTATAATGATAAACAGAATTAATGGATTAAGCTGATACCTTGACTTAATCAATAATGCTTGGTACCATGATGTCATTTTATTAGATTCAAACCCGCCAGCCCGACCTATTTACCTTGTCATTTTTGACGGGCTGAGCCTAAGTTTTAAGCTCGACTTCTTTAGTTGACCCGTCTCACCAAACTCGTTTAAAAAGTGGGGCGGCTCGCAAGCAGGGCGGGGCAGCCCGCGAGTTTAATCAAAATATAAATTTATTTATTTTTAAGTAAGGAATATAATAAGATAGTTCAACCCAATAAAATACAACAACTATTTAAAGTAAATTTTGGATTATTTTATTCATTCATAAAACCGGTGCTAAAATTTAGTATTACTTGTTGCCATTTTACTCTCTTATTACACATATTGCTCGTGCTTACTCTTTATTGTCTTTTTATATTTGTGCTTCTTCTTCACCGAATTTCTAGTATAAGTTACTATTTTTATTCTATTATTTGAACCAACATCACATACGGTGGTTCACATTTTTCCCTAATTCATTACCTTAAACACATAGTCAAATTCTACTTTGATGATTATAGTTACTGCATGCTACGTGTTTATAACTATGTTAAAAGACTCATAGTATATAATTAATGAACCTATGTTAGAGATATTCCAAAAGAATATAATATTCCAAAAGAAAGATTATATATAATATAATTAAGCTACCTAGTGCAGTGTTAGAACTTATAAGATCATCTGATAAGCAATTTTTTTATTCAATATATCGTAGATACATATGTGTTGATTTGAGGTTGTGTTGGTGTTTGATTTGTCTCATAAGCTAGTTTTTTCTCACAAATAGATCAACGTTTACTTGTAGCGGCGTTTGTTTACATGTTTTAAAATAATATTAGCATGTTTTTTTTTATAACAAAGTGTCAAAATAAAAATAAAATGAAATAAAATAAAAAAAATTATTGGATGGGCCGGCTCGCCAACTTGCTTGACCGCCGGTAAATGGGGCGGACTGTGATTTTAGACTCTGCTCGTCCCACTTTTAGGCGGATTTAAGCGAACTGAGCCTAGACGGAGTGGATTTCCCCGCTTTGCCATCCCTACAGTTTATGTATATGAACTTGTTTGAAGATAAAGTTTTGTCTTAGTTTAAAGTTGCTATTTCTTAACGAGAATGGATACTCTCAAGTGGGAAAAAAAATTGAGGAAATAAAGTTGAACAATTGACCATTGGATTACAAATGTAAAATAATATTTAATTCTAAAAATAATGGGAAAAAAGTAATTGATTATTAAGATGTGAAAATTGAAAAAAATTGAGGGAAAAAAAATTGAGATGATCCATTCTCATTTCTTAACATTCAAAAAAAGGTGGGAATTGTTAAGGACAGAATGATTTCAAAATTTTAAAATAATTTTTGTAAAAGTCTGTCATAGGAAAAAGGATAACTTCAACTTCAAGTACACCCCACGAAATCGTGGATCTATAATATTGTGATGTAAAGTTAATGGTTAGTACTTTGATAGGATTTCGGGTCTCAAGGTGTGAAATATGTTTAGAAGTGACCCCTACAAAGTAAATAATAGTGGTACTTTTTAGAGCATTAATTGGAGTAACATCAGGTGCAGACAATAACAGTAGTGCAACTGCTATACAGAATAGATATAGATGTCTAGTGCAGTTAGGAGGATTAATTGCAATAACATCAAATCTGGCAAAGTGTTCATTACTCAAAGTTTATACAACAAACCACCCATTGAGATAGAACTATTTCTTTTAAGCTCCCAGTTTGTTCACTAAGGCTCCGTTTGGTAGAGATGAAAAAAAGAGGGAGGAAAAAAAATTACGCAAACCAATGAATGAATTTGGATTAATTTTAATCTAAATTTATTTATCGATTTTCGTAATTTTCTTTTCTCCCTCTTTTTTTCCTCAAAACCAAACGGACCCTAAAGTAGTTAGGATTATCCTATGGATACAAACTGTATTAAGGAGGTCATTCATTCAATTGGTAAAATATTTTTTCATGCAAGTTAATTGAATTAGATTTAAAATACATAACCAATATAAGAAGAATAAATAATAAGAATCAACTAAAATATGCAGTAGAAACACTTCATCTTTTGTTTGTTCCTTTCAGAACATGAATTGCAGTTTTTCTGAAAGCTTTCCTCTTGAATCTATTTGTCGATCAAATTCTGTCACCAATATGTTGTAACCAAATTCTCTCACAAAAAGAAAAATTTAGTGATACCTCACTTATTGTCATATTTATGACTCTATACAGATAGATTAAAAAGATTTTATAACAAATTTAATTGCTATAAGTTGTTGGATACTATATCAGTTGTGAGGTAACATTTTTCATATTGAGAGAGGAGAACATTTTTCATTCCTCTTGACATTCATAGTGCAGGTTCTTCCAAATAAATTTATGAAGGTATTATTTGTGGTATTTCTCCATACAGCTTAGTTAAAAGAAGATTAACAGATCAATAATTGATTGAAACATATGAGGAGAAGATTGCTTGATAATAAACCTGAGATGGTAAAAGTGTTGTACATAAACTTGGATTTGATTGTCAACTTGAAGGAGTTTGGAAACATGGCTCCATCTTAGAACTGTAGGTTTCAGTTATGAATTTGGGGTGATAAATAATACCAAAGATTGAAAACTTATAGTGCCCTCATGTCAACCTAGCATGGTTGAAACTTGTTTACTCTATTTAATAAAATTGGTATATAAGTAATAGAGATATTCATGTTAACAGGAGGGTAGTTCATTTTTTGTGTACTGTGCTATGCATATCATTAATAAAAGTCCACGATTCAGCTTATACTTTGTGACCAAGGAATTTTGTAGAATAATGAAGTGTGTGATCATATGATATGGTAAGAGACATAGCTATTCATGCATGTTGTGCCTCAAAAAATAGCACTTCAAATTTTGATTTCCATAATGTGTTTTTAAGTTCACATTAAATATCAGGCCAGATAACAACATACATACCAGTAGTTATAATTTTAATACCATAAGTTTGGTTATAGATTAAAGGTTACAAATCAAATCCAGGCATAAAAGTAAACAACATAGACCACACTTAAGATTGTCAACAGTGGGAATGCAACAAAAGCCATTTGTTTCAATCATACATGGCACGACAAAAAAGCATCCTTAATATCCAATGCACAAATTATGAGTTCTTGTGCAGTACAAAACATCAGCAAGCAAAAAGTGTTTCAAATTAGAATGTAATATAAGGCAACTTGCATTTTGGGACAATGCTCCAGGAGCACATGACCTTTTTAATGACCTTCCCAGATCTGGTCGGTGAGACTTGTGCATCACAGCCACTATTATCAAGTTGTTGTTGCTTTCCTGCGCTCCTTTTTGCCGGAGTTTTGTGAGAAGAACCCGACAGCTCATTTTCGGAAAAAGCAGATATGTTAGGCTGCAAATAGACAGCATCAATACAACTGCATAATCAGAAAATGTAATATTCCCAAAACATAGAATGAGCTTGTGAAAATATGCTTTAAGGATTATAAAAAAAAACATACGGTGAACATGATTGAATCGTCTAGGCAAGCAAACTTGTCAATATCAGCTTGTGTAAGTAGATTACATGATAGTTGACTGATATAGTCGTTGTGGCCTGGAATAACACTTTCTTTGTCGGTGTTGGAGTAACACACTTCCCAATTGAATGAACGACTCCAATAGCATATAAAGAGTTGATAACACAGCCATGAAAAGGTACTTGGAGAGAGATTCAGTTATTAAATTCCCAATTAGAATAAAGGTTAATTCCAGGCCTCTTTGATGTATTGAGAACAGCTCAAGCTCAAGCACCCTTGCCTTGAATCTTATAACAGCTCATCCCTAAATTCTCTATCAATTTAATGTGTTCTCTAATACCAATTTACTTCGCCTAACAAATGTGTAAATCCTTAAATCTTGACAAACTTCCAACTAATAGAAATAATAGAGAATACCATTTTTCTTTTGGATTCCAAAGCAGTGGTAACGTTCTTGGAGGTTGGAACCAATGATTCAGGTAAGAAGAAATGAAAAAATTAGAAAACAATTGAAGAAAGGTACTTATATACGTTGAGTTAGAAAACATTTAAAAAGTAGAAAACTTTTGTGATAGTATAAAAACCATTTTAACTCATATACCTTAGAGTTTGTCAGTTTCCTTTAAAGTGGTAACAACCTTAAGTTAGTGGGTTTCCTTTGAGGTTTCAGTGTTAATATAAACATTTTGGAGAACGGAAAAAACTATGTTAGCAGCACAACTAAAATCACAAAACATTACCTTTACTTTTTTCTTATTTGAAGAAGACATTGCAAGATTCTGGTTAACATACAACAAATTGTTGATAAGAAAGTTAAAACAAAAAGGCAGGAAAGAAATCACAGAGATGACTAAACGCGTTGGAAAGACATACGTTACCAAAAACTAACCTTTTGATCTTTGAAGAAAACAAAGGCTTAAGGCACGATATGGTCTGCAAGTTTGTTTTGAAAATTTTGTAAATAGTTGAAGGAATAAAAGGAGATAATAGTAAGTTGAAGGTATTCCAAGTGTCTCACCAAGTTGAACTTGTTAGAGTTGAGTTTGTGCAGACCCCCCCTTGCCTTGAAAACGTGATAATAGTAAGGAAAAATGTATGTTTAAAACTTATGCCAAAGTCCAATCAAATCTTTCTACAATTTGAGTTGGAAAGAGTGCCTTAAGGGTATGGTAAATCCTTTTGGTCCTTGTACTTATTGTACTAATTACAAAACAAACAACATAAATTCAAATTCACTTAGGGGCAAAACAGAGATAATCGAAAAAATGAATAAGGGATGAATGTGGTAAAAGTGTGTAATATATTCCAAAACAGTCCCTGAACCAAGGAGTTTAAAAAACTCCAAAAATATAAGATTTAGGGACAAATCGGTATTTTAATGGACATATTTTTGTTTTTGATTTATAGTTGATTTTAGGTTTAAATATCATTTTCGTCTTTGTATGTTCATGAATTTTTTATTTTAGTCATTATATGTTTTTTTGTTGCAAATACATCCCCGAGTTAGGGATGGCAAACAGAGCCAAACCCACGGGGTCCACCTGAACCCGAGTTAACGGATGAAAACCCGAGTTGACTGGGTTCGAATTCGGGTGGCACCTGATATTTCGGGTGCAATTTTGGGTTCACTTAAACCCACACCCGAAACCACACCCACTTAGACATTAAATTACATAAATACCTCTAGGTATATATAAGAGTTAAATTAGAGTTTTTCTATTTTCACTTCACAACTTCACAGACCTATTCACGCTGCCTCTTCCTCTCGGTCACTCACTCCTCTCCTCCGATCTTCCTCCTCGCTGTCACTCGTTGGAATGCTTATGTTTGAATATCTTTTTAAGACTTTATTTTTAATTGCAGTTTAATTTTTTAAAAGTCTTGAAGACTATGTTGTTGTATTTTCAATGTTGTTGTAGATCTTAATTTTAATTTAATTAAGAGACCTTTTTAATATCCTTGGAATTTTAATTTTGTTGTATTTTTTACTTTTTTTTGCTACGGGTTTGGGTGAAAAAACCCAAACCCAATGGGTGTGGGTGCGGGTGTTAATTTGTCACCCGAAATTTCGGGTGTGGGTGTGGGTTTGGGTGGTGTAAAACCCGCACCCGTGGGCATCTGTTGCCATCCTTACCCTGAATGTGCAAATCATATTGGTTTTATTCCCTTTTGTTAAAAAACGACTGCGTTTGTAGCTAATTGGTAACTAATATTAGCTACAAACGCAATCGAGAGGAACTAACAACACAGTTTGCATATTCAAAAATGTATTTGCAACAAAAAAAATATACGAAGACTAAAACAAAACAATTCATACAGGAACAAAAAAGATATTTATATGATCATTATCCAAAACAAATTATATATATATATATTTTTGAAACATCAACATCTAGTTCTCCTAGAGTCCTATTGGCAATTGTATAAAGATTTTTGCTACTCACACCCAAAAAAATCTGGTTACACTCCAAATTGATCAAGATATCCTTAAAATAAATTAAATTTTCATTGCATCCAAAACCCTTATGCGCGTTTCTTACTTCAATTCATCTCCGTCGTTGTCGTCGACCTCAAACCACTGTTTCCATCGACGTCGCTCAAATCACCGTTGCCGTCGACGTTGCTCAAACCACCGTTGATGTTAATCTCCACCGCTCAAATCTATGCCGTGTTCATTTTCATCTACACTTTTAAAACTTAATTTGAAAAGTAAGTTTTCCAACTACTAGTTCATGATTCTGCGATTATTTTGAGTTCAATTGTGAATCTGTTGCAAGTTCATAAATTATGTCCATTTACTACATAAGGAAAGAAAAAAATCGATTGAAAATCATGTGAAAACTGTAGAAATCTATATTATAAGTAATCTGAGAGTTTAAGTAAGATTACGTCATGTGTATCTAAACTTAGTTTTCATAATTTTTTACTGTGTACGTAAACTAACAATTAATGTAAACCTCGTAAACCGCTCAATGTAAGTGTAAATTTAGTTTACATGAGTTTATTTGAGTGTATGTAAACTACAATTAACATAAACCCCTCAATGTAAGCGTAAACTCATTTTACATAGGATTATGCAAACTGGATTTACATCAGGCATTATAAATTATGTCATTACAAGAAAACATAAACAGATAATGCCATATAATTGAATGAGTATAAATTGTAACATATGCAGTAAAGTTTTGATAAAATACTTTCAAATCCAATCTTTAATTGAAATTAATGAGAAGCAATAGGGATTTGAGAGAAAGAATTCATTAATAAGGATTAATGGGATTTATGAGACAGAACTGTGAAACAGAAACATTAGAAATAGAATTAAAGAAGAAAACTATTTTTAAATATTTATACCAAAAAACAATTTTGGTATTATAATTAAATTTTTATAAAATTTGGATGTAACTAAAATTTTTCGAGGGTGTGAGTAACAAAAATCTTGTATAAATCGCATCTTCACTTGCTTTCCCGCCATACAAGACCCGCCATTTCATTTCACTGGGAAGAAGAAAAAATGGCTTCCGCATCCTCCAAAACCCTAATCGACATTTTCGATCGAGCTTCAAAGCGCTTAAAACCCACTCTCACAACTATCTGCAAATCTGAAGACACCACCAATGCCTCTTCCACCCTCTCCGTCGACCAAAAATCTCGAATCGAATACAATAAGAATCTCGCTTTGTCCAAACGGAACCTCAAAATCTGCATCGATAGGGTTTCCAAACACAAAGGTATTGTTAATTTGTTAACGCAACAGTACCATACGCTTCTTTGATTTCTCTAATATTATTGCTTTATCAGAATCTCTAGCTTCGGGTTGTGTGAAACTAGAGGAGTTGCTTGTTGAGGAATCGTGGTTGGAAGCTTTATCTGGAGAATTTCAGAAATCATATGTTGTTAATCTTGCTAAGTTCGTCGAAACGGAGATTTGTTCGAGGGATGATTATATATATCCTCCTCAGCATTTGATTTTCAATGCTCTGAACACTACTCCTTTTCATTCTGTTAAGGCTGTGATCCTTGGTCAGGTTTGTGGATTTCGATATTAATTGAATTTGAAGCTTCTAACCCTAATTTATCTCAATTTTTACTTCACTGGTTTTGATTTTGGTTTTTTTTAGGACCCTTATCATGGACCTGGTCAAGCAATGGGGCTTTCATTTTCGGTTCCTGAGGGAGTCAAAGTTCCATCAAGTTTGGTAAATATATTCAAGGAGCTTAAGCAAGACCTTGGTTGTTCGGTTCCGTCTCACGGTAATCTTGAAAAATGGGCTGTGCAGGTAACCGTTGATATGGCTAACATTATTTGTTTCAACTTAATACTTAATGAACTTTATATAATCGGGTTAGTCCTGAACCAACTGGAAACTGTTTTTTGAACTGCCTCAATTTGCTTTAAGAAAGAATCCATAACCAGATGTACTAAAGTGACGAATTTGTGATTTGCAGACTCGTCAGATCGTTAAATTAAAGCATACAGGCTAACTACAAAATACTCTATCATGGAAAATATCATGTTTTACAAAATAATGTTGACAGCAATGGCGACCAATATATATTTTCTCAACTTGTAGATGACACATTTTACACAATTTAATGAGCTCTTAATAGTATCAATGACAAAGATAAGTATATATGCAAATAACTAAAATTCACAGTTTTAAGTGTCAGTTAGTTTTATTGAACAGTAAGATGGGCTTCTTGTGAAGTTCGGCAAGTTTCTGTCCTAAATGCAAAGGGGTTTCCCTCTAGCTCATTGACTAATTGGGGCAGAGGGTTTAACATGTTATTAGTGAATGATTTTAATTAGTAGATGTTTTTCTAAAATATTCTCTGACCACAATTTTAACTTCATTTCAGGGTGTTCTCCTGCTTAATGCTGTTCTCACAGGTTAGATATGTGAAATTTTGTTTTATCTTCTAATCAAGGATATTGGTGACTTAACGATCATAAACTGTTTTTATTTCACTAGGTTCATCATCTAGTATGACAATGAGCCTCACTATGTTTGGTGTATTATGCTTGTATCTAGTATTTTTAACTAGCTTTCAATTCAGTCAGGAAGCACCAAGCAAATTCTCATGCAAAAAAAGGCTGGGAACAATTTACTGATGCTGTTATCAAGACAATCTCACAGAAGAAAGAAGGGGTTGTGTTTCTGTTGTGGGGAAGATCTGCTCAGGAGAAACTTAGGTACCACCGTTGTATAACACTATGATAAACCTTAAAAACCAAATATGTAATAACTGATGTGGTCTTATAATAGTTACCTTGATAGTTTTTCAAAGTCAGCTTAATTGATAAATTATGGCCTCGTTTGGATTGGCTTGTTTTCAGCTTATGCAAAACAACTTATGCAAATAAATAAGTTTTTATCTATTATATTATAAGTTTGTCAATATAGTTTATGAAATAACAGCTTATAAAAATACAATTTAAGTTAGTGAGAGTAAGCATACATCTAATTAATTCGAAGCTTCTTTTTAGAAATAGTTTTCTTAAACTTAATAGGGTTCTTTTCTTGTATGGAAAATAAATTCTTTTGAAACATTTTGATGAACTTGTACATGTGTCTTATACACAGGTTAATTGATGCAACCAAGCATCACATTCTAAAAGCTGCACATCCTTCCGGTTTGTCTGCGAATAGAGGCTTCTTTGGCTGCAGGTAAGATAATTTTGGCATTATAGTTTGTTATGTCAATTATTTGACTATTTGTGTAGTAAAAGTATCTCTGAATTTCCTGCCTTGTGTATATATCAAGTAGGCAGGCATTCATGACAAGACTTAAGTTTGTCTGTAAAATAAGGGTGCACAAGTCAGTTGTTATGAAGAAATACTTGGTTGTTTGTTTGCATGATACTTTGATTTTTATAATTTATCTACAGTTTCTGCATTTATCAAGGCTTTTTGTCACATCTAAATTCTTATTGGAGCCTGACTGGTTCAAAATAGAGAAGCTGTAATTGTTAAGCATTTATATTAGGTTCTGCTTGGTTGAGTTAGTGATAATATGTTGAGTAAATTATACTTTTCTCTCTTGAGAAATGAATACACTACACAATTTACCCATCTATTTTGAGAATTACTCCCCTCTTTATCAAAAGGTTAATATAACGTACAATTTAGTCTATTTTGATGCAAATGAGCATCTTGATGTGCTTTTTTTCATCTTTGACATTAAGCATCATCCAGTTTTTTTACGCGACTTTTAGAAGATGCAATCAAACATTTTGTCACGTCCTAAACGTAATAGCAACGGTGTTCAAAACATCTTTTACAGTCTCAAAATTGATAGGTGAGTTCAAAATTAGCTGCATCTGACATTGGAAATCATCCAAAAAAGGGAGCTCAGTTTCTCTAATAGTAAATGTCCTTCATAGACTACCTAGTTTCTGACTGCTGCCTAAGAGGTCCACTTGTATTAATACAACACAGTTTCATCTTTCAAAATATGGGTGTGATTCTTCTAATTTGAAGGGAGGACGATGCAATTTAAGCAACTTTCACAGAATGATTGTAATTCACTCAAATAGAGTTAGTCAGTACAAAGTCTAGAGTACACTGCAATTTCCCTCCTTTTCTCATTTAATATTTAGCTCCAACTATAATATCCCCTCTAGAATGAAATTTAAGCAAAAAAAAAAAAAGTGCATGTGTATTTGGTCTAAAATTTAGATCAAATGCATGTACATTTTTTGCTTATATTTCATTTCGGAAGGAGGCTTTAGTAGGCTTGCCCTTGATCAAAGCTGTCATCAAATCACCTTATCATCCCTACTTTGTTCCACTAGTTTTTTGAATTGTATATTGTTTAGTTTTGTTAAGGACTCTTGAAGAGTTGAAACTCAAATCTTACGCTTTATAATATCTAAATGTAAAAACCACCTGATCAGTTTTCCTTTTATCAATCTAAGCAATTTTTTATTCTTACTCTTTATTGTGTTTATTTGATTTTCTCTGAACAGGCACTTCTCTCAAACTAACCAGCATCTGGAGCAAATGGGGATTAGTCCCATAGATTGGCAACTATAATTTATGTAGAGTTCAAGTCCAAGTGCATTTTTGAGCCTGTTTTCCTTGATGCATAGATGATTCTGTGGATTCCAAATCTACCAAGAAAAAGGTGTTTTTGTTTATATTTTGTAGTACTGACCAACACTATTTACTAGTAGCATCTTGGCATAACGATGTTCTTGGATCCTAATTTGAGATTGTACTGAACAATATATTTATGGAGATTATCAAAATGTATTGTGGGTAAATTCTAATATGGACCACTTCATCAAGTGGTCCATGGTGGACCATTCATGAAAAACCCTATAACGAATACGAATTTTACAAAATCCACCGTTGGATTGAAAGTTTATATCATATAGATCATCTATAGAAAATTTTAGAAAAATTGAAAATCATTTGATATGTTATTGAGATCCATCAAGATTAACGGTTTATTAAATATTGTAAATCTTGATAAATCCCAATAAAATATCAAATGATTTTCAATTTTTTTAAAATTTTTTATGGATGCTCTATATGATATAAACTTTCAATCCACCAATAAATTTTGTAAAATTTGTATTCGATTAGATCATTTGTCCACGGTGGACCACTTGTGAAGGTGGTCCACCGTAGCATTAGCCATTATCAGTGTACTCTCTTAAACAAAATGTTATTTTTACAACTTTTTTGAGGGAAGGACACTGTTGTTATTTGGGAGCACGGGTCATGAAATCCAAACAAGGACTTTAGGCCCTAAGAGTTTTGGAATAAAAAAATGAGATTTATTTTTCGCACTCCCACATCACTCTTTCGTCCATTGGCCAACATGCATAATTTGTAAAAAAGTAGAACATTACTGGTAATCTTTTAGAAGGCAGGACATTGTGGTAAAAAAATGTAATATCAGGGGCTTTTCATTTAATAAACGACTTTAACTCACACCTGATGTATCTCAATATGAAATAATATTAGTAAGTCAAATTTGTTAGACATGAGACTCATTTGACAATTTCAAATTTTGAACTTATAGTTTTTACTAACATGTCTAATGTCTTAAAAACTCATGAAAAAAAGGACTTGTTTTGTAACTTCTTTTCCCATTTACCAATTGGTTTATCCCTACTATCTTATTCTTATCAGTCATCCAATGTTTTACCAAACAAAGTCAGTGTAAAACCTATCTCAGTGTCTTCTTGTTAATTTTTTTTTTTTTTGACAGAATCTTCTTGTTAATTTGTCATGGCTTGAATGAGCACAACAAGTGCAAATGTCATTGGTGCCTTGGTGGTATCGCCTTATAAATGTCTATTGGTTGGCTTGTACGTAGAAGGACTTGGTTATTTTCAAGTCTCAGTTTTCAATCCTGAACTTTTTTTCATAAAAATCCAAAGAGTACAAGTTATTTCTCAATGTACCAAATACACAATATATTCATGTATATATTTAGAGCACAAGCATTTGTTTTGAAATCTTTATATTTAAATTTTTTTAAAAGTTTAAAAAGATAATAATCCAACAGAAAAAATATTTTTTGATAACTTAAATTTTACTTTAAGAGCACAGGCTAACATAACTATATGAATTTATTTATCTATTTTGTCTTCTTGAACAATGCTATAAGATGATAAGAGTATAAGACAAGAATAGTATATGTTTTCAAAACACTATATATATACAAATTGTTTATTTCTTTTTTTAAGTTTAAAATTTGTTCATTTCAAAGACAATTTCAATTTTTTATTTGTTAAGATGTTTAGTCGTTAATTAATTTTAGTTATTTTTATTTTTAATATTTGATTTCACCTTTATATGTTTGTTTAAATTCTTAATTTCATCACAATATTATATACTAGTGTCTTTTTAAAAATTAAGTAACGTATAATATATGAACTAACATACAAATTATTCTAACGTTGGCAAAAAAATACAAATTATTCTAACAAATGTCCTAAAAGCATCCACAATTGTGGGTGTTTCATCTGTATTATATAAGACATGATAAATTGACATCATAAAAGAATTGAGTGCTTATCTCATATAAAAATATTTTAGTGAGTTTTATAAAAGGATATGTTGGAGATGGACCAAACAAAGAGAACAATTTAGAGAAAAGTTTTGGTAATGAAAAGAATTGAGAGTGAAAAGTGTAAATTTTATTGATTATATGAGGTGTATATATACAAGAGTTTCCTAACTACCTAGGACAAAAAAAACTAACTGAAAATACAGCTGTACATAGCTCACTGAAACAAAGCTTCAGAAAAGCAGAGCTTCAGAACACACTGAGCTTCAGAAGCTGATGAGCTTCAGAAGATGCGAAGCTCCAGAAGCTGCTGTGTAATACCCCACATTATTATCTAGAATATAATGCAGAATATTATAAATAGTACTGAGTTCATTACAATTACATTATTCAAATATGCACGTACAGGTGCAGGAGTACAAACGAGTTCACAAAATATAGCGGAAACAAAGTCAACACGACAAGATAATAAGGAAGCAAGAAACTAAAATGCAATCCTCCAACAGCAGCAGCGACTCCAACACCAAAGCTTACATATTCAACCTGTTTGCCTGTTTCAAATAGGGAGTGGGGTGAGACAGTCAATTCGTCCCAGTGAATTCTACTACCCTCTTAGGCTATAAAGTCGGGGCTCCTAATCAGTCCATAAGTAATAACTAACATAACATTATCATAATCATAATTATAAATAAAGTGTAACACACAAAAATATCTTATTGATTTTATTCCGCTAAGACACTTCGAGGTGAGCACGTCTCGAAGGCCCGCCATATCCGTTGATCGATTCGACCACGACATTAAGCTCACAATCATTTTCCTAATGGGTTATTCCATTGGAAGCCCATAAGCAGCATACTAAACCGCACATGATTGACTGATTCTAGAGTGAATAGCATACTACCATATCAATCCCAAAACCCGGGGAACATACAAACTTAATTCTAAGTTATCCCTAAAATTCCGAATTGTGCCTGACTTCCTGTTTAACATTAAATACATTATATAACTGCAAGTTATCTATCTCAGGTGAGGATATAAAACGAGTGATCATTTACTTTTAAAACAGAAAAAGTGAGTAATTTCTGAGTTAGCTCGCTTCGGCGAGTTACCAAGCTCGCCATGGCGAACTTACAGGTCATGACCTAAACAACTCGCTAGGCGAGCTAGAGCTCGCCATGGCGAAGTTCTTCAGCCCAGAACCTTCAGCTCGCCATGAAGGCTCGCTAGCAACTCGCTATGGCGAGTTAATGCAGAAATGGCTCTGTTTTGCGAAAATCAACATTTTTCAAAGGTATCACCTACAATCCATCTCTGAGAAAGTGCAGAAGTATAATATAATCAATGTATAACAGAATAGAAGAGAATTTGGGAGCTGATTCTCCTCACACAATTAATTCCTAATTTTCCTAAGTTAACATGCAATTTCATAATTTAGGGAATTCTAACTAAACTAGCCTAATAACCCACCTGTAAATGGAGCTTTAACCTTTCTCTAAGCTCTACAAACAGCTACTGATCCTCCTAGCAAGACCCACGAACTCAGACCAGAATTGGAACTTTGATGAGCTTTGGAACCTCTAAGATACTCTATGATTTGGAATGTGTTTGATGAACGATTCAGCTGAGATATGGGTTATTTATAGTGGAGATTTCTGAGGGTTTACAGTATTTTGTTTGTTCAGAATTTGCTTTGCATGTAATGTGGTTGGCTAGGGAAAAGGTGAAGTGAAATGGTTTGGTTGCTAGCTCCTTGTGATGAGATTGTCAAATTCCTGGCACGCTAGATACGATGCTATATACGATGTTGTATACAATGCTATAGCATCCTACTGCGTAAAACTCAAGATAAGTAAAAACAAATATCTGAAAGCAAGTAAAGAACACGGGATATTTGTTAACCCAGTTCGGCGCTCAAAGCAAGCCCTAGTCTGGGGGATACCAATCCAGGAAGGAATATCACTATAATAGTCCTAGTTGTAAGTCTTCAGCAAACACACGTTTACAACTTAAAACCTAGGCATCTACCAATGATTCTTCAACCTAGGAACTCCTAAGTCTGAGATCCCATCTCACTCCCTTGCAACCTTACAAACAGCAAGGATTTCAAACACACAAGAAAAAGTATTTTGGAGACACACTCCTAAAAACTAACACTCGTACCTAAAGGCTTAGAGTGCACAAACACACACAATCCTAACTCCGTACTTCAAAGCTTAGGAGAGGATCACACAAAGTACAACTCAATAACACACGTCCTTGGCTTGTATCAAGGTGACACAAGAAAGGCTCACAATTAACAACACATGCAAAAACCTAGAAAGCTAGACACAAACAATATGACGACGTGAACAACCTCAAATTAGGTTTTGCATAACCTTTTTATACTCCAGCAAAATCCTTGATTCTGAAATAATCATGAGCTTGATTTTACTTGACTCAAGCCTTTGACCACATTAATTAAAAAGGATTCTTTCCTAAAATATACTTCAAAGATATTCTTCATAGAAATATTCTAGTCAAGGATCTGAAGTAATAAATGATGATCCTCAATAAAAGCCAAACACACAGGCGCCATGCAAGATTCATGAAAGAGAAAAACGGATCATGCCATAAATAGAAACGCGCGCCCTTATAATACCAAATGCCGGATACGATGTTGTAGCATCTTGCACCGCATCATGCTCACCAAAAATGCAGCCAATACATAGGACTCAACAAACTCCCCCTTTGGCAAATTTTTGGCTAAAACATATAATGACCATACAGATACTTAAACAGATACTTCAACTACATTTCTTTTTCTCAACACAAGCACACATGGATAAAGATTTGTAGGGACTATTCTTCAAAACAGATTCCATACTACTTCTTCATGGAGACCAGTAAACAAGAATATACATGTATCTTTTAAGAATATCAGAGAGGCATGCAACAACGGAACATATAAAACAACTTAGCCTTAGATGGTCAGAGCAATCAAAATTGACAGGATGCTGTAGATAATGCTACAACATTTCACACTACATCTCCCCCTGCACATATGCATAGGATGTTGGAGCATCTTATCCAACATCTCCCCCTGCAGATCATATCTCAATATTCTAGGGCACTTATGCACAGATCATACAGGTCCACACATACACATACTTCATGCACTCAATTTTAACAAACATATCATTACCATAGCAGTGCAAATTAACAGCAGGCGAGCTCAATTTTAACAAACATATCATTACCACAGCAGTGCAGATTAACAGCAGGCGAGATCAAATAGGAAAACACTTAGATAAACAATCAAAGTACCAAATTTATACTCCCCCTTTTTGCCACAAATTTGACAAACTTAGCAGTACAGAGTTATGAGGTTCAGGAGCTTATTACAAAATAGGAATCAGGGTCATCAGAGTCTCAGCCCATATAACAGAGCAGTAACAAAAGTGCCAAATGAACACAAAAGAAACAAAAAATGACAAGGCAGCACAGATAACATCTTTCATTCAGAAGCACTGGAATCAGTCACCTCCAGCTCCTCTGTATCACCACCAGCATCTTCATTTTCTGCTCCATCAGATGCTGCAGCATCATTCACAGCATCATGACCCACATCAGTACCAACACTAAGACCTGCTTCCTCAGCTTCCTCTTTCTTCAGGGCAGATATTACCAGCTCAAGCCCTTTCTTCTGCTCATCCAGAGCTTGCACAGTAGCTTCCAATGAGGCAATCATATCCTTCCTACTCAGAGTTGAAGGGGGATCTTCCCTAGGCACAAATTTGCTTGTCATAGGCCCTGCTATATCAGCAGCATGGGTCCCTTCAAACAGCCTAAAATGGAGAGAAAGAGGTGCTTCTCTCTTGAGGGGTTCATCAGCAGCAGTCAAAATATTTGAGTGTTGATCAAGGATAATTCCACAGATGAGACTTGGAAAGGCTATAGGCATCTTGATTGCCCAAGACTTGCCATGAGCCATGGTTTGCTCAAAAATATAGGACCCATAATCAGCAACAGTAGCAGTTCCAATAGAATAAATAAGCCTAGCTAAGCCAGTGGCTATATGAGATGTATGGGTAGTAGGAACCCAATTTACAGTTCCTATTCTGTTCAGGACAGCATACTTCACAGAGAGCATACAAGAAGGTACCTTACTTTTAGATGGCCACACCTTGACCTGGTTGGCTGTGATGGTCTTGCACACTTCATTATTGGTAACATCAATGGCAGTGTAGTCATCCTCCTGCCTACCCAGATATTTGTTGATGATCTTTGGAGAGAACAGCACACATTTGTTTCTAACCCAAACCTTCTGATATTCATTGCTGAGAGGATTGTCACAGTCTTCAGCAATGTTGACAACAAACTCTTTCACAAGCTTGGCATAGCAGTTGCTCAAGCCACTAACAGTCTTCATTAAACCAGCATCATCCAACAACTCAACTACCTCCTTCCAAGCCAGCGTTTCAGCAGACAGTTCCCTTTCCATTCCTATCCTTCTTGCAAATACATACTTCCACTTCTTTGCACTATCCACAAAGTGGAATGATACATCATCAATGGGTACATCAGGAACATTTGTTGGCACCATCTTTCTACCAACTTTCTTCTTGGATGCTGGGATGCTTGGAGCATCGTGTTCAGTATCATCATCAGACACATCAGTAACAACCTTCTTCTTCTTCAGAGCTCTCTTTTGAGGTGAGGGTGTGATGCTAGGAGCATCTTGCTCAGCTTCATACTCAGAGTCACTAACATTCTTCCTTTTAGAAGCTTTCTTCTTTGGTTGAGCAGGAA
Source organism: Trifolium fragiferum (assembly GCA_954870985.1). Lineage (NCBI taxonomy): Eukaryota > Viridiplantae > Streptophyta > Magnoliopsida > Fabales > Fabaceae > Trifolium > Trifolium fragiferum. The sequence goes on along the minus strand of OX940790.1, from coordinate 38,335,757 downwards.
TCTCAACCTTGCTAGAGCTTCTACTGGGTCCCACAACTTTCTTCTTAGGTGACTTTGTGGGCACACTCTTTTTCTTCTTCACAGACTTTGGTGCTTCTTTTTCCACCTCAGCCTCTTTGCCTTTCCTTTCCCTTAGACGCCTACCAATACCTGTTTTTCCTGCAATGGTTGACCCAACAGATTTGACAACAACAATATCTTCTTCCTCACTTGCTTCCACATCAGCAGTCTTCGGAGCTTCACCTTGGTCAGGTTCAGCATCAGATGCCACAACATCTTCAACAACATCTTTGTCAGCTTCTTCTCTTACCAGGGATGCTGAAGCATCAGGTGTCGCATCCTCTTGAGAGATGCTATTTGCTAGAGATTGAAGCACATCACCAAAAATATGATCCTCCTCATTAAGTTCATCTTCCTTAGGAGAATCAGGAACAGAAGATTGAGGCTTCTCAGTTTCCACAACAGTTTCCCCTTTTTCAGCATTAGGGATTTGAACAGTATTAGTGTCGATCTGCTCACTTTGAGAGGTTGCTGTAGCATCAACACCTACAACCAGTTTATCAGAGCCCTGATTGGCCAAAAGAAACCCTTGCATGTTGAAATCGGAGTTATATCGAGATTTGGATTTCTTGATTCTTGGTTTCTTACTTCCCGTTGTCTTAACTTTCTTTGAGGACTTGGGTTTAGAAGATGAGGTTTTGTGGGGTTTGATGTTGAGAGCATATGCAACAGAGGGGTGAATGGTGGAGATGGGAACAGCATTGGTGATGAAGTTGGGTTGAGGTTCATGAGATGGTGAAGAGTGATTTGGAGAAGCGGCGGTGGGAGAGTTAACAGGGGATGATTGAGACATGGTGACGTCAAAGATTAGAAAATAGGATTGAGAGTGAGAGATATGTGAGGGTTGAATGTGGAGGTTTGGTAGAGAAGTGGAGAAGTTATAGTGAGATGTAGAATAAAAATGAAAAGAATCAAGATGAAAAGATTTGAAATAAAAATAACCAACAATATGTGGTGGCGTGTTAAGAGAGTGATTTAGGCCATGATTGCCTTGATCAACGTGCAGCCTTTGATGAAGAAAAGTAACCGCTGCACGCGCCACTAACGGTAACTGCTATAACTCCTCATGGAGGCAAATTCCCAACTTGCCCCTTAGCTTCTCAAACTGTACGGCATCAAGTGCTTTTGTAAAGATGTCTGCCACTTGTTCTTTTGTACCAACATGTTCCAAAGTGACAATTTTGCTTTCAACAAGATCACTTATGAAGTGATGACGGATGTCAATATGTTTTGTCTTGCTATGTTGAACAGGATTTTTAGAGATGTTTATGGCATTCATGTTGTCACAGTACAATGTCATAGCATCTTGTACAACATCATACTCAGTCAGCATCTGCTTCATCCAAACAAGTTGTGAGCAACTACTCCCAGCAGCTATGTACTCAGCCTCAGCTGTGGATAAAGCCACACAGTTTTGCTTCTTACTAAACCAAGAAATCAAGTTATTTCCTAAGAAGAAACAACCTCCTGAAGTGCTTTTTCTGTCATCTGCACTTCCAGCCCAATCAGCATCACAATATCCATAGAGCTTAGAATCTCCAGAATGAGAGTATATTATTCCATAGTCACTAGTTCCATTCACATATTTTAAGATCCTCTTGACCTGAGTCAAGTGGCTAACCTTAGGGTCAACTTGATATCTGGCACAAACTCCAACAGCATAGGTGATGTCAGGCCTACTTGCAGTCAAGTATAGCAGGCTTCCAATCATGCTTCTATATAAACTTTGATCCACACTGATTCCTTTTTCATCCTTAGTAAGTTTCAGGTGAGTAGGTGCTGGTGTTCTCTTGGATGTAGCATTTTCCATACCAAACTTTTTGACTATGTTTCTTGTATACTTACTCTGAGATATAAATATGGTATCATCCATTTGTTTGATTTGAAGTCCAAGAAAATATGTCAATTCCCCCAACAAGGCTCATTTCAAATTCAGATTGCATTTGCTTGACAAAATGTTGTACCATTGTGTCTGACATCCCACCAAACACTATGTCATCAACATAGATTTGAGCTATAATAAATTTACCTCTTTCTTGCTTAACAAATAAGGTCTTGTCTGAAGCTCCCTTTCTGTAACCTTGATCTTCCAAGAATTGAGTCAACCTTTCATACCAAGCCCTGGGTGCTTGCTTCAACCCATATAGAGCTTTCTTCAATTTGTACACATGACTTGGATGTTCAGGATCAACAAAACCTTTTGGCTGTTCAACATACACTTCTTCCTGTATGTATCCATTTAGAAAAGCACTTTTTACATCCATCTGGTAAAGTTTGAATTTTAGAATGCAAGCAACACCCAGAAGGAGCCTGATGGATTCTAGCCTTGCAACAGGAGCAAAAGTTTCTTCAAAATCTAGACCTTCAACTTGAGTATATCCCTGTGCCACAAGTCTTGCTTTGTTCCCGGTGACAATACCATTCTCATCTGACTTGTTCTTATACACCCACTTAGTTCCAATCACATTCACATCTTTAGGTCTTGGGACCAAATCCCACACCTCACTTCTTTTGAACTGGTTTAATTCTTCCTGCATAGCCTCTATCCATGCTCCATCAGATAAGGTTTCTTTAACATTTTTGGGCTCAAAGAGAGATACAAAACAAGAATTTGAAATAACATCATTTTTCCTTCTAGTAGTTATTCCCTGTTCTGGATTGCCTATGATCAACTCTGTTGGATGATTCTTCTGAACACGCACTGAAGGTCCTTTCTTTTGAGCTTGATCTCCAGAATCTGTAGTATTGATCTCTTCTTCAATCTCTTCATCATACTGATTCTCACCCAGATGTTCAGATGCTGTAGCATCTTGTTCAGCATCATGTACAACAGGAATACCCTGGTCTTCACCAACAGTTTCTTCCAGAGTAGAATCTTGAATTACAACATTTATGGATTCCATCATTACCTGAGTCTTGGAATTAAACACTCTATAGGCTCTGCTGTTTGGAGAGTATCCCAGAAAAATCCCTTCATGGCTCTTTGGATCAAGCTTTCTTCTAGGCTCTCTATCAGCCAAAATGTAACACTTGCTTCCAAACACATGAAAGTGTTTCACAGTTGGTTTCCTATTCTTCCACAGTTCATACAGAGTAAATGTGGTACCTTTTCTCAATGTGACCCTGTTGTGAATGTAGCAGGCAGTGTTCATAGCTTCAGCCCAAAAGTAGTAGGGAACATTCTTGGTATGAAGCATGACTCTTGCTGACTCTTGAATAGTTCTATTCTTCCTTTCAACTATCCCATTTTGCTGTGGGGTGATAGCAGAAGAATACTCATGCTTGATTCCTTCAGAGGCACAAAATTCATTGAACCTAGAGTTCTCAAACTCCTTCCCATGATCTGTTCTGATTTTTACCACATTACTTGCATTTTCCCTTTGAATTTTAAGACACAATTCCTTGAAGGCTTCAAAGGCATCTGATTTTTCTCTAATGAAATCTATCCAGGTGTATCTGGAGTAGTCATCTACCATAACAAAAGCGTACCTTTTTCCTCCAAGACTTTCAACCTGCATGGGTCCCATGAGGTCCATATGAAGTAGCTCAAGAACTTTGGTGGTTGTCTGATGCTCTAGCATTGGATGTGGCATCCTGACTTGCTTGCCAATTTGACACTCACCACATTTGTTGCCTTCTATAATCTTCAGCTTAGGCAAACCCCTGATAGCTTCTGATGAAATAACTTTCTTCATCCCCTTCAAGTGAAAATGACCTAACCTCTGGTGCCACAGTTTCACTTCATCTGTAGTTGTGCTGAGACAGGTGGTATTCAAGGCTTCTTCCTGAGGTATCCACAAGTAACAGTTGTCCTTGGACCTGGTTCCCTTCATTAACAGTTGGTCTTCTTCATTGTTCACAACACACCCAGTCTTGGTGAAGTTAACTTTTAGACCTTGGTCACACAGTTGACTTATACTGATTAGATTTGCTGTGAGTCCCTTAACCAAAAGTACATTCTCCAAATTGGGCAGTCCATGATTCACCAGATCCCCAATTCCAAGAATTTCTCCTTTAGCACCATCTCCAAATGTAACAAAGCTGGTCTTGTATGGCTTTACATTCACGAGAAATTTTTCTTCACCTGTCATATGCCTGGAGCATCCACTATCAAAGTACCAATCTTCCCTTGATGAAGCTCTCAAGGATGTGTGAGCAATCAACCCTACATTATCTGTCTTAGGCTTCCACTCCTTCTTTACAGGCACATCTTCCTTCACATCTTCCTTTGACTTATTTGCTTCAAGTTGCTGAACAGGATATCCATGAAGTCTGTAGCAAAAGGGCCTAATGTGACCTCCTTCCACAGTGATGACAAACCCATCTTCTGTATACTCTCTGGATTTTAGGCCTTTGATGGCCTTTTGGATTGGATTGCAGAGCAAACTTGGGAACAGGGTAAGTTCTAGAATGCTGTGCAGGATGCTTTAGCATCGTGGCCCCAGTGCAAGGATCAAAAACATCTTCAGCAGATTTGAACTTTGTCTCAAGAATCTGTTGATACTTATTCAAATGAGAGTAGTTGTAACCTACTGCCTTAGCCTTACCACTTGGTAGATTCTCAAGGATCTCCTCTAATAGATTTGTTCCTGAGTTTAATTGACCCACACGCTTTTTCAGATCTTCCATTTGAGCATTGACAAGAGCCACTTCTTCTTGAGCTTCTGAAGCCTTCTCAGTTTGAGTCTTTACTTCAGATTGAAGGAGATTGATTGTCTTTTTCTGCTTCTCAAGTAATCTGCACATTTCTTCAAATCTTGTGAGCAGCTCTTTGTAAGTACTGGCAAGTTCATCATAAGCCACATCACCTTCTTCATCAGTATCACTGTCAGGAGTACAAATTCCAGTTAAGGCAGTTACATGCTTTGCAGATTCATGCTCTTCCTCAGAATCTTCATCTGACCAAGACACATTCAAACCCTTTTTCTGTCTTTTCTGATACGTTCCACATTCTGTCCTTATGTGTCCATATCCTTCACACTCATGACATTGAACCCCCTTGCTTTGGTTGTTCTTCTCTTCGGGTTTGGATTTCTTCAAGTTGCTTTGTGGTTTATTGATGTCGAATCTAATGCTAGGAGCATTCTGACGATTCCTGCGATCAACTCTCTTCAGCACCTTGTTGAACTGTCTTCCAAGCATGGCTATAGCATCCGCAATGCTTTCTTCTTCTTCATCCTCATCTTGGTCATTGTCCTCATCAGTATTGGAAACAAATGCAATGCTCTTGACCTTTTTCTCACCACGTTCATCAAGCACAGTTTCAAAGGTTTGAAGTGAACCCACCAATTCATCCATTTTCATAGTAGAGATGTCATGTGCCTCCTCAATTGCTGTCACTTTCATATCAAATCTTTTCGGAAGAGATCTGAGAAGCTTTCTTGACAATTTCTCATCAGATACTTTTTCTCCCAGGGCTTCAAATGAATTAGCAATATCCAAGAGGGTCATATGAAAATCTTGAATGCTTTCATCATCTTTCATCTTTAGAGTTTCAAACCTAGATGTGAGATGTTGGATTTTGGATTGCTTCACCTTTGTGGTACCTTCATAGCAGGTCTTCAAGATCTCCCATGCTTCCTTGGCCGACACACAGTTTTTGATCAACTTGAAAACATTTGTGTCCACCCCATTAAACAAGGCATAAATGGCTTTGTTATTATAGAGAGCTGCAGCCTCTTCTTCTGTAGTCCACTCAACCTCTGGTTTCTTTACTCCTGTTGAGGTTCCTTCCTTGCTAGCAACAGTGGGATGTTCCCATCCAGTCAAAACAGCTTTCCAAACCTTGCTATCAATGGATATTAGAAAAGCAGTCATTTTTGATTTCCAGTGATCATAGTTGTTTGATCCATTGAGCAACGGTGGTCTATTCATGTATCCTCCTTCCTTTTCCATGATGCCAGAAATATGAGGTCCTGGATCCCACCCTAGAGACAGGCAGGGTGGCCGCTCTGATGCCAATTGAAATTCCTGGCACGCTAGATACGATGCTATATACGATGTTGTATACAATGCTATAGCTTCTTAGCACTGAAAACGTAATGCTGTAAACAATGCTATAGCATCCTACTGCGTAAAACTCAAGATAAGTAAAAACAAATATCTGAAAGCAAGTAAAGAACACGGGATATTTGTTAACCCAGTTCGGCGCTCAAAGCAAGCCCTAGTCTGAGGGATACCAATCCAGGAAGGAATATCACTATAATAGTCCTAGTTGTAAGTCTTCAGCAAACACACGTTTACAACTTAAAACCTAGGCATCTACCAATGATTCTTCAACCTAGGAACTCCTAAGTCTGAGATCCCATCTCAGTCCCTTGCAACCTTACAAACAGCAAGGATTTCAAACACACAAGAAAAAGTATTTTGGAGACACACTCCTAAAAACTAACACTCGTACCTAAAGGCTTAGAGTGCACAAACACACACAATCCTATCTCCGTACTTCAAAGCTTAGGAGAGGATCACACAAAGTACAACTCAATAACACACGTCCTTGGCTTGTATCAAGGTGACACAAGAAAGGCTCACAATTAACAACACACGCAAAAACCTAGAAAGCTAGACACAAACAATATGACGGCGTGAACAACCTCAAATTAGGTTTTGCATAACCTTTTTATACTCCAGCAAAATCCTTGATTCTAAAATAATCATGAGCTTGATTTTACTTGACTCAAGCCTTTGACCACATTAATTAAAAAGGATTCTTTCCTAAAATATACTTCAAAGATATTCTTCATAGAAATATTCTAGTCAAGGATCTGAAGTAATAAATGATGATCCTCAATAAAAGCCAAACACACAGGCGCCATGCAAGATTCATGAAAGAGAAAAACGGATCATGCCATAAATAGAAACGCGCGCCCTTATAATACCAAATGCCGGATACGATGTTGTAGCATCTTGCACCGCATCCTGCTCACCAAAAATGCAGCCAATACATATGACTCAACAAATTGGGAAATGGAATTTGTAATAGCTTCAGAGTGATTCTGTGCAGATGAGAATCTCTGCATGTTTGTAGAGTGTGAAGAGGAGCTTGTGACAAGTAAAGCCAAACTTTGGTGTTTATGGTTAATTTGAGAATTTGGAATTTGGCTTGGTATTGATGTTGATTCACGCGTGAAAGAGGGAGAGAATGAGAGCAATGTTGCTTCAGTTTTTGCTGAAGTTAGAAATGAGAAGAGTGATTAGAATGCATGTGTTTTAAGTGGATGAGAGCTTAAGAGTGGTTAGTGCAAGGGTGAGTCATAGGAGGGAGGAAGTGAAGTTGGAATTCTTGGCTTAATTAACTTAAATTCATGGGATTAGTGTGTTAATGTGTAGCTTAAATTCAAAAGGAATTATTTTACTTCACACACTTTACACCTAAATCCTATGACTTAATAAATCAACCACTTCTAATTAATTTCAATTTTAATAGATTTATTCTAATTAAAATTAATTAGGCAATTTAGAAATTGGGGATGTTACATTCTGAGCTTCAGAAGATGCGAAGCTTCAGAAGCTGTTGAGCTTCAGAACCCAAGGAGCTTCAGAAGCTGAGAGGCTTCAGAAGCTAGGACCATGTTTCATAGCTTTGCTTACAAAACCAATAGGATATTTATTGTTTTATTTTTATTGAAGGAACTTGAGCTGACAATATAGGTATCATAAAATTTGTAAAAGAACCTAATAAGATATCTTCAAAAATGTTTAATTGTAGTAATGTATTATATCATAATATTATTATACTCCCTCCAGTTTTAAGTAAAAATTACTTTTTAGATTCATTGAACATAGTATAATGTATCTAATTTATAAATAAGATTAGATACATCATTTGTTCAGGAAACTTAAAAAGTAATTTTTGTCTGTAAATAAGTCGGGAGGGAGTACTATATTCAGTATATTGGGTTGGAAGGAGTATTGTAAACAGAAACAAATAATTAGGGGTGGGTAATGGGTTGGGTAAGGCAGGTTTGGGCCAAAAAACACCACCCATCTTAACCCGCGGTTGCAATAACGAGGTCCAATCCGACTCTTTTTTAAAATTCGGTTTTTGCGGGTTCGGTTTGTGCGGATTGCGGTTTGACGGGTCGGTTATTTCGGTTTTGAACTAACGAATAAAAAATTATCTAAAAAATAAAATAAAAAAACTCAATTGTGTGGTGTGAAGAGAACACGAGTGCAAGTGAAACAGATTAAAGTATAAAGTAAAATAAAATAGCAACAATAAATGTATAGTGGTATTAATATATGAGTGAGAGAAAGTTAGTGACTTTCAACTACTAGTTAATGGTTTTTTGTTTTCAATTTTCAAGGAAACAAACGGTAACAAGTTTTGAGTTTGTGTCTCGAGATATGTTCAGTCACTTCATCATGTTTTATATATTAAATAAAATAAAAGCTTACGATTTATGTAACTCGGGCGGATTCGGGTACCATTGGGTTGAGTTTAGAAAACCGAGCACGCCCATTTCAACCCGTCTAAATCCGAAAATGTCTGATTGAAAATCCAATGATCCGCAGCGACCCGCCCACTTAACTATTTTTCGGTTCGGATTGTTCGATTTGAATCGGTTTGCGGATTTTTACCCATCCCTGCAAATAATGCCAGAATACTGCACATCATAGTGGTGCGAATCAGTGGCACATGGGATTGGTGCAATTACCACGTGATCCATTCAAATGGAATCTATTCACACCCATGCCATGATGCTATGCTATGATATGATAGTATATGCTCACATTGGGATTCTAATCTTTTTGATCTGTATTCGATCTCCTCGATTTTGTTGTCTTCTTTCTTTTTCTTTTATTATTATTAGAAAAATGCTGACTAGTGCTCCCGGGGCATTAGTTAAGGATACCCAATATAGTAAAATTATATTGGACTTTGTGCATTCAATATTTATAAAATATAAAAGGTAGTGTTTTCAATGCAATAATTACTATTTTTGTATCCTTAACTAGTGTCCCGAGAGCATTAGTTAGCATGACACTTATTATTATTATTATTATTATTATTATTATTATTATTAAGAATTGGATCCTAAAAATGCCAAGTAGAATAATTATAGTGTAATTGGACTGGTTTGGATCAGTTTTGAGTGAATCCAAGTTTCGAATTAATGAACTTTTAATTGGTTCGATTTGATTTGGTTTTTAGTGTTTTTCAAAAATGAAATCGAATCAAATTCAATGGTTTGGTTCGAATACTTTAATCAATTTTACATCGTTTTTTTTCCCGATGTTTCCCACATTATTTTTTCCCAATATATATTTTTTCCCTTAAGTTCATCAAATACAAATACACACGAATCCCCAATATTTCATGCTCATCATATTGTCATTCGTCAATGTTAACTTCACCACTAATAAGACGTATTCCGACAATTTTTAAAAATTTAAACATATAAATAAACAATCACACATAATGATATTGTCATCAATAAAGTAAACAATAAAACTCTTGACCAAAAAAACGTAAACAATAAAAAAAAGTTTTTTTTTTTATAGTACATTCTTCAAGTTGTTGCACTTCATCCAATTTTGGATACAAATCAACGGTTGATGATGAGGTGAGAGCGATATTTATTTGTATTTCTAAGTTTGTATTTCTAAGTTAGGGTCTCTAACTACTAAGTGAAGAATTTTTTTTTAGAAATAGTTGGGCTTGAGCCAGTTGTTGTTTTTGATAGATATGGACTGCCTAAAAAAATATTAACATAAATATTACTGTATATATTAGTTTGCTTCGGTTTGTCCATTGAATTTGAAAATTGAATCCGAGAACCGAACTAAACCACATCGATTTTCAATTGGTTCGATTTAGTTTTTGATTCAAGACATAAAAAAAATAAAATCGATTTGAATCATTAGTTTTATTGAATTTTTATTGATCCACTTTACACTTTTAAAAATAATAATAATAAATCAAATGTATACTATCGTCTATCACAAGAGTATTGCATGCCCCCACGTTCATATTTCTTGTGGTACTTGTTTCCAATTTTATATTCAGATCACTATAGTAAATAGCTCACGTGGTGAAGGACCACCTACTATAGGACCAAATAGATTATCAGATTTAAAAAATCAAACAGCTAATACTGTACGACTTAATGCTCCGTAAATAACCTTAGATAATATTAATGGAGTATATATATAGTTTAGATCAACAACTGTATTATGCAGACAGTGCTAAAATTTTATTGATCATTTTATCATATGCTAATTTTTTTTACTACTTTACATTTTTTCTAGTTTCGTCCATCTCCATCCTCTCATCAAATGCTAAATACTTTTTAAAAATTAACAGTATTATTTTTTATTCCAAAAATATATATAATGTTAAACACAAAAAAGCACTTAAGAGATCCTATGTAACGAGTTAATGTAGACTTAAAAGAATAGGTCAAGTAGTTTAAATTATGGTGAGTCATTTGAATGAATTCTAGATCATTCTTTTATTATAAGTGAGTCATTCACTTTATTTGAAGAATAGATCACTCATCACTCAACTCAATATATTTTGGAGCTTTGAAATTCAATATACACCTTGAGGACGAGGTGCTAGTGCAAGAATGGAGGGAATAAGTTGATCAATTGAGCATTATTCTAATAATATCATAAACATCAAATTCAACATCATGCTCATCATAGTCTCTCTTGCCATACATTGAAGCCTTAGAAAAAAAAAAAAAAATTCCCTTATTTTTATTTTATTTTGGATTTAATAAAATTCTAGGTTGTAATATTACATTTGGAATTTTGTTAGATTACATCTTGAGGACAAGGTGATTCTGCAAGATTAATGAAATTTAATGAATTAATGTAGGCCCAAGAGAATAGCTCAAATAGTTTAGATTATGGTTTGAATGGATTTTATATCATTCTTTTATTATAGTGAGTCGTTCACTTTCTAGAATATTCTAGATAAGTCTTTAGGATAAGGTAAAGATGAAACATGCTAAGGAATATGTCAATTTTCTATCTTATATATAGAGTAGAAGTGAATGTAATAATTATCAATTAAATCAATGAAAAATCAGTCTTTAGTTTTTCTTTTCTTTTCTTAGGAGGTTTCTCTACTCTCGATCGAAATAGAGTAAATTAATGAACAATTAAAAAGTTGTTCATTACATCCTCATTCATAAATAGGGATAAATTAGTGCTTTTTCCATTTTCAAATTATAAATATTCATTTAAAAAACGTTAATTATTTTGCCGTTAACTTATTTTATGATCTTACTTCGATCTCCTAACTAATTATTATTATTATTTTTTGCTTTCTTGATGGTTATTAGTTGAGATGGTTTGCAACTTTGGACTTGTAAAAAAATTGCAAATGTGTTCTTAAAATTTTGGTTCTCTTAGATTTTCAACAAGTGGCATCAGAGTTAGGATTTTGATCAAGAGAGGAAGCGAAGTGGTGTTGCGCTATTCATTTGAAGAAAGGTTAGTTATCATCTTATTTGTATTTTTTTAATGGTGTTATGGCTACTTTGAAATTGGATGTTCCTTGTTTGATGGGAGGATAAATTTCTCCTAATGACAATGTATAATTCAAGACTATTTGATCCAACAAGGTCTAGATTGTGCTTTAGATAAAGAAAATCCAAGTGAGACAAAAGATTCAGAGTAAAGTACAATTCATAAAAAGGAATTGAGCACAATTTGTTTGCATATGCTCCACCGATTAAAGTGATTGTACTGAAAGAAATTTGTCCAAAGAAACTGTGGGATTTGCTGGAATCCAAGTTTCCATCAACCACATTAGCCAACTGATTGATGATGAAAATAAGTTTGTACTCGCTGAAGATGAGAGGTGAAGGTAACATGTTTGGTCATATTAATAAGTTTAATGCATTGTTATCTATACTTGTTGAGATATATATCATGTGTGGGTTATAATTTTGGATGAAGATAAGGTATCAAAAGTCACTTGTATGTTGCTTAAGACCCAATATGTTGATCCAACCTTGTGAGACTTCTCTTCAACGACCCAATAACGGTATCAGAGCCTGATTAGGGAGCAATAAGATATTAGGTTATGAGTTCTCTCGTTTATATGTTGTTCAACACCAACTCTTCAAATCAATGTGAGGCTTTACTCACATTGGTTTGAAGAATTGGTGTTGAGCAACATATAAGTGAGAGGACCCATAAACCTAATGTCTTAAGGTTTTCAGTGAAAATATGGTGTCAAAGTGACTTGCATGGTTGCCTTTTAACCCAATGTGTTGATCCAACCCAGTGAGACTCCCCCTCACGGTCTAACAATGGTATTAGAGTATGGTTCGACTTGATAGGGGAGCAATAAGTGGATTTGGATCCTCTCCTTTTTTTTTTCTCTCCAATTCCTTCTCCAATTTTTTTATGTGTCTATTTCTCTCATAATTTCTTCTCTCTCATCATCATTTATTTATTTTTAATTTTTAATTTCTCTCTCTTCACACTCACAAAACAATGATTTGGAGAGAAAATTGGAGAGAAATCATAGGAGATGATCCAAATGCGCAATAAGTGAGAGATCAAACTTGAGGGGTGATATTGAAATAAATCAAGTGTGAGTTAACTATCACATTGGTTTGTAGAGTTGATGTTGAACAACATATAAGTGAGATGACTCATAAATCGAATTTTTTAAGTTTTTTTGGATGAAAGTGTGTGTGTTAAAAGTTACTTATATAATTTGTGCGAAAACATCAAATCAACTCCGTCGTCATCAAATCAACTCTAAGGGTTTTTTTTTTAAAAAATAAAAAATAAAAAATAGTAAGTTGGTTGTTGCATAAAACTTCGGATGGGTGAAAATTTAGAGATTTTCTTTTGCCGTCTTACCTACTTCTCGTCCACTTTACACGTTTTCATTTTTACACTTCCGCTACTTAAGTAGTAGATATTATAAAAATATTTTTATTTTTGTTGAAAAATGTGGGCCGCTACTTGGTAGTGGACGATATAAAAAACAACTATGGTATAATGTTTTTAGGGTATATCTACTACCTAAGTAGCGTATAAGGACATTTTTGTAAATTCATAAGGTGCGCGAGAAAATAATTTAGATGGCAAAAGTAAATCTCAAAAACTCATTATACTCGCTCCGTTATAGAAAAAATTCACTTTTTCTTGTACCAAGTAATAAGCAAGAAGACCCATTTTTATCATTTCAAAATTTACATCTACTTATTCTCATAAAACTAAAGCCTCTAAGTTTGGTTTAGTGTGAGAGGTTTGAGTTATATGTCGAGGTTGTAGATTCATTCATCAAGCTCCATCGTAAACCAAAAAAATAAAATAATAGTTGATAAAATTTTTGTTTACATCTTTTCATAAAATTTATTTTAAAAAAGCCACAAAATATCATACTTCAAAATATTATATTTTACTTTTTTTAATAAATATAAAACCTTTTTACTTACAATTTAAGATTTAAGTAAGATATTACACCTTGGCCTTTGTGTAGGTTTTAATTTAAAAAGTGGGACAAACATATTTAATTATCGTATTTAGCTATATATTTAGTGGGTGGTGTTTTATATACAGGGGCTAAATATAGTCTAATATATGTGGTCCGTGTGGGGTGGTAATCGTTCCCCATTTTTACTCTACTAAGGTCCGGTCCTATAAATCATAATTACAATTTTATTTTAAAAAATATAAGAATAAATCTTCATTCATTCTTGTTTATATCCATTATCATTCATTATCACATATGATTTTCAAAAAAAAGATTAAATGACATCATCATTTAAGATTTTGCTATATATTGATTCTTGTTTTTCTTGTGTAATTTTTTTTTTTACTAAATAGCAATGCTATTTATTTTATGGAAAATGCTATTTAGTAAGAAAATCTATGGAGAAAAATTGCAAGAATAAATCTTCACCCTTGTTTACATCAACTATCCCCCATGATTTCCACTAAAAGAGAAGATTAAAATTACATCATCCTATAAGATAATGTCATGTGTTATTCTTGCATTTCTTCTCTAAAATAATTCTTACTAAATAGCAATGCTTTTTATTTTATCACTACTACTATCCTATTTTTTTTCCTTCTAGATAATTTTATTCTTTTTATTATTATTGTTAAAAGAAAACAGGTTAAATATTTTTTTAATCCCTACATTTTACTTTAAAGTTAAGAATAGTCATTTTTTTAATGGTAAAAAGAATCTTACAATTTTTTTCATTATTAAAATTGGTCTCTGCCGTTAATTTTGCAAATGAAATGCTAACTAGAAATAATGGTCGTAATATAGATTGACGACGTGTGTCATAGTTTTGCTTCTCAATGCGTCCATATGTACTTCAAGGTGTTGATCCTATGATATTTCGAACATTTGAAACTCTTCGGTTGAAGATAATGTTATGATAAGTATAATTATATATAGATGTTAATTTAAAATATGTATATATTTAATATAAGTATATGTATAAAAATAAAAAATAGTTTAGAAATATGAGATTTTTCACTTATTTATATCGTAGTTTTGTTTATTTTTTAATATAATAGATCTTTTTATAATATTTTTTAAGTTTAAGGGATGCATCAAATTATATTTTAATAGTGTAATTGTATAATATCTTAGTTTTTTTATCTGAGTTGCAATTGTATAGTCAAGTGTCATTTTTTTTTGAGGTATCCCTTATTTAAAAATTATGTGATCTCGTTTTTTAAAAATTATGAATCAAATAGCGTAACTACTCATTTTTTTTATGCAATTTAAGGTACTAAATAACTTTTCTATTTCTCTCCCATTCTTTTAAAGTCTCTTCTCACATATTCACTTGGTGAAATTTTATCCAAACTTTATTAGTCCCGATTTTTTTAATCTATTGTTCTGTATACATTTTTTTTTTGTCCTTTTTTTGGTTTGTTTTTGTTATTCTTGGTGATGTTTATATCCCTTCAAATTTATTGTCAATTTTTGTCTCTTTTATTTAATAATATTTGCTTGAGTATTTAGTTTATTTTGTTATAATATAAAATTGAATATTTTTTGTTGCCAATATATACGTTTGAATGATGATTTCATATATTTGAATTTAGGTTTAATTATTTGGGTCATGAAGAAATAATTTATTATTTTAGAAGAATTTAACATGTCTTATTATTTGCTTTAAAAAATGTTATATTATTCTGATAAATATCTCACTATTTGAGCCATAACTTTAAATTTTTTAACACTTTAGAATATGTATTTAGAATATGTCAACCAAGATACAGATGAAAATTGTAAATCCAAATAGAAAAGAGAACCCATAAATTAATTACATACATTTTTCTTCTTTTGGTTCAAGCATGTGAAAACTAAAACAATACATTGTTTATCATCAACACAACTCAAAAAATCAACATATAATTTATCTTTTGTGAGACATAACACATCAATATATAATGAAATTCAAAGACTAAAATTTCGGTTAAACTTTATAATTATTACTGTGATGATTGTAATCTCTTCAGCTACATGAACTTTAAGTTGAAACTCTAGCAGCTTAGTTATTAGAGCACTATTTTATTTAGAATTAATGATAGTTTTTATATATTACAACATGCACCAATAAATTAAATTTTAACTTTAACTGTACCGTACCTTATAATGGGTAGTTTTTCCATGTGTAACTCAAGTCTCAATTCATTGTGGAATGTGGATATATTTGTTTTCTTAACCTTATGTATTATTTCCATTAAATTAAATTGATAGCATTATTATTCATAATAATTTGGCAAGATTATTAAAATAAAACTAAAAATTGGAGCTCATTTAGATATGGCACATAAACTTAATGAAGGTTTAGGAACAATTCAACCTTCCTATTGTAATGAACTCTTATAATATTTTATTTTAATATAGTGTAATCGTTTATAAGAACTTAGTTTTCTTAATATGTGAGTTGTATTGTATAAAAATAATTCATTTTGCTATTTATTTTTATATATGTACTTAATTTTCTAATTAGCATTTTATTCTAACTATTTATAAGGGTTAAGGAATATATATATACTTGCCAACAATATTGGTCATGACAAAGATTGAAATAAACTTTGTTTATAGAAAATGATTAATATATGGTCGTTTTGTCTTTTTTTATCATGTCCATTTTTTAAAGATTACATACCAAATAGTTTAACTATCCGGTCTTTTCTAAGCAATTCAATTATTGTGTTGATATATTGACTTCTTTTAAAGTTTCTTTTCACATATTTACTTGATGAGATTTTATCCCGAATTTATCCGTCCCAGATTTTTTTAGTGTGTTGTTTGTTTTGTATTTTTTTTCTTTGCTTCATCTTTTTTGGTATGAATTCTTATAATATTTTATTTTAATATAGTGTAATCGTTTATAAGAACTTAGTTTTCTTATTATGTGGGTTGTATTGTATAAACATAATTCATTTTGCTATTTATTTTTATATATGTACTTAATTTTCTAATTAGCATTTTATTCTAACTCTTTATAAGGGTTAAGGAATATATATGTACTTGCCGACAATATTGGTCATGACAAAGATTGAAGTAAACTTTGTTTATAGAAAATGATTAATATATGGTCGTTTTGTCTTTTTTTATCATGTCCATTTTTTAAAAATTACATACCAAATAGTTTAACTACCCGGTCTTCTCTAAGCAATTCAATTCTTGTGTTGATATATTGACTTCTTTTAAAGTTTTTTTTTCACATATTTACTTGATGAGATTTTATCCCGAATTTATCCGTCCCAGGTTTTTTAGTATGTTGTTGGTTTTGTATTTTTTTCTTTGCTTCATCTTTTTTGGTTTTTTTTGTGTGAAGTTTATGTCGCTTCAAATAATTTTGTTTGTTTTTGTTTCTCTTATTCAATAACATTTGTTTTTATCTTTTTGTTTATTGAATATTTAGTTGATATAATTTTTGTGACTACATAAGCTTGAATATTTTTTCTTGCAATGTAATATATAAGTTTGGATGATGATTGCATATATTTGAAATTAGGTTTAATTATTTGGCCTAAAGTTTATTATATTAATATTATAAGAATTTGACATTCAACATATGATTTTATTCTTACTTAAATCAAATTAATCATTTTTGAGTTTTTAGTGAGTTTTAATTGCATGTAAATATGTTTAAATATATGTGTGTTATATTTTATAAAAAAAAAAATATAGAAAATAAAAGAACACTACTATTAAAGTTTATAACTTAACATATTTCTCTCTCAAGAAATGACAATTCTCTATTCAATCTATAGATGCACCTGATAAGATTAAGATTGGTTAGTTACTCATTAACATGAGAAAATAGTGGTATACACATTAAAATATAAAGCTTGCAAAGTAGAATAACAAACATTAAAAAAAAGTAGAGATAAAATATTTGGTTAATTTATACTACTTAATAAGTTGATAGTCCATATTCTGCTACAAAATTCAATGAATATCAAGACATATGTAAAGGATAATAAAAAAGAGAAATAAATAAAAACTCTAATACATAATAGAAAATATCACCCCAATTTTTTTTTTGAAGAAAGCGATGATAATCCAAAAATATCACTTCAAGAGTTATTTTGTCTCAATCAAACTATCATTAGCATATGTTAAAATTTAGTGGAAAGTTAAGATAAATAATATAAAAAATGCACTACGATGTTTGGTACATAGACTTCCCCGAGCATCAAAGATGGAAAGTTAAGATAAATAATATAAGAAATGCACTACGATGTTTGGTACATAGACTTCTCCGAGCATCAAATATGCAACAAAGGCAAAAATAAAAATTTCTTTTATTCTCTTCTCCTAATTCTCATGAAAAATTGTAATATCTACATTAAAAAATAAAAGAAAGTTAAAAAAAGTAGACAAATAAATATTATATATATATATATATATATATATATATATATATATATATCAATAAAAAAAAGTATGGCTAAAATATTTCATCGATCTAAGAATAACCCAAGTCACTATATAGAAATCAATAAATAGTGAAGAGATGAAGAGAAAAAACATACAGTGCAAAATTGATGAATTGTCATCCAATAGTTGATTGAGGAAAGTGATGAGGATCCAAACCTCAATTGTTTATTACAAATATTTAGCATTTGTGCACAAAACCACATATTTATACACACAATGGTTGAGGATAGAACAAATTAGAAGTTCAAAGGTTTGTAAGGTAAAATTATCAAATTAAATATTATAATAGAACTATATAAATTAACAAAGAAATGGTATGTGTCAAAAAAAATGGTAAGCAACCAATTGATTAGCACATTGAGTACGTTAATGGTCATAGTTAATGAATAAGTGTTATGGAATTTGAATTAGTAAAATATAAAAGAGTTATGGAATTGGAAAAATTACTAGTTTAAAGAATAAAATTTATTTAATAAAAATATTAGGACAATAGTAATTATTTAATAAAACTGCCTTGGGTAGTTTTTCCATGTGTAACTCAAGTCTCAATTCATTGTGGAACGTGGATATATTTGTTTTCTTAACCTTATGTATTATTTCCATTAAATTAAATTGATAGCATTATTATTCATAATAATTTGGCAAGATTATTAAAATAAAACTAAAAATTGGAGATCATTTAGATATGGCACATAGACTTAATGAAGGTTTAGGAATAATTCAACCTTCCTATTGTAATGAACTCTTATAATATTTTATTTTAATATAGTGTAATCGTTTATAAGAACTTAGTTTTCTTATTATGTGAGTTGTATTGTATAAAAATAATTCATTTTGCTATTTATTTTTATATATGTACTTAATTTTCTAATTAGCATTTTATTAATCTAACTATTTATAAGGGTTAAGGAATATATATATATATATATATATATATATATACTTGCCGACAATATTGGTCATGACAAAGATTGAAATAAACTTTGTTTATAGAAAATGATTAATATATGGTCGTTTTGTCTTTTTTTATCATGTCCATTTTTTAAAGATTACATACCAAATAGTTTAACTATCCGGTCTTTTCTAAGCAATTCAATTATTGTGTTGATATATTGACTTCTTTTAAAGTTTCTTTTCACATATTTACTTGATGGGATTTTATCCCGAATTTATCCGTCCCAGATTTTTTAGTGTGTTGTTTGTTTTGTATTTTTTTTCTTTGCTTCATCTTTTTTGGTATGAACTCTTATAATATTTTATTTTAATATAGTGTAATCGTTTATAAGAACTTAGTTTTCTTATTATGTGGGTTGTATTGTATAAACATAATTCATTTTGCTATTTATTTTTATATATGTACTTAATTTTCTAATTAGCATTTTATTCTAACTCTTTATAAGGGTTAAGGAATATATATGTACTTGCCGACAATATTGGTCATGACAAAGATTGAAGTAAACTTTGTTTATAGAAAATGATTAATATATGGTCGTTTTGTCTTTTTTTATCATATCCATTTTTTAAAAATTACATACCAAATAGTTTAACTACCCGGTCATCTCTAAGCAATTCAATTCTTGTGTTGATATATTGACTTCTTTTAATGTTTTTTTTCACATATTTACTTGATGAGATTTTATCCCGAATTTATCCGTCCCAGGTTTTTTAGTGTGTTGTTGGTTTTGTATTTTTGTCTTTGCTTCATCTTTTTTGGTTTGTTATTCTTTTTTTTTTTTTTGTGTGAAGTTTATGTCCCTTCAAATATTTTTGTTTGTTTTTGTTTCTCTTATTCAATAACATTTGTTTTTATCTTTTTGTTTATTGAATATTTAGTTGATATAATTTTTGTGACTACATAAGCTTGAATATTTTTTCTTGCAATATAATATATAAGTTTGGATGATGATTGCATATATTTGAAATTAGGTTTAATTATTTGGCCTAAAGTTTATTATATTAATATTATAAGAATTTGACATTCAACATATGATTTTATTCTTAATTAAATCAAATTAATCATTTTTGAGATTTTAGTGAGTTTTAATTGCATGTAAATATGTTTAAATATATGTGTGTTATATTTTATAAAAAAAAATATAGAAAATAAAAGAACACTACTATTAAAGTTTATAACTTAACATATTTTTCTCTCAAGAAATGACAATTCTCTATTCAATCTATAGATGCACCTGATAAGATTAAGATTGGTTAGTTACTCATTAACATGAGAAAATAGTGGTATACACATTAAAATATAAAGCTTGCAAAGTAGAATAACAAACATTAAAAAAAAGTAGATTTGGTTAATTTATACTACTTAATAAGTTGATAGTCCATATTCTGCTACAAAATTCAATGAGAATATCAAGACATATGTAAAGGATAATAAAAAAGAGAAATAAATAAAAACTCTAATACATAATAGAAAATATCACCCCAAATTTTTTTTTTGAAGAAAGCGATGATAATCCAAAAATATCACTTCAAGAGTTATTTTGTCTCAATCAAACTATCATTAGCATATGTTAAAATTTAGTGGAAAATTTAAGATAAATAATATAAAAAATGCACTACGATGTTTGGTACATAGACTTCCCCAAGCATCAAAGATGGAAAGTTAAGATAAATAATATAAGAAATGCACTACGATGTATGGTACATAGACTTCTCCGAGCATCAAATATGCAACAAAGGCAAAAATAAAAATTTCTTTTATTCTCTTCTCCTAATTCTCATGAAAATTTGTAATATCTACATTAAAAAATAAAAGAAAGTTAAAAAAAGTAGACAAATAAATATTATATATATCAATAAAAAAAAGTATGGCTAAAATATTTCATCGATCTAAGAATAACCCAAGTCACTATATAGAAATCAATAAATAGTGAAGAGATGAAGAGAAAAAACATACGGTGCAAAATTGATGAATTGTCATCCAATAGTTGATTGAGGAAAGTGATGAGGATCCAAAGCTCAATTTTTTATTACAAATATTTAGCATTTGTGCACAAAACCACATATTTATACACACAATGGTTGAGGATGGAACAAATTAGAAGTTCAAAGGTTTGTAAGGTAAAATTATCAAATTAAATATTATAATAGAACTATATAAATTAACAAAGAAATGGTATGTGTCAAAAAAAAATGGTAAGCAACCAATTGATTAGCACATTGAGTGAGTTAATGGTCATAGTTAATGAATAAGTGTTATGGAATTTGAATTAGTAAAATATAAAAGAGTTATGGAATTGGAAAAAGTACTAGTTTAAAAAATAAAATTTATTTAATAAAAATATTAGGACAATAGTAATTATTTAATAAAAATAAAATTTGTAACTAATAAAATTATTCATATAATTCATTTTATTATTTGCAACTTACATAATTTCTATATTTGTTATAGACATATTTATAATATATTGGAGGGAAATTTAATTTTAAATTACCAATACTTTTTTTGTTTTGTTTTATATGTAAATATGTAAATGTCATATATATACTAACCTCTAATAACATATAGAGGGAATTTTCATTTTTAATTACCCATAAATTAATTTTATATGTAAATATGTCATATATATACTAACCTCTTGATTTATATGTTTATAAATAATAATAAAAAAAAAACCTCTTGATTTACAAACATAATAAGCATCATAATTCTAGCCTATTACTCTATAATTAATAAAAATATAATAATGTATTAGTTTTTTTAGATTTAATTTAATAAATTAAAAGAGTAATATCAAAGTTTTAATAGAGATTAGAATCTTTTTTCTTAGAGTGCCATGTAAGCATAATACTTCTCTATGAGCTATTGTAGTTTCCTTTTATAAGATAGATAGATAGATAGATAGATAGATAGATAGATAGAAGATAGATAGATAGATAGATAGATAGATAGATAGATAGTAGTATCTGGATAGGGAATAGGGGTCACAAATCATTTACAAAGAAATCTTAGAAACTCAAATTATCCATGCTAACGAGAGAAAAGAGTCTCACAAGGCCAATGTACGAATGCAATTTTTTTTAAGTGATTTACGTTTACTTGTCTTTATCTCCAATTTTCTGCATATTTACTTTCAGTTTCCTTCAATTGAACATATTTACTTTTTCATGTTCTTTTACATACAAAAGTTACTTTGACTCTGTCGAAATAACCAAATCATTACTTATATTTTTGTAAACAACTTTATGAACAATGATGAACATTCAAATTTTTCTGAAAAACACTGCACAAATATATCTTATGATTTACCAAAAATACCAGTAAACAATAGCACGGCATAACCGAGGTTTGAACCCCGACTTCTCCACTTTTATATACTCCCTCCGTTCCTTTTTATTTGATGTTTTAGAAAAAAAATTGTTTCAAATTATTTGATGTTTTGATAATTTAAGGTTATATTTTGTCTATTATACCCTCCTTCCAAATTTTTTTTTTGACTAAATTTAATATAATCTTTTTATTGTATCTTTAATTTTTACTAAACTTCTTCATATAATCTTTTTATTGTATCTTTTTTTTTTTACTAAACTTCTTCATATAATCTTTTTATTGTTTTTGTTTTGTTATTTTTTTTCCTTGCATGTTTGTTGAAAATCTTGTTACACAACATTAAGAAACTCAAAGTGACTACAACTTGAAAATACAAGAATTTTTAGAACACGTGAACTTTTGAAATAATCTACTTTAAAAATAAAAATGTGACTACAACTCAATCACAATAAGTATTATTCCATGCCTAAATAATCATTGACTTCTCGTACTAAAAGTAGTTCACACTTCATTTGAATGTGTAGTTGTCATATTCTTTCTAGCCTTTGTTTTTCATTAAATAAGTTTTCCTTTCTATTCTTCCGATAAAGTATATTTTGTCAAAAAATTGATTTTTTTTTTGTTGAAAAGGAAAAAAAAAATTGGTTTGTTACGATCCGCCTTTAATTTTTTTGGAAAGATAAAGTGTGTGCAAAAAAATAAAAAAAAATTTTGATTAAAATTAGAGTATAATATATTCCAAAAAAAAGGGTATAATAGAAAAATAAAGTGCAAAATTACACTTTTTTAATTTGATTTTTTTTTTCTTTCTCAAAAATCAAATAAAAAGAAACGGAGGGAGTATGACTTTATAATAACTTTGTAACTTCATCTATTTATCAAATAAAATAATATTACAAATCACGATTGCTCTTCATCCCTAAATTGATTAGAATCCCAAATATCTCTTTATCTAAATTTTACCAAAAAATATTTTTAACAAGAACAACATTTTATCAGACTTTACTTATCTCACGATCTTACCGAACCCCTTCCCCCAAAAATATGAAAATTAATAAAAAAAAATTCTTACCAATAGCTTATAGCAACCAACCATCTTACAACTCTACTAGCATTTACCTTCCTCTTACTCCTATTTCAATTTCATTGAGTTGGAATAAGACAAAGAGGGCATCAATATACAACTCATTCCATTATTATTTATTGAGTTTAAATATAAGCCCCACTTAAGTTCAGTGTAGAACACTAGAATCCTCTCTCGTCGTCTTCACTCTCTCTCTCTCAGGTACTCTCTCTCTCTCTCTCTCTGATAATTGTTTCTTCACTTTCTCTAACTCATCTGAAACCTGCATTTGACTATCTCGATTCTTGCTACCATTCATTAATTTCACAACGGTTTGCCAGATAGCTTCATTTGGTTACACCACTTTACCACCTAAAACTAGTAAAAAATTCGTTACTAAAAGCTAAATTTTGCTAGTCTTGTTAGATTCGCTGCTTCGCTTTTTCTTTCTCTGTCTTTTTATCGAATATCTTACGAACAAAATTTAATTTTAGCTTTTTTCTAGTCAATGTCAGTAAACTTTTTTTTTGCATTTTTTCATTTTTCTTTCAGATCTTAGTTTATCTCTGCTTCATTTTTATTTCTATTATTTATTTTGATTTTTTTTTTTGCTGTTTGTTTTATGTACATGCACTGATCTATGTTTTTTGAAATCTGAAACTGGTAGTTGTACTAGTAGTAAGTAATTAAGCGATTATTTCAAACGTGCGTTTGAATTATCATTTAATCTGTGTGTACAAGTTTCGTAGTAGCTAGCTGGTTGCTATAATTAAAGTCCAAAATCATTTTTTGATTAGTATAATTTTGTGGAGTACTAGTAAGTAACCTTAGTTATTGTTGTTTAGTATGTGTTTGGTTCAGTGTTTGAAGTTACACAGATAAGCTTCTGTGTAAATGTGGTATCCACCACAGATCCAAACGTATGCTTAGTAAAAAACTTAACTTTTTGCTTGTATTGGTTCTTTTTGAAATGTGTACAGTTAAGTGTTTAAAAAAAAGCTGTTGTGTCAGTCAGAAACATCAAGGTTTATATGTCTCTGCAAGTAGTTTTCTGCAATTTCAACAATTGGGACCACTAGTGTGAATAATTAACTTTTATTAGAACTGTAATTGTGAAATTTCAAAGGAGTTACATTTGTTTTTCTTGGTTGCAGTAAGAGACGAGTGTTAGCAATGTCGGATCTTGAGGCTCCCCTGCGCCCAAAGAGGAAGAAGGTCTGGGTTGACTACTTTGTTCAGTTTCGATGGATCCTTGTTATTTTTGTGGTTCTTCCCATTTCCTTCACACTTTATTTCCTAACATACCTTGGAGATGTGAGATCTGAGTGGAAGTCCTTCAAGACGCGACAGAAGGAACACGATGAGAATGTCCAGAAGGTTGTCAAACGTCTCAAACAGAGGAATCCCTCAAAGGATGGTCTTGTCTGCACTGCTCGTAAGCCATGGGTTGCTGTTGGGATGAGAAATGTCGACTATAAGAGGGCCCGTCATTTTGAGGTTGATCTTTCTGCTTTCAGGAACATACTTGAGATCGACAAAGAGAGAATGATTGCTAGAGTAGAGCCCCTTGTCAACATGGGGCAGATCACCAGGGTCACTGTGCCTATGAATCTTGCACTTGCTGTGGTTGCTGAGCTCGATGATCTTACTGTTGGTGGCCTCATAAATGGTTATGGGATTGAAGGAAGTTCCCATAAATATGGCCTCTTTTCCGATACTGTTGTAGCCTTTGAAATTATTTTGGCAGATGGAACTCTTGTTAAAGCCACCAAGGACAATGAGTACTCTGATCTATATTACGCTATTCCGTGGTCTCAGGGAACACTTGGGCTTCTTGTTGCTGCTGAGGTCAAGCTTATACCCATTAAGGAGTACATGAAGTTAACCTATAAACCAGTTGTTGGTAACCTGAAAGATATTGCACAGGCATATTCTGATTCTTTTTGTCCCAGAGATGGGGACCAGGATAATGATGAGAAGGTTCCTGACTTCGTTGAAACTATGATTTACTCTCCAACACGAGCTGTGTGCATGACGGGGAGGTATGCTTCGAAAGAAGAGGCCAAAAAGAAGGGGAATAAGATTAACAGTGTAGGGTGGTGGTACAAACCGTGGTTCTACCAACATGCAGAGACAGCACTCAAGAAAGGACTGTTTGTAGAATACATTCCCACCAGAGACTATTATCACAGGCACACAAGGTGTTTGTATTGGGAGGGAAAGCTTATCCTCCCATTTGGTGATCAATTTTGGTTTAGGTTTCTGTTTGGCTGGTTGATGCCCCCCAAGGTTTCTCTGCTCAAGGCAACTCAAGGTGAAGCTATTAGGAACTATTATCATGACATGCATGTTATCCAGGATATGCTTGTTCCTTTGTACAAGGTGGGAGATGCACTAGAATGGGTTGACCGTGAAATGGAGGTATACTTTTCCATTTACAAACCTTCATAATGTTTTACTCAGTTTATTTTTTTCAGACCATGTTTCATTCAGAGTAAGGCGATAAAACATTTAAAATTATAGTTTCAATCGTAAGAAACTAAAGTCTGGGCTGAGCTTTCAATTGGTTATTTCACAAACAAAGCCCATTTCCTTTGTCTATTATGATATGATATGTAGCAATTGGTTTCCTCAACTTGTTTTTCACCTTTCAAGTTTACCACTTCTCCAGAAAACTTTTATTACTAAGACCCCATTTACTTTGTGAAAACATTTTTTATTTTTATTTTCTAAAATATGTGTTCATTTTAACTTGTTAATAAGAATATGTGAGAGTCTTGACGTGATGTGAACCATTGTGATGGAGAGAAGATGAAATGTTAGCTAGGGATGATGCATTTCTGAAAATAATGAAAACAATTATTATTGTATTTTCACACTTTCCATAATATGCGAGAGTCTTCGCACAAATTTTAGAGAATAAAAAAGGTTTTCTTAAAGTAAACATGACCTAATTTGTCCAAGTATTGTCTAAGTAATGCTAATTTTTTGAAATTGTTGTTCTATTTTATTTTTATATCAATTCGAGCTGATATGTCAGGAAGTTTTCTTAAGAATTCAGTTTTCTTGTATGATTCAGTTGCTGCGATCATATGTTTTCTATGTTTCGTTATTGATTTTCAATACAGATCTACCAAGTTGTCTTAAGAATTCAGTTTTCTAGTATGATTCAGTTGCTGCGATCATATGTTTACATTATTGATTTTCAATACAGATCTACCAAGTTGTCTTAAGAGTTCAGTTTTCTTGTATGATTCAGTTGCCGCAATTATATGTTTACGTTATTGATTTTCTATACAGATATACCCCCTGTGGCTCTGTCCACACAGAATGTTCAAGCTGCCAGTCAAAACTATGATTTACCCAGAAGCAGGCTTCGAGTTGCAACGCAGGCAGGGAGACACACAGTATGCTCAAATGTTTACAGATGTTGGAGTTTACTATGCACCAGGTCCTGTATTAAGGGGTGAGGTGTTTGATGGTGCAGAAGCAGTGCGTAAAATGGAGAACTGGATGATTGAAAATCATTGTTTTCAGCCTCAGTATGCTGTCTCTGAGCTGAACGAGAAAAACTTCTGGAGGATGTTCGATGCTGGTCTGTATGAGCACTGTAGGAGGAAGTACGGAGCTGTTGGGACTTTTATGAGCGTGTACTACAAATCAAAGAAGGGAAGGAAAACTGAGAAGGAGGTGCGTGAAGCTGAACAAGCACACCTTGAGACTGCATATGCAGAAGTTGATCAACCAGCAGACTGATTTGGAATTCTAATTCATCCTGATGGTAGAATTTGTTGAACTTTGTTATCTCTGAACTTATCTTTGTCTTTGAATTTTCGGATCTTTAGCTTTAGATTGGCTTAGTTGCTGATTCTGTTTTTGAGTTCCAATGTCTTTTATTAATTATGTGGACCTAACATGATGATTTTAACTGTTTGTGACTGATATGGCTATGTCTACGAGATAAATTATTTTCCTTAAATAAAATATGATGCAATTCTCTTCTACATTTGGGTCAATGTAGTTTTGGGTTTGGTTCCAAACGAGTTTTAAAGGAACTTTATAGATGCACTGTGGTTGGTTTCAACCAAACATGCACAGTTGAACCTGAGCACATAATGAGTGCAAACATAGCATGCATCATACCCAGTGTGTCAAATAGATCCAAAAGGGATCCACACACATTCTAAAGTGTGTAAAATGAGTATTATTATCCACCATTGATTAACAAATCAAAGGTGAATATTGCATGATCATATCATAACAAAATAGTTTTTGGACTCGAGTCATGTGTTTGTTGAAATTACAACTTTTTTAGTTGAATGAATTGTGGATTAATAGATCAGCAGGGACTACAAGAGAGGGGAACACCATATTTCTACTCAAAAAGTATATAACTCAACTCTTTAATATATTCAATATTTTTCTCATTTATAAGTGTTGTTATATTTAATCATCCACACTTGTGAAATCTAATAACAATCTCACCCTACAATATTAGTATTTAGTGGTATTATTAGATCCTTGGTACCACTTGGTGAGGCTCGATTGTCAAATTTTAAGTATGAGGGATTAAATGTCAAATATTTAATCAAGTCGGTGTATATTTTTCTTTTTCTTTCCACGAGTCTTTGTTACAATTTAATACTACGATATATTATAGAAAAATCGTGACTTGAAGTTGATCACGTTTTCCATTCTCAATTAGTAGAAGTAAACAGAAAAGAAAGAAAATTATGACTCCCAAAAACAGCATGAAATCATCGATTCAAAGAATAAAAAGAGAAGAACAGATTATCAATTATCAATAGCAAAGTGAAAACCGCGTTGGCTCTCAACTTATAATCACCGACCCACGTGCGCAAAATAACAGCAGTAAAAGCCTATAAAAAATTCTGTACAATAAAAAGAACAAAAGCTTGTACCAAAAAGTAAAACAAAACCAAATAACAATTGACAATACTTCTTTTATTTTTCTAAATATTTGACTTTTTCTTCATCTATATCTATTCTATGCTTCTGGTTCTGAGCATAGATTTTAATAATGCAACAAATACTGTATATTGTTTATGTGGCAGCTGAGGGGAAAAATGAAGTTTGCAAATACTGTATATTGTTTATGTGGCAGCTGAGGGGCAAAATGAAGTTTGTTGACGACGTTGAATAAAAATAGATGAGAACTTGATGATGTGATATCAAAGTTGACAAGGATGGAGTTTTTACTTAATTTGTTTGTTCAGGTAAAATTGAATTTGCGTTAGCTAAGCATAGCTTTCGAGTGACTAGTAATGCTTGTTTTTTTACAGTTTGTTCGAGTTTCTGTAAGCACCTTTTGGTTGCTGATGAGAAGAGGATCACTCACTTTGCCTAATAGTATTTTTCTGTAGTTTGACCCTCTTTGTAATAAAAAAAAATTGAATTGTAAACTTGCTCATAAATTTGTAGCGTTTATTTTATATTAAAATAATATATAGTTAAAATTTATTATAAATTAAAATATATTAAAGATTGAGCTATTACCTTATAATCTTTTCTTTTGACCGTTATTAGCTTATAATCTAAACGTTGATCTTTAGGTTGATATTAAGATGTTTTGTGCTCTCAACCAACTAAAATAATGGTGTGCATCTCATAATTTATATTTGTATCTATATCTATATATTTTATAAATCCTAGATAGTTGTACATTTGATCATGTTAACCTTAATCCACT
The DNA here is from genome assembly GCA_954870985.1 of Trifolium fragiferum. Classification (NCBI taxonomy): domain Eukaryota; kingdom Viridiplantae; phylum Streptophyta; class Magnoliopsida; order Fabales; family Fabaceae; genus Trifolium; species Trifolium fragiferum. The sequence continues at coordinate 38,306,737 of OX940790.1, read as the reverse complement.
TAAACCCAATGGAAATTATTTATTTAACCGTATCACACACTTACATCCAATTATATCATTGTATTATGTAACATAATTTCCATATATGTTTTCATGTCTCATTTAGACAATACATTTATAAATTTTTATTTCATTTATATGTCTACTTATGCAATGTGTACACCTCTTCCAATCATCATGTGACTTAGATTTAGTCACATTTCCTTTCGTCCAATCTTTTGGGTGTTTTAATTTAATTTAATTTATTTTATTTTACAAATATTGATCATTATTTGGTACAAATTGCTATTTCAAAACAAATATTGAAAGATCAATGTTTGGAGATATCACGCCTCCCAAAGAAAATTTTGATTTTTTTTTTTTATCATCTACTAGTTAAGTAGCAAATGAATCCAAGATATATATAATAAACTCTGCCACTTTCTCCTCATTCTATCAATTTTGAAAGAAAAAAATTCAACAAAAATTGAAAACCAACTTCAAACCGTCCATTTAAATCCAAATTTGTGGTTTTTTTTTCTTTTTTTTTTTGAGTTAATATTCCCGTGTCAGTTACATCCACTATAGATAGGCTATGAAGCCCCGATACTTAAAAAATGACGAAGTATCGTGTCCGATACGTGTCCGATATCGATACTCGTCCGGTACTCTTCGATACTCGGAGAGTATCGGACAATTAAAATTATTTTTTTAAAAAAATAATTACCGGTACGTGTCGGATACTTCTCCGATACACGTATCAGAGAAGTATCGGGAAAATAAATTATTTTTTTTATGATAGAAATGGAGGAGATGAGACTGATGTAATTTGTGTTTTCTCTTAAATAGTGAATGTTAAAGTATGATGTTCTTATGGATTGGCAACCATGTGTTTTTTGAATGGTACCGATAATGTTTTGTTTTTTGGATAGTAATTATTCTTTTTGGGTAGTACTTAATTAACTTGAGATATGTAATTGTCACTTGTTTGCTCAGTTTGAATAATTTGAATGTTAATTTATTATCTTTCTCAATTTTTGTTATGTTTATATATTGTGTATTTGTATATTTAATTTTAAGTTTGTTTTTAAACAACGTATCGCGACCGTATCGTATCGGAAATTTTAAAAAAATTTCCGTATCGCCGTATCGGTATCGTGTCACGTATCCGGGCTTCATAGTAGATAGGTAATAGATACTGTCTATGAAGCACCGACACCTCTATGATTAGACGTGTCGCGGTGTCCGACACGTGTCGGTGTCCGACACTCGTATGACACCCGTACGACACTCCTACAAACGTGTCGGATAGGTGTCCAAAAAAATAATCTTTTATTTATTCCGACACTCATTAAATCGGTGTCCAACACCTATAAGACACTTCTACAAACGTGTCGGGGTAAGTGTCCAAATTTTATTTTTTTTATTTGGTTATATTTTTCTCAGACATATATACAACGATTAAACATGTGTCGAAATAATAATATTGATCAATGAGGGATTAAAGATATTGCATTGTGATTACATTATTTTTAGTTTTTGGATAGTAGTTGGATAAGTAAATGTCAAATGTACTATCATATATTCTTTTAAAACTTTTTTTATTGAAAAATTTGTTCAACTTAGATGCATATGTATGTATTTTTAATTCTAAACTTATATTTTTTATAAATATGTAGCGGTGTCGGTGTCGTATATTTTTTTACATTAGCGGTGTCAAAGTGTCCGTGTCAGAGTCCGTGCTTGATAGGATACTGTTAATTAGTTAAGTAGGAGACAAAAGTTTTTTTTTTTTCTTCAAATTTCTTATTCCTATAACATTCACTATTAACTAATAAAAGGAATAAAAAATAAAAATGCCCACGGTTATATAGTCGTATAAGGAAATAAACCTAACATGTTTGGCATCTATGTAAATAAGCTAGAATCATAGTAACATGCTATAATTATAGAAAAAAAACAATAACATGCTACGATTTTACAAAATTATAAAATTTATTATTTTTCAAAATTAGGATAAATTATTGTAATTATGACATACTAGCTTTCAGACGGGTACGGGAAATTTTTCAAAATTAGGATAAATTACTGTAATTATGACATACTAGCTTTCAGACGGGTACTCCCGTACCCGTCAGTCCGCTCTTTTTATAGCGGGCCAATCCGTTTGTGTGATACATATTTTCTATTATTCTAATTTATATGTTGAAGACATCCTCCATGTTGATACTTTTTCATGTATGATTGAATTGAACTGCTTTACAATAATAATCTTCGAGTCATTCTATAATGCAAAAGGAAAGAGGAAGAAACATCAATTTTTCTGCATAGTTAGATATTATAAGAGCATTATATACATCACTTTAAATTTTTTTTTTTTTTTACAAAAGATTGACAATACATAAATCGATTTAAACATAGTTTAACAATTGATAAAATGATTCCTAAAACAACTTTCTTTAAATTTAGATGGAACATACATATTTTTTTTCTTGGCAAAATTACAATTTTTTTCTTTGACGGACACAAAAAAAAATTTATTGAATAAACATGTTAGCAAAACTATGAAACCCATAGATATATTAAGCTATATAGAAAAAAATCTTTGTTACACCAACAATATATAATTTCACCTCCATCTACTATTTCATTTTTTTCTTCTATTGTATCTTTCTTTCTTCTTGATTCCTTTCTCTTCCTCTACCTATAGCAAAATACTTTTTCGGTCTAGTGTTTCTTCAACTAATTTATTCTAGATGCGGACTCTTATTTCTCTCCATGTTTATACTCCATAGGGGCATCTATGAATTGAAATAAAGAATAGAGATTATTAATGAAACTAATTAAAAAACAATAAGAAAAAAAAATAGAGATTAATATTTGACCCAACAAAAATGGAGATTAATAATTAAACCATAAGAACTAAAATGAGAAACCATTATTGTTCATCAAATATCGAAAATCAGTTTTATATGTTTACTACCTATTGGCTATAAAAATTAACATGAGAAACAATTAATGAGTTTATTCTTTTTAGTTTTTATGTTTGATCAAGCACATCAGTTACCCCTTCATTTCAATTGCAATGTTAAATGGTTATTTAGAGGCGAAAGTTAGCCAACTGTGTAATTATTACTACTTTTTAAAAATTTGTGAATAAAGTGAAGGACATTTTTGAATAAAAAAAAACTAAACCAAATCATAAAATTGTTTTCCCTTCAGATTAACAAATACTCATTATTTCAATTTGAAAAGCAAACAAAGAAGAAGCAATCTAATGCTTGATTGACCATAAATTAAATAGCAAAAAAATAATTTAAAAGAGATATTCATTTTCGTCGACATATTGATACTTGTACTTTCACTTATCTTGATGATGTTTCCATGTAGTTTATGGATAAAAGAAAATAATGGGAGAAAAAAAAAGAATAAATATAAAATAGATACGTACTTACAATTGGAAGAAGAAAAATGTAGTATGAATTAAGTGAACCATACTCAATTCCAAATATTGATTTGTTGTCAGCATCAAGTGATATAGCGTACGAGTTTGTAAAATAATTTGAAAGATGCATAATTCTTGGTGTATGACGGAAAGTATTGAACAATTTTTTAAGATGTAATGGGCTATAAAAAAAAGAAGTAACCAACTATAACCGTAATTGGAGGAATATTTTTGAAAAAAAGAAAACTACCACAGTTTAAAAAAAAAAAAAAAAACTACCACAATTAAAAGGTAAAATGGGATGAAAATAAAGGCTGCCCCTATATATTGTATAGATACTCAGTCGTAATAGTGCATAGACTTAGTTTATTAACCGACCATACAAATGAGAAATGACCGACCTTACAAATGAGAAATGATAGCAGACGACAAAATGGAACTTCATCTCCTGAGTCATAATGATAACCCACGTAGTCAAGATTTCTGAGGCCAAAAATCTAGGTTGAAATTCCCACTAAAACCTTGTCCAATCTTTCTTCATTTCAATTCAATTTTCTCACTTTCATGGCTCTTCTCATTTCCATTTCTCATGCTAATAATCACCCAATTCAACTTAGAACACCTCAATCCCAATTCCAATTTCAACATTCATGTTTTTGATGTTGCAAAAACAAGTATTATCCATTGATGATTCTTCAACAAGCTTCTCCCACTTTTCACTTCTCTCTTTGTCCCTGCAACAACAATGATTCTTCTCTCGTTCCTTTTCCCCTTTCCAAAACCATGAAAAAACGCTTCATTTCTAATTATTACTCATATCGAAAATTCCGTAGAAAAAAATGGACCCTTTACTCTTCTTCAATTCACAAACAACGTGATTCTAATTGGAACCACGAATTCGCCAATTCCACTACAAGGGGTGCAAAAAGTTTTGTTCTTGATAACAGTAACACTATTTCAAATCATGATGTTGATGATGATGAACTTCAAAGTGGTGAATTGCGAGATTCAAAAGTTCAATTGGGTTCAAATTTCACTACTTTTCAAGAAGATCCAATTGTGGATAAGCTTAGAACTCAATTGGGTGTAATTCACCCGATTCCATCGCCTCCAATTAACCGAAACGTTGCTGGTTTGTTTGTATTTTTTTTCTTTGTTGGTGTTGTTTTTGATAAATTATGGACTTTTAGGAGAAGAAGAAACAAAATTAGTAGTGAAGATAGTTTTCGTGGTGTGTGGCCACAAGTGCCTACTAGTTTTAGTTTATTTTTGGAAAAGGATTTGCAAAGAAAAGAGTCTGTTGAATGGGTGAATATGGTGTTAGGGAAGTTGTGGAAGGTTTATAGAGGTGGACTTGAGAATTGGGTTATTGGGTTACTTCAGCCTGTTATTGATGATTTAAAGAAGCCTGATTATGTTGAAAGAGTTGAGATTAAGCAATTTTCATTAGGGGATGAACCTTTGTCTGTTAGGAATGTTGAACGTAGGACTTCTCGGCGTGTCAATGATTTACAGTATGTTTTGTTTCTCTATTGTTCTTTACTAAATTGTTAATTATTATTGTATGAATAACTAGCTCTTGACTTGATTAATTGTTTTTTTCTTTGTTTAATGTTGTCTGCTGAAAATGATTCTTTTTTCAATGAAGTCATTTTAAAACCGATATTTTTTTGTTTTTATATATATGCTCATTGAAATAGTATTAATCGAATTATTATCTGGGTCTGTTTCATTTAATCTAATGAGAATTTTAAAATGATGAGAAGACAATGACATGATATTGCACTTTTTTGTGGCATGAGGCAAGGCAATGGGCTCGATGTTGGTCGAGTGGTGTGTTGTGGGTGGTCATATCACAGATTAAGTTAAATTGTTTGTTGGCTATCAAATATTGGAAAAATTGATGTTTTAGCTTAGTATGATTCATTTGACTAGAATTTCTGTTTTGGTGACTTTTTTTTATCACATCTTTTATAGAAATGACCACTTTTGGATTTTGGAGCATTTTTAGTAATTGTATTTATGGATGTATATTCCTAAAATCTAAGGCTATTGTGTTATTTAGGTTTTGATTATCTTATGCTTAATGTAAGCAATTTATTTCACTATGTTTTATCTAGGTACCAGATAGGCCTTAGGTATACTGGAGGTGCTCGCATGTTGTTAAGTCTTTCTCTGAAATTTGGCATTATTCCAATTGTTGTACCTGTTGGTGTTCGAGATTTTGACATTGATGGTGAACTTTGGGTAAAATTGCGACTAATACCAACAGCACCTTGGGTTGGAGCTGCTTCATGGGCTTTTGTTTCACTTCCAAAGATCAAGTTTGAGCTGTCTCCATTTCGTTTGTTCAATTTAATGGGTATGTCAAATTTTTGTAAATCTTAGAAATTTTATTCTATATACTTGGATCCCAGTGCTGTATGCAATTCAACTAAAAATGCAGATTTTTTTAGAAAATGATTACAAAAACATGATGTACTGTGAATATCGTCTATGCCTGCTCGACCCAAACTGATAATCTAAACTACAACATGGTCCAATGGGCTAGCTAACCTCAAAAAGAAGTGATTATTATCTTACTTCTTAAAGCTGTTTGACTAAGAATAGCATAGTTGTTTGAATGATTTAATTTTGGGCCAATTCTCTAAGCATCCTTTTACAATGGACTTATACATGATTCCTGGTGCTGAAAAGAGTTTATAATATAAAGACTAGTTTGATACCTCCTCTTTGCTTGCGAATGTGAACTCTTAATGACCAATTTACTAATAAAACCATGTATCCTCCCTTTTTGCCACCAACTTACAGTGTGTCACAAATAAGCTCTCCCAAACACTTAAGATGTTAGGTGAAGGCTCTTGATCAGCTTTGTATATAAGCATCTCCATACATAGGAAATTTTTAATGGTTTAGACATTACACAGGTGCATCTATGTTGCACTTAAATTTATATTTTATTTTAGAGGAATGATGGTGGGCATGATAACACACTTGATTACTTGGTCATAGAAGCTCTTATACAATGTGAAGAACCAACTCTCCCAAAAGCTTAAGCTGCTGGGTTTAGACTTGTTGATTGCTTTATATTTAATATGGTAATTTGCATTTTCATTTTAATAATATAGAGTATGTTTTATTGTTTTTGATAGATCAAAGGCAACATGTAATTTCCTTGCATCTCAAATACATAATTTTGAAGAATATCTAATTTATTGTTGCTGACATTTCTGTTTTTTTTTCTTCTTCTTTTGTGCATCGTTGGGCATGTTCAGCAATTCCAGTTCTCTCAATGTAAGTTCCATTTGTCTTTTTTACTGTTATAAGTTCATTGCATTGATGCTTGTGATGTTTGCAGTATGTGTGCACTTGTGTTGTGTGAATGTCTTTTTAAAGTGGTACTATTTATAAAGTTTTATTAGAACATGCATTTGATTTGATCCTAATGTTGCTAATTATAGAGAGTAACTCCACTTTGGAAACTTTTGTTACTCCAGATAGCAAATAGCTATACAATTTTTAAAAAATTGAAAGCTGATTTTTCCTTTGTTTCCCTTTAGTCTGCAGATTCCCTTTAGTCTTCATCCTTATGGATTTATTATCTTTAGATTGGCTGTGGAATTTATTTTTTCCTGTCACTAGTTGTAAGTAATAATGTAATTTTTCTGTGCTATCTCTTGTAGGTTTTTGACTAAACTTCTTACAGTAGATTTACCTAGACTATTTGTACGGCCAAACAAAATTGTTTTGGATTTCCAAAAGGGAAAAGCTGTTGGTCCCGTTACAGTTGGTCCTGTTGCTGATGATGTTAAATCTGGAGAAATGCAAGAAGGAAACATGGATTCTGTTGGTGAATTATCAGTCACTCTTGTGGATGCTCGAAAGCTTCCATATATTTATGGTAAAATCTACCTTTTTTGTACTCAATGTGGAAATTTTTTGTTAGGAAATAATGTCAAATATGATGTATTATCTACCTTATTCAATCTTTTGTTTTGCTGTTTTTCCAGGCAAGACAGATCCTTATGTTGTTCTTACCCTTGGAGATCAAACCATACGCAGCAAAAAGAACAGTCAAACAACTGTTATTGGGGCCCCTGGAATGCCGATTTGGAATCAGGTGTTGTTTTTGGATTTTCCGATTCATCTTTTGTTTATGTTATTTATATACTTTTCGTTGTATTCATATGTTCTAGCACTACAGGATTTCCACATGCTTGTTTCCAACCCTAAAAAGCAGAAGTTAAGTATCCAAGTAAAAGACGCGCTGGGATTTGCAGATTTGCCTATTGGTAAAGGAGAGGTATGCATTATGTGTTTATGTACAATGCCAAAAGTATTTGGGTGATGTTTTATTTCTTTCTCTACTTATTAGTTCTATAATTCATTCACAATCTACTGTGCATAGATAATACAATTAGCTGTTCGTTTTTTGGAACTTGCTGCTTAGCATCATGTCTGGCTTTGGTCCATAGTGCTGCTTGTGGTCACTTTTTCAAACATTTTCGCATTAAAAGTCCGGTTTGATGCCTTGTGTCCGAGTCATTGTTATTGCAAGTGGATTCTTTGATGAGTTGGATTACTATTAGATGGGATTGGTGATTTTTTAAAAATATAGATGCTTAAATTATGTAATCTTATTGAAGATTCTTTGTAGATTTACTATATACTATTACACCGAATGGCTTGGAGTGTATAGTGGGTATGAATTGGAGTGTATTGGGTGCATATGGTTCTGTTCTAATTGTTTTTGCTTAGTAACTGAAAGAACTGTGGCCTGTAAAAATAAGAAGCCCGAGGTAGAAATGTTAGACACTCAAAACGGAGATTTATGCTATCAGAAATAAAGGTTGGAGTCGGATTGTGGGGAAGGAAGATGTTAGAGAATATTTTGTAGTACATGCATGGACAGTGTCGGCAATACTTACTGAGGCCTAAATCAAACTCTAGAGAAAGCCATCGACAAAAATAAAAAATAGAGGCATTTTTAATGCTATAATAACCTTTCTTGCTTTTTGAGATGCAAAATATTTTAATTAAATATGTCAATTGGTGTATCTTTTTTATACTTGAGAGGCCTTTTACTTTTTATACTTTTTTTAGGCCTTTTAATACATGAAAAAACTAACTAAGTTTTTTCATAGGCCCAAAGCTCTTGCTTTAGCAGTTTGGGCCTTAGACCGGCCCAAGCGTGGAATAATAATACCGACAGCTTTCAATGTGTGAATGAAGAGTGTCCTGGTAGAGAGAAAGTTGGATGTTTGTGGGAAGGGTGTAGGGGGTTATGGGAAGGGAGGGAGAGGATGGTTTTTGGGGAAGTTGGTGGCTATTGGCTTGGGTGGAGATTGCTTGTTGCAGTCTCTGAGACGATTCTTTCTTTTCATACTTTTGCCATTAAATTTGTGTTCCTCCGTTGTAAGGAGTTGAACTCCCTTATTGTTTTGTGCATAACTATTAGTGAGATTTTCAGTTCCCAACAAAACATTGAATAAATTCAGATTTGTATGTTGTCCTCCTTCAACGTGCTAGGCTTTGTCGCATTGAGTTTCAATGTTGGAAACTGAATAGGAAATGAAGATATATGGGGTTTTGTAGTTAATTTTATATTTTTCCCTTTGTGTATGTTTCTTATTTGAAAATGCTTTCAGGTCGATTTGGGATCTCTTCAAGACACTGTACCAACAGACAGAATTGTGGTTTTACAAGGGGGTTGGGGGTTTTTAAGAAAGGGCTCATCTGGGGAGATATTGCTTAGGCTAACGTATAAAGCATATGTGGAAGATGAGGAAGATGACAAGACCGAGGAGGATTCCATTGATATAGATGTTTCGGACGATGAGTTGTCTGATACAGAAGAAGCAAATGACACCGATAATGGTATAAGAGGTTCTGCGGACCAAACAGATAAAGAATCATTTATGGATGTTTTGGCTGCAATAATTGTTAGCGAAGAATTTCAAGGGATAGTAGCATCTGAAGCAGGGTATACCAAAGGTTCGGATAACGGCTCAAATGCAGGATCTAAAGTATCAAAATCTCCTGTTGCCAACACAGAATCACTTCCTTCTAGTTCTGATAATTCTCAAGGTTCTGGAGGTACAATGCTCTTATAATATCTAATTTAACCTCGTCAACATGGACATGTATTATCTGAATGTTTATAAGATTCGTAAAGCATCTCATATTCATGACGGAAATTAAAACTTTCAAATGCAGGGTCAGCCTTAATTTGGCTTGCTGTGATTACTAGTATAGCAATACTAATTGCTGTCAATATCAGTGGTTCAAGTATCTTCAATCCTTAAGATGGTGTTCTGCTGCATGCAATCTTTATCTTGGTTCAGCTAATGTAATTCTTAAGCCTTCCTTGCTAAGTTCAACTTTAGTAAGCTTATTTTTGTCCATTATATTACAATAACCATGCCATAAAGATTTGACAAGGTTTTATGTTGGTTGTTCTTTCCCTTGCAGGTTGTGCAGTAGATTTTAATCAGATCATTTTTCTTTTAGATAGTATGGTAATTTGTATATTCATGAGTACTGCTGTGGAGGAAAGTATCTACTAGCAGCGCGTGATTCTTGGCTTCGTTTTGTGAGAGCTACAAATTTTAATTCAGCTTGAACAGATATCAATTGTTCATATATATGCAAATGCAACAATATTGTTTTTATACCAGGCAATAATAAAATAGAATAACAGGTTTTTTTTTTAACCATTTAACTCGTCTGCGACATTTTTATAACCTTTCCAATACGTGAAGAACAACATTTTTTAATTTATCAATGATCGCCGATGGTGTTTGAGGGCAAAAATTTACAAGAAAATCAGAACCGTAGTAATCTAGTCTAATGATTTTGCAACCGTAAGCAACTGTTTGTTTCAGTGTTGGCAACAAATTCAAGAACAAAATCTCAGTTGCTAAGATTGAAATTGAGACTCTGTTTGATTTATTGTTTAAACAAGTTGATTTACAACTTTAGTTGTTTTTTCAATGACAATAAAGCAAATTCAATCATCAGAGAAAACCAAGTGGATTACAATGCAGTACTATTCACTTAAAAAGAGTTATGCCTAAACTGACATAAAAATCTATACACAGAGTGACTGCGAGCTAAATTTGCATGGCAAAACCGGCATCTAAAACCTCATCGCCATCTGCCCAAGATCATGAAAACTGGGTGAAGGGGTTGCAGAGTTTGTTAAGTACAACTTTGGTTAGCATGGACCTAATGAGAGTGTTGTTTTTTCTGGTTAGGTACATCTCACATGTCACCAACCAACTATTTTCCCTGTATCAACTATACTAGATTTTACAACTTGCAACATTTTTTATAATTATACATTTATAACTTTAGAAGTACTTTTAAATAGTACTGTATCAACTAGATAATCCCATTTTATCAAAAATATGTTTGTGATGGAAGTACCTTAACCCATCGAATAAATCATGTTACATTGATCACGACATTTTTTATTCCTGGACTTGTGTTCCTCTTTGCCAGCTCTCTCTATTGTACTACTTTTTCTTGCATTGTAGGCACTTTAGCTGGCTGGACAGTCACTGTCACACCACCGCCGGTGAGTTTCTGATCACCGTTTCCGGTCGGAATCAAAGGGCATAGTTGAAGGTGTTTTGATATACACCATTTAATAGTTCATGGTTATTGGGAGTTAGTCTAATATCAATAAGTTTAATAGTGGTCCAGGTTAAAAACCATCACGTAAACATATAAGAATCGGTCTACCATGCACTTAGTTTAATCTATTGGATCCTTGGTGCATACTTTATCTAGTCATTTTGCCGAAGATGATTGATCGACGCATGGAATAGCAAGTCATGTTTCACAACTCATTTCTAATCAAATATGAGTTTGCAAAACAAAGTTTAATCAATTGTAAGCTTGCAAATTAATCCAAACATTCATGAAGCATCGGATGTGTTTGTATTTGGCTACTAGCTTTTGAAATGAGGGCATTTCTAGAGTTTTTCTGTCTTTTTCTGGTCAAAGCTCGAGTAGGAGACGGTGATACGGCGTTGATTCCAGACACAATACTAACTTTAGGGTAGTAACTACTAACTAGTAAGTTCTTTAAATCTAATGCTAACGGAGCTGTAGACTATAGTGTATGCATTACTACTCCTTTTCTAGCAAGTCCTGCACTAACTTGAGCCAAACAATTAAACTCAATGCAACAAATGTGTATGTAATAGAAATGCCAACACTACAAGATGGAAGAATTGTGCAACACTTGCACATAAAATGCAGCAAAAAACAAGATATGTACAAGTTGATATTTATCTTGTAAATAAATTTATGAAGCTCTACTCTAAACAGTAGATTAATATACCGATAACTAAATCCCTATCTATCATTACAACTTGTTAAGACATGCTAGAGATATTATACAAGTGTCCTTCTATATCTGGAATAAAGCCTTTCTCTAACATTTCCAGTCTTACTATATCATAGGTAGTACGGTTTGGGTTCAAACCCTTTTCCAACATCTCATTAAGAAGACCATTTGCAGCCTCTAGCTTGCCAATTTTACAATTCCCTTTAATCAACACATTATAAGTAACAACGTTTGGCTGCTTTCGTTCTTTCTCCATACGCGCCCTCACATTCAATGCTGCCTTGAGTTTCCCCTCCATACAATAGCCATCCATCAAAGTATTATATGTTACGTGATTAGGTTTCAGGCCAAGGTTGAACATTTCATTTAGTAATTTTTCTGCATTTCTTGATTTACCGTCTTTGCACGAAGCGTCTATCAAGATGTTGTATGTTACAACATTGCCTTTTAAACCCTTGTTCTCCATTTCATTAAGAAGCTCCTTGGCAGCTTGTAAATCTCGTTTTCTGCACAATCCTGCAATTAAGCAATTATAGGTTGAAACAATAGGCCAAATCCCTTCATCTAGCATTGAACTACACAGGGCAAATCCTTCCTCCATCATCCCTTCCTTGCAGTATGCATCAATCATAGTATTGAATGTTATAGCATTGGGAACCAACTCTTGCTTAGTTATATCATCGAAAACTTTTGTTGCTTCCTTCATCATCTTCTTCTTACAAAACCCATTAATAAGAGCATTATAAGTTACAATATTGGGCATCAAACCAAAGTCAATCATCTTATCCCACAAATCAACTGCCTCTTCTAGCTTACCGTTATTACATAGACCATTTATCAGCGAATTATAAGTAACTACATTAGGTTTTAATCCCTGTGTTTGCATCTCTTCAAAAGCCTTCTTTGCAGCCAATACATTCTCATCCTTACAAAACCCATCAATAAGAGAGTTAAAGGTAACTTCATTTGGACAAATTTTATTAGCAAGCATTTCCTTCATAATAGCTTCAGCTTTGTACATTTTCCCAGCACTGCCACTCTTGCAATAACCATCAACAAGAGTATTATAAGTAACTATGTTCGGGGAAATTCCCCACGCCTTCATATCTTCAATAACATCCTCTGCCTTATTCAACTTACCAGCTCTACAAAGACCATTAATCAAGATGTTAAATGTGTACAAGTTAGGTTGGATTCTTCTCTTTATCATCTCCTTGTACACATATTCCACATCACCAATTTTATTCTCCTTCACAAGAGCACTCAACAACGGATTACACGAAGTGAGTGATAATTTAAATCCATAATCTTGAGCTCGCCTAAACGCTTCATAAGCACAACGCAACTCTAAATTTCTCACATATGCTAACAACAACATATCAATTATCAGAGCAGTAGCACCTGATCGACCACCGCCCAACAAAAGCGAGTGAAAAACAGAAGAAACTGTATGTTTCTTATATTTAACAAAACTATCCAAACAAGACCTAACTTTAGAGTACCTTTTTGAATTTGCTAGAAAATGCAAAACCTTGGCATTTTCTTCAAGACCATATAAAAATCTGAACTCTTTCTGAGACCAATTAAAGAACCTGAAAACAAGCTCTGAATCAACTCCAGCATTAAGCAATTGATCTAGACATGTTGCAGGTTTTGTCACTCTTAGATGAGGTTTGAGCACTGACCAGTGCTGCTTACTCAACAACTCCGAAATCGTCGATATGTTAAACGAATGCAAAATTGGACCTGTAAGCAGAAATTAGATAAATATTTTATCCGAAAATGACACATTAAAAATAATTCAGTGGATATTAACAAGGAAAAATCTTCCCTTTCTTTGGATTGATGGTGAATAAAGCAAAAAATGAGTTGAACCGAATAAGATTATAATTTATAAAATATATTTGTAATAATAGAATTACGGCCTGTTTGGACTGGTTTATTGAAGCTTATCTACTCTCATAAGTTTTGTGAGAGCTCATGGCATACAGAAAACAAAGATTATAACAGTGAATGTGATGATCATAATTATAAGCTAATTACGAGAAGGGAGAAAGAAAAAGACAAAAAAAGAGAAGCTTTGTCTCACCTTGACTGAGTTTGTCACTAATCATTGCCCCTCCTAGTATCCTTGAATCGCGGTGTGAAGCAGAGCAATGCTGTTGTGACTTTGGCGGCTGCAAATTGAAGTTGAATAGTATGTAATTTGGGGAAAATAAAAAGATACACAGTGAAGTTGTAATTGTAAATAAAAGATGTGAACGTGGGAATCTATACTATTATTATTTGCCTTCCTCAAAGTAAAAAGTATACTTGTCATCTTCACGTTACTTTTCAAGGAGCAAATTCATATGTGACATTATTTTAATAATATGGCGTCTATGTGGCGCCTACGTGTCTTCTCTTTACGATCTAAAGGGACACGGTTCAATTCCCACTGACAATAAAATATTAATTTTATGATTTTTTTTGTCTTTCTTATTTTGCCTTGCTTTTTATTTTTTTTACCGATTATTGAATCTATTGTGAAACAAAAAAATAATAATATAGATATTAAGATTGAGATGAATTCTATAGGATAAGTACCAAAAAAAGAATCTATTGTCAAACAAAAAAATTGAATTGCCTTGATTTTTTTTTTTTTTTTACCAATTATTCAATGTATTGCCCAAAAATATAATAACGAACCTTACAAAATAAAAAAAAAAAACAAAAATTAATTAAAAGATAATATATTATAGTAAATTACATTACCCTCTCTTGAGAGGTGCTTAAATTACATTACTCTCACCTTTTATATTAAAATATATATATTTTCCTCCTCTCTTATACAAAATATATTAGAGAAAATTACTCTCCTCTCCCTCGAAAGAAATTTGAATTCCATCCCTCTTCATCTAATATTAAAATATACATTTTCCTCTTTTAATCAAACTTCATTTTAATTTTTACACAAGTTTTATTAATTCTTTAAGCAATTAGAAATAAATTTCTTCCGTTAGTTCATATATCTTTGAATATTTTAATGGAACATTTTATAAAAATAATTAAGATGTGAGACCTAAAGTCATGTTCATGTTGCTTAGTATATGGGTTTGGGTTTCCTCCATTTTATATCCCTCCATTTATTCTTCATTTGGAGAGAGATAGACACATTGAAAATTAGTGGGATCCACAAATTAGTGGGATCCACTTTTTAATGGGTCCCACTAATTTTTAATATGTCTATCTCTCTCCGATGATTTAGTTCTTTATACTATAAGAAATTACTCTCTCCTATTAGATCAAATATCTCTTGAAATTTTAACCGAATATTTTACGCATATAATTAAGAGTTAAGACGCAAGATATAAGATTATAGTCTCAATTGTCTTTACTTTTTACGTACGGTTGATTTAATTCTTCACACCGTAATAGATTACCCTTTTTGTTAGATTAAATCCTTTTTGATATTTTAATTGAAAATTTTGTAAAAGAAATTAAGATGTAAGGCCTAAGGTTATAGTTTCAATTGTTTTTCTTTTTTACACGGGCTTGATTTTGTTTTCACACCGCAAGAAATTACTCTCTTCTATTTGATCAAATTCATCTTAAAATTTTAATTGAACTTTTTACAAGATACTTTAATTGAACTATTTGATCAAGAAATGCCTAAGAATATTGTCTCAAATGTTTTACTTTTGACGGCTATATTTATTTCTTTACGCCGTAAGTGATTATCATCTTTCGTTAGAACAAATTTCTTTGGATATTTTAATTGAAATTTTACCAAAATAATTAATAATTGAGACCTTAAGTTATGATATCAATTGTTTTACTTTTTACTTGGGCTTCATTTAGTTCTTCAAGCCGTGAGAGCGATTACCCTATTTCATTGGATCATATCTCTTTGAATAATTTACTTGAACATTTTATATATATAAATAAGTTATAAGGCCTAAGGTTATGGTCGAATTGTTATATGAAATTCATTTTGATATCTTAATAAAAAAATTTACAAAAATAATTGAAATGTGAGACCTAGAGTTATGGTCTCAATTGTTTTACTTTTTATACATGTTTGATTTAGTTCTTCACAATGTAAGAGATTATCATCTTCCGTTAGAATAAATTTCTCTGGATATTTTAATTGAAGTTTGTACAAGTATTATAAAAAAGCGAGATCTAAGATTATAGTGTCAATTGATTTACTTTTTACACAAGCTTGAATAAGTTCTTCACACCTATAGGAAATTATCCTCTTATGTTATATGAAATTCATTTTGATATCTTAATAAAAAAAATTAATAATTAATTAATAATTGAGACCTTAGGTTATGATATCAATTGCTTTACTTTTTACTCGGACTTCATTTAGTTCTTCAAGTCGTAAGAGTGATTACCTTCTTCCATTGGATCATATCTCTTTGAATAATTTACTTGAACATTTTATATAAATCAATAAGTTATGAGGCATAAGGTTATGGTCCAGTTGTTTTACTTATTACACGAGATTGATTAGTTCTTCACACCGTAATAAAATACTCTTTTCTGTTAGAGCAAATCTCTCTTGAAATTTTAATTGAACTTTTTACAAGTATTATAAAAAAGCGAGATCTAAGATTATAGTGTCAATTGATTTACTTTTTACACAAGCTTGAATAAGTTCTTCACACCTGTAAGAGATTATTCTCTTATGTTATATGAAATTCATTTTGATATCTTAATAAAAAAATTTACAAAAATAATTAAAATGTGATATCTAGGGTTATGATCTCAATTGTTTTACTCTTTACACATGTTTGGTTTAGTTCTTCACAATGTAAGAGATTATCATCTTCCGTTAGAACAAATTTCTCTTGATATTTTAATTGAAGTTTTGACAAAAATAATTAATAATTGAGACCTTAGGTTATGATATCAATTGCTTTACTTTTTACTCGGACTTCATTTAGTTCTTCAAGTCGTAAGAGCGATTACCCTCTTCCATTGGATCATATCTCTTTGAATAATTTATTATATAAATAAATAAGTTAGGAGGCCTAAGGTTATGGTCCAGTTGTTTTACTTATTACACGAGATTGATTAGTTCTTACACCGTAATAAATTATCCTTTTCTGTAGAGCAAATCTCTCTTGAAATTTTAATGGAACTTTTTACAAGTATTATAAAAAAAGTGAGACCTTATATTATAGTGTCAATTGATTTACTTTTTACACGAGCTTGAATAAGTTCTTCACACCTGTAAGAGATTATTCTCTTATGTTATATGAAATTCATTTTGATATCTTAATAAAAAAATTTACAAAAATAATGAAAATGTGAGACCTAGGGTTATGGTCTCAATTGTTTTACGTCTTACACATGTTTGATTTAGTTCTTCACACCTTAAAAATTTACTCCCTTCTATTACATCAAATCCCTCTTGAAATTTCACTTGAACTTTAAAAAAAA
Source organism: Trifolium fragiferum (assembly GCA_954870985.1). NCBI lineage: Eukaryota > Viridiplantae > Streptophyta > Magnoliopsida > Fabales > Fabaceae > Trifolium > Trifolium fragiferum. Next base: position 38,289,524 of record OX940790.1, on the reverse strand, counting down.
AAAAAATTTAAGGCGGAAGACCTAAAAATACAGTCTCAATTGCTTTTACTTTTTACACGGTCTTTATTTATTTCTTCACACCTTAAGATATTACAATTTTCCGTTAGAATAAAATTTTCTTGATATTTTAATTGAAGTTTTAAAAAATTAAATTAAGATGCGGGAACTAAGGTTATTATCTCAATTACTTTACATTTAACACGGACATTATTTAGTTTTTCACGCTGTAAGAGATTACACTCTTCCGTTAGTTCATATCTCTCTTGAAAATTTAATTTAACATTTTACAAGAACAACTGAGATGTAAAAAATTACAAGCTTTACTTTTTACAGAGGCTTAATTTAGTTCTTCACACTGTAAAAAATTACTTTTTTCTGTTAGCTAAATGTAATCCCTCTTAAAATTTTAATTGAACTCTTTACAAAAACAATTAAGAAGACCTAAGATTATAGTCTCAATTGCTTTATTTTTATACACGGGCCTAATTTTAGTTCTTTCTATCGTAAGAGATTAACCCTCATTTGTTAGATCAAACTTCTTTTAATATTTTTTAATTGAACATTTTATAAAAATAACGAAGATTCGAGGTCTAAGGATATCGTCTCAATTTCTTAATTTTTTATGAGAGTTTAATTTAGTTCTTCACGTTTTAAAAGATTACGCCACTTCCGTTTGACGAGATATCTCTTTGAATATTTTAATTGAACTTTTTTACAAAAAATAATAAAGATGCGAGGTTTAAGATTTTGGTTTCAATTATGTTTTACTTTTTACACCGGCTTGATTTAGTTCTTTCCGTTAGATCAAATACATTTAGAAATTTTTTTACCTAATAGTCAAGATACAAGGCTTAAGGTTAGATGCTCTTGAATGAGTTCTTCATCCTATAAAAGATTATCCTCTTCCATTAGAACAAAACCCTCTTGATAGATTAATTAAATTTTCTACCAAAACAAGAATAAAAGAAATATATGTGCATATTAAAATCTAAAATCATTAATTCTAACAAAAAATTTCCAAAATCAATATATTTTTATGAATGAAAGCTAACTCTCATATATAACGCGGGCAATTTTTCACTTCTAAAATATTAATTAGTTTCAAAATAGAATTATATATATATATATATATATATATATATATATTTTAAAATCTATAAAAAAAATGAATTTCTAGCCCGTGCTTGGCAAATATATATATCTTTTTTGTTGCAAATAAATTTATGTATCTATGCAAATTTTTTATTGGCTTAAATATGTTTTTGGTCCCTGCAATTATGCCTTGTTTTGAAAAGAGCTCCTGTAAAAAAAAATTTTGATTTTAGTCCCTGCAATATCTCAAAACTTTTAAAATAGCCCCTGACTGGATTTCTTCATAATATTGCAGGGACTAAAATCAAATTTTTATTTTTTTACAGGGACTAAAATCAATTTTTTATTTTTTTACAGGGGCTATTTTCAAAACAAGACATAATTGCAGGGACCAAAAACATATTTAAAAATTGGTCACGTCAGGGGCTTATTTTGAAAGTTTTGAGATATTGCAGGGACTAAAATCAATTTTTTTTTTACAGGGGCTCTTTTCAAAACAAGGCATAATTGGAGGGACCAAAAGCATATTTAAGCCTTTTTTATTTTAGTCCTAAAGTTAAAATCCGCAGAAAAATTTAAAAGAAAATCTGCACGAAAACTGCAAATTTTCCTGCGGATTTTGACTTTAAGGATTAAAACAAAAAATTTGCAAACATACAGGAACTTATTTGCAATAAATAAAATACAGGGACTAAAATAAAAAAATCGTGAATATACAGAGACTGAAATGATATTTAAGCCTATTATTATTATTATTATTATTATTATTATTATTATTATTATTATTATTATTACTCTCTCCTTTTTTATAAGCAACACTTGCAAGAAGCTAAGCGTATGTTTGGTTCAGCGTTAGAAAACTGTAAACGTACGTTTCATGTCCCAAACGCGATTTTTGTTTGTTTTAAGAGAAATGGTTTTTCAACAATTTTTTAGATAACTTTTTAATAATTTTTTTTCTCATACTTATATTATATCTTACTCCCTTCAGTTATATTTATAATAAAAAAATCACTTTAAATTTTATTCACTATTATAAATAAAAATTAACAACTTTTAAACTAATTAATACTACTATTTCTAATATACCCTTATTTAATTTTATTATTTTTTATGCATTTACTTCACTTTTACAAAAGCATGTCCAAGGTAGTAAATACAAGGGGCAATATATTAAACTTAACTATGTTTTACACTAAATTAAGAAAATCAACTACACTTAACTGAATTTCTTAAACACCGTGTAAACGGTTTTTTTTGCTTAAATATGTGATCTCATAGAGTATATCTTTATTCTCTTTACCTTTCTCTCTCTCTCTCTCTCTCTCTATTGTTTTTGTCCAATAAGAAAAGAGAAAAAGAAAAGTTGTACCAAAGTTGTCTTAAAAAAGTTGTTCAAATAACATCTCTTATTTTAAGTATTCTAAAATTTTATGCTTTACTTTAAGTATAAAATTTTAGAAAAAGAATGCTAAGATCACACTCTTCAACACACTCACTCATAGGATTACATGTTACCAATCTTTTCCTTTTCTTCACTTGGTTACCGGATGAAGTAGAAGACTATTATCTATTTTAATTTTAATTATTTTTATTATTATTTGAACTTTAACCATTCGTCTTCTTCTCCACACCTTCTTCTTCTTCTAAGCTCCATTTGCAGCGGCACAAGAAAAAACAAAGTGTTTTAGCACGTGATAAACAACAAAAGCCAAAACACCATTTCCACATAGCTGTCTAAAATTCTTAATTCAGTTTAACTTTTATTCCTTAAAGAACTCATTTCAATGTAATAAAAAAAATCCCAAATTAAAATATACGATACATAAATTTGCAACTATAATAGCTTGAACTTAAAAAACAATAACTAAATTAAAATATTTGTAAAACAAATTGCACCTAAATCTATAAATTGATCCTTCACAGTTTTATTTTATGAGTGAAAATGGAACCCATATGTAAATCAATATCAAAACCCATGTTATGAGGAAAACGGAATTCATGTCAAAAACAATTTCAGGGAAAAATGGAATTGTCACGTTGGTAGCGAATTGCAGAACAAAAACAGTTCAAGTTTATGGTAATAGATTGGATTGGAACTCATGAGAGGGAGGCGACCATGGCATCTGGAGAAGACAAAGCAACAATTAAGTCTAAAATAAAATAAAAAAATAAAAGAAAATGTTGTTGTCTTTCTCTTTCCACCGGTAGGACTGGTTAGCAGGTAAAGTAATAAAAAAGAAGGGTGACGTGGCCTCATATGTGTGGGTGTGTTCAAATGAGTGTGTTTAAGAGTGTGAAATTAGCATTTCTCAATTTTAGAATATTAGGTGTATAAGATAAGATACTTTCCTAACTCCTCTCTTTTTGATGCCCATTTTAGTAGTAACCCGAGCTATACTTGGCGTAGTATTTGAAAATCAAAGCAAATACTTATAAATGGATGTAGGTGGAGTATAAGAGGTGTCACAAAAGTTAAGGTAATGAATGACCCTTGGCTAAGAAAGGAGGATGGGTTGTGGCTACAATCACCACAAGAACAAGGTGGTTCAATATGTTTATAAATCAACTTATGCTTCCAAATGGGAAAGTATAGGATAGTGATAAAATTGATATGTTATTTCCATCACATATTGCAAATTCCATACTTGTTGTTCCTTTATGTAATGAAGTTGAAGAAGATGAATTAACTTGGTTATATGATTCACAGGAAAATTCTAACATGAAGTGGTCCATGATGGACCATTCATAAAAAATCATATAACGAATATGAATTTTATAAAATCCACCGTTAGATTTAAAGTTTATATCATATAGATTATCTATAGAAAATTTTAGAAAAATTGAAAATCATTTGATATGTTATTGAGACCCATCAAGATTAACGGTTTATTAAATACTGTAAATCTTGATAAATCCCAATAAAATATCAAATGATTTTCAATTTTTCTAAAATTTTTTATGGATGCTCTATATGATATAAACTTTCAATCAACAAATAAATTTTGTAAAATTCGTATTCGGTAGATCACTTGTCCACGGTGGACCACTTGTGAAAGTGGTCCACCGTAGCATTAGCCATGATTCACATGGTAAGTATAGTATAAAGTCAGGTTATAATTTGTTAATAAATCTCATAGTAGGTGTTGCGAAAATGAATGAAAATGAGGGCCGGATATGGTTATGGAAAATACATGCGCCGCCAAAAAATTATGGCGCATATGTAGAGAATGTTTACCGAAGAGAACAAAATTGAAAGAAAAGTTTGTTAATTGTCCTCTAGAATGTCCCATATGTGAGAATGAAAATGAGAATGATATGCACATTTTATTTGGTTGTGTTGACAGTAAGAGAGTGTGGCAAGCAAATGGCCTAGAACCTCCAATTTCAATGGTACTGCAACAACATAACACAGCAAAGGCAGCGCTGCTGCATCTGTGCAGGAGTAATGATGCAAACACAGCTGGGAAAATTGAAATGGTGGTGTGGGTGCTATGGAACAATCGGAATAATTTGGTTTGGAATCAAACGAAGGAATCGGGGCAACAACTTGGCGAGAAAGCAATGTGTTTATGGAGCGATTGGCGAGCTGTGCAAGCGATCAATAGCAGCAACATGTACATCAGTCCATCGCATGGCTGAAACCGAGACAGTTTAAGTGTAATGTAGACGCCGAATTTCAAGACGCGGAAGGAAAAACTAGTGTTGGCTGGTGTGTTAGAGACCACACGGGGAGGTTCATATTGGCAGGGAGCTCTTGGATCCAAGGGAAATGCTCCACAATTGAAGGAGAAACAGTTTCAATGCTTGAAGCTATGAAAGAATTAGAGCAAAGAGTATTCACGAATGTCATATTTGAGACCAACTCCAAAAAAATGGCGGATGCAATTCATTTTATGCACAATGGTGTGTCTGAGTTTAGTTCTATTATATCCAAAATTAAATGTATTTTATCTTTACATTCCGGCTTTGAGGTGAAGTCGATTAAACGACTAACGAATATGGTTACTCATATGCTTGCTAGATCGGCTGTTTTTTGATTTAGTCGCTATGTCTTTGAGTCGATACCTCCTTGTATTGTGTTGTAAAAATTGGGTCTATTCAAATAATAAACGACATATAAATATTGAGTAGTCAAACAAATATCGATGAGAATAAAACAGAGTAGAGATCACAAGAACTTATTTTTCGGTGAGTGTGATAATTTGATGTTGACAACCGCATAATAACCAACTACGAAATCCAAAGAGAGATGACAGCAAAATAGTAAATAAAAGACAATACCCGAGGCGTGACAAGGTCACTGTCCTTAAGGATTTATTCGCCTCATAAGCGCAAGTTTCCCGGAATTCAACAGGTCATTCTCAAATATGAATCATAACTGAGGTGACAACACAGCTCAAAATTAATATATACAGGAGATGTAATCCAGAAAGATAAGAACTCAATTTTATAAATAAGAGGAAAAAAGTTTGTTTATTTAATATGAATTAAAAGGATAACATGTATATGACAAAGTAAAAAGAACATTTCCTTAACAAATAATTAATAATAAATAGTATTCATATTTTTGAAACTATATATGAAATAATATTAAATAACTTTAAAATTATTTCTTTTGATAAAATATACAACATATTGAACAACTACTTTATGATGTGAGTTTTTTCTTGTAAAAAAAAAAGTTTTATGCTTTACTCTTCCTTCTCCGTTTCAAAATAAATGATCTAATTTTAATTTGAAATTTTCTAGTCACACTACAAAAAAACCTAATTACACCCAATTTTCATTAAAATCTAATAATTTTTTAAAAATCGTTTTTCATCTTTTTATGTTTCTGCTTCACGCTTCTCTCTCTCATAATTAACCCCATTAATGTGTTCTATCTCACAACTTCATTAATGCGTCATTAATCACGATGAAAGATTGAATTTTGAAGATATTCTGTTAAGACTTTATTGCATATGTTAATGAATTCAGACTTTTTCAACTTTAGGGCATTATTTTTTGGGTATATAGGTGTTTCCCTTGCAAAATAGACGAGATTTGTAATACCACTTGAATTTTTTTTTGAAGGATTCCCCTTGTAATTTTTTTATATGCCTTGGCCCCCTAAATGCACACCGTGGCAGCTAGCTGAGAAGAATCTCCACGTGGCATGTTCACGTGGAATTTTTTCAATTTAAATGCCACTTCAACTAACACGTCACAATTTTTCTTTTATTTAACTATCTTTTTGTTAAATAACGTGTGTTTTCTGATTTTAATTATAATTATTTTAAAATTAAATTATAAATAAAAGAAAAAAATAAAAGGACAAATGCAAAGAGGATCATTCATCTCCATCACCATCATTCATTCATTTTCTATTCTGTTTATCTCTCTCTCTCTCTCTCTCTCTCTCTCTCTCTCTCTCTCTCTCTCTCTTTCTCTCTCTCTCTCTCTCTCTCTCTCTCTCTCACTCATTCTCTCTGTCTCAGTTCATCCCTCAAAACTCAAACCCAGAAACCGGCGCGGCGGTTGCCGGAGCCGGGCAGTGGCGGAGCAACCCAAAAATATTAAGGGGGGCCGCTATAGTTATAAATCGAATACAAAAATAATACTCAAAAAAATCATATTAAGAGTGCGTCTAATTTAGATTTTATATGAATCTCTCAAACAAAATTTAAATATTTAAAAAAATTTTGATCAAACATGAATTTTTATACACTTAAACTCTATTCCAAATAAAAATTGGAGTACTTTTTTCTCAAAAAAATATATTTGAATACTTTGACAAAATAAATTATACATTTTAAAACATCTATAAATTATTAACAATAAAACATTAGAAGAAATACTTCAAAAAGTAAATTCGAAATGATATTTGAATAATTAATAATAGAGAACTTTTTTTGGAACAAATGTAAAGAAGATACCTAAGTCTTTGATGTAGTTCTTCTGAGATTGGCTGCATCATAAGACTAAAACAACTTGGTCAGAGTGACTTAACTGAAGCACCAACGCTAAAGTAATTAAGTCTAAACCACTTGTGCATATTGAAGATGTGCAGATGCAACATGTTGAACAAGATGTCTTAGACATCTTGTCACTAGGTTCAGAGCATGTTTAGGCAACATGTCGAACAAGGTGTCCCAAGACATGTGGGTAGGACATCTTGACTCAGTTTAGCTTAAAAGATAATGCTTAACCATTAAACACGCGTGTTTGTTCAAATTTGGATAAGGCGCGGATCTTTTAGTAACAAGCTGAGATTAGGATTAATGATAAAGTTTGTTATTAATCCTATGTGTTAGATACGATCGGAATCATATTTGTTGAGTCCTATGTATTGGCTGCATTTTTGGTGAGCAGGATGTGGTGAAAGATGCTACAACATCGTATCTGGCATTTGGTATTATAAGGGGGCGCGTTTCTATTTATGGCATGATCCGTTTTTCTCTTTCATGAATCTTGCATGGCGCCTGTGTGTCTGGTTTTTATTGAGGATCATCATTTATTACTTCAGATCCTTGACTAGAATATTTCTATGAAGAATATCTTTGAAGTATATTTATGGAAAGAATCTATTGTAATTAATGTGGTCAAATGGCTTGAGTCAAACAAATCAAGCTCATGATTAACTCTGATCAAGGACCTTTGCTGGAGTATTTAAAGGAAGGAGCTAAACCCAGTTTCTTCACCGAAACCAATATATTAAAATGTAGACTTTTAGGGTTTCGTGTCTTTGTAAGCCTTGTGCTGTAGTTTTGTGTGCCTTTCTTGTGTCTCATTGATGCAAGCTTAGGACATAGGTTATTGTAATCTGCTTCCAAACCTTTAGGTAAGAAGCTAGAGTAGTTTTCACTCCAAAACCTTTAGGTACGGAGTATAGTTGTCTTGGAGTGTGACTCCATATTTGTGTTATTGAAATCCTTGCTGTTTGTAAGGTTGTAAGGAAGTGAGATCAGGTATATCTCAGATCTAGGCTAGGACCCTAGGTTATAGACAATAGGGGAGTTGCTAGATGGAAAGGGCATAACTTGCGGGTTGTTGTCATCAGTCTAGGGCTATTGCTTATTGGACATCTTCCTGGATTGGTATCCCCCAGATTAGGGCTTGTTTAAGCGCCGAACTGGGTTAACAAATATCCCGTGTTCTTTTATTTGCTTTCAGATATTTGTTTTATTTATCTTGAGATTTACGCAGTAGGATGCTATAGCATTGTATGCAGCATTACGTTTCAGGGTTAAGAAGCTATAGCATTGTATCCCACATCTTATACAGCGTGCCAGAAATTTCAATTGGCATCAGAGCTGGCACCCTAACATATTTGGGTGAGATTCATGAATATTTTCTGGCTTTATGGACAAGGAAGAAGAAGATGTTGTTATAGTTTGTGATATAATGCATGCATTCAGGGGGAATAATTGTCTTATAATATGGCATTGAGGGGGAGAAACATGTGATAGGTGTTGTTTGTGCATGATCTCTGTGCTGGTAAGTAGTCTCTTTCATAGCAATATGGTGACTGTTTACTTAGAATCACTTTCATAGAAATATGGTGATTGGGTCTTTTTCATAGCAATATGGTGACCTAGGTAGCTACATTCATAGCAATATGGGTAGCTTTTTGATTGCACAAATGCTGTTGTATGCTCAAGTTGAGGAGGAGCATATGTTTTGATGTTGAGGGGGAGTGCCTCTATGTTGTGATGTTATGCAGAATGTTGAAGCATCCAGTTTGCCTATGTTGAGAAAAAGAAATGTAGTTGAAGTATCTGTTTAAGTATCTGTATGGTCACTATTTGTTTTAGCCAAAAATTTGCCAAAGGGGGAGTTTGTTGAGTCCTATGTATTGGCTGCATTTTTGGTGAGCAGGATGTGGTGAAAGATGCTACAACATCGTATCTGGCATTTGGTATTATAAGGGGGCGCATTTCTATTTATGGCATGATCCGTTTTTCTCTTTCATGAATCTTGCATGGCGCCTGTGTGTCTGGCTTTTATTGAGGATCATCATTTATTACTTCAGATCCTTGACTAGAATATTTCTATGAAGAATATCTTTGAAGTATATTTATGGAAAGAATCTATTGTAATTAATGTGGTCAAATGGCTTGAGTCAAACAAATCAAGCTCATGATTAACTCTAATCAAGGACCTTTGCTGGAGTATTTAAAGGAAGGAGCTAAACCTAGTTTCTTCACCGAAACCAATATATTAAAATGTAGACTTTTAGGGTTTCGTGTCTTTGTAAGCCTTGTGCTGTAGTTTTGTGTGCCTTTCTTGTGTCTCATTGATGCAAGCTTAGGACATAGGTTATTGTAATCTGCTTCCAAACCTTTAGGTAAGAAGCTAGAGTAGTTTTCACTCCAAAACCTTTAGGTACGGAGTATAGTTGTCTTGGAGTGTGACTCCATATTTGTGTTATTGAAATCCTTGCTGTTTGTAAGGTTGTAAGGAAGTGAGATCAGGTATATCTCAGATCTAGGCTAGGACCCTAGGTTATAGACAATAGGGGAGTTGCTAGATGGAAAGGGCATAACTTGCGGGTTGTTGTCATCAGTCTAGGGCTATTGCTTATTGGACATCTTCCTGGATTGGTATCTCCCAGATTAGGGCTTGTTTAAGCGCCGAACTGGGTTAACAAATAATCCGTGTTCTTTTACTTGCTTTCAGATATTTGTTTTATTTATCTTGAGATTTACGCAGTAGGATGCTATAGCATTGTATACAGCATTACGTTTCAGGGTTAAGAAGCTATAGCATTGTATCCCACATCTTATACAGCGTGCCAGAAATTTCAATATTTAATTAGTGGATAGAGATTAATTCTTCATCTTGTGGAGTTTGTTTTAAAACAAGTTTGTTTTAAAACTAATTCTTATTGTTGTGCATCTGAAAGATTGAAGATTAACTGAAGACTTGCACGCCTATATAAATGACTCAACATAGAGCTTAAAACTCAACCCACAATAACTGAAGATTGTGAGTCCAAAGCTTTGTGCCCACTGTGCAAAGCATTAGTAGCTCTTAGTATTGTTCTTGATACTTTGAAGCTTTGTGTCGTTGAATGTTGTCATTCAACTTAGTCTTTTAAACTGAGAAGTTTAAATTTTCGTCACTTGGGATTAGTGATTAGAGGGAGTTGGGTAGGTTCTCATATTCAGGGGGAGTTAGCCCTTGAGTAGAAGACTGCTAGGATTAAGAAAAGGCGTACATGCCAAAAGGTGTTTGGTATGGTTGTAAGACTAAGTAATAATTCGGAGTAGTAGTGTTCACTTCATGGATTGGTATCCTCCAGAGTAGGGCTGTTTAGCGCCGAACTGGGTTAACAAATAACTGGTGTTCTTTATTGCTTTTGTTTACTTCAGTACTGCAATAAATCGTGATCCTCATAACTAGTTGTCTAACCAGTTGTTTAGGACATCTGGACTACAGACACATTGTGTAAGACATCTGTCCTGCTAGAGAACAGAATTACAATTGGCATCAGAGCAGGCACCCTAACCTGCTGGGTGAGCTCCAGGGAGACAAAATCTTGTTCAAGATGGACAGGAATGGGGGATCAATAAACAGACCACCAGTTCTGAATGGATCAAACTATGACTATTGGAAAGCAAGAATGATTGCCTTCATCAAGTCCATGGATCAAAAAGTATGGAGGGCAATTATTACAGGTTGGAATCACCCAATAGTCTCTGTAGAAGATGGTTCTTCAACATTAAAAGGTGAAGGAGAGTGGACCACAAAAGAGGAAACTGAGGCCAATGGCAACTCTAAAGCACTAAATGCTATCTTCAATGGTGTTGATGAAAATATATTCCAACTAATCAACGCATGTACAGAAGCCAATCAAGCCTGGGAAATTCTTCAAACTGCTGATGAAGGAACTTCCAAGGTTAAGATGTCAAAACTGCAGCTCCTCTCCACGAAATTTGAAAATCTTAAGATGGAGGATGATGAGACTATATCAGATTTCAACAATAGAATTCGAGATATAGCCAACTCGTCTTTTGCTCTAGGAGAGAAAATACCTGAAGAAAAGTTGACAAGAAAAATCCTTAGATCACTACCTAAGAGATTCAACATGAAGGTAACTGCAATTGAAGAATCTCTAGACTTGAAAACAACGAAGATGGATGAACTCATTGACTCACTACAAGCCTTTGAGATGGCGTTCGATGACAAATCAGAAAAGAAAGTCAAAACAAAGCTTTTCTGTCTAAAGAAGAATCAGACGAAGACAACCTATCCAGGGCCATAGCCCTTATAAAGAACGACTTCAACAGGTCCTTGGCAAAACTAGGAAACTACAAGAAGTCAGATGCCCAGTCATCCGGTCGACATCAAGCCTCAGAGGAAAAACAGTGATCAATGCAAGACGTGTCAAGAAAATAGATGTTCTAAATGCAAATGATATGGACACAACATACATGAATGTCCTAATCATCTGGAAAAACAACAGAAGGGTATGAGTAGTACTTTGTCTGAATAACTTGACACAGAAATCAATCTTGCATTCACCAGTAAATGCATGACAAAAGAGGATCCTTCAAAAAATCTCTCACCATGGAACAAGGAAGAAGAAGCATGTGTGATACTACAACAGAGAAGACTCATAGATTCTCTTCTTCGAAATGAAGGACTAGTCAACAATGATCTCAAGGAGGAAATCTCTCTGCTAAATACAAAACTCACAGAGATTGCTCTATCAATAAAAATTTAGAGCAACTGTCCAAAATCATCAAGGAAGCAGAGAAAGAAGCACATGTCGAACCACATGTCCCACCATTCTGATCAGAACCAAAGATCAACTGAAGACAAGATTCAATCTAAAAGGAGAAAGAAGGTTTGTCATCACTGTGGGAAAGAAGGACACATAAGGACTTTTTGCTTTGAGTTATATGGCTTCCCCAGGTTTCATGAACAATTTTGGAACAGACACACAGCTAGAAGACAAGCAAAGAACTCCCTAAGCAAGCTTACTTGTCTAATAGCTCATACACCACTCAGAGTAACCTCCAAAGATGATTGGTACTTTGATAGTGGATGTTCAAAGCACATGACTGGAGAAAAAGCCTATCTTCAAGAAATAAAAAATTATTCCAACAGCTATGTTACTTTCGGGGATGGAGCTAAAGGAAAAATAAAGGGGATATGAAAGCTGAATGGACCTGAATTACCAAGCCTTGATAATGTTCTCCTGGTAGAAGGACTTACAGCTAACTTAATAAACATAAGTCAACTATGTGACCAAGGACTAAGAGTCAGCTTCAACAACTCTGAATGTATTGTGACCAACAAAGATCAAGAAGTTATGAAAGGGTCAAGGTCCAAGGATAACTGTTATCTATGGCAGTCTCAACACAAGAGTCAGAACATCTCATGCATGATAACTAAGGAAGATGAGACTAAACTATGACATCAAAAGTTGGGACATCTCAATCTCAAAAGTATGAGAAAACTCATCATAGAAGAAGCAGTCAGAGGATTGCTTAAACTCAAGATAGAGGAAGGCAAAATATGTGGAGAGTGCCAGATTGGGAGGCAAACCAAGATGTCACACAAGAAGGTTCGACATACGGTCACCATAAGAAACCTAGAGCTGCTTCATATGGATCTTATGGGACCTATGCAAGTTGAAAGCTTGAATGGTAAAAGATATGTTATAGTATGCGTGGATGACTACTCAAGATACACATGGGTCAGATTTATCAGAGAAAAATCTGAAGCTTTTGATGTGTTCAAGGAGCTGTGCTATCTCATTGAGAAAGAATTTGGTAATCAGAATAAGAAGTGATCATGGGAAAGAATTTGAAAACTCAAAATTTTTAGAATTCTGTGCTACCAAGGGCATTGAACAAGAGTTCTCAGCTCCTATCACACCACAACAAAATGGAGTGGAGGAAAGGAAAAATAGGACCTTGCAAGAATGCACTAGAGCCATGCTACACGCCCAAAAACTACCTTATCACTTATGGGCTGAAGCTATGCACACAGCATGTCACATACACAACAGGGTGACTTTAAGAAAAGGGACAAAAGCAACCCAATATGCACTATAGAAAGGAAGAAAATCAACATTCAAGTACTTCTATGTATTTGGTACTGTGTGCTATGTCCTAGTTTGTAACATCCCCGAAATTCTAAATCACTTAGTTAATTTTAATTAGAAATTATCTATTAAAATTAGAATTAATTGGAGGGGTTTGAATTAATTTAAATGTGAGGATTCGGTGAATTAGGTGTAATTTGGATTTTTAATTAAATCTAAACTACACACAAAAACCTTAATCACACACTTGTGAATTAATCAAACAAGAGATTCAATTTTCCCTCCTATTCTCTCCTTCCCTCGTGCTCCCTCTCTCATTCTTGTATGAGTCACAAAACCACTCAAACTCTTACTCATGTGAGTCACCCTATGACTCACTCCTCATTGCATGGTAAATCAACACCTCACAACTCTACCACTCTAAACCAATTATATGACATGCAAACATTTCTATTTCCACATAATCCCATTTCAGCAACTGAACCCTCTCATCTCCTCTCCATCACATGAATTCAACCACAACAATGACAAATTCCAACCCCTTAAATTTTACATAACACTAAGATTGTTACATGATATCTACCCATCTCTTAAACAACACTATACATCAAGAATGTCATCTGTGATTATTCAGAATAGAGAAACAAATCAGAGCTACCATCCCTCCATTCTCCAAGCCCTCATCTTTCTCATATTTTAAACCCAATCTCCATGAACTCTTAAGCTTTTCCCTTTTAATCCAATCCCTCAAATCTTAACCCCATACTTGGAATCCTTGTTGCATGTGTCTTCATCTTCAAAATACGAGTCTTGCAGCATTGGGAATGTTTTGGGTGCTGTGGGAAGGTGAAATTTTGGAAAAATGCAGCTGGAATGCGTGGTTGATGTTGCTGAAACTGAGCAACTCGCCATGGCAAGCTGTTCTACTCGCCAAGGCGAGTTGGACAGGATCTATGGTTGCTTCTCAGCTCAATTTCTTCGTGTTCTGGCCTTTTGGTGAGCTTCAATCGTTCCTTTCGCCCTCTGTCAAGCTGAGTTCGTGCCAATAGTATACATCAGAGTTGTTTCCACTCCAAACCCTTGAACAAGATTAGGTAAATGCAAATCTTGTCCTTTGTTTGATTCCAAAATTCATGCTTTTCTTTCTAATCACAATCGGGACTGTCTTGCATGATGAATGTGCTGAGTCCTGGGTGCTGCAAGTGATACCTTCATAACCAAGCAAACTAGGAAGTACATCATCCTTCAAATCTTAATTCTGTCAAATGGATTCGTGGGTGTAGCTGAGGAAGTTGTAGCTGTGTAGAGCCTAAGAAGCGAGTTAAAGCTTCTATTATCAGGTGGGTTTTTAGTTAGTTAGTTTAGATTCCCAAATTATGTAATCTTGCATGTTCACTTAGGAAATTAGGGATTAATTGTGTGAGGAGAATTAAACCCCAAGTTCTCTTCTATTCTGTCATATATTATATCTATTATGTGTTTGCACTGTTTTATTTGAGGATTGTAGGTTGTTCTTTTGAAAAATCTTTGAAAATTGTAAAACAGAGTATTTTCTGCACTAGCTCTCCATAGCGAGCTACTGGCGAGTCTTCATGGCGAGTGAACAACTTCTGGGCTGATGAAACTCGCCATGGCGAGCATTTGCTCGCCTAGCGAGTTGATTTAGGCCAGACCTTGTTAGTTCGCCATGGCGAGTTGGTGACTCGCTGTAGCGAGCAATGTGCAGATTGACCTTTTATCTTCAACTTCTGAAAATTCAACACTCGTTTTATATCCTCGGATAATTCTGATATTTTGCAGACTACATAATTAATATAATGTGGTACAGGAAGTCAAACACAATTGGAATCTTAGGGAATAACGTAGGGAATTTAGAATTATGTATGCTCCCCGGGCTTTGGGAAATTATGGTAGCATGTAATTAATTTAGAATCAGTCAATTACGCATGTGATTATATTATCACGTGTGGACTTCGTTTTAGATGTTCCATTAGTAAAAACTTTGTGAGCTGCACGCCGGAACGCTTTCTGTTCGCGGACAAGGCAGGCCTCTGAGACGTGCTCACCTCAGAGTGCTTGCGGTTTAAAATCAACAAGATTAATCAGTGTTACACCTTTATTTATTTATGCTTATGACAATATGATATGAAATATGATACGACTGATTAGGTGCCCCAACTTAATAGCCTTTAGGAGGGTAGTAGAACTCACTGGGACGAAGTGACTGTCTCACCCCACTCCCTTTTCGATATAGGTAAGTCAGGTTATTCCAGGAGCAGGAACCAGGTTGGATCTGACGATTGGAGCCATGCTTGGATTGTCAGCTTTGAAGACTTAGTCTTCATTCTTGCTTTTATTTAGCTTGCCATTCTCTGTAGTTTCGTTTCCGCTGTTTGTATAGAATATTCATTATTTCTTAATGATATTGTATTATTCAACAATATTTCTTTTAATTAATGTACTCAGATTCCAGTTTTTAATGTTTCGACTAAATATTCTAGATAATTTAGTTGGGGTGTTACATAGTTGATCGAGAGTAGAGAAGAAAATGGGATCCCAAAAGTGATGAAGGCATCTTTATGGGATATTCAGCAAACAGTAGAGCATACAGAGTATACAACAAACGCACCAAGACAATCATAAAATCCATCAATGTTGTGTTCAATGATACTCCTGAAGAACCACTCACTGTAGAAGAAGAAGACGAAGATGACTCTTCTCAGCCATTAAGTGATCAACCAAATGTCCCGGACATCGTGCCAGACAGTCCAACAACTGAGCCAAGTACTATATCTCCTAGGTTCAAGGGATCATCCACAAGACTTCTGAAGATGCATCCTGTTGATAACATTATAGGAAATCCAAATGAAGGAGTCATCACCAGATCCAGAGATCAAATTGCTAACTCATGCTTCATATCCTCAATTAAACCTAAGAATATCAAAGAGGCACTGAGTGATGAGTTCTGGATCAATGCCACACAAGAAGAATTGGAACAATTCACAAGGAATCAAGTGTGGGAGCTAGTTCCAAGACCTGAAGAAATCAATGTGATATGAACCAAATGGGTGTTCAAGAACAAGTCAGATGAGAATGGTACTGTTACAAGAAACAAAGCTCGTCTAGTTGTTCAAGGGTACACACAAGTAGAAGTGGTGGACTTTGATGAAACATTCGCACCAGTTGCTAGGCTTGAATCTATAAGACTGCTACTAAGCATCTCGTGCACAATGAGGTTCAAACTTCATTAGATGGATGTTAATTAAAGTACATTTCTAAATGGATACCTACATGAAGAAGTCTATGTAGAGCAACCAAAAGGATTTGTAGACTCCAGCTTCCCTGAACATGTTTACAAACTGAAGAAGGCTCTATATGGATTAAAACAGGCACCAAGGGCATGGTACGAAAGATCGACTGTGTTTTTGATCAACAATGGGTACGTCAGAGGAGGTATAGATCAGACACTGTTTGTGAAGAAGAATCTAAAAGAGATTATGATCGCCCAAATTTATGTGGATGATATAGTCTTTGGAGGCACGTCAGACCAGATGGTGGAACAATTTGTTCGACATATGAAGTCTGAGTTTGAGATGAGTCTTGTAGGAGAACTAACCTACTTTCTTGGCCTTCAAGTCCAACAGTCAGAAGATACTGTCTTCATATCACAAAGCAAATATGCTAAAAGCAATGTGAAGAAGTTTGGACTCGAGAGTGCCACACACAAAAGAACTCCAGCTGCTGCTCACATCAAATTGAGTAAAGATGAGAATGGAGTTGATGTAGATCAACCTCTCTACAGAAGTATGATAGGGAGTCTTCTATACCTAACTGCAAGCAGACCAAACATAACCTTTGCAGTAGGACTATGTGCTCGATATCAAGCAAATCCTAAGACTAGTCATCTAATACAAGTGAAGAGAATCATCAAATATGTCAGTGGTACTTGTAATTATGGAATGCTCTACTCATACAATGCAAGTCCTACTCTTATTGGATATTGCGATGCAGATTGGGCTGGAAGTGCTGATGACAGAAAAAGCACCTCAGGAGGATGCTTCTTCCTTGGTGATAATCTCATCTCATGGTTCAGTAAGAAGCAAAACTGTGTGTCACTATCCACTGCTGAAGCTGAATACATAGCTGCAGGAAGTGCCTGTTCACATTTACTCTGGATGAAGCAAATTTTGACAGAATACAATGTCCAACAAGATGTAATGACATTATTCTGCGACAACCTCAGTGCCATCAACATATCAAAAAATCATGTTCAACACAGCAGAACAAAGCACATTGATATTCGGCATCACTTCATCAGAGAACTTGTTGAAAAGAAAGTGGTTACTCTAGAACACATAGCCACAGAAGACCAACTAGCAGATATCTTCACAAAACCTCTTGATGCAGTCCGATTTGAACAATTAAGGAGTGCATTAGGCGTCTGCATTCATGAAGGTCTGTAGATCACTACAGACCAAAAATGGCGTGCAACCATCAGAAGATCTCACGCATGCCTCCAGCACGAGACAGAAACAAGACAACAATCCAACAGTACCTGTCTCCTGTAAGTTTTGTGGTCTACCAAATGTCCTAGACATTGGAGACTTTGACTTCCGGCACTCAGAAATAGTGCACTTTTGTATGCTTTTCTTTAAATCAATGAAATATTTTCCTTTAACCTTTGACAAATTATGGTAAAAAGGGGGAGTAATAATTGATGATAAGATAAGCTCTTTGGCAAGTAGAACCATTCTCTTGCTTTACGGATGAATAATGGCAAGCTTTAAAAAAAAATAAAAAACTAAAAAGCTATGCTAAAACAAGTGTGTCCAGAGCATAATTAAATGCTAAAATTGAACCTCTAAGAAGTCTAGTGAGTCTTGATCACTCTGATTAAGTACTTTTCGCTGCAACTCAAGACTTTGGTTCACTAAGTCACTATGTATCTCATCCCTGGACTTAGAAAATTCATTGTAATGGATCATATGAAGACAAGACTAAGACTGTCTCATACTAGAAAAGGTTCATCACACATTCAAGATTGAAGAAGTCTTGAAAATTGAAGACACACAAGATTCTGAAGATCAAAGACCTTGAAGACCTGAAGATCTCAGAACAGAAGAATGCATCAACAGAGATCAATTTGAAGATTGAAGAATTTGAAGATTGAAGACTGAAGAGTGCACATTCAACAAAGTGGTTTGTGGTTGTTTTAGCCATAATTTGCCAAAGGGGGAGATTGTAGTTCTTTTGAGATTGGTTGCATCATAAGGCTAAAACAACTTGGTCAGAGTGACTTAACTGAAGCACCAATGCTAAAGTAATTAAGTCTAAACCACTTGTGCATATTGAAGATGTGCAGATGCAACACGTTGAACAAGATGTCTTAGACATCTTGTCACTGGGTTCATAGCATGTTTAGGCAACATGTCGAACAAGATGTCCCAAGACATGTGGGTAGGACATCTTGACCCAGTTCAGCTTAAAAGATAATGCTTATCCATTAAGCACGCGTGTTTGTTCAAATTTGGATAAGGCGCGAATCTTTTAGTAACAAGCTGAGATTAAGATTAATGACAAAGTTTGTTATTAATCCTATGTGTTAGATACGATCGGAATCGTATTTAATTAGTGGATAGAGATTAATTCTTTATCTTGTGGAGTTTGTTTTAAAACTAATTCTTATTGTTGTGCATCTGAAAGATTGAAGATTATCTGAAGACTTGCACGCCTATATAAAGGAATCAACATAGAGCTTAAAACTCAACCCACAATAACTGAAGATTGTGAGTCCAAAGCTTTGTGCCCACTGTGCAAAGCATTAGTAGCTGTAGCGGCTGGAAAAATTCTTCAGATTTTTCGTAACAATGAAGTCGCCATCGATGTTTAATTATCCCAAGAGAGGGAAAGGAAAATACCGCTAAAACCTTTGGTTAGCATGGTTAAAGAACCATGGCGGGTTTGGGAGTTGGTTGTGCGAGAGGAAGGTATTAGCACCCCTCGCACCCATCGTACTCGATGGGAACCATTCAGAGGTTTTAAGGTTGGTTGCTTTTAGGTTTACTTAACTGCTCTAATTGTTGATTAACTGCTTATTAAATTCTACTCCGATTATTAATTAAAAAAAGGGTTTTTATTTATTGAGTTTAACGGTTGTAGGAGCCCGCTCCTACGTATTCCCGGCTGCAATAGGAAACTCAAAACTCTGGTAGTTCTGGTAAAAAAGACTTGTGTGTTTGTTGTTTTTAGCGGATAACGCTTAAGTCGCATTCCGCCGACATAACTGTGCTTGTATGCTCGCAAAAGGAGACTTAAGCGTAAGTATGTGTCGGAGGAATGGATAAAACATTATTCGTATTAAGAAAAAGGTTAATCAACCAATAGCGTTGAAGTCGCATTCCGCCGACACAACTGTGCTTGTATGCTCGCAATAGGAGACTTAAGCGTAAGTATGTGTCCGAGGAATGGATAAAACAGTATCAGGTTTTATTGAGAAAAAGAGTTTAAGTGAGTTGTATTGATTTTAGCGTTTTGAAGTGAGAGTAACCCAATCCACGGTCATACGTCAAGCGTCATGAATCACTCGGGGTCTGAATAGTCATACGTCACATCCGCCCTTTTTCACTTGTTTTTTATGAAAATATTATTTTAGTCTTTTATTATGAAAACGTAATCTAATCAGACCAAGCAAATAATGAGAAGAAGAGAAGAGAAAAGAGATCAACCACATCAATAAATGAGAATCATTACATAAATGCATAACCATGCAATAGTACATGAATGATATAAATGAATGAACATAGAACAATTTAAATGAACAAGTTAAGCAACGAACATTATATAAAGTAATTAATTAAATTAAAATGAACTCTAAAGAGAGCTAATCAAGATATCTTATAACATGAGACATGAATTAAGATGGTGGATTAGTGTTAAAACACAATTATTGATGCAAAAGAACCCATACAATTAAGCTAAAAAGCCTTAAGTTCAAATAGTCACTTATACATCCAACAACTTAATTAAGAATCACTTATGAAAATAAGTTCAAAAATTTGGGAAAAAGTTGTATACAATAGCTACTGTATTTAAATCAATCTTGTGCAAAAATTTGGATCAAATAAGCTAAAGAACTTTTTGAAATCACAAATAAGCACTTATTGTCAAAACAACTTAATGGCATAATCACTTATCAAAATAAGTTTTAAAAATTTGGAAATTGGTTGTATACAGTAAATACGGTATTTAAATCAATGTTGTGTAAAAATTAGGGTCAAATAAGCTAAAGAGCTTTTTGAAACCCTAAATAAGCACTTATTGTCAAAACCACTTAATGGCATAATCACTTATCAAAATAAGTTTTAAAAATTTGGAAATTTTTATATACAGTGAATACTGTATTTAAATTAATATTGTGTAAAAATTAGGGTCAAATAAGCTAAAGAGCTTTTTGAAACCCTAAATAAGCACTTATGATTAAAATCACTTAATTGAATAATCACTTATTAAAATAAGTTTTAAAAATTTGAAAATTGGTTGTATACAGTAAATACTGTATTTAAATCAATGTTGTGTAAAAATTAGGGTCAAATAAGCTAAAGAGCTTTTTGAAACCCTAAATAAGCACTTATGATTAAAATCACTTAATTGAATAATCACTTATTAAAATAAGTTTTAAAAATTTGAAAATTGGTTGTATACAGTAAATACTGTATTTAAATCAATGTTGTGTAAAAATTAGGGTCAAATAAGCTAAAGAGCTTTTTGAAACCCTAAATAAGCACTTATGATTAAAATCACTTAATTGAGTAATCACTTATCAAAATAAGTTTTAAAAAAATTGAAAATCCTTTACTACAGTAACCACTGTAATATCAATCCATATTGTGCAAGTGTTGAGATCAAATAAGCTAAAAAGCTCTTTGGAATCATCAATAAGCACTTATTTACATTAGGGTTTAAAGCAAATTAATCAAAAATAATTACTTGAATAAGCTAAAAAAAATTCACAAATGAAGTTAACAATATATAAGCATAAACAGTGACCTAATAAACTTAAAATAAGCTATAAGTCACATAAGTGCTTTTGCAAATAAGCTAAAATTAATTAAAAATCACAATCAGAGGGGGGGTGCATTTCATGAAGGCACAGTAAAAAGAGGGGGTGCAGAAAGTACCTGAATCTGGGCCCAAGAGCCCAATCAACAATCCTGTGTGTCACAGGAGAAGGAGACTATGGTGGACGCGCGCGTCTTTGAACGTTGGATGAGATCTGACGCGTGGGATTTGAACTGAGTCAGAAGAGGATCCAGTGCGTGCAGGAAAGGGAGTCCATGGTGGAACGCGTGTTCAGGGACCGTCTGATCTGCTCATTAAACGATCTAACGCTTGCGATCAAGAAAGAGGATCCAACGGACGCGTTATGTTTAAACGATCCAACGCTCCATGTGTAATCTGGGCTCGTGAGGGACCATGATGCATCTTCTTCTTCTCCACGACAACAAGACGGCGCCGGCGACGGGTAAGCTTCACCGGAGCTTCAAAACTCCTCCAAAAACGGCAAGTGGGTATATGGTTTTGCTCGGAATTTTACGTAGATCATGAATCTACTCTTGGTTTCCTCAATAAGCGCCTCAGTTGTGAATAAAAACGTGAAAAAGTTTAAAGAAAAAAAAGGGAAAACACGATTTGAGCAAGATTAAGCACGACTAAAGATTGGAAAAGGTTCCTAGTGTGATTTGATGATGAATGGTGTTGAAAAACGACTGAAACAATGACTGGAAGCTCGTATTCAATTCTCACATTTTTTATGGTTTTTTGAGGTTTTGATTCTCTCAAATTATGGGTTAGAGCTTGTGTTTTATGGCTGTTTCTTGCTACTGGAAGTGTTTGTAAGCTTATTTGATGAAGAAATTGAAGTTTGAAGGTGGTTTTAATGGATTTCGAATTTTTGAGAAAAGAGAGAAAAAGTTTGAGTTTTTGGATGATTTTTCTGATCTGATGATTGTAGCTGCGCAGCTCTCAATGATTAGAGGTTTGTATATGATGGAATTTAGGTCAGAATCAATGAGGAATAAGGGTAGAAAGGACATAGTACAAAATGAATGATTTTTTTTATTTTTCTAAAATGGTTAAATGTGGAAAATGGTTGTACTATGATGAGGTGTTTATTAGGAAGGTTCTAGATAGTTTAATGATAAGGATGATGATGTGTTTTCTTAGTGATTGAAATATTCTTAGGAATTTTCTTAGATTTTTTTGAGATAAAAAGAAAGGGTTAAATATACATAAAATAATAATAAAAATAAATAGTAAATAAAATGAACATGCATGATGATGAATGATGATTTTGGTTTTAATTTTATTATGAGAATGATGTTGATTAGAATGAGAAATAATGAAGAAGAAATGTTACTTGTTCATGAAGTAATCTAAAAAGAAATGAGAAAGAAAATGCAAATAAAAAGAAATTTCATGAATAATTAAATAATTTATGAAAAATAATTAAATAAACCAAAGAAAATATTTCTAGGAATTTTTGTGAAGAAATTATGCATTTTTATGGATTTTTATTGATTTTATGCAAAAAATGTGAAATAAACCTAAATTTATTAATTAAAGGGTAAAATGGGAATAAAAAATATGGGGCAAAATTAGGGTATGACAGCTGCTCCTATTTAATTATCTTAGACCACATGAGTGTGAAGGACATAAGTCTTCATATCTCGTGGTAAAAGGTAATTAAATACGAAATGCCCTAATTTTGCACTGATGCTTATGAGAGATAAGGATTGAGTGTACCCGTTTATCACTCCTTTCGAAGGAACTCAGTGGTAATAGAATTATCGCCCAAATCAGGTGCTTAGATTCTACGAGATAAGTCGTCGCCTAAATAGGTGCTTGGACCAAAAGGATGAACCGTCGCCTAAATAGGTGCTTGGATTCATAAAGATAAGTCGTCTCCTCAATAGGTGCTTGGACTGAAGAGAAATCGTCGCCTAAATTGTAACGCCCCAACTAAATTCTCTAGAATATTTAGTCGGAACATTAAAACTGGAATCTGAGTACATTAAATTATACAAGAAATAACCGAATAATATATTATCATTAAGATAATAAGAGAATATTTGATACAGACAGCGGAAAGAACTATAATAAGATAACAAGCTAAATAAAAGCAAGAATGAAGACTAAGTCTTCATCGCTGACAATCCAAGCACAACTCCAATCGTCAGGTCCAACCTGGTCCCTGCTCCGAAAATAACCTGTCTTACCTATATCGAAAAGGGAGTGGGGTGAGACAGTCACTTCGTCCCAGTGAATTCTACTACCCTCCTAAATGGCAACTATGCCGGGGCACCTAAGCAGTCATATCATATATATTTCTTAACATAGTAACATAAAACATAATATAAGGTGTGTCACAGATTATTAGTCTTGTTGATTTTAACCGCAAGGCACACTGAGGTGAGCATCTCTCAGAGGCCCGCCTTGTCCGCTGAACACGACGTGTTTCCGGCATACAGCTCACAAAGTATTCTCTGATGGAAGCTTCCGACGGAAGTCCATAAGCGATATCATAATCGCACATAATTCGACTGATGCTAAGTAAATTCATAAACTACCATAATTATCCCAAACCCGGGGAGCATGCAAATCTTAAATTCTAAGTTATACCCTAAGGTTCATATTGTGCTTGACCTTCTGTTAAATATTAATTAAATTGTATATCTGCAAGTTATCTATCTCGGCGATGATATAAAACGAGTGTCTTTAAAATAATTTAGAAAAGAAGTATAGGTATTTCTGCACGTAGCTCGCTACGACGAGTTACCTAGCTCGCCATGGCGAACTGCAGGTCCTGGCCTAACTCAACTCGCTAGGCGAGCAGTTGCTCGCCACGGCGAGTTTCATCAGCCCAGAACTTGGATGCTCGCCATGAACACTTGCTAGCAACTCGCTATGGCGAGTTCATGCAGAAAGTGCCCTGTTTTACGAAAATCATCAATTTTAAAAAGTTACACATACAATCAACTTCTGAGATAGTGCAGATACGTAAAATAATTAATATAGAACACAATAGAAGAGAATTTGGGATCTAATTCTCCTCACACAATAAATTCCTAAATTTTCCTAAGTTAACATGCAAATATTTAATTTGGGGAAAATTAACTAAACTAGCCTAAGAACCCACCTGGAATTGAGATTAACTCAGAAGCTTTTAGGAAAACTACTCCACAGACAAACATTGACTCGAAAGCTACATCCAAAGAAAATTCTGCACTCTATCCCTGACTTCAAACGTGTCTCCAGAACTCGTTACTGCGTTAGAATTCACGAAATTGGTCTCCAAACGATCGGAATTGAGTTAGCTAACTAGAAAAAAAAAGAATCGACGCAAACGGAGTTGTGAGGAGAGAGCATTTACTGATTTATTGCAGCCCTGTTCAACACACTTCCTGATTCGAACCCCCAACTTTAAAAATTCACCAAAAATTAATTTCTCAACGAAAATGCGTGAATCCAACGCCAAAGTGAGCGTAATCAAGTTAGCTAACTACAGGAACAAGAATCGTTCGAATCCGACTTACAGAGAGGAAACGGTTGTAGTTTGATTGTAGCTCTGTCCAGAACACGGGTTACATAGTTATTGGGTTTCTTGATGAATTTGAGGAAGAGGAAAGGGGGTTTCAACCAAGTTTGCATGCAGTGATTCTCTGTAGGAGAGACTTGTAGTGTAGAGTTTGTAAGAACATGGATAACATGGGTATTGGATTGAATGAGATGTGGAGCTTAATGTTGTTGTTGTTGTTTCGGTGAAGAGAAGAGAAAGAGAGAGCTTTGATGTTTCAAGGCTTCTGAAGTTTGTGAATAATGAGAGTGAATGAGAATGAATGAGATGTAAGCTTCTTATTTCCCTTGATGCTTTGCATGCAATACAATTGGATAGAAATTGGTGTGGTGTTGAGTTGAATGTCTTGCTCGTGAGAGGGAGAGAATTGAGAGTAATTTCTTATGCTCAATTTTTGTTTGCTGAGTTATGAGAAAACACTAAGTCACAAAGCTACATATGAGTGGTTGCATGCATTTCTAGTGGTTGGAATTATGGTGGAGAGGTGAGTCACTAGAGAGAGTTTGAGAGTGAGGGAAAGCTTGACATGCATTCCTAGTTTAGTAACATAGGGTAGTGATGTGTTAGCATGGTGGAAAAGTGTAATGAGTCATGAGAGAAAAATGAGTGAGTCACAAGGGTGAGGTGTTTCTATGAGAGGAAAAGACTTGAAGAATGAAGGGAATTTGATTTCTTAGAATTAATTAATTTACAAGCCTATGAGATATTGTGTTAGTGTTTTTGATTAGGTTCAATTTGAACTTCTAATCTTACACATAATTCACTTAACTCTCAAGACTTAATTTAATTAATCACCTCTAATTAATTCTAATTTATTAGACAAGGTTCTAATAAAATTAATTAGGTAATTGAAAGAGTGAGATGTTACAATCTACCCCCCTTAAAGAAATTTCGTCCTCGAAATTAAGAAATTTATCTTTAGGAAGGATAGAGACATCTTTTCCCCGTGTCAGATTCCCGTTTCCGAGCGAGTTAGTCGTCATGGGACTGAGCCCATCCGACTTGGATTATTAGAATTCTCTTGTTTCCGAAGGGTCTTGACTTCGCAATCAACTATATGAACTGGATTTGGCTGATAAGTTAAATCTGGCTGGTAACTAATTTGTTCAGTCTCTAAAGGCTGATAAAGATCAGGAATGAATTTTCCGAAGTTGCGACACATGAAACACGTCGTGTAACCCAGACCTGAAAGAAGATAGAGCTAACTGATAGGTTATTGAACCGACGCGTTGAAGGATCTGATAAGGTCTTATACACTTCGGACAAAATTTCTTTGTTTTGAAAACACCTCGTAGTTCTAACTTGGGTGTTAATCTCAAGAATACTTAATTACATTTATTCCTTGGAATAAAACTTTCCTCTCCAACGAGTTATTCGTCCAAATTTGATCATCTACTATATTTTCGTCTGATCTCGCGCTGCGCACTCTGATCCGACTACTTATAGTCATCCCCTTTTCAACTGCGTCATCATGGCCTTACTCCAAATTCATCTAGCACGGTGACGCACCGTCTCTTCTTTTCCAATTGACTTCTACCATTACTACGTCTTTCATTGAATAATCCCACAAAGTAACACTTGTTTTACTTTATGAAAGTAGGTATGTGACGGCATTCTCAATACTCTACTACGGTCCAACCTGTTCGCGATGCCTTAGCATACCGTACTCATTATTATCTCACACTACAGTTCCACAGGTCGGTATCTGGCCTGGTTGTCGCTATATGAATAGCTGAATGGGATAAGTTTGGGTATTGATAATGACAATCCAAAATCTTTCTCTTCGAGGTTTTTCTCAATTCCGAACGTTACAGCTCGCGACACGTCACACGTACCACTATCCCGTTCATGTCGTTTAAAATACTTCAGGATAGATCGAAATATAAAACGAGTGAAGAACGCTTAAGCACTATAGATCCTTTCGCCAATGAGTTAGACTTATCTGCAACCGATTCCATAGTACTACAGAATTTTCCACCTACTACTTCAATCCATCCTAGCACAACACTGTGGTCGAGTAGTACATTCAACATGTCAAGAACTGAGGTTCGAATTCTTCCTTCAATGATATGGTTAGGTTGGCTGGATAATTCACTAATAGGTTGACATGAAAGAATCTGGCTAAAGTAATTGGATTCTAATGATGGTTGACTGGGTACGGAAGATTTGCACACTCAACACAGAGAATGGCTTCGAATCGCTTATTCACCATAATCGACGTGTCAGCGTATGAATTGGATTCGCAACAAGGAAACTCTTATACCCTACACGAAGAATTTGATTGATGATGATCTGAATCCATCCTTGATAATGTTAAGAGAAACTGAATCAGTTGGTAGAGAATGAAATGGTTCAAATTCGATTTCAGAGAATAGTTCTGATGAGATATCTAGATACTAATACTTCTACTAGCTCCTATTTCTATGCAACTGGAAAGATTTGAAAACTAACTGGAATTTAGCTGATAAGACTCCGAGTGATAATTACGTCTAACAGATGATAGAGCACGAGAAGGAATTATCTGTCCGAGACATATTCAGACAGCCTAGGGAGTGAACCCGTTCTATGTTCCCATGTCTAATGGATACCCAATCCAGTATGATTTGGTTCGAAGAACTTAGCTTATCGAAGTTCCGAAAGAATGGTCATGAATTCGGAATTTTGACTTCTATTGGTTCCAGCTCAAAACAAAGTATTGAGGGAACTCTTAAAGGAAATCTGACTAACTCTAACAGATTCCTAACTCAAAGGTCTGAACAGTTACAAGTGCTGAGTGGTTGGTAAAGGATAAATTCAACTTAGTTATTTTCGATACGAGGGAACTCACATAGGTAATCAATGATTGATCTAGATGGCTGAAGGCGCTAATGATAGCTTATGAGTTACTAATCTTATTGAGGCTTGAATGCTAGTGATACGACACTAAGGTTGATTTCAAGAGACTGACTGCTTATAGTAACGAGTTCCTATTAGTAATGTACTAGATGATAACATAGTGGCTGGCGTTTAAGGAAATTAATGACACGGGTGGTTCGACTGGATTCCTTTCACAAGGTATCTACCTATGTCACGACATTAAGCTGCTAATGTAGTAGATGTATGATAGTGTTAAGTAAACTACCGGTAACTAAGTATGGTCGAGAACGTTTCTACTTGTCATTTCAGATGAGGTTGCCCTCCAAGTGATTTGGTAGGATCTCTGGTATAGTACTTAGGCTGAGACTATATTACTAGACCTATAATAATTTCCTAAGTGGCAACAGGACAGACCGAAAGGTAAGAAGGTGTTGAATCGAAGGCAGTCTAATTCAACTATTTCCTATATGCTTGGTTGAGTATTTAATGGCACTAAGTTATTAGTTCAAGATAATGGAGTAACTACACCTAATAAGTCTATATGATAAAAGTTTAGAAGATGAAATTCTTAACTGTTGCATCTAATACTGCTCAACCTCTAATGATAAAGTACAACTATTGGTTGTTACTTACAAGGGCTAATTCGGTTAATTCTTGTTTCTACTGCTCACGAATGATGCCTTATGAATTAAGTCAGGTATCTACATGGTGTTGAAGAAAATAATTCCTAATTGTTACTCTAATCAAAATTGGTCTCTAATAGTTTGCTGAGTTAACTGACCTAAGCTGGTATCGAAAAAGAAATCCTATTTATTATGCTAAACAGATCCTGGCTTCTCGCGGTATGGTAAGAATACAAGTTACGATGTTGAAATGCTAAATTATTCTTAGGGAGGCATTAAGAGTTGGCTTCCTATAGGATAATCTATTGGAAGGTTCTCAGATAAGGGTTGTTATGGGTGAATATTCCAACTTGGTTTCTCTAGTATGGTATTGAACAGATCTAACATCACTGGTGAATCTCACGGCTGACAAGTAAGGTTAAGTATTTAGGAAGAGTTATGATTTACTGAAAGTTGAATCTTACTTAACTTACGTGTTTCTTATAAACATGTTCGCCAGATGGTATGGTTACTCTCAAGTCCGGAGAATTTACCTAACACACGGTGTCAGTTGGATACTATAACGACCTACACACCTACGTGCTCCCATGAAAAATTCTACTTTGAGCGATTAGTACTTCCATCAACTGTTCTTACTCTCTATAATCTTAACAACTGCTTCCTTACAATCTCCAGAATTTCCTACTACTATTGGTCTTAATCCATGTAATCCATCTTAATTCTTGGTATACTCGTTGGCGTTGCACCACTTACTCCTTCAGTCCTAACTAATTCAGCTCTAACTTTCGGTTAGAGAGAATTCTCGCCAACAATTGCTTCTGAACTGCATCTCCACTACGATCTTCTTACTTAACCACCGTGGTCCACTTCGGTCCTCAACCGTAATACCCTGCCTACCATGCACAATACTGAGTTGATCAGACGCAGCACGCGATGGTTTCAGCGTAAACAGTCCAGACTCCAAAGGGTCCGTACTACTAAGAGAGGGATTGTAATGACTCATGGCAAGGTCAGATACTGGATCGACCTGCTCTGATACCAATTGTAACGCCCCAACTAAATTGTCTAGAATATTTAGTCGGAACATTAAACCTGGAATCTGAGTACATTAAATTATACAAGAAATAACCGAATAATATATTATCATTAAGATAATAAGAGAATATTTGATACAGACAGCGGAAAGAACTATAATAAGATAACAAGCTAAATAAAAGCAAGAATGAAGACTAAGTCTTCATCGCTGACAATCCAAGCACAACTCCAATCGTCAGGTCCAACCTGGTCCCTGCTCCGAAAATAACCTGTCTTACCTATATCGAAAAGGGAGTGGGGTGAGACAGTCACTTCGTCCCAGTGAATTCTACTACCCTCCTAAATGGCAACTATGCCGGGGCACCTAAGCAGTCATATCATATATATTTCTTAACATAGTAACATAAAACATAATATAAGGTGTGTCACAGATTATTAGTCTTGTTGATTTTAACCGCAAGGCACACTGAGGTGAGCATCTCTCAGAGGCCCGCCTTGTCCGCTGAACACGACGTGTTTCCGGCATACAGCTCACAAAGTATTCTCTGATGGAAGCTTCCGACGGAAGTCCATAAGCGATATCATAATCGCACATAATTCGACTGATGCTAAGTAAATTCATAAACTACCATAATTATCCCAAACCCGGGGAGCATGCAAATCTTAAATTCTAAGTTATACCCTAAGGTTCATATTGTGCTTGACCTTCTGTTAAATATTAATTAAATTGTATATCTGCAAGTTATCTATCTCGGCGATGATATAAAACGAGTGTCTTTAAAATAATTTAGAAAAGAAGTATAGGTATTTCTGCACGTAGCTCGCTACGACGAGTTACCTAGCTCGCCATGGCGAACTGCAGGTCCTGGCCTAACTCAACTCGCTAGGCGAGCAGTTGCTCGCCACGGCGAGTTTCATCAGCCCAGAACTTGGATGCTCGCCATGAACACTTGCTAGCAACTCGCTATGGCGAGTTCATGCAGAAAGTGCCCTGTTTTACGAAAATCATCAATTTTAAAAAGTTACACATACAATCAACTTCTGAGATAGTGCAGATACGTAAAATAATTAATATAGAACACAATAGAAGAGAATTTGAGATCTAATTCTCCTCACACAATAAATTCCTAAATTTTCCTAAGTTAACATGCAAATATTTAATTTGGGGAAAATTAACTAAACTAGCCTAAGAACCCACCTGGAATTGAGATTAACTCAGAAGCTTTAAGGAAAACTACTCCACAGACAAACATTGACTCGAAAGCTACATCCAAAGAAAATTCTGCACTCTATCCCTGACTTCAAACGTGTCTCCAGAACTCGTTACTGCGTTAGAATTCACGAAATTGGTCTCCAAACGATCGGAATTGAGTTAGCTAACTAGAAAAAAAAAGAATCGACGCAAACGGAGTTGTGAGGAGAGAGCATTTACTGATTTATTGCAGCCCTGTTCAACACACTTCCTGATTCGAACCCCCAACTTTAAAAATTCACCAAAAATTAATTTCTCAACGAAAATGCGTGAATCCAACGCCAAAGTGAGCGTAATCAAGTTAGCTAACTACAGGAACAAGAATCGTTCGAATCCGACTTACAGAGAGGAAACGGTTGTAGTTTGATTGGAGCTCTGTCCAGAACATGGGTTACATAGTTATTGGGTTTCTTGATGAATTTGAGGAAGAGGAAAGGGGGTTTCAACCAAGTTTGCATGTAGTGATTCTATGTAGGAGAGGTTTGTAGTGTAGAGTTTGTAAGAACATGGATAACATGGGTATTGGATTGAATGAGATATGGAGCTTAATGTTGTTGTTGTTGTTTCGGTGAAGAGAAGAGAAAGAGAGAGCTTTGATGTTTCAAGGCTTCTGAAGTTTGTGAATAATGAGAGTGAATGAGATGTAAGCTTCTTATTTCCCTTGATGCTTTGCATGCAATACAATTGGATAGAAATTGGTGTGGTGTTGAGTTGAATGTCTTGCTTGTGAGAGGGAGAGAATTGAGAGTAAAGCTACATATGAGTGGTTGCATGCATTTCTAGTGGTTGGAATTATGGTGGAGAGGTGAGTCACTAGAGAGAGTTTGAGAGTGTGGGAAAGCTTGACATGCATTCCTAGTTTAGTAACATAGGGTGGTGATGTGTTAGCATGGTGGAAAAGTGTAATGAGTCATGAGAGAAAAATGAGTGAGTCACAAGGGTGAGGTGTTTCTATGAGAGGAAGAGACTTGAAGAATGGAGGGAATTTGATTTCTTAGAATTAATTAATTTACAAGCCTATGAGATATTGTGTTAGTGTTTTTGATTAGGTTCAATTTGAACTTCTAATCTTACACATAATTCACTTAACTCTCAAGACTTAATTTAATTAATCACCTCTAATTAATTCTAATTTATTAGACAAGGTTCTAATAAAATTAATTAGATAATTGAAAGAGTGGGATGTTACATAAATAGGTGCTTAGATTGAAGAGAAATCGTCGCCTAAATAGGTGCTTATATTTTAGAGCAAGTCAATTCTTCAACCGTGATTGACTTCAAACAGATTACCGCCCGATCCTGGACGTTGAACCTTGAAAGTATGTTGACTCCTATAATAGGTATCAACTGAAGAATGGACCATCGCCTGAGTAGGTGCTTAGATCCATAAAGTAAATCGTCGCCTAAATAGGTGCTTGGATTTATAAAGATAAGTCGTCGCCTCAATAGGTGCTTGGACTGAAGAGAAATCGTCGCCTAAATAGGTGCTTAGATTTTTTTATTTTTTTTTAGCATCATCAAGAGGAATTCTTCCAAAGACCTTGTTGAGGAAGAAATGTGGTTCCTTAAAAGGCATGCTGATAGTTTTCCAACCAACTCACTGGGGAAAATGGAATATCAATCAATCTGGTGACATGAGCTTCACCTGCCAACCTGATTAGAGAAATGTAAACACACTGCTTTTCGGTAACCAAATATTACATCCTTTCTAGGATGATTCTTTAAACCTGCTTTTATGAATGCATGTAATGGAATGCATGGTTGATGCATGTGCGGGACATGACTG
This sequence comes from Trifolium fragiferum, assembly GCA_954870985.1. Lineage (NCBI taxonomy): Eukaryota > Viridiplantae > Streptophyta > Magnoliopsida > Fabales > Fabaceae > Trifolium > Trifolium fragiferum. Next base: position 38,257,208 of record OX940790.1, on the reverse strand, counting down.
TATGTCTCAACATGGGTGTTAATGAACATGTTATTTTGATTGGGGTTTATCTTTTGTTGTTTGGTTACGAAACCATTGGATTTGTGGTACGGGGCATACCAGATGAATGAAATGACATGACTAATGCATGTTGACGATTTGCTAGAGTAAAATGACATGATTAACGCATGATGCTTATTTTCATGAATGAAATGAAAGGACCAATGCATGACAATTATTTATGCGATGATTCGCATATTGCATTAAGTGCCCCTATAGTGGGTATATTTTGTGGAAGGGCGATTTGATGTTGATCCCCGACACTTGTTCCGGACTTAATGATTGACGATGCTTGTCAGACTTTGCTTTAGTAGCTTGAAAGTTTAGGTGAGACCTGTTCCCTTGTATCCTGTCTGTAATACCCCACATTATTATCTAGAATATAATGCAAGATCTTATAAATAGTACTGAGTTCATTACAATTATATTATTCAGAATCATGCACACGCAGGTGCAGAGATACAGAACGGTAGAAACAACACAGCGGAAATCAAAACATAACACGAAAAGATAGTGAGAAAGCAAGAAACTAATAATGCAATCCTCCAACCAGCAGCAGCTACTCCACAACATTGCTTACCTATTCGACCTGCTTGCCTGAATCAAAAAGGGAGTGGGGTGAGACAGTCACTTCGTCTCAGTGAGTTCTACTACCCTCCTAAAGGCTATAAAGCCGGGGCACCTAATCAGTCATATCATAATCCATTTCATATCATAATTATCATAAGCATAATAAATAAATGTGTAACACAGAATTAGTCTTGTTGATTTTAAACCGCAAACACTCTGAGGTGAGCACGTCTCAGAGGCCTGCCTTGTCCGCGAACAGAAAGCGTTCCGGCATACAGCTCACAAAGTTTTCTAGTGGAACATCTAAAACGAAGTCCACAAGTGATATTATAATCACACTCATAATTGACTGATTTCTAAATTCATAACATGCTACCATTAATTCCCAAAACCCGGGGAGCATACAACATTTCTAAATTCCTATGTTAAAGCTCTAAGAGTTCAACTGTAATTGACCTCCTGTTCAACATCACATTAAATATATTACTGCAAAACAACTATCTATAACGAGGATATAAAATGAGTGTTCCAAATATTTTTGAAAATGGGAAAAAGGAGCCAATTCTGGGTTAGCTCGCTACGGCGAGTTACCAAGCTCACCATGGCGAACTTACAGGTCCTGGCCTAAACAACTCGCTAGGCGAGCCAGAGCTCGCCATGGCGAAGTTCTTCAGCCCAACACCCTCAGCTCGCCATGAAGGCTCGCTAGTAACTCGCTATGGCGCAACTTGCTATGGCGAGTTCATGCAGAAACAGCGCTGTTTTGCGAAAATCACCAAAATTTTATAAATTACACCTACAATCCTCATACAAGAAAGTGCAATAACATATATTAAGTGATATAGAACAGAATAGAGTGAAATTTGGGGATTAATTTCACTCACACAGTTATTCCTATGAATTTCCTAAGTTTGCATGCAATTTCATAATTTGGGAAAACTAACTAAATTAGCCTAAGAACCCACCTGGAATTGAAGCTTTACTTGCTCCTGGGCTCTTCTAAAACAGCTACTGCAAGCCTCCCTAGCAACCCACGAATAGAACTTGGATTTTGGAACTTTGACACTTTGGAAACACCCTTAAGCTTGAACTACGAATTTGAGTTGGTTTGATGGTTTGAAACACTGAGGTTGGGGTATTTATAGTTGATATTCTGGTGTAGGAACAGTGGAGATTTTGTACTGAGCTTCAATTGCATGTCCTATTATTGGTTGAATATAGAGATGATGGAACATTGTTGTTGTTTTGCAATTTCACATGGAAGAGATGAAATGAATCAGAGAGAATCTCTGTGATTTTTGTTACAGAAAGAGAATCTCTGTTGTACAGTGGATAGAGTATTGCATGTGAAGGAAAACTCCAACATCTTGTGTTAGAGTGAGGGGAAGGTTTTTGGGTTGCATGTTGTTGTTGTTTTTGCGTGAGAGAAGAGAGAATTGTAAGACTTGATGGCTTCAGATTTTTCTGAGATTAGGAGAGCTATGAGGGTCTTGCATGTTATGCCATAGGTAAGAGTGATTGTGAGGTGTTTAGCTAGGAGGGTTATGAGTCACTAATGAGGGAGAATTTGAATCTTTGGCTTAATTAATTTAAATTCATGGAATTAGTGTGTGTTAATGTGTAGCTTAAGTTCTAGAGGAATCATTTAATCTCACACACTTCACACTTAAATCCTATGACTTAATAAATCAACCACTTCTAATTAATTACAATTTTAATAGATTTATTCTAATTAAAATAAATTAGGCAATTTAGAAATTGGGGATGTTACAATCTACCCCCCTTAAAGAAATTTCGTCCTCGAAATTCAGAAATTTACCTTAGAATAGGTGAGGATAACTGTTCATCATGTCGGATTCCAATTCCCAAGTGTATTCGCCGTCCGGAGACTGCGCCCATTCAACTTTGACAATGAGAATCCTCTTATTCCGAAGAGTTTTGACATCACGATCAATGATTCGAATAGGATCAGGCTGATACGTTAGGTCTGGCTGAAGATCTATTTGTTCAATTGCTATTGGCTGATAGGGATCTGGAATATACTTGCGAAGCTGAGAAACACGGAACTCGTCGTGTAACCCTGACATAGAAGGTGGAAGAGCTAACTGATAAGCTACAGAACCGACGCGCCGAAGAATTTGATAAGGTCCAATATACCTTGGACAGAGTTTCTTGGTTCTAAACACACCACGTAACCCCAACTTCGAAGTGACCTTCAAAAATACATGATTACCTTCGTCAAATTCCAAAGGTCTCCTTCTCCTGTCAGCATAACTCTTCTGCCGACTCTGAGCAACTTTCATCTTCTCACGGATGGACTTAACCTTTAATGTTGTCTCTTGAATAAGGTCTGGTCCTAACAATCCGTGATCACCGACTTCTGCCCAACACAAAGGAGTCCTACACTTTCTTCCATATAAGGCTTCAAACGGTGCCATCCCTATGCTGGAATGGTAACTGTTATTATAAGCAAATTCGATCAAGTGTAAGTAGTTGCTCCAACTACCACCATCTTCCAACACACAGGCACGAAGCATATCTTCAAGAGTTTGAATGGTTCTTTCAGACTGTCCATCTGTCTGAGGATGATGCGATGTACTCATTCTCAACCGAGTACCCATCGCATGCTGGAAGGCTTTCCAAAACCTAGAAGTAAAGATAGGATCACGATCTGAAACGATACTGAGTGGTACACCATGTAACCTCACAACATGTTCTATAAAAATAACTGCATACTGTGTGGCCTTATAGGTGGACTTCACAGGAATGAAGTGAGTTGACTTTGTCAATCTGTCCACAATTACCCAAATTGAATCATGACCTTTCTGGTTACGGGGTAATCCTCCTACAAAATCCATAGTAATATGTTCCAACTTCCACTCCGGAACTTCTAGGGGTTGCAATGGGCCTCCAGGTTTCTGGTGTTCAATTTTTACTTGTTGACATACCAAACATCGGGACACGAAATCTGCGATTTCTGTCTTCATGTTCGGCCACCAGTAATTCTGTTTCAAGTCGTGGTACATTTTGGTGGATCCTGGATGAATTGAGAATCCACTCTTGTGTGTCTCGTCAAGAATCAGCCTTTTCAGTTCATCGTCATTTGGTACGCACAATCTCCCTTCATACATCATGGCACCATCAGATGCTATTGAAAACTCTGGGTTATTCAATCTTCTCTGTAGGTCCATATCACTTCGTTGTGCCTGTACTACCCTCGAGCGCAGGTCACAGGACAACTCCATACGGTTGATTCTAATGCCACTCTTTCTGTACACAACATTCAGATTCAGATCCCTGAACTTCTCATACAAGCTACATTGTTGCATCAGTAGTTCAGAGGCATACAAGGCCTTCCTGCTCAAAGCGTCTGCTACAACATTCGCTTTGCCAGGGTGATAATTTAGATTGAAATCAAAATCCTTCAGATATTCCATCCATCTACGTTGCCTCATATTCAGGTCTTTCTGGTCAAACAGATATTTCAGACTCTTATGGTCGCTGAAAAGATCAAATTGGACACCATACAAGTGATGCCTCCAAATCTTTAAAGCGAAGATAATAGCGGCTAATTCCAAATCATGGGTTGGATAGTTTCGTTCGTGTGGTTTCAATTGTCGAGAGGCATATGCTACCACAGCTCCGTCTTGCATTAACACACATCCAAGTCCTTTATGCGATGCATCACAATACACCACATACTTCCGGTTGGGATCAGGAATGACCAACACTGGAGCACTGGTCAACTTTTCTTTCAAGGTTTTGAAACTTACTTCACATTCAACATCCCAAATGAAAGTGGCACCCTTCCTAGTCAGACGAGTCAAAGGTAAAGCAATCTCCGAAAATCCAAGAATGAATCTCCGGTAATATCCTGCTAAGCCCAAGAAACTTCTAACTTCTGACACATTGCTGGGTCTTTCCCAATTCAAAACTGCTTCCACTTTGGACGGATCAACAGACACATCGCCTTGGGAAATAACATGTCCCAGAAATTTAATTTCTGAGAGCCAGAATTCACACTTGCTGAACTTGGCGTATAACTTCTTCTCTCTAAGAACTTCCAAAACAATTATGAGATGTTCAGCATGCTCCTCTTGATTACGGGAATAGATCAAGATATCATCTATGAAGATGACAACAAATTTATCAAGGTAAGGCTGGAAGATTCTATTCATGTAATCCATGAATACAGCAGGAGCATTAGTCAGGCCGAAAGGCATAACTAGGAATTCATAATGCCCATAACGCGTTCTGAATGCCGTCTTGGACACATCTGATGATCTGATTCTGATCTGATGATAACCGGAACGAAGGTCAATCTTCGAGAAAACAGTGGCACCTCTGAGTTGATCCATAAGATCATCAATCCGAGGTAACAGATACTTGTTTTTAATTGTCACTTTGTTGAGCTGACGATAATCGATGCATAAGCGCATGGTACCGTCCTTCTTTTTAACAAGTAACACGGGCGCTCCCCAAGGAGAGACACTAGGACGAATGAAATGTTTCTGGAGTAATTCTTCTAGTTGAGTCTTAAGCTCATGGAGTTCTAATGGAGACATTCTATAAGGAGCAACAGAGATGGGTTGCGAACCCGGAACAAGATCTATGGAGAACTCTATTTCTCGTTCAGGTGGAAGACTCATAATGTCATCAGGAAAAACATCTATATACTCGCCAACTATGGGGATGTCGCTGGGACTCAAACTAGACTCAAGATCAATGGTAAACAGAACACTGAAGCATTTACTGCTAGCACCTAAGTATTGAATCATCTGGTGAGTATTTTGCAACAAAGCAGATAAGGCTCTACTTTCTGCAGAAGTTTCCGAAGGAATGAACAAATTCTTTTCCGCAGAACCGATTTACACGGTATTAGCTGAAAGCCAATCCATGCCAAGAACGACATCAAAGTCCTTTAGAGGTAAACAGATGAGATCGATGTGGTAGACTTTACTTCCAACTAGGATAGGACAATTCTGACAAACTTTCTTTGAGGTGACTCTACCGCCAGTAGCGACAGCGACGACCATTGGTGGTATGAGGGGAACAGAAGGTATCCCTAACCGCATGACACAGTCTACGGCTATAAAGAAATTTGTGGCTCCGCAATCAAATAAAACTAATACTTTGGACTGTCCTATCTAACAAACATCCATGATTAAAGAATTATTGGATCTTATTTCATTACAGTCTAGAGAATATACCCGACCTTTATTCTTGGCGGATCCACTGGAGTCTCCGTGCTTCTTCAGCTTTGGACACTCGTTTCTGAAGTGGCCAGGTTGCTTGCAGTAATAACACATGTTTTTGCCTTTCATGCACTCGCCGCTGTGAGGATACCCACACTCAGCACAGTTCCGAGGTGAGCGCTGAGAGTGGCTCTGCTTTCCCATACTGGATGTACCCTTAGACTTCAAGTTCAAACCAAACTTTCCAAACAAACCCTTCTTCTTCTGATTCGCCTCATTCTTCTCTTTGTGAATGTTGCTGAGACCTGCCTCGGCGCGATAGCTCTTCTGCACTAGATCACCAAAGTTAGTGATCTGCTGCATAGAAACATCGTGAGCTATATCCGCCCGAAGCCCAATCCGATATTTCTTCATCTTCCACGCTTCCGTGGGAGCATCATTACCATCTGCAACATACCGGACCAACTCGTTGAACTTCATCGTATACTCAGCTACAATCAAATTGCCTTGCTTCAACTCTGTCAATTCCCTTTCCATCTGGAACTGATAGCTTTCGGGGATGTAATGGCCAATAAAGAGATGCTTGAAGTTTTGCCAATTAATCTCCATCTGACTGGCTTCCATGTAATTCTTGGTACCTTCCCACCAGTTACAAGCGTCACCCCTAAAGAAGCGGGAGACGAATGTTACTTTATCTGCTTCTGTGCAAGTCATAGAGTCCAAAATTCCACTCATCCTTTGCAACCATTCTCTGGCCTTTGCGGGATTATATTCGCCGTAGAACTTTGGAGGGCTCATTCTACAAAACTCTCGGAAAGCAGCGCTCGACCCAAGATTCTGGGGAGGAGGGGCATTCATGTGCTGCTAGAACATTGCCATAAATTCCTGATGCTGTTGCGCTTGCTGGGCCTGAAATTGTTGATGCTGATGCATCATCTCTGCCCACATGTTGGCGTTAGCATCACCGAACACTTCTGGTTCCTCATCGTCGTCATGCCTTCTTGGTGGCCTTCCAGGTCCTCGTCTCGCTCCAGACATTTTGCTCTAACTGCCAATATCAAGTCAAGTTAGCTAGGCTTAAAGTGACATGACACCTAGAACGTATGTAGGGAACCTAGACAACTATTGAGATTGGATTAGTAATTCTAATGACCTCACGCAAGATCTGAATCGACTTGCTCTGATACCAAATGTAATACCCCACATTATTATCTAGAATATAATGCAAGATATTATAAGTACTACTGAGTTCATTACAATTATATTATTCAGAATCATGCACACGCAGGTGCAGAGATACAGAACGGTAGAAACAACACAGCAGAAATCAAAACATAACACGAAAAGATAGTGAGAAAGCAAGAAACTAATAATGCAATCCTCCAACCAGCAGCAGCTACTCCACAACATTGCTTACCTATCCGACCTGCTTGCCTGAATCAAAAAGGGAGTGGGGTGAGACAGTCACTTCGTCTTAGTGAGTTCTACTACCCTCCTAAAGGCTATAATGCCGGGGCACCTAATCAGTCATATCATAATCCATTTCATATCATAATTATCATAAGCATAATAAATAAATGTGTAACACAGAATTAGTCTTGTTGATTTTAAACCGCAAACACTTTGAGGTGAGCACGTCTCAGAGGCCTGCCTTGTCCGCGAACAGAAAGCGTTCCGGCATACAACTCACAAAGTTTTCTAGTGGAACATCTAAAACGAAGTCCACAAGTGATATTATAATCACACTCATAATTGACTGATTTCTAAATTCATAACATGCTACCATTAATTCCCAAAACCCGGGGAGCATACAACATTTCTAAATTCCTAAGTTAAAGCCCTAAGAGTTCAACTGTTATTGACCTCTTGTTCAACATCACATTAAATATATTATTGCAAAACAACTATCTATAACGAGGATATAAAACGAGTGTTCCAAATATTTTTGAAAATGGGAAAAAGGAGCCAATTCTGGGTTAGCTCGCTACGGCGAGTTACCAAGCTCACCATGGCGAACTTACAGGTCCTGGCCTAAACAACTCGCTAGGCGAGCCAGAGCTCGCCATGGCGAAGTTCTTCAGCCCAGCACCCTCAGCTCGCCATGAAGGCTCGCTAGCAACTCGCTATGGCGAGTTCATGCAGCAACAGCGCTGTTTTGCGAAAATCACCAAATTTTATAAATTACACCTACAATCCTCATACAAGAAAGTGCAGTAACATATATTAAATGATATAGAACAGAATAGAGTGAAATTTGGGGATTAATTTCACTCACACAGTTATTCCTATGAATTTCCTAAGTTTGCATGCAATTTCATAATTTGGGAAAACTAACTAAATTAGCCTAAGAACCCACCTGGAATTGAAGCTTTACTTGCTCCTGGGCTCTTCTAAAACAGCTACTGCAACCCTCCCTAGCAACCCACGAACAGAGCTTGGATTTTGGAACTTTGACACTTTGGAAACACCCTTAAGCTTGAACTACGAATTTGAGTTGGTTTGATGGTTTGAAACACTGAGGGTGGGGTATTTATAGTTGATATTTTGGTGTAGGAACAGTGGAGATTTTGTACTGAGCTTCAATTGCATGTCCTATTATTGGTTGAATATAGAGGTGATGGAACATTGTTGTTGTTTTGCAATTTCACATGGAAGAGATGAAATGAATCAGAGAGAATCTCTGTGATTTTTGTTACAGTAAGAGAATCTTTGTTGTACAGTGGATAGAGTATTGCATGTGAAGGAAAACTCCAACATCTTGTGTTAGAGTGAGGGGAAGGTTTTTGGGTTGCATGTTGTTGTTGTTTTTGCGTGAGAGAAGAGAGAATTGAAAGACTTGATGGCTTCAGATTTTTCTGAGATTAGGAGAGCTATGAGGGTCTTGCATGTTATGCCATAGGTAAGAGTGATTGTGAGGTGTTTAGCTAGGAGGGTTATGAGTCACTAATGAGGGATGAGTCATTAGAGAGAGGGAGAATTTGAATCTTTGGCTTAATTAATTTAAATTCATGGAATTAGTGTGTGTTAATGTGTAGCTTAAGTTCTAGAGGAATCATTTAATCTCACACACTTCACACTTAAATCCTATGACTTAATAAATCAACCATTTCTAATTAATTTCAATTTTAATAGATTTATTCTAATTAAAATAAATTAGGCAATTTAGAAATTGGGGATGTTACACTGTCTTGCCCCAGTCTATCAGATCTTTAGGTGCCTCTTGAGATGGCTTGAAGGTAATGGAGAGTACTTCCCCCCACTGCATATTTGCTTTGCCCCTGATTAATTGGCACTTTGGAGGTGTGACCCAAATTGATCAATTATTGAAATGCTTTGGCCGGACCGACATGATTTTCAGATGACATGCCCCTAGTCATGAGGGTTTGCTTTTGATTAGTAGAACCCCAAGGTGATTTGCCCCTAGTTAGGAGCGTCTTGAGATGGTTCCTTGATGATTTCATCTTAGGATATTTTGCCCAGACTGAATGACCTTTCTGAGGGATGTGCCCCTAATTAAATGAATCTTGAGATAGTGCCCCAGATTGGACCAACCTTCTTGCTGATTGCTCGGTAGCTATTCACAATTGAAATCTCTTTACCGTTAAGCGTTAGCTTTGCAGATAAACCTGTTTATTTGAAATAGTAATTCTAATGAAATGTTCATGCAAGTTTTGAAATTGAAATTTGGATGAAATTTTTGTATAGTGGATGAAATATTGTTGAAGATATGTGAGAATATAATATCAACAGATATGATTAACAAAAGATTTTGGGAGTCAGGTTAACGCAACCTTGCTACAGTATGCTTTCAAAACAAATCTTACTTCAATTAGGTCTTTTGAGGGTTGTAACGTGGCCTGGTTCACGGTTTTGAAAAAAAGATTTTTAGGCTCAAATTTCTGTTTTTACCCACCCACTCTTCTTTGATGTCCTTCATCCCTAGATATTCAATTAATTCATCAGACACACTTTGATCATCCAGAGGATTTCTTTGACAATGAACGCTTGAGATTGACCCTTTTGGTCGTCAAGAGGATTTCTTCGATAATAACGCTTGAGATTGACCCTTTTGGTTGTCACCTTGATGAGATTCTCGGAGTGGCAGTCACTTATTTATTCACAAGCTTGCTTTTGATCCCCTAATTTTGGACCATCGGGATGCCCTGATTTTTTGCTTAAGCCACTTGCTTAGCGGGTTTTTTTTAAATTTTTTTATTATTATTATTATTTTTTTATTTTTTTAGCAACGTTTGTGTTTGTCCCCTTTTTTATGTAGGACGATTGTGACTGTCACATGACATCGTGAGCTTTGTCCTCCTAATTTCTTGTACCTCCGACAAATGGATCCTCTTGTATTAGGATGTATCATTGAATTAATTGAAAAACTACCCTGCCCCGGGTCAAGATTAAAGGTTGTGTTTTGTAAAGAAAGAACACCAACTTCTGGCTCAAAGGGGTTGAATACGGATTATCTCCCTTATTTCTCCGGTGTTTGGGAATTGAAACAATGCCTTACATCATCAGCAAAGTCTTATTTGAAAGCATATTATAGCAACTTTAGTTATTTCGTTTTCATCATCCTCGCTCCAATCTTTGTTCAAACAGATTTGATAATGGAAGAAGCGAGTGAAATATTGTTTTTTTGTTTTTGCGAAGAAGAAGAGAGAAAAGTGAACGAACATGAAGAGATAAATTCAAAACATGCATTTTATTTCATTAAGATTACCATTTCAGACAAACAAAGTTTATATGCAAATAACGAAATTACAAAACGGGAAACCGCTTGCATGATACTTTCGTGGCTTGATTCAATCCTTGGATTCTTCAACTAGCATCCACAGATGGACTTGCTTGACCGGACAGTGGGTCATCCTTCACATTCGGGCCTCCCTCTTTGAAAGTTAACAGCTTTTGATCAACGAGCTCTTGGACTTTGTTTTTGAATGCTCTACAATCATCCGTAGAGTGACCTTCGGCACCAGCATGGTACGCACATTTAGCTTTAGGGTCATACCAAGCAGGGTAAGGTGCAGTCCTGGGTAATGAAGCTATTGGGATCACCATCTCATTGCTCACCAAATAGGGAAAAAGCTCATCATATGATATCGAAATCGGATCATAAACATTTCTCAAAGGTGGCTGAGGCTTTTGTGCTCTTTGGGCTTGTTGAGGAGCGGGTGGCACAGGCACTTGAAGGGGGTACCCTTGTTGATTTTGTACGAATGATAGTTGTGGTGCCGGACCTATCTTGGAGAACTCCATTTGCAACAATCCTTGCTCTACTGATTTCTGTAAGAGGCCTTTTACCGTGGTGCAATGATTAGGATCCTCCTCGCAGAATTTGCATTCAGGATGCAAGCTTGAAAATTGGGCATTGTCAACCAGTGTTTCCTCAAATGATGCCAAGGGGCATTTAGACACATCCTTTATCATCTTTTCAGATTTTTCAACTTGGTTCACCTTAGGTCTTGAATATCCCGGCAAAGGAATATCTTTCGAAACGAGTTCGCCTTCCTTGAAGGTTAATAGTTGCTGATCAATAAGCTCTTGCACCTTATACATGAGTGCTTTGCAGTTTTCAATAGTATGTCCCTCTGCCCCAGAATGGAACTCACATTTGGCTTTGGGATCATACCAATCAGGGAACGGCGGAATCATTGGCTTTAAAGCTCTTAGGGTTACCATCCCATGGTGAATTAGATATAGCAGAAGCTGACCGTACATAATGGGGATTGGATCAACAACTTTTCCCGATTGTGTTTGCACGGGGATATGAAGAGGAAACCCTTGAGGCCGTTGATACTGTGTAACTGCATAGGGTATCTGAGAAGGCATTGCTTGACCATTATTCACTTCTTTTCCTTTTCTAGACACAACTTGATGATTCTTTTGCGCCCTTCTGATTCCCAAATGCAACCTAGATCCTTCCATTGCATGCCCCTACTGAACTGGAGGGATTCTCGACTGACTTGTAGGGGTCTTAGCATTATTTCCCACTAGCACTTGAACAATCCGAGCAGTAGCTGGAACTTTGGTTGGTGGAGGCATGACCTCTAGCGAAGCATATTCAACAGGTAAACCGTGGGGTAGTCGCACAATGTTTGATGTTGAGGACTCCCTTGGTGGAACCACAACCACGGGTACTGGCACTTCCGTTGTGATCGGTTGTGTTGGCCGATTCAAGCTGGCTAACATTTCTAGGACTTGATCCACTTTGCCAGACAACTGGGTTACCTCACCCTTCCAGGAATTATGCTGTTCTTGCCAGTTTTCCATGACTTTCTTTGAGATGCTTCGAGTCCGGTATCAGTGTCGGGAATGAAGCTGAAGGGTTTGAAATGGTAATGAGTTTATTTTTTGATTGATATGCAAATGCATGAAGGTGCATGTATGCATGCGGATGCGAAATTATTTTGATTGTGAAAAGATAAATGCGCATGCAAAAATTATTTTCCATGGATGCAGATGCAATTATGTAGCAGATCACGTCACAGTGAAGCAGCAGTTGAAGCACACATTCCGAGGTCAAAAAGCTCAGAGTACCTGCAACCCATCCCTCTCACATGTTATTCTAGGGTTATTGACTCGGTTTGCTCTTTGGAAACAATGTCGTTATTGCAAGAGCTCACGATAAATATCGCCAAAAAGCAAACCTCCTCTGGGTGAGATCACCGTGCTAACCGGGAGGGCCAACATCGCGTAACCTCGACACGGGTTCTAAACAGAGGTTCCTAGTAACATGGTTCAAGGTTCTAGACCGGTTACTAGAGGCATTGACCTAACAAAGAAACATTGACAAAGCGGCCATACGTCACGCTTGCTAACACCCCTAAGAAGGTCCCCCCTAGGCGGTGGTTCTCGTGTCAACCCATGGTCATACGTCACATGGGCCCACACTACACAACCACCAACTTATCTCAAAGTTTTTCTCAAGCTCTGGGTATTGGAGTTTTTCTCTCAGAATCCAACAGATCAAGCCACAAGGGCAAAAAAGAAAAGAAAAAAAAAAGGAGTAGAAGTAGAAGAACAGTCAACCAAGCAGATAATAGACAATAAATAAAAGATAGAGCAGATACGACAAACCTGGCAAAAGCAATCAAGCAAATAAAACCCTTAAACTAGGCTTAACTCTCAAGAGTCCCCAGTGAAGTCGCCAGCTGTAGCGGCTGGAAAAATTCTTCAGATTTTTCGTAACAATGAAGTCGCCATCGATGTTTATTTATCCCAAGAGAGGGAAATGAAAATACCGCTAAAACCTTTGGTTAGCATGGTTAAAGAACCATGGCGGGTTCGGGAGTTGGTTGTGCGAGAGGAAGGTATTAGCACCCATCGCACCCATCGTACTCGATGGGAACCATTCAGAGGTTTTAAGGTTGGTTGCTTTTAGGTTTACTTAATTGCTCTAATTGTTGATGTAACATCCCGCTCTTTCAAATTACCTAATCAATTTTAATTAGAGTTGTGCCCAATGAATTAGAATTAATTGGAGGTGATTTAATTAAATTAAGACTTGGGAATTAGGTGTGTTATGTGTAAAAATTAGAATTTCTAATTGAACATAAACAACACACTAACATAGTACCTCTTGGACTTGTGATTTAATTAACTCAAGAAACAGTTTCCCTCCCATTCTCTCCACTCACTCGTGTCTCTCTCTCCCATGACTCACTCTTGTCCTCTCTACCAAGCCAACACCTCATCACTTCTTTCCAATCCATTCATCACTTATTATATAAATGCATGCAAGAGTATAGAGGCTCATTTCCTTCTCACAAGCTTCAGCCACACAAAACTGAAGCAATCAAACTCTCTCATTATTCTCTCCTATCTCAAACTCAATCAACAACAACATAACATTAAAATCTCAAACCTCTCCTCATTGCATGTATTTGCTATCCTTCTCATCAACATCTCTCTAGACCACAAATGTAAATCAGAGGTTCCCTCTCCTCTGAAACCAGCACTAAGACTTCACCTTAAGCTTTCCTCTTCATTCCTACAAGCTCATCAAGCTAGCAAAACCACAACAAGCACATAAACCTTTTTATTTCAATTAGAACCTCTCAATAATCCAACCCATTCTTGTAAATCCTTTTCTGCATGTGTACCTACCTTCAAACACGAACTTCTGCAACACTGGGTATGCCATAGCTACTAAGGAAAAGTGGAAAATCAGGAAAAATGGCAAAAACTCGTATTCCCTTCTGTCCAACTCGCCATGGCGAGCTGGAACACTCGTCTAGACGAGTTCAGCAGCAATTGTTGCATGTGCCTCTCTGTTCGTGCTGATTCCTGGGTTCGCGGGTATTTCTGAGGATTGCTGTAGCTGTATAGAGCCCAAGGAGCATGTTAAAGCTTCTTTTATCAGGTGGGTGCTTAAGTAGTTTAGATGATTTTTTTCCCAAATCAAATAATTGCATGTTAACTAGGAATTAGGAAATTAATTGTGTGAAGGGAATTAACTCCCCAAATTCCCTTACATTCTGTTCTGTATTAATTATTTCATGTATCTGCACTACCTCAGAATTTGATTGTAGGTGTAACCCTTCAAATTGGTGATTTTTTTAAAACAGGGCACTTTCTGCATGAACTCGCCATAGCGAGTTGCTAGCGAGTATTCATGGCGAGCACCAAGTTCTGGGCTGATGAAACTCGCCATGGCGAGCACTGCTCGCCTAAGCGAGTTGATTTAGGCCAGGACCTGCAGTTCGCCATGGCGATCTAGTTAACTCGCCGTAGCGAGCTAAGTGCAGAAATGCTTATATTATTTTATTTCTAAACTATTTTTAAAGGCACTCGTTTTATATCATCACTGAGGTAGATAACTTGCAGATATATATAAATTAATTAATGTTCAAACAGGAGGTCAACACAATTTAGGAATTTAGGGAAATAACTTAGGATTTTAGAACCATGTATGCTCCCCGGGCTTTGGGAAATTATGGTAGCATGTAATTAATTTAGAATCAGTCAATTATGTATGTGATTATAATATCACGTGTGGACTTCGTTTTAGATGTTCCACCAGTAAAACTTTGTGAGCTGCACGCCGGAACGCTTTCTGTTCGCGGATAAGGCAGGCCTCTGAGACATGCTCACCTCAGAGTGTTTGCGGATTAAAATCAACAAGACTAATTCTGTGTTACACATTTATTTATTATGCTTATGATAATTAAGTTATGAAATGGAATATGATACGACTGATTAGGTGTCCCGGCTTTATAGCCTTTAGGAGGGTAGTAGGACTCACTGGGACGAAGTGACTGTCTCACCCCACTCCCTTTTCGATATAGGTAAGACAGGTTATTTCGAAACAGGGACCAGGTTGGATCTGACGATTGGAGCCGAGCTTGGATTGTCAGCTTAAAAGATTTATTCTTCTTCCTTGTTTTTAATTAGCTTGTTTTCCGTTTTAGTTTCTTTCCGCTGATTGTATTGAACATTCTGAAATTATCTTAATGATAATTTATTATTCAGCTAATTTATTTGTAATTTTAATGTACTCAGATTTCATTTATTAACGTTCCGACTAAATATTCTAGATAATTTAGTTGGGGCGTTACAGTTGATTAACTGCTTATTAAATTCTACTCCGATTATTAATTAAAAAAAAGAGTTTTTATTTATTGAGTTTGACTGTTGTAGGATCCCGCTCCTACGTATTCCCGGCTGCAATGGGAAACTCAAAACTCTCGTAGTTCTGGTAAAAAAAGACTTGTGTGTTTGTTGTTTTTAGCGGATAACGCTTAAGTCGCATTCCGCCGACATAACTGTGCTTATATGCTCGCAAAAGGAGACTTAAGCGTAAGTACGTGTCGGATGAATGGATAAAACATTATTCGTATTAAGAAAAAGGTTAATCAACCAATAGCGTTTAAGTCGCATTCCGCCGACACAACTGTGCTTGTATGCTCGCAATAGGAGACTTAAGCGTAAGTATGTGTCCGAGGAATGGATAAAACAGTATCAGGTTTTATTGAGAAAAAGAGTTTAAGTGAGTTGTATTGATTTTAGCGTTTTGAAGTGAGAGTAACCCAATCTACGGTCATACGTCACGCGTCATGAATCACTCGGGGTCGGAATAGTCATATGTCACATCCGCCCTTTTTCACTTGTTTTTTATGAAAATATTATTTTAGTCTTTTATTATGAAAACGTAATCTAATCAGACCAAGCAAATAATGAGAAGAAGAGAAGAGAAAAGAGATCAATCACATCAATAAATGAGAATCATCACATAAATGCATAACCATGCAATAGTACATGAATGATATAAATGAATGAACATAGAACAATTTAAATGAACAAGTTAAGCAACGAACATTATATAAAGTAATTAATTAAATTAAAATGAACTCTAAAGAGAGCTAATCAAGATATCTTATAACATGAGAGATGAATTAAGATGGTGGATTAGTGTTAAAACACAATTATTGATGCAAAAGAACCCATACAATTAAGCTAAAAAGCCTTAAGTTCAAATAGTCACTTATACATCCAACAACTTAATTAAGAATCACTTATGAAAATAAGTTCAAAAATTTGGGAAAAAATTGTATACAATAGCTACTGTATTTAAATCAATCTTGTGCAAAAATTTGGATCAAATAAGCTAAAGAGCTTTTTGAAATCACAAATAAGCACTTATTATCAAAACAACTTAATGGCATAATCACTTATCAAAATAAGTTTTAAAAATTTGGAAATTGATTGTATACAGTAAATACTGTATTTAAATCAATGTTGTGTAAAAATTAGGGTCAAATAAGCTAAAGAGCTTTTTGAAACCCTAAATAAGCACTTATTGCCAAAACAACTTAATGACATAATCACTTATCAAAATAAGTTTTAAAAATTTGGAAATTTTTATATACAGTGAATACTGTATTTAAATTAATATTGTGTAAAAATTAGGGTCAAATAAGCTAAAGAGCTTTTTGAAACCCTAAATAAGCACTTATGATTAAAATCACTTCATTGAATAATCACTTATTAAAATAAGTTTTAAAAATTTGAAAATTGGTTGTATACAGTAAATACTGTATTTAAATCAATGTTGTGTAAAAATTAGGGTCAAATAAGCTAAAGAGCTTTTTGAAACCCTAAATAAGCACTTATGATTAAAATCACTTAATTGAATAATGACTTATTAAAATAAGTTTTAAAAATTTGAAAATTGGTTGTATACAGTAAATACTGTATTTAAATCGATGTTGTGTAAAAATTAGGGTCAAATAAGCTAAAGAGCTTTTTGAAACCCTAAATAAGCACTTATGTTTAAAATCACTTAATTGAGTAATCACTTATCAAAATAAGTTTTAAAAAAATTGAAAATCCTTTACTACAGTAAACACTGAATATCAATCCATATTGTGCAAGTGTTGAGATCAAATAAGCTAAAAAGCTCTTTGGAATCATCAATAAGCACTTATTTACATTAGGGTTTAAAGCAAATTAATCAAAAATAATTACTTGAATAAGCTAAAAAAAATTCACAAATGAAGTTAACAATATATAAGCATAAACAGTGACCTAATAAACTTAAATAAGCTATAAGTCACATAAGTGCTTTTGCAAATAAGCTAAAATTAATTAAAAATCACAATCAGAGGGGGGGGTGCATTTCATGAAGGTGCAGTAAAAAGAGGGGATGCAGAAAGTACTTGAATCTGGGCCCAAGAGCCCAATCAGAAATCCTGTGTGTCACAGGAGAAGGAGACTACGGTGGATGCGCGCGTCTTTGAACGTTGGATGAGATCTGACGCGTGGGATTTGAACTGAGTCAGAAGAGGATCCAGTACGTGCAGGAAAGGGAGTCCATGGTGAAACGCGTGTTCAGGGACCGTCTGATCTGCTCATTAAACGATCTAACGCGCGCGATCAAGAAAGAGGATCCAATGGACGCGTTATGTTTAAACGATCCAACGCTCCATGTGTAATCTGGGCTCGTGAGGGACCATAATGCATCTTCTTCTTCTCCACGACAAGAAGACGGCGCCGGCGACGGGTAAGCTTCACCGGAGCTTCAAAACTCCTCCAAAAACGGCAAGTGGGTATATGGTTTTGCTCAGAATTTTACTTAGATCATTAATCTACTCTTGGTTTCCTCAATAAGCGCCTCAGTTGTGAATAAAAACGAGAAAAAGTTTAAAGAAAAAAATGGGAAAACACGATTTGAGCAAGATTAAGTACGATTTAAGATTGGAAAAGGTTCCTAGTGTGATTTGATGATGAATGGTGTTGAAAAACGACTGAAACAGTGACTGGAAGCTCGTATTCAATTCTCACATTTTTTATGGTTTTTTGAGGTTTTGATTCTCTCAAATTATGGGTTAGAGCTTGTGTTTTATGGTTGTTTCTTGCTACTGGAAGTGTTTGTAAGCTTATTTGATGAAGAAATTGAAGTTTGAAGGTGGTTTTAATGGATTTCGAATTTTTGAGAAAAGAGAGAAAAAGTTTGAGTTTTTGGATGATTTTTCTGATCTGATGATTGTAGCTGCGCAACTCTCAATGATTAGAGGTTTATATATGATGGAATTTAGGTCAGAATCAATGAGGAATAAGGGTAGAAAGGACATAGTACAAAATGAATGATTTTTTTGATTTTTCTAAAATGGTTAAATGTGGAAAATGGTTGTACTATGATGAGGTGTTTATTAGGAAGGTTCTAGATAGTTTAATGATAAGGATGATGATGTGTTAGTGATTGAAATATTTTTAGGAATTTTCTTTGATTTTTTTGAGATAAAAAGAAAGGGTTAAATATACATAAAATAATAATAAAAATAAATAGTAAATAAAATGAACATGCATGATGATGAATGATGATTTTGGTTTTAATTTTATTATGAGAATGATGTTGATTAGAATGAGAAATAATGAAGAAGAAATGTTACTTGTTCATGAAGTAATCTAAAAAGAAATGAGAAAGAAAATGCAAATAAAAAGAAATTTCATGAATAATTAAATAATTTATGAAAAATAATTAAATAAACCAAAGAAAATATTTTTAGGAATTTTTGTGAAGAAATTATGCATTTTATGGATTTTTATAGATTTTATGCAAAAAATGTGAAATAAACCTAAATTTATTAATTAAAGGGTAAAATGAGAATAAAAAATATGGGGCAAAATTAGGGTATGACAGTAGCTCTTAGTATTGTTATTGATACTTTGAAGCTTTGTGTCGTTGAATGTTGTCATTCAACTTAGTCTTTTAAACTGAGAAGTTTAAATTTTCGTCACTTGGGCTCCGCCCCTAGAGCCGGGTCGGCGGCGCCACCGCGTCGAAGACCCAAAATGTAAACTTTTTTAAACATAAAATCTTTTTAAACCTTCCTAAACCCGAATCTAAGTCCTAAAACCTCCAAAACCCTACCAAATCAACGGATCGGAAGTGGAAAACGGTCGAATGATTTTTTGTTTTTTTTTTCTTTCTTTCTCTGTTCGATCGGTTCTTCTTCTTCATCATCTTCTTCTTCTTCTTCATTGTTTCTGTTTTACTTATTTTTGCTTTTGTTTGCTGTTTTTTTTATGTTCTTGGGTTGTTTGTGTTGTGTGTTGTGTTGGATTTTTTTTGTGAGTTTGTGTGGATTCTGCGTTTGGTCGTCTGTGTGTGTTGAATGAGTTCTGTTGATTTTGGTTGTGTGTGTGTGTGTGTGTGTGTGTTGATTTTGGTCGTTTGGCCGTGTGTGCACGTTTGGTCGTGTGTGTGTGTGTTGTGTTGGTTTTGAGTTTGTGTGGGTAGATTTTGTGTGTGATGCTGAGAGTAGCTTATGAATTTCAATTTCATTCATGTAATTAATTAGAGATTTGGGTGAAAATTTTGATTTTTGGATGGAAGTTAGGTTGTTTTAGTATTGATTTGTGTGTACTTTAGGCCAAAGGTGTTAAGATAGAGATTGAGGAACTTATTGATTTGAATAGCAAAGAGAGTAATTGTGGTGCAAATAATAGTAAGAATGGTGAAGGATTCATTGATAGGAGTAATGATTCCAAGAGAGTGAAAAGGAAGAAAACTTTGAAGCTGAGAAACATGGAATTGGCAACCACAATAGAGATTGAACAAGACCCAGTTGGAAAAAATGAACAACTGAGTTTTGATTGAAAGAATGAAGAATATACATATTGGAAATTTGAAAGTAAAGAAAAGAGAGATGGAGAATTTGAGAAGGAGAGATGAAGGATAATTTGTATCTAACATTCCTGTTTTTTTTCTTCTTAATTTCAAAATATAAACTATATGTTTTATAATTTAGAAAAGAAAAATTGTGATATTATAATGAAGTCGCATTATAAATGATGTGTTTATTGACGTGGCATTTAAATTTAAAAAATTTTACATGGACATGCCACGTGGAGATTCTTCCCAGTCAGCTGTTATGGTGTGCACTTAGAGGGCCAAGGAAAAAAAAAAGGGCAAGGGGGGAATCCTTCAGAATTTTTTTCCGGGGGAGAGGGTATTACAAATCTCGTCTATTTTGCAAGGGGAAAGATCTATTTACCCTTATTTTTTTTATGCAATTTCATGTTTGCCTATGATTTCTTGTTTATGTATCTATAAAATAGACTTCTAATCATAATTGAGTTTATATAACATGAGTAAACTCAATTCACATAACCTTCCGTAGATTCAGTTCACACTTACACGCAGTTTAAGGGGTTCATATTAATTCAGTTTACATGAACTTAATTAGTAAACTCAGTTTACAAAAAACGTATGTAAACTCATTTTACATTAGATTATGTAAACTAATTTACATGCACGTACACAAACTGTATTTATGAGTATTTTAGTCAATTTGAGGTGTAATCAGTTTTTTAGGGTATGATTAAAAAAACTCTTTTAACTTTGTGTACTATTCATATGATCTGATTTGACTATATTTTTCAACTAATATGTACATGTAAATATTATCATATGAGAACTTGTTTGATTTGTCTCGACAAATATTTTCAAGATATACAATTTTTATAATTTATAACAATAAATAATTAAATATATTAATAATTAAAGTTGTACATTGGTAAACGTAAATGTGATGAAATATGTCATTTATTTTAGGATAGAGGGAGTATTCAAAAACTAAGTTTGGACTAACATGAGAAATATGTCTATCTAATTAATGCACTAGCATTGAAAAGAATTATATAACTTTATTTAATAAGGGTACAAATGAAATTGTGTAATAAATTTAAAGAGTAGTTCTTATAAAAATGATCCATTTTTGAACAAGATTGTCTTTAGAGGAGATTGTGTTAATGTTACTTCTCTAGCTAGTGCACCAAATTATCAATGTTGCTTGGTTTTGGTTTATAGGTCGTGTAGGGAGAAATGTTAATTTTTCTTTCCGTGATTGGTGTAATAATCTTTTAGTGTGCCTTCATAGTACCTAAAGTGTTAGCCTTTGAATTGTAAGGGTTGAGTACCCCTTGTACTCCTTATAATTCAATTTTTGCTTATAAAAAAAGTGTTCTTTATAAAAAATATTAGAGAAAGTATTAAACAAGAGTTCATATCCACTCTATTTTCTTATCCTCCATTTTCTCCCGTTTTCTTAATAGATGTTTGTCATGTGGCAATCAAATGTTTCAATGGTTTAGATTAAAATTTAATTTTAAATTTTTATTTTTTAAGATTTCGCTTGAATAAATCCTGGACTTGTTGTTCCCTTAATCATCTTTGTCGCGTCGTCGAAAGTCGAAAAAGGTGAAAATGATTTGGCAACCACTAAGAAAGTGAAAACGATCCAGGAAAGGATGAAAGCCTCACATAATAGACAGAAGAGTTATCATGACAAGCGAAGAAGAGCACTTGAATTTCAAGAATGAGACCATGTGTTCTTGAGAGTTACCCCAATAACCAATGTTGGTGGTGCACTAAAGTCTAGGAAGCTCACTCCGCATTTTATCGGTCCTTATCAAATCCTAAAGAGGATAGGAGAGGCAGCATATCAGTTCGCTTTGCCACCAATTCTTTCAAATCTCCACTACGTGTTTCATGTGTCGCAGCTAAGGAAGTACATTCAAGATCCATCACACGTGATCCAGTCTGATGATGTACAAGTAAGAGGGAATCTAACCGTGGAAATGTTGTCATTGCGAATAGAGGATCAAGAAGTGAAACACCTAAGAAAAAAGGAGATCACTTCGGTAAAGGTGATATGGGGAGGACTTGTAGGATAACACACAACTTGAGAATTTGAGAGCAGATTGAAGCAATCGTACCCAGTTGTATTTCCTTCAGGTAAATTTTTTAGGGCGAAAAGTCTTCAAGTAGGGGAGAGTTGTAACTCCCTGGTTTTTAAATTTATTTATTTATGATTTAGTTAATTTCTAGTTTATTTAATTAATATTTGTTTAGCACTTAATTTTTTTGATATGTTATGTGCTACTGTATTTG
Organism: Trifolium fragiferum; assembly: GCA_954870985.1. Classification (NCBI taxonomy): domain Eukaryota; kingdom Viridiplantae; phylum Streptophyta; class Magnoliopsida; order Fabales; family Fabaceae; genus Trifolium; species Trifolium fragiferum. The sequence continues at coordinate 38,235,002 of OX940790.1, read as the reverse complement.
TTTACTTTGGTGTGCCTAATCATTAATTAATTAATTAAGTATGTGGGGTTAGATATGAAAAATAATGAAGGAAAAAAAAATTAAATTTGGTAAGTTTTAGTAAATTAAAGAAGAGAAGAAAAATAGTGAATGTGAAATTTAGAAGAATTTGAGGTGGGGGTGCGAAGAAATAAATAGTGTGGGAAAGGGGGTATGGACTAGCAAAACAGTAGAGAAATAGAACCTAAAAATAAAGAAGTTATTAAAGAAAAAAGCTTATGTTATTGATGATTAGAATTTCTATGAAGTTTTTATATTAGTTTAATATTAATTTTAGATCAATTACAAGGCAAAAATTTAAAGAAGTGGAGTTACTTGTCCAAGAAGTGAAGAATTGAAGAAAATGCATAAAGAGAGCAAATAATGAAGAAAATACGCAGATCTTAGTGCGCATACCATAACTGAAGCTACGAGTATCAGAATGAGGCCCGTGACCATGCGTTGGAAATTAAAGTTTATAAGTTTTGTTAATAATTTGTTAATTAGAAAAGTTGTATCTTAATTAGAAAAGTTGTATCTTAATTATGATAAAGTTAATATATATAACTTTTCTAATTATGATAAAATACATAAATTAATAATTTTTTATATAAGTTTTGTTAATATTTGTTTGGTATATTTTTATAATATATGATTTATTTATTGTGATATGATAAGTTTATCAAACAAATTTTAAATTAAAGTTTATTTTAAGTCTTTTTAAAAAATGAAGTCACCAAACAACTTTAACTTTATTTCTAAAGCATTATTTTAAACTTTGTTCTAAAAGTAACTTTTAGACAATAAAAAAGTCGGGCCAAACGGTACCTAAAAATCTAATTTTGAAGTCTCACCGTGTCCACGGTGGATTCATCGTGGCCACGATGAAGGGAAAACTTAGCATCTCCAAGAAACGAGAAAGTCTAACTTAGGCACAAACCTAACACCTCATTGTTAAGCACACTCACAATAAAGGATAAAAATTAAAGAAAAATTGAATAAAGTGATAGTGATTGATGTGACCATTTTATTTTCATTTTAATTTTTTTAATTTATGTGTGTGTGTCTAAATTTGTGCCTAAATATCTTGTGCCTATATCTAAGACTTTGAAACAAACAAAATGCGTAGTTGTTAAGCAAGGAAAGTGTCCCATTGTGGCACGATGAGATCCATCATGGCCACGATGGTGCGTAGAAGCCCGTTACAAAATTTATAAATAGAGATCTCCTCCTTCACAATTATTCATTCAAAAATTTATAGAAATACTTCTCTCTATGGAGCAAAGTAGGAAGAGCAAGGAGGGCAAATGAGAGCTTTCTACCGGAAGAATTTTTCCCCTTCAACGGGAAAGGTAACTTCCTCCGCAAGGTAGGAGGTTATTGGTATGCATTGTTTTAATTCTTGTAATTTAAATATTTGGGTTTCTTCCATTTCTTGTCCCTCCATATTTATTATCCATTTGGAGAGAGATAGACACATTAAAAATTAGTGGAACCCATTAAAAAGTAGGTCCCACTAATTTGTGGACCCCACTAATTTTTAATGTGTCTATCTCTCTCCAAATGGAGAATAAATGGAGAGTTAACAAATGGAGGAAACCCAAACTCCATTAATAGCTAAACTCTTTTAGGTTAGTTGGAGAAGATGAACTCCTTTATGAATGCTTAAAACATGTAATTTGGTACTAAGTTTATATAATTTTCTATTCGGTTTTATTATTTCTATTGTCTAAGCTTTAACGATGTAATTCTGATTGATATCTACAGAGAGGGGAACGCTTTTAGGGTTAGTATTTAGTCATGAATCCGACTGCTAACCTGGATCAATAGATAATAGCTCATCACAGTCTGATACGGTAACACAAACATTCGGGGCTGAGGGCTTAAGAACTAATGAAACCGATCTTAAATAACTACATATCTAGAGCCTAAACACTAGCGCAGGAACGTGACAACATGTTCAACACGGGTTTCCCTTTCTACTAATCAATACGATTTATACTCGTAATTAGGGTAATTCTCGTACGCAATATTACTACTTATATTAGTTTCCCAAATAATAATAAAGGGATAGTCAACGATATAGCACCGGTTATCAAGAAGGAATAAATAAGGGAGAGATTCCAACTACTTAACCTTTCCTCTTAAATTGTTTCTTTTATATTTTATATTCTCTATTTCTTAAATCAACACCCTCCCAACTTATAAAGCGAGAGCAATCTACCCAAATTCCTAAACGAAAGTAGTTACTTTTGCATGATCTTTGTGGATACGAACCCATCTAACTAGGGTGATGATTATTATTAGACGACAGACTGGTGCACTTGCCAGACCGTAGTCAAGTTTTTGACGCCGTTGTCGGGGATTGTGTAGACAAAGCAATTAGCGTACTTTAGGAATTTTTATCAAAAATACAAAAAACAAATTATTAAAATATGTTTTTGAAAATTTAAATCTACGGAGATTCTGGCTAGGACAAAGCTTGATATTTAAGCGATACATTGTGATCCACCTCCCTTACCTTGGAATCCACATAGTGATAGACTTGCATAAACAACAAAAAAATAAATCTTTTTGAAAATCTTGATCTTTGTAAAATCTTATACGATTTTTATCTTTTTCATTACGTTTTACTACTAGTAAGTTTCTTTGAGTTTAAGCAATGACACTTAGATGAGAGGACTTTCCAGAGAAATTAAATGAGATTGGTGGTTACATCTTTGAAGCATGTGCAAGCTGCAATATTCGTTTCCATGAAGCTTGTGAAATTTTCACAAAATTCATCCAAAGACCTAGAAGATACTTATCCTTTGAGGACGACTAAATTAAATTCATAAAAAAGAGAGTCTAATGCACAATAAGAAGCGTCAACTGAATCAATTACAACCTAATTAAAACCATTTAACTATATTGCTTTTAAATTTTGTTTAAAAAATTGAATATTTTATTCAAAATAAAAATATATAATGACCCTTAACCCAACTAAAACCAACGCACCATTTAGGTTGATTTGAATCAGATTTGATACAAAACACTAAGTTTTACATTAAATCCAACCCAATTAATTTTGATCTGATCGGAACTAAAACTAGTCCAACCTAATCTGTAAGGAAGAATTCTTTTCCCACCCTCCACATCTCTTTTTCACCCTTTGAGTTTTCAAAAATAACCTTGTTAAAAAGTTCGGGTCGCGTTTACCGATCTTTTTTAATGTAAATTTGAGTAAAATTTACATTAAAAAAATTTCAGGTCGCGTTTACCGATCTTTTTTATTCATATATTCGTAGTCTTAAGGGTATAATCGGATTTTAGGGGGGTTAAAAAGAGATACGGGGAATGGGAAAAGAATTCTTCACCTGTAAGCTACCGGTCAATACCCTTACCATATCAACTACCAAACCAATTTTTAAAACATTGCATAGAAGCCCCAATCCCATATCCACAGGATTCAGGTATATCCTTGTTTTATTCTCGGTTTAAACTAGCAAAAAAATATCCGGATAAAAATTAAAGGATTAAATACATTTTTAATCTCTATAAATATTTTAAATTTTATTTTTAGTCCTTGTAATTTTTTTTTTATCAACTTTTTCAAAATACAAATTTTAGCAAGTTTTAGTCTCTAAAATATTTTCTATTAGAATTTTTTATTTTTACTTTTCAGTCGACTCATGTATATTATTTGAAATTTAGAATTTTTTTTCTATGATAATGTTTAATATATTATTGAAATATCTCTTACAAAAATTTTAATTTTTTAACAACCAATTTAATTTTTTTTAACAAGCGATGGATTATATATAAATTTTTAAGCTATTTGCACTAAACAATTCATAAAAAATTCATCATATATTAAAAAATTCTAATTTCTTATGGAAGAATTTCTTATAATATTGTATACATGTATAAAAATATCATTACAAAATTTAAAAGTAAACAAGAGTTAGATTAAAAGTAAGGACCAAAAATTATAATAGAAAATATTTGAAGATCAAAAGTTACTAAAACTTTTATAAGAACTAAAAACAAAATCAAAATATTTATAGGACCAAAATTTATTTAACCCAAAATTAAACATAAGGATGATTTATTATTGTTCAAAAATTAGACATAAGGTCAAATAATTTAAACTTTCGTACTGGCCTAACAATTAAAAATAGCCAAATAAAACTAAACACAAGGACAAATAAATTAAAGTACTATTTGACATGACAAAGAATTTAAACTTTTCTAATGGCCCAAAAATTTAAAACTAGGCCAACAAAAGTACTACATAAGGACAAATACTTTAAACTACTATTATCAAAAATAATTTAAAGTAGTATTCAATATAAATGATAACTTGGTTCAATCTCTGACTTGAGCATGCAACAGTGTTAAAATTTTTAAGGAGAGTTTGAATTCCATGGCACAAGAGAATAATCGGTTTACATAAAAAATGACAAGTAACTTGCTTTACTTATGTTACATCGCTGCAACTTATTTTAACTTCTTTTTTTACCAAGGTTTACCGTTTTTCTTAATTTATTTCAAAAAAAATTATTCAATAAAAGAATAAGTTAGGTCAAACAGATTTTTAATAAATTTTTATGTAAAAAAGTTATTTAATCTTTATGAATAAAATATATAAATAAAAGTCTTTTGACGCTAAAAAAAATAGTTACCAAACAATTTTAATTTTTTTCTAATATTTTAAATTTTTAACCTTCAAATAATTTTTAAAATCTAAAAAATTCAGGTAAAAACACTACGTAAATAACTACAACCGCTATTGCATCTGCGACCTTATTATATCATGGTGCCAACTTGTCTTTTTAGCAAATTATAAGTGATACAATTTCTAATCACATCTCTCTTGTACACACAGGCACATCATAATGGACAGAATCTACGGAGAAGTTCAAGAGCCAGTGAGTCCTCATGGACAATATTTCAACAGCCATATTATATGTTCATATATTTTTGGCTTTCTGGAATTAGCTATTCCATTTGATGACTCACTACTTATACCTTTGGTCAAAGATGTATTCATCCCTATCAATCCACGCTTCTCCTCTATTATGGTTACATCTCTTTCATATACTTTGTTACTAGTATTTTACATTTTAGTTACCAAATTTTAAGAGTACTTGCACGACTTGCTGATTGATACGGCTATTTGGATTTTTTATCATAATTTCAATTAACCATCAGTACATTAATTAATATAGAATAGTTAATTAATGATTAATTTTTTAGATAGATTAAAGGTGAAATGTATATGTAAGTCTTTTAAGTTTTGTGTTTCTATTAGAAAGATCGTTTAAATTTATTTTTTTAAATTTTTTATTTCAAATAGATCTCTTAAGTTTTTAAAATGTATCGTGCCATATAGCACCGCTCATACATCAAACGGGTATACTCGGTTAATATTTTGCGATTGGTGGTGGTTTTGTGGTTGGTATTGTTCCGCCAACTACATATATGGCAGTTGCATGGCTACAGAGCTCTGACCAGAGCTTCGTGACGCAGTTCCAATGACCTTACAATTGTTGATGGTGGCACTTTCGTGTCGGCCACCTCCCACCACCATTATAATTAATAATAAATAAGTTAAATTAAAATAAGTTTCACATATATAAATGAAATTATTTTGTTAAGGGTGTCAAATGAAAAATTAAATTTGACATCTATGGTCGCTGGTCTATAAAAAACACATTTAATTCTAAATTTATAATTATAAAAATATTTATCTAAATTAGAATCGTCTGATCTTAATCGAATAAGCGTCTACGTAAAACTAGTAAATGTAGTAAGTTGGCAATCACAGACAATCTCGACCATAAATGGGTGTATAGTTTTTTTTAATGTAAATGAAACACTAACCAAATTGTACTTATAAACTTAATCAACTATACTCTTGAATCGAAGCCACACTAATTATCAAAATTGACCTTTTTATTATTATTATTATTATTATTATTATTATTATTATTATTATTATTATTTATTGAGGGCTTAATTAATTTGCAACAGGTAAGAGACAAAGATGGTATGATGAGATGGAAAACAGTTGGAGTGAAGCCTGAAGAGCACATAAAAATTCCGAAATTTTATGAAAGTACAAATTCATCATCATGTGAATTATTATATGACAATTATTTTAGTGACTATGTAACAAGTATTCTACATGAAAAAACACCGCAAGATAAACCACTTTGGGAAATTCATTTGATCAAATATCCAACCACCAATGCTGCTAGTACCATAATATTCAAACTTCATCATGCCCTTGGTGATGGTTACTCTCTCATGAGTGCTCTTCTTTCTTGTCTTCAAAGAGCTGATGATCCTTCTCTTCCTTTGTCTTTTCCTTCACGAGGACCACAATTGGATTCAAAATATGCAAAAAATAGCTTATTTAAGAAGCTATTTTTAGATGTCTCCTCTTTTTTTAGTTCCATATCAGATTTTGGATCAAGTATAATCAAGACACGAATGATTGAAGATGACATAACACCTATACGGTCAGGATATGAAGGAATTGAATCTCTGCCTGTTACCTTGTCAAACATATCATTATCTCTTGATCAAATCAAAGAAATCAAATCAAAACTTGGAGTGGTAAGATTATTAACTATATTTCAAAATTAGCAAAATTGTATTTGGTTGGTACATTTTATTTTAGTATTAGTATTCACCTTTTGATTTTTTGAGAAAGGGGTCTCATGTAGAATTCTAGTTAATAAATGTAAGAGTATGTTTTTACTCTAAAAAAATGAATTGTGTGAACTGTGAAATAGGCTCGGGACAGAAATTAAGGTTTTGTTAATAGAAGGTCATACTTGTTCCTAATTTTTTTTTGATTAATAGGTCTTTATCCCTGCAAAGTAGATGAGTTTTGTTTTATCCCTATAATTTTTTTTTTAAAAACACTCCCTATAATGTTTTTTATTTCGTAGTTTATTTTACTCCTAGGTAAAACAAAACAACATTATAAGGATAAAATATACTACAAAATAATAAATATTACAAGAGATGTTCTAAAGAAAATAAATTACAGGGAGTAAAACAAAATCTGCATACTTTACTTAGAATAAAGACCTATTAACCCTTTATTAAACTCGGACCTTACAAAGTATAAACTTTGTTAGCCTATTTTCACTCATTGCGTCACAGTCCGCAGGAGTGTAACTGGATACAACCTAAATCCAAAGGAATATATATATATATATCCCCATCTAATTATAAAAAAATATAAGTGTAATTAATTATTTTAATATTTTATTCAATTAAAATATTGTGAATAGACAATTGTGCCCCTTAATTTAATTAGGTGTTAACAATGGAATAAATTGAAAACGGTATAATGATAAAATTTATATAGACTTCCTTAACTCTTGATTTATTATTATTAGGAAAATGCTAAATAATGTTCCGGGACATTAGTTAAGCATATAAATATAAAAATTCTGTCTCGAAATTTGTACATTTAATGCATCGAAAATGTAAAAAGTTATTTTATCAATATTAATTTTATTCTTTATTTTTATTTTTTGTATGCTTAATAAATGTCTCGGGGACACTGTTTAGCACGACCCTTATTATTATTATTATTATTATAAATCAAATCATTGGATTGAGCTTAATTAATTTTGGCATGGCGCAGACAATAAACGATGTGGTTTGTGGTATAATCTTTTATGGGATTAGGTTATATATGGAAGAGAAGAATGAAAAGACAAAAATATCAAATTCCACAGCGGTGGTAATGATGAATACAAGAAATATTGAAGGTTACCAATCATTGAAGGAAATGCAAAAACCAGAGTACAAAAGTCTTTGGGGTAATCAAATTTCTTTCTTACAAATACCAATACCTAACCTAAGTCAATCAGATCCTCTTGAGTTTGTTTGGAAATCTCGCAAACTTATCCAAAAAAAGAGGCATTCTTTCAGTGTTCATCTCATAGGTTTGCTCATGGACTTGGAGATGAAATTAAGAGGGCCTGAGGTGTGTAACAAATTACTTTAATCACTCTCCTAAACATTTGATATTTTTTTTAGAAATGCATTGGTTAAACATATTAATATATAATTTTTTTTTGAAATTTGTACGTTTAATGTGTTAAAGATGCAAAAAGTTATTTCTCTAGTATTAATTTTATTTCTTTATTTTCTTTTTAGGTATGCTTAACTAGTGCACCGGATGCACCGTTTAGCATGACCTTTTTTTTTTATTTATAAATGAAAAATGTTAATAAGTGCGCTTAAGATACATTTTTATTTTTGATAATTCTTGAAAGGTAAGAAAACAAATGTAATAACATTTTATTGAAACTTATGCATTCAATCTTTTAAACAATAAATATTTTATATCATTAAATGCAAAATTTATACTTTTAAGTAGTTTAATATATGCTCTTAGATCCTAAATAAATAAATTAATTAGTCCCGTGAGTGTAGCTCAGTTGGTAGGACATTTATATGTAAAGTGCAGGGGTTGGGGTTCGAACCCTATACGCCCACTTATTCACCTTTAAGATGTGAAATTCTAGTCATTAGACTACCTGACAAAAAAAAATTATTAATTAATTAATTTGTTTGAAAACTAAGACTCTACTATATATAGATGACAAATTTACCGTGGTCATTTTCTTAGTTTGCAATCGGATTTGAATACTCTACATTTAATGTAAAAATATTAGGAGAGAGAAAATGAAAAGAGATGATATAATAGATGATAAAGACAAAATTAACTAAATATACGATTTTTGAATATAGACGATGTAAATCCTTTGCAAATTGCAACCTCTTTGATTTACTAATGTTCTTTTATGTTTTATTGGGTTTGTGTTTTAGGCGGTAGCAAAAATAATCTATAACACAATTAGACACTCAAGTGTTCTTTACTCAATCATGGTAGGACCAGTAGAGAAGATGGCTTTGGCAAATCATCCAATAAATGGATTGTATTTCACCATGACAGGTGGACCTGAGGTATATATATTTTAATTTTATATATTTGAATTGGCGGCGAATTGACAACCTCATATTGTAATAATTTTGTTAAAACTGAAAATAATAACTTTGCTTAAATCATAAACGTACACATAATTTTCTTTTTCTTACTCTTGTTCTATTTTGACTTGAATTTTTATTTGTCATAATATACTTTTTAATGAGAAATGAGTTTGACACCACTGGAGCCGTCCCAACACAATAGGAAATTTAAAGCTGTTTTTAAAAATTAGGCCTTTTAAATTTCATAAAATTACTAAATTTGAGTATCAATGTTATTTTTCATACGTTTTAAAATTCATAATTATTTATTAAATTAATAATATCAATTTTGTTTCATATTTTCTTAATTGATAATAAAGTTGATTAATTGATTTAATCTTTGTTGAGATGATATTAATTTTGTAGGAGATTTTATTAATTTTAGAACATGAGGCATTTTTAACCAAAAAAATAATACGATGAAGTCGTCTTTTATTAATTTTTTTAAAATATTTTGGCTGCCTAATTAAGACAATTTGTCTTGTTGATCTTACCCGTAGGTCATTCTTGAACACTGCATCACATAACGAACGCATATATAATTTATTGAGAAATTGTTTTTCGACATCAAATTTTTATGTTGTATAGTATCCTTTTGGTATTGGTGTGTATGCTTTAGATATTTATAAATTGTAGAAAATAAAATGTAAAAGGAGTTGGAGGTAATACAATTTATGTATTTTGAATTTTAATAAAACACTTACAATTGTATTTATTTGATTATAAAAGGATTTTTTGTTGTCTAAATTAAAATGATATATCATAACCTTAACATAGATCAAATACTTCATATATATTGTACATGCTTGCGTCAAATGAGATAACATATATAGCATTAGTTCGAGTTCTAACACGCTTTATTTCTTGTGTGTGGTTGTAGGATGTAAATGTTACGGTTGTTAGCTATATGAAAACATTAAAAATCACTTTGAAAACCCAAAAGGGATTCATAAATGAATATCTGTTGAAATTCAACATGGAGAAAGCATTTGAACTCATATTCAAAGGAGCTATGGAAATTTCTGAGACACACAACAAAAATTAATTGGGGCAGACAAAAGACTGGTTCAAGAATTAAGATCTTATATATGATCTGCTACAAGTTTTTATATAAGTGCAACATTATTGCATAAATGATGTGTTTAAAATTATTATTATTATTGTGTGTCTAAAAAATTATTATTATTGTTATTATTATATTCAAATAAATTGAAGATCTACAAATTGCAATTATTCTTTACATGGACTATCTTAGTATAATACCCATGCCATGCCTATACATGGATCGCGGCGTTGCCGCGATATTTTTAGGATAGGGCGAGTATTGCGCATTACGAAATTAATCCCTTATAAAATTATTCGTCATGATAAGATTGTATTGTCTAATTTATTACACTTATAATTATAATAAAACATAAAAGTAATTATACATAGAGACCTTAAACACATGACATCTTTTGTCAAAACCATTTTTATTTTTTTAAAATTTAAATCGAACGATATCACCATCTTTGAAGTTGTTGAAGAGGCAAAAAGAAGTGTGGAAAAGTTGATAAATAATTATATAGACAGCTCTTCTAAAAAGTGAAAGTTCAAAGTTTAAGATAAAAGCTATTTTCTATTAAATTGATTTAAGAGAAATATTAGACATGTAGTTTACGCTTCCTTATATAATAATATTTTATTATTTTTTATAAATACAAATGATAATGTTGAAGAGTGCATGTGAGTTTGAGAGTATATTTCTAGTGTTTTTATTACCTAATGTGGGTTTGGTATTTTTAATTATAATTTTAGTCAAGCCCTGCGGAAGAATTTATTTATGGTCTTAAAAGAACACCAATTGCATTTTATTTAACAAATTATAGCACTAGTCTTTTGTGTCCTACACACGACCTATATTTCAATACAAAATGTAAATAGAAATACAACTTGCTATTGGTTTATGATGTTCAAAACCGTTCTTGCTTTGAGCGTGATCAACCATAATGTGAAAATGCTTCACATGTCTTTAATATTCTTTTAGGCTAGATTGTATCTTAATTGTAAACCTAAATGTCAGTAAACAAGGGCCAAAGTCAGACTAAGTTGTGTCCTTATAGAGCCCCAAAACATAAGTAATATGCAAAAGCAAATAGAGAGTTTCTTTTCGCACCTCCAAGTTTCCTTCTTCACCCTTTGAAATGACAATAGTACCCTTCTCGCTATCTGGAAAGCAAGCACTTTTTCGCATTATAAGTTGCGAGTGCCAATATTTTATACTAAAATTGCACGCCAGCACCTCCCATAGATGAAAAAATTATGAAAAAAAAGAGTTTGCATCCTAGGTATCGAACTTTTTTTCATGATTTTTTCATCCATGGGGGGTGCCGGCGTTCAATTTGAGTGTAAAATATTGACACTCGTCACTTAGAGTGCGAACTAAAACATAGTTCACTACTTAGAGAGCGAACTCAATTTACACTTTAAAAAGGGTGAAGAGGAAAACAAAAAATTAACTTTTATAAGGTTCGTATCCTAGGATGCGAACTGTGGTGTTCCGTTTTTGCAATTTTACACACTCGCTTTCTAAGTAGCGATAGGAGTATTTTGGGAAGTTCAGGGGTCAAAAAAGACAATTGGAGTGCGAAAAGTAAGCTCAAACAATTATGGGCATGGATAATTGATGAAAGGAATTTCTGTAGTATTTTAGGTAGTATATTTAGTAGTACTTTGACCAAAACAGGCCCAAATATCAAAGAACAACCTGAAGAATCGAGAAAAAGCATCAAGACAAGGCAAAGATGCGTAAAAGACAAGAAAATGTCAAAAAGTAAAGAAAATCAGCTCATCGTGTGACGATGGCTGCCATCGTGCCACGATGAGAGCTGCTTGTTGGCCAATACATCAGAACTTATATTTTTGAAGAAAATCTTAGCATCATGTTGCGATGGACTTCAACGCAGCACGATGACATTACTTGGCGACCAAGCTGATGAAATGCACATGATCAGTTATAATTTTAAACTTAATCTTTTCATCGTGCCACGATGGATCTATCGTGTCACGATGGCTTGCTGATGCCCAATGCAAAAAGTATAAATAGAGCCTCCTCCTCTCATTATTTTTTATTCAGAAATAGAAGAATTTTTCTATTCTAGTGGAGAGGTTCGGAGGAGCTCTAAGGGCATAGCTTTCTCTCCTTACGGGATAGCTACACTCAGCAATGTATGTTTTTTTTAGGCTTTTTAGTTAAGTTCTTGTAATTTAATTATGTAGTCTTTTGTAATAGATGCCATAGGTTGTGGTGGAGACGATGAACTCCCCGATGAATACTTGGGTCATGTAATTGAGTCAAAGTTATAATAAATCGTTATTCAGTATATTGTTATTTATTTTCTTGCACTTTAATAACATTGCCCGAAATCTGGCCGGATAAACGGGACCGCTTTTAGAATAAATATTGGGGTTCACTTTGATAATAAATTAGGGTTCACTCTAATATTTGTCCGGAACTAGTAATAAATAACACTAGATGAATAGATACGGTAAACATCCTGAACTAGTTGTGACTTAACAATTAAAGGAGGAATCAGGCACTATTTGCAACATAGCAATTAGAAACTGAACAGCCTGAAACTAAGATCTATGAGCATTGGATGGTTGATGGTCACAATGTATGTGACATAGCGAAGTTAGGCTCTCGTAGGTACCTTTGTTGCAAACATAGGGAAACTTTACTTACATAGTGTAGTAGTAAGGTACTACTAAAACAAGGATAGAATCAACGCCAAATAATAACACGAATAACTATGTTATACACCGATTATGCCAAGTATGAAGGAGGGAGTAAGTCCAACTACCATACCTATTCTCTATATTTCTTGAATCAACTATTTACTTTTCCGCACGCATCTCGCTTAATTTTATAAATTAAAAACATTTTTCCAAAACCCAAAGCGAATGCAAAATCCACGAACTAGAATAGCACTGATGAGGTTTTGACACGATCACTGTGAATACGAACTCATTCTAGACACCTAGAGTGTGAATTATTACTCAACGACAAACTGGTCCACTTGTCAGACCTAATTTTAGTAGAATGATGGATATCTACCCAACTAAATTTTAGGGTATTAGAGTGTGTTGAACCAAAATTAGTTGTAGAACAATAAGTTAGAGCAAGTCTCTATTTAAGCGATTCCCTGAGCTCCAACTCTAATGAAATTAAAGAAAGATAAGAAGATCTTCTAGCATATATTTAACTTAAAAAGTTAAAAGTTGACTTAAAATTAAAGTTAAAATATTAACTTTAAGCATAAAGTTAAAGCTGTTTAGTAATTACTTTGAAATTAAAAAAACTTAAAAGCTAAAAACAAATTAGTATATACCACAAAGGACTAAAATATTTAAATGTGAAAGAAAAATTCTTCAAACATCTATATTCATATTTATAAAATGTATAAAATAATACACTTAAGAGTCCAGTAAAATAATTTACAAAAGAGAAATTATTTAATGATGATAGAAATTATATTAAAAGAGTTGAATAAATAATTCTTCAAAGAATTAACACAAAAAAATAAATTTTTATTAAATATAAACAATCTTACTGACTCGTTAAATATACAAAAAAAAAAAACACCTTTAAATTTTTTCATATTTTTTTAAAGGGCCGTAATAATCAAGTGTTTTACAATAAAAAAATTATTTAAATACTTCTATTCATTTTATATTTTTTGTGAAGTTTAAACTACCATCCAAATATTAGCATTTCATTTGTCAATAAAAGCAAACACTACAAGAAATTTTGTTATTACTCACAGAAAAAGCCATCTGTAATTGATAAAAGTCGTGGGTAATATTGAATTAGTGACAAATTACCCACGACCACAATGTGGTGGGAAAAAGCCTCGTGGGTAATTTTTACCCACGGCCAAAAAACCATCTATAATTTACCGTCAGCTACACCATGGGTAATTTGTGGGTAAGCATTTTTTTTAATAATAACTTATTCGTCTCGATTTACCCACACAAAGCCATCTATAACATTGGCCTTTTTAAGGATAGTTTTACCCACAACTTAGACATTTGTAACCTATTTGATTTGATTCGTATTTTTTTTACTATAGCGACATATTATATATCTCTTTTTTGTCATAATAATTATATAATTCATGTCACATTCACTATTCAACAAAAGCAAAAATAGACCAAAATTTTTATATAACTTCAATCAAGTTTGACATAAATAATTGTATGAATGTTTACAATTAGAATTTCCTTCATCATATGAATCTACCAACATCAATCCATAAATATACATCAATCTAGATAGGCTACTCCATTATTCTAGAGCGACCAAAGTTTACATCGATCCATCATTCAATCAAATTTCTTATCTTCCACCAATTCCTCTTCTTTTAAGGATGAATAAAGGCTACTCTGACCCTTAGTTGTATCGTTCTCGTTATTGCCAAAGTATCAAACTCATTTTCAAAGAAAAGATGCCAACGACCATAGAAGATGTAGACCAATCAAATCTCCCACCACTGTAGCAAAAAGAACTATATAATTAAGCTTTTATACAATTACCAACAAATATAAATTGTACTTTTCTTTCAAAAAGAACCAAAACAGATGCAAATTAAGCAATCTACCTTGTTCAAGAAACAATTAAAGCATCGTGCTTTCAGTAAAACATCAAATTCATAGTTAAATAAATAAAAAATAACCAAAAGCTCATAATTCAAGTAAATTAACGTATAAGCATCATACAAGAAAGTAAGTTACATAGTTACAACTTACAACAATAACTTGAATATATAATACAACTTACAACAATAACTTTGTATTGGTGTCTAGCTCTTTGCTAGCACCTTTTTGGTTTAAAAGATAATAATAATAATAATAATAATAATAATAATAATAATAATAATAATAATAATAATAATAATAATAATAATAAAATGTTAATCCTTCTCAAGTTACATATATAATGGTACTAAAACATCGGGGGCTAAACTCACTAAAACAAAACGCCAAGCGAAAGGACACGGCCAATACAATTACACCTGCCTTTGACCAACAACGCAAGGCACAAGACAACAAAACAAACAAACCACCCAATATACACAACAAGCAACACAGGCTAAAAACTCAACATAGACATAAAATACCACCGCTACATCAAAACAACATACAAAGAAACTAAAACAAACCCAATACAAAGCTTTAGAAAAGCACATACATGTTAACATGATAATCAATTTGATAATAATTCTCTTAACCATCAACAAAAACACTTTATTTTAGATTGCTCAAAATCTTTAAAAACCATACCAAATCAAAGGAAGGATTCTTAAACTTCACTTAAATTCATATATTTTCTTGATGAATCTTTAAAAGAGGAATACAAAAATACCTTATCGGAGAGGAGACGAGAAGTGGGTCTTCGTTCTTGACGGTGAGGGTTTGTCGAGAGGGAGACTGAGAGAGGGTTCGTCGAGAAGCAGATGATTCGTTGGTGAGGGTTTGGTGAGAGTTCAATCGATGAAGGTTAATTTACCTCAAGGGTTTTGTGGAAGGATTTGTGTGCTAATTTCACGATTTACTTTAGCTGCAATTTTTGGAATCGTGAGTTTTTGGAATTGTGTGGAGTTTGTGTTGAATTTGTTCTTCGCAAATGGTAAGATTAGATAGACTCTGGTAGTTTTTTTTTCTTCTTTTTTCTGAACTTATATATAAAATAGGCATAACGTAAATAAATTGATTTAGGTAGTTACCACTTAAAACATACACATATTTATTCAATTTCTTTTAGAGAAAATCTTAGGTGAAGTCGAACGTAACACCATACTTTTAAAATCAACCAATCACAAAATTTTAAATAATTAACTAATTAATAAAATAAAAAAAAAGATTTAACCTCATCCATTAAAAAAAATATACACTTTTAAAAAAAAAGCTAATTAATAAAATAGGAAAAAAAAATTTTAGCCTCATCCATTAAAAAAATATACACTTTTTTAAAAAAAAAAACACACAAAGAACGCAAAAAAAAAAAAAAAAAAAAAAAAAAGAAAAAAAAAAACTTGGTTCCCACGAATTTAAACTTGTTGCATCTTCTTGATCAACCATTCTAGTTTTGTTTCACAACCATTGCAACAAGTGTTTTAACAACCCCACGTTTTCTACTCGTGCAATATCATTATTATTAAGGTCGGACATGCAATTTGATTGTCATGTCCGTGCAATTATATGATGATGATGATGAGGACCAAAAACAAAAATATACCTCACTATTCTTGTGTTTTTTTTCTCAGAAGAGGAAGAAGATGAAACAAGTAAATTCGTGGGAACCAAGTTTTTCTTTTTGCGTTCTTTGTGTTTTTTTTTTTTTGGAAAAGTGTCAATTTTTTTTAATGGAGGAGGTTAAATCTTTTTTTTCCTATTTTATTAATTAGTTAATTATTTAAAATTTTGTGATTGGTTGATTCTAAGAGTGTGATGTTACGTTCGACTTTGCTTAAGATTGAAGGTTGAAAAACACAAGAAGGGGGCGGGGGAGGGGGTTAATTGTGTTAAGATTTTTTCTAAGTTTAAAAACAATTTGCAGCGGATAAAAGCAAACACACACAATATAAGAGGATAGAGAGAAAAAGACACACAAGTTTTATACTGGTTCCTCCCACTAACAGGAGTAGTCCAGTCCTTTTGTTCTTCACAAGAGATTTCACTATAATCACTAAGATTACAGATGCTCAAGCACTAAGCAAGAGACTTCCAATGCTCAAGCACAAAGCAAGAGACTTACAATGTTCAAGCACAAAGCAAGAGACTTCTCACAAGTTTAATGATAATAAAATTATGAGTGAGACTTACAATGCTCAAGCACAAAGCACGTTGAAGATTATAGTCGTTTGAAGAATTCTTGAGACGCTCCATTGTATTGATCAGAGAGCTAATAGCTGTTCTGATCTGTAGTGTTTATGAGCTTTGACGTTTACTACAAAATGAGAGATTCCTTTTGGCTTTAGATATCTGAACCTCAGTTTAAGCCAAATGAGGAAATACTCGTTCTTGAAGCCTGACTTGAAAAGGACCTTTCCATGGTCAACCCTTTTTCTTTCTTGATTCCTTCGCTGAGACCAAAACAAAGAAACACAGTCTTCAAGAAATTTGTTCTGATGTAGCTTCAGAAATATTAGCTTCAAAATCCAGTGAGGCTCAGAAATTACTTGCTTCAGAATTTTGTGAGCTCAGATTGACACGCTCAGAAGTAATTCCTTCAGAATTCCAATGTGCTTATAAATGCAAATTTTAACTTTTAATCCTGCACACTAGAGTAAATTATTAGTACTACCAATTTAACTTTAAATACATTGTTATCATCAAAATCAAATGAAGAGATACAAAACCAATTTTGTTCCAACAATCTCCCCCCTTTTTGATGATGACAACTATATGTATTTAAAATCAATTGTTGTTGTCTTTATTTAACATCTTGACTTCAGGTTCTGAGGTTTGCAAGCTCCCCCTGAGTCTGATAACCTTCAGAAGTTTATCAATGGTAAATGTAAAACAGTCTAAGAGTAATTCATAATGTCTAAGATTATTTCATATATTCAACATTCAGAATTTAGAGGTTTGCAAGCTCTATTTCTTAGGTTGACAAATATAAGATATGGTTTGCAAGCTTATCTTATATTATATGAAAATATTTTAGACAAAACTTATTACTCCCCCTCATTAAAAGTTTAAAAGACTTCAATGGATATACACGAGAGAGAGTTCAGAAAATATTAATTCTTGAAAGCTTCAGATTTTAATTTCACTGCCACATGGATAAATAGTTCTCCCCCTTTGTCATTATCAAAAACAGGCCAGTCAAAGTGCAAGTTACAGGGCAGTAAATGCGCACAGCGAACAACCACCAGCAGTAAATGCATTCAACGGTAAAAATTTTGAAAACGTTAGGTACGAGGTGAAAAACGCACTATAAAAGGAGCACTTCAGTTTGCAAAAGCTATCACATTTCAAAAACAACATTTGAAGTCATGGACAGAGAAAATGAAGAGCAAGTGCAAAGAGAGTGAGAAAAGCACATTTTAGAAGAAGAAGTCAGAGATATGCAAGAGAGAAAAGAGCGTTTGAACAAACGTTTGGAGGCGGCGCTAGAGATGGAAAGAAAAGCCAGCCAGCTTGTGGAAAGCCTCATGAAGTTTGGAAGGAAGGACCCAGAAGATGCAAAAGATGCAGAAGCATCAAAGTAGATTTTAGCAAATATTTAATGTATTTGAAAGAATGTACTTCTGGTTTCTGAATGGATAAAATGAGGTTTTAATGCTATGTGAAAATGGTACATTTGTGTTTCAGAAAAAAAATAACTGTTGAAAAACAATAGGTGAAAGTAAAAACGCAAACACAAATAAGCAAACCAAACGTAATTAAAGAAAACTAAAACAGAGCTTAACAAACAACTTATGCCAAAACAGAGCATATCCCAAAAAAAAATTGTTCAGAAATAAAAGAAATAATCTAAGTGCCTAAAAAAGTCCTATGGTTTAGGGGCAAGAAGGGTTATCAGAGTCTTCAGATCTGCTGCCATAGCATCCTGCTTGGCCTCTAAGCGCTCAAACTTCTCATATTGCTGAGCTGCAAGCCTGTCAATCTTTTCATCTAACTCAGCTTGCTTTTGCTTCTGAGCAGCAAGTTCCTTTTGAATCTCAGAGATTTCCGAAGCAGAGGCAAAAGAACCAACAATATCCTTACGAACAAACAACTCCCCAGGATCCAAAGAAAACTTGAGATGAGTTGAGATAGAACTCTGCATAGACAGGAAAAAATGATTGTTGAGGTAGTCCTCTTGCCAACGACGAGCTTCTTTCTGAGAGAGTCTCAGATGTCCTTGCTTAATCTGATCCAACCAATCATTCAGCGTTTTCTGATAATCCAGCATTTCATTCAGATTGCCATCCACCAAATGATAAATATCCTTCAGAATTGCTTCCCGTACTTCAGCCCAAGCATTAATATAAGCTTTAGGATTGATAAGAGAATATCGAATCCTATGTAATGCTTTCACCTTCCTGTAGATTTTATTACTAATATACTCAAACATGAAATTGGATACAGGAGGTGGTGGAGGAGGAGGAATATTGTGATATGAGGATTCTGAATCATAAGATTCTTCAGAGTCAGAAAGCTCAATAACTTTTCTGGAAGGTATGAAGGAAATGGGAGGGTCAGTATTGAGTGCCAAGGTGAAGCAGGGATATGTGTAAGAGTGGAGGATGTTAGGAATGAGATCAGAATCTGTGCTAGGGGAGGAAGATTGAGCAGGTGAAACAACAGCATTGTTGAGAGCAGATTGAAGCAATCGTACCCAGTTGTATTTCCTTCAGGTAAATTTTTTAGGGCGAAAAGTCTTCAAGTAGGGGAGAGTTGTAACTCCCTGGTTTTTAAATTTATTTATTTATGATTTAGTTAATTTCTAGTTTATTTAATTAATATTTGTTTAGCACTTAATTTTTTTGATATGTTATGTGCTACTGTATTTGTTTACTTTGGTGTGCCTAATCATTAATTAATTAATTAAGTATGTGGGGTTAGATATGAAAAATAATGAAGGAAAAAAAAATTAAATTTGGTAAGTTTTAGTAAATTAAAGAAGAGAAGAAAAATAGTGAATGTGAAAT
This sequence comes from Trifolium fragiferum, assembly GCA_954870985.1. Classification (NCBI taxonomy): domain Eukaryota; kingdom Viridiplantae; phylum Streptophyta; class Magnoliopsida; order Fabales; family Fabaceae; genus Trifolium; species Trifolium fragiferum. The sequence goes on along the minus strand of OX940790.1, from coordinate 38,215,263 downwards.
TTAGAAGAATTTGAGGTGGGGGTGCAAGTCATCAAGGGTAAGGTATACTCCTTCTGCTCTCCAGGCAGCAATGCAGTTGGCAATGACGTCCATAGGTTCATTCTTAAAATTAGGAATCACATCATCCCTCAAAGATGTGAGATTTTTCTTCAGAGGTTGATTTGGGTAAATCAGATGATCCTTAGAAATCTTGTGCACAGTACACAGATTCTCAGCAGTCAAAAAAGAACTTCTTGATTCTTTAACAGTCTCTGCAGCACCAAATTCTCTCCATTTATCAACCAATCTTCACTGAAAGAATAACTCATAAAGCACCCTGGGAAATGCAACCCAGTGTTTGTACTTTTCAGTGGTATTTCTGATGTAGGTACATAGAGAGTGAAATAAGTAAGCAGGCAAATTCAACTTAGTACCATTTACTAAGAAGAGGAGAATATGTCTCTGATCCCAGGAAACTTGATCAGTTCCGCCAACCCTTGGAATAATAGTGGCAATCAAAATTCTGTGCAGAAGTTTCACAATCATATGTAATCCAGCAGTCCTACCCATCTTAGTAAGATCCTCATACAACTTATTCTTGATTTCAGATCTATACTTGGTGAGGGGTGGAGATTTGTCAGTGTCAACCTGAAAGAACCCTTCATTAGGAATCTGAAGCAGCTCAGAAATATGATTCCTAGTAATGGTTACAGGTACACCAAAAATAGTTGAACCAATTTCAGTGCTGGTGAATGGTTTCAAACCAAGTTCCTCTCTTGATTTATCTTTGTTTTCTTCTGGGTTTTCAGCAATTTTATCTTCCAGTTCCTCCATGGCTTTTTCTTTTGAAAACACTTCAGCGCCAAGCCAAAATTCCTTTACCAATGACACCATTCAGCATCTCAAAGTAGTTCAACCATCCTTGTTGCTCAAAATACCCTTTCACATCCAAATTATTTACCCTAAATGATTCAAAATCAACAGGGGTTTCTTCTACCAAGCGTAGTTGAGCAAGAGTTATAGGAGAATGTTCAGGATTTCTGGATACTTGTTCTTGTGATTCGACATCAATGGGTTTAGGAATGGTACGAGCAGACGATGATGAGGCCATGGTTAGGTTGATGCTAAGAGGAAGAAAAAATTTTGATAGTTGGAAGTTTAGAGAAGAAGCAAAAGTGTGAGTAGTGAAAGTGAATAGTGTGAATAAGTGATGATAGTGTAAGTTTCAAAAACATAACAAATATTGGGGGAAAACACAATAGTAACGTAATGGGGGCGTAGCAGTTACTTTTAAGAAAATCGTCATTAACTTCCTCCATTACCCGGCGGTTACTAGACACGATTGGAAGTTACACAGATAAGGAGTGTTTTAGAAGCCAGCTGTCAATTGTAGAAACTGAGCAGTCAACTAACACTAGAATAGGTATCTGTGTCACAATAATCCATATTAAATAATAAATAATTCTAATTGCTTCAGATGAATGGATGCTTCAGAATCTAAGATATTAGCTTATGAGCCTTCCAAAATTCTGAAGCCCTTCAGAGTTAATTATTCACTTAGAGTTTAACAACATTCAGAACCATCATTCAAAAATAAAAACCATGTTCAGATTTTCTTGATAAAATCAAAACGATCAATAGCAAGAGGTTTGGTAAAGATGTCAGCCCATTGATGCTCAGTATCAATGAATTGAATCTCAATTACTCCCTTCTGAACATAATCTCTAATGAAATGATGATTAATCTCAATGTGTTTGGCTCTTGAATGTAAAATAGGATTTTTAGACAAACAGATAGCAGCAGTATTATCACGCAGAAGTGGGATACTGCTTATCCTTATCTGATAATCTTCCAATTGATGTTTCATCCAGAGCAATTGTGTGCAACACTTAGCAGCTGAAATGTACTCAGCCTCAGCTGTAGATAGAGCAATAGTTGCTTGTCTCTTACTAGCCCATGATATAAGGTTTTCACCTAAGAATTGACAGTTTCCACTAGTAGACTTCCTTTCAATTTTATCACCAGCATAGTCAGCATCACAGAATCCAATTAGCTTATAATATAAGGATTTCTTATAAAGCAATCCTAGATTTGTGGTTCCTTTCAAATATCTGAAGATTCTCTTAACAGCAGTTAGATGAGATTCTCTAGGATCTGATTGAAATCTAGCACACATGCATACACTGAACAAAATATCTGGTCTAGAAGCAGTAAGGTAAAGGAGAGAACCAATCATACCTCTGTATAGTTTCTGATCCACTTTGCCTTCAGATTCTTCCTTCAGAAGACTACTGGAGGGATGCATAGGAGTAGACATAGGCTTGCAGTCTTCAAGACCAAATTTCTTAAGCAAGGCCTTTGTGTATTTGGTTTGATGAACATATACTCCCTCCTTTCTTTGATTGATTTAGATTCCCAGAAAGAATGTTAGAATAACTCTTGCATAAAGAAGCATTAGTTGAACCAAAGATAATATCATCTACATATATCTGAACAACTAGAATATCATTTTTTAAGGTTTTTCTGAAAAGAGTGTTATCAACATGTCCTTTTTTAAAGCCATTTTCTAGAAGAAAAATACTTAACCTTTCATACCAAGCCCTTGGAGCTTGCTTTAAACCATATAAAGATTTATTCAATTTGAACACATGGTTAGGACATTTTACATCTTCAAAACCAGGAGGTTGTTTAACATAGACTTCTTCAGAAATGACTCCATTCAGAAATGCACTCTTAACATCCATATGAAATAGAGTGATATCATGATTTACAACATATGATAGAAGGAGTCGAATTGCTTCAAGCCTTGCTACAGGTGCAAAGGTTTCAATGAAATCTATGCCTTCTTGCTGACTATAACCTTGTGCAACCAATCTAGCTTTGTTTCTTACAACTTCTCCTTGTTCATTTGTTTTGTTTATGAATACCCATTTTGTTCCAATAATGTTCTTATGTTTGGGCTTGGGTACCAGATCCCAGCCATCATTTCTTTCAAATTGATTGAGCTCTTCTTGCATTGCAATGATCCATCCATCATCTGATTGAGCTTCTTCTATGTTTGTAGGTTCAATTAAAGAAATTAGACCAACTAGAGATTCATTTCCTTTGAATGCTGATCTGGTCTTCCTTAGACTATCTTTATTTCCAACAATCAATTCTTCTGGATGAGATGACTTGTATTTGAATGTTCTTTTAGGCTTAGTTATCATCTGAGTAGGTTCTTCTTCTAAATGATCTTCAAACTCAAGATCTTCCGATCCCTTTTCATTTTAAGTCTCAGAAGGATATACAACAATTGTGAGATCTTCACATTCAGATGACCTTGGTGGAATTTGAAATTCTGTAAAGTTTTTAGCTTGCTCTGACATTTCATTATCAGGCTCTTTGTCATCAAATCTCACATGTATAGATTCTTCAACTGTGTGAGTTTCAGAATTATACAATCTGTATGCTTTTGAGCGTTCAGAGTATCCTATGAAGATACCCTTATAAGCTTTAGCATCAAATTTCTTTCGATAGACCTTGTTGTCTAGAATATAACATGTACATCCAAACTGATGAAAATAAGAAATATTGGACTTTCTTCCTTTGAACAGTTCATAAGCAGTTTTGTTCAAAATAGGTCTTATAAAGATTCTATTCTGAACATAGCATGCAGTGCTTACTGCTTCTGCCCACAAATACTTAGCTAGGTTAGACTCAAGCATCATGGTACGAGCCATTTCTTGCAAAGATCTATTCTTTCTTTCTACAACACCATTTTGCTGTGGTGTTCTAGGAGAAGAGAATTCATGGATTACTCCATGCTCTGAGCAGAATGATTTGAAAGAAGCATTTTCGAACTCTCCTCCATGATCACTTCTAACCTTCAAAATCCTAAGATCCTTTTCACTCTGTATTTGTATGCAGAAATCACTAAATACTTCAAATGCATCACTCTTAGAACGAAGGAATTTCACCCAAGTCCATCTACTGAAATCATCAACAATGACTAAACCATATTTCTTACCATTGATAGAGGCTGTAGAAACAGGACCAAACAGATCAATGTGAAGCAATTCTAAAGGTCTGGAAGTAGAGACAATGTTTTTAGACTTGAAAGAAGTCTTAGCAAATTTTCCTTTTTGACATGAGCCACAGAGTGTGTCTGAGTGATAATCAATGTCAGGTAGACCACTAACAAGCTTTTGTTTGCTAAGCTTAGAGATTAACCTCCAGTTAGCATGACCAAGACGCTTGTGCCATAACCATTTCTCATCACTCAGAGACAAAAGACATATAATCTTTTGGTCAACCAAATCAGAAAAGTTTACTTTATAAACATTGTCAACTCTCATTCCCTTGAATACTATGGATTTGTCAGAGTCTTTTGATATAGTACATGAATTCTTATCAAATGTAACAACACATCCATTGTCACAAAATTGACTAATGCTCAACAGATTGTGTTTAAGTCCATCAACAAACCAAACATCTTTAATGGAAAGAGAAGGATTACCAATTGTACCTATACCAATGATCTTCCTTTTTTGTTTTCCTCCAAACCCCACAGAACCTCCCTCTTTCAGAGTTAGGGTTTGGTACATATGCTTTTCTCCCGTCATATGTCGTGAGCAACCACTGTCCAGGTACCAGGGCTGCTGCTTTACCTTTCCTTGAGTGAGCATCTGAAGCAAATATTATCTCAGATTTTGGTACCCACATTCTGATGGGTCCTTTTGAGTTAGTTTTCTGAATTACATTCCTCCTTTGTCTTTTATGGGTAACAGAAGATCTAGAATTAATTAAGCTTTGACAGGAATGTTTAGGCTTAATTTGATTCTTGGATTTGGACCTGGAATATATCACAGTTCCAAAGGTCAAGCAAGCATCTGAAGAATCTTTGCCTTGATTTCTCAGAGGTTCAGATGACTTCTGAGCTTTAGCTTAAGAACTCTTAGGCTCAGAAGTTTTGAGTTCAGAAGAACTTGGAACTTCTGACTCTTTGAGTTGAGGTTTAGAACCTCCTTCAGAATTAGATATATTCAGTTTCTGCGTTCCACTTTTAACAAAGGTTGAGTATAATTCAGGTGGTGTATCATCCTCACAATATGATTGCACAGGTTTATCCCAGTTTTTGAACCGAGAATAACCAATGCCTTCACCATAGTTACGAGTCATATGATAGATCATGGAAGCAATTTTACTCCTATTGAAGGTACAACGAATAAATTCATGGAGAGCATCTTCATGATCATCATCGTGTTTTTCTGCCAAGACATAGTTTTGTTCAAAAAGACAAATACGGGTGTTTAAAGACTCATTTTCTTCATAAAGAATCTTGGCATCCTCTCTCAATGACTCATAAGCACTTTTCAGAATTTTATGTTGCCTCGCCATCTGAGTATAATGTTTCACAGCAATCTTAAGAGAATCAATTAATTCAGATTGAGTCAGATTAGAATATACCTCTAGTTCTTCATCTGAGTCTAGCTCAGAATCTTTATCAGAGTTGTTGTCTTCAGAAGCATTTGCCATTAGAGCAAGATTTCCTTCTTCATCATCCTCACCTTCAGAATCCTCCTCAATTGTTTCCCAAGTAGCTTAGAGTCTTTTCCTTACTTTTTCTTTGTATTTCTCTTTTCCAAAGTTCTTGTTCTTTCCTTTGTCCTTAGAAGACATTTCTGGACAGTCAGCAATAAAGTGTCCAGATTTACTGCAGTTATAGCACTTGTTAAATTCTTCCTTTTTGTCTTTAGTGACAAAACTTCTTGAGCCATTTCCCTTGCTTGGAAACTTCTTGTATTTCTTGTTCCATTTCTGAAATCTTCTGACCATGAGAGTCATTTCTTCATTCTCAGAATTTTCTTCTATCATATCATCAGAAGTTTCTTCTTCATGCTCAGCAACTTTAGCCTTCATTTTTGAGGGACTTTGAACAGAGCTTAGAGCTAAGGATTTCATTTTCTTGACAGGTTCATCTGCCATAAGTTCTAGTTCATGACTTCTGAGTGAGCTTATCAGATCTTCAAGAGAGACATCATCCAAATTCTTAGATTCTTGAAAAGTTGTGACTTTTGGTCTCCACTTAGGAGGCAGACTCCTCAGAATTTTCTTTACATGATCAGGTACAATATAGCTTTTCTTCATAACTTGAAGGCCTGGGACAAGAGTTTGAAACCTTGAATACATGGTTTCAATGTCTTCATCTTCCTTCATTCTGAATAGCTCATATTGATGAACTAGCAGATTTGCCTTAGCCTCTTTAACTTGCTTGTTTCCTTCAAAGGTAGAGCATAGAGAATCCCAGATAGTTTTAGCTGTAGATTTGTTGGATATTTTCAAATATTCAGCATGAGTTATGGCACCAACAAGCATATTCTTGACAGTGTGATGATTCTTATATTGTTTCTTTTTGTCAGCATTAAACAACTTTCTGTAAGTGTTTATTACAACACCTTCTTCATCCATATGATCAAAGTGTATGTCATCCTCAACTAGATCCCATAACTCATCATCAGTTCCAATAATGTAACTGTACATCTTGGTTTTCCAAAAGGGAAAGATTGTAGGATCACTATTGAAGAAAGGTACTTTGTCTCTATGACTATCAGTTCTTTCATTTTTGTCATAGTTATGAGGAGGAGGAACAGTAGAGTGATCTGGTCCAGATCCGGAAGCAGACATGTTTTTCAACTGAGTACCCTAGATCTTTACCGTTTCACTGTTAAGTGAAGAGCAACACAAACCAGTGCTCTGATGCTAATTGAAGGTTGAAAAACACAAGAAGGGGGGGTTGAATTGTCTTAAGATTTTTTTTGAGTTTTAAAACAATTTGCAGCGGATAAAAGCAAACACACACAATATAAGAGGATAGAGAGAAAGAGACACACAAGTTTTATACTGGTTCCTGTTAGCCTGTATTTTACAACAGGCTAAATATAGAAAGACATTATTGCTTTGATTCCAAATGAGGTAATTTTGACTTTGCAGTTAATAAGGATTTTTTTTTTAAGTGTCAAGCCTTGAAATTATTTCTCAGGATATTGCACATGTCAAGTTTGACACCTGGCGAACCAGCCATGTTTTATCATAATCCACATGTCGAGTTCGACACCTGGCGAATCAGTCATTTTCCCCTCCTTCTATAAGTGGCGAGTTCGACACAATTTGTTTTATGTTGAATTGGATTTGGTCAGTTTGTCAAGCAGAAGAGCATGTATTATTTTAAGTGGCGAGTTCGACATGCATTTATTCCTGTCAAACTAGAAACGGTGTCTTAAAGGTGGCGAGTTCGCCATATGGTGGGTTTGACTTGACAGCTTTCTTTGTTAAGTGTGAAATATTCCGTTCGCTATATGAAAAGTTGTACATTGCACAGGAACACGTTGCTTTGTGGACTTAGTTTATTTTCAGGACTTATTGCGTTTTCTACTTGGTTCGACTTCGACTTCGACAGCCTTCAAATTCAAAAGTTTGGAAAGCATGCAGCAGGACACGCGTCGAAGTAATAGGCATTAGGACGTTATTAGCGGTTATATTCCCTTCGCCTATATATATATATTAGTTTTTCTGACAAAAAACGGATCACAAACATCATATACTAAATTCTGTAAAAACTCTGAGTATCCATGTCAACGAGCGAAACGAGTGTCGAACGGAAAATGTATGGTTATGTGATCCTTTTCTTGTAAACATTTTTACATATCAATGCAATTTACAAATTCCGTCAAGTCTTAATTCTTGTTCTTTAAGATTTTCGCACTTTTAAATTCATTTCATTCTGTCGAATGAAATTGCTCTTTTTATCATTTTCTGCAAAGTTCAATCTTTTGTCAAGTTCTTTCACCACTTGACTTGCAACTATTTTACATTAAAACACTATAAAACTTCAAACTTCAAAAGAATGATGAATGTTCATACTTTCTGGAAACCAATGCACAAAATTATAGTCCCAGGATTTACTAGTTGATCCTTCAAGCAATAAACTTTAAACTAGCGGTTGTTTACCAAAATTCACCGTAAACAAATTGGCACGCCCAGTGGGACTCAATTTTGTGCATTTTTCTTTGAATAGAAAGTAGTTTTTCATTCGAATTTTGTCAAAGTATTGTTCTGTTGGTTTTCAAAAGTTTGTGTTTTGATTTTGTATGCATTTGAGGAGTGGAAAATCTGTACCATATTTAACAAGTAACAAGTCTCGTTCAAGAATGGTGAGACCACCCCTTAACAATCAAAACAATAATCCTGCAAATGCAGAAAGACAACCAACCCAAGCGTCTACCAGTGACGCGAATGCAATTTCTAGTGGAGGATCAACAATTCCTTCACAAAATACAACCACTGTTGGTGCGGTTACTTCGACGGTTACAATGCCATTAGAGGCAACTGCTTCAATGCCAACTATGGCAATAATGTCTTCTTCGACGATACCTTCTGCACAAGTGGTTGGAGGGAACCCGACACAGGGGGCCCAGTATGAACAAAGAAGTCCTATCAGGCGTTTTCCTTTAAATCCCCAATGGGGAATGCCTACAACTATGATGCAAGGTTTGCATTCCCACCAGGCTTTTACAGAAAATCAAAGTGGGATGTTTTCTCCCTCAACATCTGTGGTGGGCAACCAGGGCGCAGGAGTGCCCCAAACATTAACCAATACATCCGTTTTGTCTCTTCGACAACAAATGGATGAAAGCAACCATGACATGGTTAATACGTTAACACAACAACTAGGAACTGTGATAAATCCATTGATTCAGAATACCAATGACAGTTACCAAATGTTAACAAATCAAATGAGTCGAATTGCTGACTTTTTTGGGGCGCCACCCATTCAGCAACAACCCATTCGACAAATTCAGGTGCCTGTTCAAGAGATACAGATGCCTAATAATCCAGTGAATCCAATTAACCAAGGACAACAACAACCAGTGGCACAAGTAGAGCCACCAATTCAAAATGCTGTCGAACATGATCCTGGTATAGTTTTGGTCAATAGAAACCAAAACGCTGATGAAGTGGTTAGGAACGTTCAACAAAATCGTTTCGACGGGCAAAATAATTTAGCCCAAATGGTGGAAACAATCCTAGCCCAAAATGGCTTTAACACAGGTTTACATAGGCCTAACTTTGTGTCTGCCTTGTCTGAGTATGTGCTTCAAACTGAATTACCAAGGGGTTGGAAAATCCACAAGTTCACCAAATTCGCTGGTGATACCAATGAATCAACCGTCGAACACATTGCCAGATATATGGCAGAAACGGGGAATTTAGCAAACAATGAGAATTTGAGGATGAAGTACTTTCCAAATTCTTTAACCAAGAATGCTTTCACTTGGTTCACCACCCTTCCCCCACATTCAATACACCACTGGACTCAATTGCAAAGGTTATTCCATGAACAATTTTACATGGGACAATCTAAAATTAGCCTCAAAGAATTGGCTAGTGTTAGACGTAAGACTCCTGAGTCCGTTGACGATTATCTGAATAGATTTCGACTTCTCAAAGCAAGGTGTTTTACTCAAGTGCCTGAACATGAATTGGTTGAGATGGCTGCCGGTGGCCTTGATTATTCCATTAGAAAGAAGTTGGATACCCAACATTTAAGGGATATGGCCCAATTGGCAGATAGAGTTCGACAGGTCGAACGTCTTAAGGCAGAAAAAGCTAGATCCTCTAAGTTTCATAAAAAAGAAAAAGTTGCATATATAGAAACTTATGAGAATGATGGTGAGTTCGACAATGATTATGATTATGTCGAAAATAATGAGGTTAATATTGCTGAATTGAAACCAGGACCTCCTTATACTTGTAAATTGTTGAAACCATCTAATGGAAAAAATCCTGTCGAACCAAAAAATGACAAGTTTGTTGCTAAAACTTACACTTTTGATATTACAAAGTGTGATGAAATTTTTGACTTATTGGTCACTGATGGCCAAATAATTGTACCAAAGGGTTTAAATGTTCCACCTTTGGAACAAATTAAGAAAAGAGGTTTTTGTAAATTCCATAATTTTCTTGGTCATAAAACCTCACAATGTGTTCTTTTCAGGGACTTGGTCCAAAAGGCCTTGAATGATGGAAGGCTGAAATTTGGTGACAAAACCAAACCACCAATGCAGATTGATGAAGATCCATTACAGGTGTCGGATGCTTCTTATGTCGAACCAGTGCACTGTATGATGGTGGACGCAATGGATCTCACAGGCGGCGAACAAATTGTTGCTGTATCTGAAAGTGACTTCGCTGAGAAGGTCAGAGGAGTTTACCCAAAAGCTGAAGAAAAACTGATTGATTTTCTCAACAAATGTCATCTGAACAATAGTGAAGTAATGTTGTGCCCTTGTTGTAGCGCAGTATTCGACAAAAAGGCTGCTGATGGCCTTAAGAAGTATGTGCCATTTGCAAAAAACAGAGGCAATTGGCCAAATCAGAAAATGGACAAGAACAAGAATGTCGTCCACCACAGGCCAGTTCATCAAAGGCTTGGATACAAATCTACTTTTGTTCCATCCAACAAGTCTCCTGCGAACCAATGGGTTCATGGCCAACAAAGGGCTACTAACTTCAGGTTTTTTGAGAAAGGAAGTTCAAGCAAGCCTAAGAATCAGGTGGAGGCGAAAAAATATGCCTACAGAAACAATTACTTGGGAAAAAGTCCCATGACTCGCTCTCAGTGGTGCAGGCATCAACGCCAGAAAAAGCTTGCACTCCAGGCAAGCCAAAACTCTGCTGACAACAAAGGAAAACAAGTTGTCGAAGCGGCCAGAAGGCCAGCAAAAGAAAGAATATCTCCTACAGTGATTCCTGCCAAAGAGAAAGATGCTGTCGAAAATGAGGATATGGATGATGACCTTCTTGATTCAGAACCTGATTTTGACGTGTTGGTCAATGTTGTATCCATCCTCCCTGCTGAGTTTGATGTGTGGTCTGAAGTCACAGATGGAGAAGAAGAATTTGACAGTAATGAATTGGCTCTGCATAGGCCAATGTGCTATTACGTCATGAATAATGGTTGCTTAGAGGAGCAAAAGGCTACATTTGAGAGGCCTGACGAAGGAATGAAAAATCACTTGAAACCACTTTTCATTCAAGCAAAAGTGAATGATGTTGGGATCAATAAAGTGCTGATAGATGGAGGTGCTGCAGTCAATCTAATGCCAGAATTCCTGTTAAGCAAGATTGGCAAGTTCTCATCTGATTTACACCCTCACAACATAGTTCTGTCGAACTATGAAGGTGAGACTGGATTTTCCCTGGGGGCAATCCAAGTTGAAGTTGCTGTTGGAAGTACTGTGAGGCCAACCTTGTTTTTGGTTGTTGCTTCAAAAGCCAATTACAATCTGCTCCTAGGAAGAGAGTGGATTCATGGTGTGGGGGCAGTTCCTTCAACCCTTCACCAGAGACTTAGCATTTGGAGAGATGATGGCGTGGTTGAGAACATAGAAGCAGACCAAAGTTATTTCAGAACTGAGGCTCACCACATCACAAAACATTCCTTTGACAAGAAATTGGCAAACATTTCGCCATGCACTGAACAGGGATTTGCCTATACCCCTACTGACAATGTATATCATTCTGTTAAGCTGGATCCTACCCATGGTTTCATTTGGGAGAGGGAAGATGTGAATGACTATGCACCTGAAGAAGAAGGCAAAATCCGTCCTACGGGATGGGAAATTGATGAACATTACTATGACTGAGCCCCAAACATGGGCCGAGATTTCGGCTTACATGGCCAAAAACAGAATAAAAATGGCACTAGAAGCCAGTATGTATCAAGAAAATTTGGCTGTCGAAGCCAACAACATAAATCATGGCAAAGAAGTGCCAGAATTGCAAAGGTTGGATTGCATATATGACGACGAGCCTTTGGGTTTTGAAAAAGATCCTTTAAGTTCTAATCCAAAAATGCAAGCCCAGGATCCTTTGCAAGAAATTGACATTGGAGATGGCGAAATTAAAAGGCCAACCTACATCAGCGCTAACCTTTCAAATGACTTGAAGAGTAAACTGGTTAAACTCCTAATGGAGTACAAGGATTGATTTGCTTGGGACTACAACGAAATGCCAGGTTTAAGTAGAAATTTGGTGGAATTGAAACTACCAATTCGTACTGACAAGAAGCCAATGAAACAATTGCCCAGAAGGTTCGCGCCAGAAATCATGTCCAAAATCAAAGAAGAAATCGAAAGGCTGCTGAGGAGTAAATTCATCAGAACTGCCAGGTACGTCGATTGGTTAGCTAATATAGTTCCTGTAATCAAGAAAAATGGTTCTCTTAGAATATGCATAGATTTTAGGGACTTGAACAATGCTACACCTAAAGATGAATACACCATGCCTGTAGCAGAAATGCTAGTTGATTCAGCAGCAGGACATGACTATCTAAGTATGTTAGATGGTTATTCTGGTTACAACCAGATTTTTATTGCTGAGGAAGATGTGTCAAAAACTGCTTTTCGCTGCCCAGGAGCCTTAGGCACCTATGAATGGGTTGTAATGCCTTTTGGCTTAAAAAATGTTGGGGCAACATATCAAAGAGCAATGAATACCATATTTCATGATTTTATAGACACATTCATGCAAGTTTATATTGACGATATTATTGTCAAGTCCTCCTCAGAAGACAATCACTTAGATTGTCTCAAAAAATCTTTTGAAAGAATGAGAAAATATGGATTGAAAATGAATCCACTGAAATGTGCTTTCTGTGTACATGCAGGAGATTTTCTTGGTTTTGTGGTCCATAAAAGGGGCATTGAAATAAACCAGAATAAGACAAAGGCAATCATGGAGACAAAGCCTCCAGCAACCAAGAAACAACTTCAATCTTTGCTTGGAAAGATAAATTTTTTGAGAAGATTCATATCAAATTTAAGTGGTAAGGCAAAACCTTTCTCACCACTATTTCGACTCAAGAAAGAAGATGTCTTTACATGGGATGCAGATCAACAAAAGGCGTTTGACGAAATCAAGAAATATCTGTCGAACCCACCAACTTTAATGCCTCCCATTAGGAATAAATTTATGAAGTTGTATATTTCAGCGTCTGATTCGACTCTTGGCAGTATGCTTGCCCAAGAGGATGAAAATGGGAATGAAAAAGCCATTTACTATTTGAGTAGAGTACTTAATGATGTTGAAACTAGGTATAATGATATTGAAAAACTTTGCCTTTGTTTGTACTTTGCTTGTATGAAGTTGAAGCATTATATAAAACCTGTTGATGTTCATGTCTATTCTCATTATGATGTTATCAAACACATGTTGTCGAAGCCAATATTACATAGTCGAATTGGCGAGTGGGCTTTGGCACTTACTGAATATTCATTGACATATAAGCCGTTGAAAGCTGTTAAACGCCAAATAGTGGCTGATTTCATAGTGGACCATTCAGCAATGGAAACACCACAACATTATGTGGATGTAGAACCTTGGAAGTTAGACTTTGATGGTTTTAAACACAAACATGGAACTGGAATTGGGATCCTAATAATTTCACCCTCAAAAATTCCAACCAAGTTTAAATATAAAATCAATGGTTTCTGTTCCAACAATGAGGCTGAGTATGAAGCCTTAATCGCAGGTCTTGAAATCTTACTTGACTTGGGGGCAAAAAATATTTTGGTAAGAGGTGACTCTGAGTTAGTGTTGAAACAATTGACAAAAGAATATAAGTGCATAAAAGAACACTTAATGAAATACTTTGTTGTAGCAAATTCTTTGTTAAAACGTTTCGACCAGGTTGATATTGAACATGTACCTCGTATTGAAAATCAAGAAGCCAATGACTTGGCTCAAATTGCTTCCGGTTATAAGATTTCCAAAGAAAAGTTGGAAGAGTTGATAGAGATCAAAAATAAATTGATTGTCAATCAACCTGTTTCTACAGAATTGTCAATGCCAAAACTTGTGGGGGCAGATGAACCACACGAATATGATTGTGAAAATTCAGAAATTTTTGAAATTTTTGCCATTGACAATCGGTCTGACAATGATTGGAGGAAACAACTTGTCGAATACTTGAAAGATCCAAACGGGACAGTTAGTAGAAAAGTCAAATATAGGGCTTTGAGTTATGTCATCGTTGGGAATGAATTGTTGAAAAAGACTTCTGAAGGAGTTCTGTTGAAATGCCTTAGTGAAACTGAAGCGTATTTGGCAATGTCAGATGTGCATAGCGGCGCCTGTGGATCTCACCAGGCAGGCCATAAAATGAATTGGCTTTTATTTCGACAAGGTTTGTATTGGCCAACTATGTTGAAAGATTGCATAGAGTTTGCCAAAGGTTGTCAAGAATGCCAAAGGCATGCAGGAATACAACATGTGCCTGCAAGTGAATTACATTCAATAGTTAAACCATGGCCTTTTAGAGGATGGGCTTTGGATTTAATTGGTGAAATTAAGCCAGCTTCATCAAAGAATCAGCGTTATATAATAGTTGGTATCGATTATTTTACCAAATGGATTCAGGCAATTCCATTGCCAAACGTTGATCAAGAAGCTGTGATACATTTCATTCAAAACCATATTATTTATAGATATGGAATACCTGAAACCATCACTACAGATCAAGGTTCAGTATTCACTGGACGAAAGATGGTTGAGTTTGCTCAGCAAACTGGTTTTAAGTTACTGACTTCGACACCATATTATGCTCAAGCAAATGGTCAAGTTGAAGCAGCCAATAAGATTATCATTGGGTTGATCAAAAAACACATTGCCCAGAAGCCAAGAAATTGGAACAAAACTTTAGATCAAGTTTTATGGGCATGTAGAAATTCTCCTAAAGAGTCAACTAATTCTACACCATTTCGACTAACATATGGTCATGACGCTGTGCTTCCAGTCGAAATAAATTTGCAGTCAGTGAGAATTCAAAGACAAATGGAAATACCAAGTGACCAATATTGGAGTATGATGCTAGACGAATTGGTTGATTTAGATGAAGAAAGATTGAAAGCTTTAGAAATCTTAACTCGACAAAAAGAAAGAGTTGCTAAAGCTTATAATAAAAAGGTGAAGTTAAAAACCTTTAGTGTTGGAGATTTGGTTTGGAAAGTTATTTTGCCCATGGACAGAAAAGATGTTCAAGTTTGGGAAGGACCATTTAAAGTTGTTCAAGTTTTTTCAAATGGTGCTTACGAGATTGAAGAATTAACTGAAGAACAACGCACTTTAGGCATAAATGGTAAGTATCTAAAGAAATACAAGCCAATGTTGCAAGAAGTAAAGATAAGCGAAGAATGAAATACTAAGGCAGTTGAAACAAAATGGCAATAAAGTTAAATTTGCCACAGGTGGGCATTTGTCAAGTTGCAAGCCAAAATATTCCAAATAAAACATTCACCACAGGTGGGCATCGTCAAGTTACAAACCAAAGACATTGAAAAGAAATAGTTCATGAAATAACAAAGCATGAATAAATTAAAGATGTCGAGTCCGACAATAAGGTCACATCCTGGCCTTCCAGTTCATTATAGAGGTTCCTGATAGAGTCCAATTCAGTGTCAATGACTTGATCTACTTTAATCAGAAATTGGATTTCGGCAACAATGACTTTTTCGAACTTGTTCGTCATTTTCCACAATTAGGACTTAAATTCATGAATGAGAACTTGATGCCATGTTGAAATCAAAGGCAAAACAAAGTTAAAAAAAAAAAAACTTTAGCCTGTCGAACTGGCACATGTTGAATCGAAAGTGAGCAAAACCTGTTGAACAGGAATTGAAGAAAAACCTGTTGAACTTGAAAACTGCAAAGACGCGAACCTGTCGAACCCAATCAAGCTAGAAACGTGTCGAACCAGAGCGAACCAACTCTCGTCGAATCAAAAGCGTGAATCCGTCGAACAGAAATTGGAAGAACTTGTCAAATCGAAATCTGCAAGCTGCGTCGAACAGAAAAATGTTAATGCATGTCGAACATAAACTTTTCCAATCCATTCAACAGGCAAAAAATTGGCAAATCAGTCGAACATAAAATCACATTTCTGTCGAACAACAAATTGTAATTCCGTCGAACCAAAAGCCAAGGTTTCCTTCGAACTGGAAAATCTGTCGAACCTGAAAAGTTGTCGAACATACCTGATTAAATGGCGTCTGTCGAACGTGAAAACGCAGTTTAACCTGTCAAGGCAGTCGAACAACAAGTTACAATTCTGTCGAACGAAAACTGCTCAAATTTTGTCGAATGAAACATTCTGTCAAACTAACAAGCTTAGTTCTGTCGAACCAAATTCTAATGAGCATACTAGAGCAAATTTTAGTTCTGTCGAACCAGATTATGCTAGTAGTGGAAATTTAAATGGTAGTTAGAAAATTTCATGGCAATGTGCAAAAGGCATTTCAAAAAATTGCCACTATCTCCTTTGATTCGACATCCAGTCGAAGATGGCATTTTTTGGGGGGGCAATTTGTTAGCTTGTATTTTACAACAGGCTAAATATAGAAAGACATTATTGCTTTGATTCCAAATGAGGTAATTTTGACTTTGCAGTTAATAAGGATTTTTTTTAAGTGTCAAGCCTTGAAATTATTTCTCAGGATATTGCACATGTCAAGTTTGACACATGGCGAACCAGCCAAGTTTTATCATATTCCACATGTCGAGTTCGACACCTGGCGAATCAGTCATTTTCCCCTCCTTCTATAAGTGGCGAGTTCGACACAATTTGTTTTATGTTGAATTGGATTTGGTCAGTTTGTCAAGCAGAAGAGCATGTATTATTTTAAGTGGCGAGTTCGACATGCATTTATTCCTGTCAAACTAGAAACGGTGTCTTAAAGGTGGCGAGTTCGCCATATGGTGGGTTTGACTTGACAGCTTTCTTTGTTAAGTGTGAAATATTTCGCTCGCCATATGAAAAGTTGTACATTGCACAGGAACACGTTGCTTTGTGGACTTAGTTTATTTTTAGGACTTATTGCGTTTTCTACTTGGTTCGACTTTTGTCAAGTTCAATCTTTTGCAAAGTTCAATCTTTTGTCAAGTTCTTTCACCACTTGACTTGCAACTATTTTACATTAAAACACTATAAAACTTCAAACTTCAAAAGAATGATGAATGTTCATACTTTCTGGAAACCAATGCACAAAATTATAGTCCCAGGATTTACTAGTTGATCCTTCAAGTAATAAACTTTAAACTAGTGGTTGTTTACCAAAATTCACCGTAAACAGTTCCTCCCACTAACAGGAGTAGTCCAGTCCTCTTGTTCTTCACAAGAGATTTTACTATAATCACTAAGATTACAGATGCTCAAGCACTAAGCAAGAGACTTCCAATGCTCAAGCACAAAGCAAGAGACTTCTCACAAGTTTAATGATAATAAAATTATGAGTGAGACACTTGATATACTATCAGAGGTGTTTACAAAATACAACACAGTTACAAGACTTCCTAGAAATGTTTGACAAAATTTCTAAGTGTTTGAATTGCTTCAGAATTTTGACAGAGTGTATGCACGTTCAGAAGCGTAAGTCTTGATGATGATTCTTCAAAAATCTTCTTCCTTTTATAGATGAAAATATAGACGTTGAAGATTATAGTCGTTTGAAGAATTCTTGAGACGCTTCATTGTATTGATCAGAGAGCTAATAGCTGTTCTGATCTGCAGTGTTTATGAGCTTTGACGTTTACTACAAAATGAGAGATTCCTTTTGGCTTTAGATATCTGAACCTCAGTTTAAGCCAAATGAGGAAATACTCGTTCTTGAAGCCTGACTTGAAAAGGACCTTTCCATGGTCAACCTTTTTTCTTTCTTGATTCCTTCGCTGAGACCAAGACAAAGAAACACAATCTTCAAGAAATTTGTTCAGATGTAGCTTCAGAAATATTAGCTTCAGAATCCAGTGAAGCTCAGAAATTACTTGCTTCAGAATTTTGTGAGCTCAGATTGACACGCTCATAAGTAATTCCTTCAGAATTCCAATGTGCTTATAAATGCAAATTTTAACTTTTAATCCTGCACACTAGAGTAAATTATTAGTACTACCAATTTAACTTTAAATACATTGTTATCATCAAAATCAAATGAAGAGATACAAAACCAATTTTGTTCCAACAAAGATTTTCTCTTTTTTTTAATGTTAAAACATACACGCTTAAATATGTTTCGTGAGTTTAACTCAGTTGATAATGAAATCACATTTTATATGTAGCACTAAAATTCAAATTCTTAACACTTAACTTATCCATCTTAATAATTTTTAGTCATTAGACAAACCTGACAAAAAAATGGTTATAAATAGTATACAGACGGTTACACCGTGGGTAGGTTGTGGGAAACAATTAAAAAAAAACAATAAAAAAATTATAAATTACTTAGTCGTGGATAAGTCGTCGTTACTTTCAAAATTATCCATAGTTATAAAGTCGTGGGTAACTATTCATGGCTAATAAATGAATTTCTTGTAGTGAAACTATAACCAAATACTCCAGTTAAGTAAAAAAAAAAAACAAAAACCAAATACTCCGGTTAATACATTTAATAAAAAAATGGTAGCAATTAGCTAAAAGGTAACAAGCACTAGCACATGCCAGGAAAAGAAAGGAAACAATCAATAGCGGTGGCACAATGTAAATGGCAAAGACATAGTCAGAAAAATATAAAATCAAAGAAAAAATGTATGATTAGCGAGAATCGAATATGGGGTGACAAGAATAAGTCTGGCGTGTCCTATAAAAAGTAAGTTTTATCAACTTCTTCAAAAAATACTTTTTACTTAGTTTTTTTCTATATAAAAAAGTGACTTTTTATATAAGTGTTTGTTCACGAATTGTGTTTGGCCCAACTTTTTCTTTTTAGGACATGAAAAGTCACAAAAAAGCTGGGCCAAACACTACCTTAATTGAATAGTCTCTGATCACCGTCGTTAGTGATCAAAAATAAGTTTTAAAAGAGTAATACTAGGTAATTAACCTAGGTCGTTTCCCAAAGACTCACAATCAGTTTAACAATATTAGAAACAATATAAAATATGGGGGTTTTGTTCGCAGACAAGAGAGTAATAATAATTATAAACTTCAATTGAGAGACACGATCAATTCATTGGTTTTAGGTAACTCGTTCTCAATTCTATCACAGGTTCATAAAATCATTCATTCATCTATTTATGCTTTGGTTGATTTGCAAAACTAATTATACAAGTGACAACTATTTTTACAAAACGAATTCATTCGATTAAGCATCTCATGCGTTCAACCAAAGTGTCACAGAAAACGGTCAATATCATGACATATTCGATCAACCTATTGCTAAGCGCAAAACTGAATCAATTCATATTCGGATTAATCTAAACAAGCGATGGATTAAAACGAATAACTCTACTGTATAAATTCGAATATAACAATTTAAGCAATCATCTAACACGAATTCATACAGTGGAATAAGGAAAGGAATTGATAACAGAAAGCATAAATAGAGAAACAAAATTGCTATTAAAATCGGACCTCAAGAAACTTAAACGAGTTCCTTACACCAACGAATTGATAAAAGAGATTAGTTCTCCATTAGCAAGCGGCGGCTTTAGGATTTATCTTCGTGTGAATCAAAAGTGGTTCTGACCTAGGTCATATGTTCCTATTTATAATAGCAAGCAAAACAAGCCATAAAACAATTGGGCCGATAGCATAAGTTTTTGGGTCGAAAGTAATTATTCAAGTAATGTCTGGAACATAAATGCAATTTTTGGTGACAATTTAATCTCATGGTCTGCCAAACGCCAGCACACCCTTTCTCGCTTTAGTGCAGAAGCCGAGTACCGTGGCGTCGCTAATGTAGTATCTGAATCATGTTGGATTAGAAACTTATTATTAGAACTACATTGTCCAGTCACAACAGCCACTTTGGTCTATTGCGACAATGTGAGTGTCGTTTATCTATCCGGCAACCCAGTTCAACATCAGCGGACCAAACACATCGAGATGGATATACATTTTGTGCGTGAAAAAGTTACTCGCGGCCAAGTACGAGTCTTACATGTTCCATCTCGTTACCAGATTGCTGACATATTCACCAAAGGACTTCCGTTGCAACTCTTTGAAGATTTTCGTGATAGTCTCAACATTCGTCAACCTCCAGTTTCGACTACGGGGGTGTATTAGACTATTATTGTATTTGATTAGCAATAATTATATTTGATTAGTCAATGATTGTATTTTAATTAGTCATAATTGTATAGGAAACTCTTTTGGTATATAACTCAACACAATGTAATGGAAAGGCAAGGCCTATTATTCTTACATCATGTCTGTCTTCTCAAGAAATCTCTTTATGGTCTCAAACAAGCACCTCGTGCCTGGTACCAAAGATTCACTGACTATGTTGCCAAATTGGGATTCTCTCATAGTATTTCTGATCACTCTTTATTCATTTATCATCACGGTAATGATACTGCTTATATCCTTCTATATGTGGATGACATAATTCTCACTGCTTCGGCTGATGCTCTTCGCGACTCTATTATGTCTCAACTTGGCTCTGATACCATGTCAAATAACCAATTATCCCAAAAGCTTAAGCTGTTAGGATTTGGCACAATGGTTTTATATTATTTCTAACACGCCCCCTCACGCAAGAGCCCACTTGGGTTTGAAGCGTGGATAATGCTTAGGCCCACCTACCATATGCTTAAATTCCACTTTTAATTAGAAAGTGAGGGGAGCGGGAATCGAACCCTAGACCACTTAGTCATAGAGGCTCTGATACCATGTAAGAATAATAAGCCTTGCCTTTCCATTACATTGTGTTGAGTTATATACCAAAAGAGTTTCCTATACAATTATGACCAATTAAAATACAATCATTGACTAATCAAATATAATTATTGCTAATCAAATACAATAATAGTCTAATAGTCACGACCATGTCGCTCTCTTTAAGAAGTTTCGCGATACTGCTCTAAAGGTGCAAGGCAGACAAGTAATCACGCCGCCTCCAGGGTAAAACAGCTCGTTCGAAATAACCGATCGATTATTGCACTGTAATGATCAGAAGGAACACCTTCTTAAATGATTCGACAAAGTCACTCGAAATGAAATGATTGATACGACAATATCAATCGAAATGATACGACAATATCAGTTTCCAAACCAATGAAACACAAAACACAAATAAAATTTTATTTTTGTGTAGAAAAATTGGAGAAGAGAATTTGTATGTGGTTTATGGCTTTTTTTTTTCACGGTAGTTTTTATTGATAAGCCAATGAACAAGACGTAATCATATAATCAAATTGAAATGCAGCGGATTACAAAGAGTAACAGACAAATCAATTGGGAGACATTGAAATTAAGTGGAATCGGAACACATTAAAATAATGTTGGAACTAGATATTAAACCCGTGCGTTGCACGGACTTGATTAAATTTTTTATTTCATAATATGCTTATTTAAGAAGATAATATGATATAATTTTAAAATTTAATATTCATATTGATAAATAATTTTATTTTGGTTCTTAAATCTTGAAGTATAGTTTAAAGTTGTGTTTAACTCTGCTTTTTTAAAACTTAAAAGCTACCTGAATAGCATATGAAATCAATTGAATTGCAATAGAAATCATTAGAAAATACCTTAAAAGCTACTTTTTAAACTATCATTCATAGTGTATAGAAATCAATAGAAGTGCAGGGGAATAGCGTACTATATTAAAAATTTGTTTTATTAATCTTTTTTTTCTTCTTCTGGGTTTGTTTTATATCTCTTCAATGACGATGTGTAGCAAAAACCAATATATATGTTAAACAAATATTTAATCTTCATTCCAAAGTCACAATATTATCAAAAAAATTTATTGTCATTGTGCACGAATAAAATTGTCATATTGCTAGAACAAAACAATGATATTATGAGTTTACTAAGCATGTGAAAGGAGGCTTAAATAAAATGCACTAAAAATGAAAAATTTGTTAGCTTACGGTTTGGATTATGAGTTCACTAAACATGTGGAAAGAAGCTTATCATAAAGATCAATTTGATGAAGATATTTTGATCCAAACTTGAAAACATAAATTGGATGAGAATATTCACAAGATAATAAGCATTCATTGACTAATTTGTGGTTTAAATTTAATAATATTAATTGGACTAAATAGAAAGCAATTGAGCCCCATTTTGTCTATTTTATATGCAATTTTTGCTCTATTTTATGGATGGATTTTTAAGTAACTTGGTCTAAAATATTTATCAATTAAAGAAAACATAACATACAATATATATAAAGGGTCATGTTAACATGTTTCCTTAGTGCTCATGTTAAAAAAACTAAATAGACAACTTTTACATTAAAAAAAACATGTTTTATATACTTAAACAGTTAATTTCACTTCTTCTAAGAAAACATTTCCACTTTTACACAATGATGTCACAAATTTATGAAAACATATTTTGTGCTCGTCAAAAATTGCAAAAGGTACGATATATAAAACTAAGCAATCATTTTATGATTTTACTTGAATTTTCATTGGTATATGGCTGTAATTAGTGCTCGTCAAAAGAACGAAACAGTTTTGCTTATGTAAAGCATATATCATATTTTATCTTAATATTATAATTATATGCAAGAATTTTTCATTTTTTGTGGATCATCTTGGTATATTCATGAATTTTTTTTTATCTTAGTATCACTTTTGAATAAACTCTTGTTAAAATGTAATTTATCTTTAGTGATTTTTTTTAATCTTTCTCATCTTTTGATTCAATTCCTTTAAAATTATATATCATATAGTGTAACTGCTTAATCTTACTCTCGTCCAAGCAATTTACAATTTTTTTTATTTAAGAAAATATGCAATTATTGTGGTATTTTATTGGATGATATAGAAATTAAGAGAATTTTAGAGAGGGTACAAATTTTTTTCGGTTTACAAAGATACATATCTCTCTTATTTACTCAAGTGTACGATTTTCATGCCAATTGACCCATCAATATAATAAAGTAACTTTAGTCCATATCATGTTCTAGAAATCAATTGATTAGTCAAGACATATATGAAAAGTAAGAAAGAAATACAAAAACCATAGTAAAAAAATGAAGAATACGTACGACCCAATAAATGTTTGGAGAAAGTGATGCATGATCTCAACCACAATATTTAGTTTGTTTTTTTCCTTTCATAATTCTTTTGTTTTACAATGAGTTAACATATTCTTCTTCATATAGGAAATCAACAATGGTACTCAAATAATAATATGAATAATAATTGTTATTGTATATTGAATATCATCATTTTGTAAGTGAAAATAAGTTCTATATTATACAATTTAACAACGGTTCTGTAACATAAATTTGATAGGATATATTTTGTCATTGTATTAATATAATAATACACAAAGATCCATTAAATAGTTAAAAATACATGAAATTATCAATTTCACTAAACATCTTATTATCGAATTATAAAACTAAACAATGAAAATTGAATAGACCAATATTAACAAACACACGTGATAAAATAAAAATATTCAAGAAGGCATGGCATTGTGACACAATAGCACTTTCTGATGATGTTTATCGAGACAAATGATCTGCAAACACACACAAAAAAAATAATCCCAAAGATACTATTAAAAAAAAAAGACAAAGTGAAATATTTCTTCAATTACCTCTTTTGATTTTTTTTTTCTTTTGATGTTGATTGAGACACAAAATAAATTCGGGATCTGCAAACACAAAAAAAAAATTAAAAAAAAAAAAAAGTCTTGTGATTCTACTTGTTATGGAGACAAAATGAGAGCAAAATTAAAAATAAAAGTATCAATCTAAGAAAACAATACACTCTTTATCGGTCAGTTGATGAATTAAAAAATTAATATAAAAACAAAAATAAAGAAGAAGATAAAAAAAACCATCATACAAGCCATGATGCATGTCATAGCAAGAATGTATAGAAGATAAAATTTCATTTCATATGAGCATAGTCATGTGTATGTTAGGATTGACTTTTCATGTCATTGTGATAAGAATTATTAGTGCATACGTTTTTCATAGTATCACTAAATGTTTCAAAGAAGAAGAAGGACACAATGAGATCATAAAATTTTAGAAAATTACCTTTCTTCTACAACAACACTAACAACCCTTCCAAGTTCCAAATAGAAATTTCACAAGCCCATGTATGAGGAGGGATTATACATAATGGCATATATATAATAGTTAATTCACAACAACAGTTTGTTTTTTCTATAGTGGGATTGAAAGGTTAAGAAAAATGAATGGTTTAAAACTCAAAATAAGTACACAAAAAAACAACATTAAAAAAAAATAACCCCAAAGATACTATAAAAAAAAAAAAAAACAAAGTGAAATATTTCTTCAATTACCTCTTTCGATTTTTATTTTCTTTTGATGTTGATTGAGACACAGAATAAATTCGGGATCTGCAAACACAAAAAACAAAAAAAAAATCTCGTGATTCTACTTGTTATGGAGACAAAATGAGAGCAAAATTAAAAATAAAAGTATCAATCTAAGAAAACAATAAACTCTTTATCGGTCAGTTGATGAATTAAAAAATTAATATAAAAACAAAAATAAAGAAGAAGATAAAAAACCATCATGCAAGCCATGATGCATGTCATAGCAAGAATGTATAGAAGATAAAATTTCATTTCATACGAGCATAGTCATGTCTATGTTAGGATTGACTTTTCATGTCATTGTGATAAAAATTATTAGTGCATATGTTTTTCATGGTATCACTAAATGTTTCAAAGAAGAAGGACACAATGAGATCATAAAATTTTAGAAAATTACCTTTCTTCTACAACAACACTAATAACCCTTCCAAGTTCCAAATAGAAATTTCACATGTCCATGTATGAGGAGGGATTATACATAATGGCATATATATAATAGTTAATTCACAACAACAGTTTGTTTTTTCTATAGTGGGATTGAAAGGTTAAGAAAAATGAATGGTTTAAAACTCAAAATAAGTACACAAAAAAACAACATTAAAAAAAAAACTCCCAAAGATACTATTAAATAAAAAAATAAAAAAAAAACAAAGTGAAATATTTCTTCAATTACCTCTTTTGATTTTTATTTTCTTTTGATGTTGATTGAGACACAGAATAAATTCGGGATCTGCAAACACAAAAAAAAAAAAAAAAATCTTGTGATTCTACTTGTTATGGAGACAAAATGAGAGCAAAATTAAAAATAAAAGTATCAGTCTAAGAAAACAATAAACTCTTTATCGGTCAGTTGATGAATTAAAAAATTAATATAAAAACAAAAATAAAGAAGAAGATAAAAAACCATCATGCAAGCCATGATGCATGTCATAGCAAGAATGTATAGAAAATAAAATTTCATTTCATATGAGCATAGTCATGTCTATGTTAGGATTGACTTTTCATGTTATTGTGATAAAAATTATTAGTGCATATGTTTTTCATGGTATCACTAAATGTTTCAAAGAAGAAGAAGGACACAATGAGATCATAAAATTTTAAAAAATTACATTTCTTCTACAACAACACTAATAACCCTTCCAAGTTCCAAATAGAAATTTCACATGTTCATGTATGAGGAGGGATTATACATAATGGCATATATATAATAGTTAATTCACAACAATAGTTTTTTTTTTTTCTATAGTGGGATTGAAAGGTTAAGAAGAATGAAAGGTTTTTTTTTTACCACAAGAAGAATGAATGGTTTAATACTCAAAATAAACACACAAAAAAGAATATTAAAATGGGTGATCTTTCACCTTTCATAACATTTTTTTTTATAATAGTGTTAGTTAATTATTCAATTAATTAGTATGTGAAGGAAACTAAAAAAATGCAAACAATATACAATTTTTTTTTGAGTTTTGTAGAGATGACACATAAGCAATGAAGTTTTCTAGTGATGACACATCATCAATTAAAAGCTTGATTTACATATAGTATAGGGATAGGGATCTGCAAACAAAAAAAAAATCTCGTGATTCTACTTGTTATGGAGACAAAATGAGAGCAAAATTTAAAATATAAGTATCAATCTAAGAAAACAAAAAACTCTTTATCGGTTAGTTGATGAATTAAAAAATTAATATAAAAACAAAAATAAAGAAGAAGATAAAAAACCATCATGCAAGCCATGATGCATGTCATAGCAAGAATGTATAGAAGATAAAATTTCATTTCATATGAGCATAGTCATGTGTATGTTAGGATTGACTTTTCATGTCATTGTGATAAAAATTATTAGTGCATACGTTTTTCATGGTATCACTAAATGTTTCAAAGAAGAAGAAGGACACAATGAGATCATAAAATTTTAGAAAATTACCTTTCTTCTACAACAACACTAATAACCCTTCCAAGTTCCAAATAGAAATTTCACATGCCCATATATGAGGAGGGATTATACATAATGGCATATATACAATAGTTAATTCACAACAACATTTTTTTTTTCTATAGTGGGATTGAAAGGTTAAGAAGAATGAATGGTTTAAAACTCAAAATAAGTACACAAATAAACAACATTAAAATGGGTGATCTTTCACCTTTGATAACATTTTTTTATAATAGTGTTAGTTAATTATTCAATTAATTAGTAGGTGAAGGAAGCTAAAAAAATGCAAACAATATAAATTTTTTTTTTAGTTTTGTAGAGATGACATATAAGCAATGAAGTTTCCTAGTGATGACACATCATCAATTAAAAGCTTGCTTTACATATAGTATATACTAGAGATAAACCCGTGCGTTGCAAGGGTTCGATTAAAATACACAATTTTTTTAAGTAACAAATAATAATTATAATTTTTAAATATATTGACATAAAAATATTAATTTGTATCGAAAATAAGATGTTTGTTTAAAAAAAATGAGATTTTGTATTAATTTATAGTAGATTTGTGCTTGTGTGTATATATATAAAGGACATTTAATATAGTTTTTAACATAACCAAAGGTAGATAATTTTTTAATGAGTGAGTCAGAGCTATAAAATAAAATATATTTTACAATTTTTATTGTTAACCAAATTCTCTTTATAGTTGCTTAAATGATCAAATGTATTAAAATATATAAGACAAAATATATCTATCAAACAAAATGAATATTTTGTGTTTTTTTTTCCTACTATGTTTCAGTTAGTATGTGATTTATATATGGTAGTTTTATCATTATCATTTTCATTTGTTGGAAGTTTTATCATAAGGTCTCTTATATATTTTTTTTTTATTTTGTTGTCAGCTGGTTTATGTTTTTTTGATTTGCTTAATTCTTTCTTTTTTGATTTGGGTTTTTTCCTTTGTGAAGTTTACATCCCCTTTTTTTTTATTTTGTCTCTCTTAATTAATAATATTACTTGTATTGTACTTTTTTAGTTATATTTAAGAACTTTTAATAATGAGTTTCAAAGTACTCTAAAATATAAATGAGAGAACAAAACAAAAAAATTTGATTGCTCTATATAAAAAGAGGGTGAAATTTAAATAAATCTTCATAATTGGTTTATGATTTATGATTCATCTCTGGTGGTTTTGTCTTTTTCACCTTTGAATTTTCTTGTAAAATTACGCACTGCAATTTAAGATCTCTCGTATTTATTGAAAATACAATACTTGATTTGATATCAATTTTATTCTTATGGAATTCCTCTCAAACATTCACTTGATCAAAAAGTAATAATATAATAAAATAGTTTATATAGTGCTCAACAATAAAAAGAAATATATACCCTCATTCTTTATAAATTTCAAGGCACTACAAAAGTATAAGAATGGATGAGAGGAAGCTTAAGTTATTATTAGACCTTCATTGTGCTGACGTGACACTAAAAAAAAATTTCATACTCTCCTACATAGTTCATTAGACTTCCATTGTGCTGACGTGACATTCTAAAAAAAAAAACTTAGATTATTCTTAATAAAATACATTATCACACTTTTTTTAAAAAACAACTTAAGCTACAATATAACTTATGTTATGAGACAAATCAATAACATCTAACATCGCTCACAATTTTATTAGGACCTACTACTTTATGATTATAAATTTTATTTTGTAAATTGTAATGTAAAATACAAAGAAATTTTGTATGTGTTATCATTTATCATAATTATAACATGAGTAGTGGAAAGAGCTTTTGGAAAGAATATGATATGATTACCATAACATGTTTTCAAGCTGCCGATACAATTGATGATCTTGACGAGTTGCTTCCATTCTCATCATTATGTATCTTTCGTTTACTTCACTGTCTTCCTCTCTATTTTTTTGCACGAATCCTCCACTCCACGTTATATGATGCGATATACCACTTCATTTACAGTATTTTGGAATTCTCTGATAAGTATGAAATTCTCCTAATTAATAAATGTGTAGAATACACAATATAGATAAATAATTATTTTGGAGTATGAATCAACACATAAAAATTGTGGGGCAATTAAGTTTCTCTAAGAAAGTATTGGAGCTCGTTTAGATATGTCACATAGGCATAATGAAGACCTAAGAATAATTCAACCTTCCTTTTATAAGATAATAAAAGATATAAGTTAGGGTATAATCCTAGAAATTTATTTTTGACTCAAGTATAATCTTAAAATTTGCAAATACCAATTGTAAATGATGATATTAAAAATAATACTAAATAAATATATATGCACACGATTTATTTTTTATGTATAGTAATGTATAATTATGAAAGAGCGTACACACACACACACACACACACACATATATATATATATATATATATATATATTTATTTTTTTTATTAGCACCATTAAATTTTGTCACTTATTATTTATCTATTTTCATTTCATTTTTTTTGGATAAGATATTGAACATATGAGTAATGCTATGGTCACACCATTTAACACACTTTTTTAACACACACCACTCATAATTAGCCACATCATCAAAAAAAATTTATTTCTTAACCTGTTAACCGGTTGAACAGGTTGTTAAGTTAAAAATATGGCACTGTTTTTTTTTTTTTGTCTTTCTCCCATGATGTTTTTTTTCCACCGTCAAACTCCTATGCTCTGTCACCTTTTCTTTGCTTCGTCTGAACATTGCTCATTTGTTGTTTCAATTTTGTTATGCTCACAATCAGGTTTCACCTTATTTTATACACAACTTTTTCTAATTTTACTTTGTTGTGTTATTTTCCTCTCATTCTAGGGAAATTGCATAGCAGTAGCCACAAAATCTAGTTCACAGCAAATTGGGAAAAAAAAAAATTCCGAACAAGATGGTACAATATCTGTGCAAATTGGGGAAAATCTTTTGCAATATAATCAACAACAAAACCAAACTCCAATTTTACTATGATATGTTAATTGCAACAATAAGAACCAGAAAATTTAAGGTTGACGTTGCCGGAATAAGTTGCAACTTTCTCCGCCACTTCGGCAAAGCCATATGAGCACCCTTTCAAACTATTGTGACTGGCGTGAAAAAGAAAAGAAGGTTTGAGAGCAATGATTTCTTTTGAACAGAGAACAATGAAAGAAACAATCCATTCAAGGGTAGTTGATAAAGAAGATGAAAGGTTTAATACACAAATGATAATTAAAAAATAAAATAAAGGTTAAAAAACCCAAACCGGTAGCAGGTACACGAATTTAAAAAGTGATGCAGTGGTAAATTGTGATTGGAGTCTCTTAAAGGAGTGTGATAAAAGGTGTCTTGCTAGCATTACTTTTGAACATATATTATGTTACTTGTATTTATTTGTTTTATTTTAAGTCCTATTTTGAGGATTAGTAAAAAGTTAAAAAATAAATAAATATAAAAAATATACTAATGTATAGTCTTTATGGAATATTTTTTTTTTATCTATTAATACATTACACAATTTTTTTATCTATTAATATATCATTACACATTAAATTAAATTAATTTAAAAATCATGTATTTATACACATAAAGACTATGGATTGGAGAATAGCAATTTGTACAATGCATAACTTACCAATTTATTAATTAAAAATTTGTATTAATACAATAAGTGAATGAATGGTCATAGTTATAGAAATATAAGTTATGGAATATGAAAGAAATATATGTATATATAATATATAAATTTGTTTTATATATTCTTTGTTTATAACTAACCAATTTTTTTTGCACAAAAAAAAAAAAACTGATCAAATTTTATTGTATTGTTTGTTATTGTTGTTAATGTGGAGGCTAATTTATTTTTCTTTGATTGCATGAATGCATATATATCGTGGCAATTGAATTAACTATAGCAACTTGATAAACAAAATGACATTTAGGATTTAAACCATGCTATGAAGAATTTAAACTCATATAATTGATCAATTTTTTTAATATATTCTTAAAGAAATAAACCTTAATTTTCTTTTTATAAACCTCACTATAAAGTCATGTATTTTTCTTTTAAAATTTTTGTCAAATTATTCTTAAAAAAAAAAAAAAGAGAGAGGTTTATTAATTTGATCAATTTCTTGTAACTTACAAACTAAAATAGTCATTTTTAATATATTGTCAATTTTTCTTTTATAATTAGCATCATCTTTAAAAAATCAAAATACAGTCTACTATTAAAATTTATATATATTCATGATAAATGCATGAAAATTATATATTTCGACAATCTCTGTGTCTAATTGAATCAATATGCTTCATATACTATAATTATAAGAATCATATATGACTTATAAGTGTCAACTTCAAAATCTTTTATTTTTACTCTATTTTGATTTGATATTTCTCTTGAAATCAAGTTTTTTTTTTTTTTTAAGGTAAAGGGAGCTTGTAGAAAACAAGCCCCACTAGAAAATATATATAATAAAACCTGAGAACAACATCAAAAGGAGGGGGGGCAAAACCAAACCCTCAAAACTAACAAAACCTATAGCAAGGCCAACCAAACCTATTACAATCAAAATCAAAAAATAGGAGGTAGGGAAGACCACCAAGCAAAGGAAGAAGAAGTAGCCAAGGAAAGACCAATATTAGCCATTGAGTCCGCACATTTATTACCTTCCCTAAATATGTGTGATACCAAGAAATTCATGCGAGAAGAGAGGTAAATACAATTGCCCCATCTGTTTCTTAAAGCACAAGGAACTGTAGATGGAGACTTGAATGCATTAAGGACAAGCATTGAATCCGTTTCCAACCAAAGGGAGAGCCAACCTTTCTTGAATGCTATCTCAATTGCTAAAATCGCACCCATTAACTCAGCATACAAGGAAGAGTGAGAGCCAAGGTTAATGGCAAAAGCACCACAGAAAATAGCCTGAGAATCTCTGAAAATGCCACCACAGGAAGCTTTGATAGGATTACCTGCAGCAGCTCCATCACAATTACATTTAATCCAACCAAGAATTGGGGGCTGCCAAAGGACCTCTTTGATAGCAGGGGCATTAGAAAAATGCAATGGAACATGAAAAGCTTTTAAAAGCACAAACTCGGGCATGGAGGAGAAAGCATGAAGGCTAGAAAGCTTGCCCGATAGAGAAACACAAGCAATTATGGAGTTTATTGCTGAAGATGAAGGAATGAAGGAATTGGAAAATCTAGCATGATTTCTAGAATACCAAATGGAGTTAAAACAGCAGACAATG
Organism: Trifolium fragiferum; assembly: GCA_954870985.1. Lineage (NCBI taxonomy): Eukaryota > Viridiplantae > Streptophyta > Magnoliopsida > Fabales > Fabaceae > Trifolium > Trifolium fragiferum. Next base: position 38,183,739 of record OX940790.1, on the reverse strand, counting down.
GCAGCAGAGATTGTAAGCTTACACAGAGGAGACCAGCTTTTGTTGCAAATAGAAAATGAATCTGAGAAGCTTGTGAATTGACAGTTTAAGTTGAGCAAAGAGGCCAGCCAATTCTAGATTTTTAAGGCAAAATTGCATTCAAAAAATAAATGGACAGTAGATTTAGAATGCAAACCACAGAGAGTACACATAGAAGGCAAATTACAACCTCTCAAGGCAAGATTCTCATCTGTAGGGAGTTTGTTATGGAAACCTCTCCAAACAAGCATAGATTTGGAAGGGGGAATAGCTTTTTGCCAGATGAATTTAGACCAGGCCAAATGCTGAGGATTAGGAATATGGAAATTGTAAGCTTCTTTGAGAGAAAGGTGGCCATCTGATGAAGGTTGCCAAACTAGGCTATCCTCATAAGGTATAAAAGGAATAACTACCTTATCTAGGAAAGATTGAAGAAGAGGATAAGCATTCAAAAGACAAAGGGGGATAGACCATTTGAAATTGACAATGTAGTTGTCTACAGTAGATTGCAAAAGATGATGTAAATGAACAGGAATATGAAGAGAGTGTACCAGTGGAGTACCACACCAAGAATCAAGCCAAAAACGGATATTCTCACCATTACCAAGTTGCCAAGTAGAGTGATCTAAGACTTCTTGAAATTTATACTTAATGCTGCTCCAAACAGAAGAATAAACATGATAGGAGATTGGCTTGGAACCAATAAGAACTCTACTTCTGAGGAATTGAGCCCATTGAAGATTAGATTGCAAAAACTCCCAACACAGCTTAAGATTATTAGCTTGATTAAGTTTGGATAAAGATCTAATTCCAAGTCCACCTTCAGCAAAAGTGCTACAAACTTTGTGCCAAGCTACTATAACCAACTTTCTTTGTGTAACATCACTCCAGATGAAATTTCTCATCCATTTCTCAAGATCTTTGATTAAGCTAACTGGCCAGGAATACACTGAGAAGCTATGAACCAACATTCCTTGAATTACACTTTTAATTAACTGGACTCTTCCTGCCATAGAAAGGAGAGAAGCCTTCCAATTAGCCAACTTAGCTTTGACTTTGTCAGCTATAGGTTGAAGATGAAACTTTCTAGGTTTCCCCTTGAAAATGGGAACACCCAAATAATCAAAGGGTAAAGAGCCTATGTTAAAACCTAACACTTCAGCAATTTGATCAAGCCTGTCATGAGAAACTGAGCCAGCATAAATTGAAGATTTCTGAGGATTTACAAATTGGCCTGAGGTTTCAGCATATTTATGAAAAAGAGATGAAAGCACTTGAATATTGGCATTTGAAGCTTTACAAAAAAGCATAAAGTCATCAGCATAGAGAATGTGTGAAGGGATTTCCATATTTCTAGACCCCTTGATGAGCTTTAGCTTGCCTTCTCTGACAAGCTTGGTGATACTTCTACTAATAACTTCTTCAGCAAGGCAGAAAAGAAGTGGAGACAATGGATCACCTTGACGAACTCCTCTAGAGCAAGAGAAAAAACCATGTTGATTACCATTGAAAGAAATATAAATCTTGGCAGAGTGAAGAATAGCATGAATCCAATTGCAGAATTTGAGATTGAAACCAAAGCATTTCAAAACTTTAAGAAGAAAATCCCAATTGAGAGTATCAAAGGCTTTGGCTATGTCCACCTTTAGGGCAAGATTACCAACTACACTGTACTTGTGCATCACATTGATAGCTTCAGAGGTTAAACAAATGCAATCCTTGATGCTTCTACCTTTGATGAAACTCCTTTGTTGAACTTGATGCTTCTACCTTTGATGAAACCCCTTTGTTGAACTGAGGTTATGGCAGGCATAATGGAGGCTAGCCTATCTGCAAGAACTTTAGAAATAATTTTGAATTTAAAGTTAGCAAGAGCTATAGGTCTAAATTGATTGAGAGAATCAGCATTGACAGTCTTGGGAATAAGAGCCAAAATATTAGAGTTGAAGTTGTGAATAAGCCTGCCAGTTGTAAAAAATTGTAAAACTGCATTAATCACATCATTTTTAACAATTTCCCAATAAGTTTGAAAAAAAAAGCTCCAAATCCATCAGGACCTGGGGCACTGTCAGAGTTTAAAGAAAAAACTGCTGATTTAATTTCATCATGAGAGGGAGTAAGAGTAAGCATTTGATTTATCCTGTCAGTGATAAGATTTGGGATTACTTCATCAATAAGACCATTATCAACAAAGGGGGTAGTTTGAGTAAATAAAGTAGAAAAATGATCAACAACATGAGCTGAGATTTCATCAGTGGAGTTTAGAGCAATATCACCATTCATAAGGAAGGATATGTGATTGGAAGAGGCTTTAATTTTGGCTACCCTATGAAAGTAGGCAGTATTTCTATCTCCTTCTAAATGCCATTTGACTTTAGCTTTTTCACTCCAAAATAATTCTTCCATGTGTAAAACATTTTCAAGGTTAATCTGAGCAAGCTTTTTTTGATCAAGCAAGGAATCAGTTGCTCCATTTGAGTCAATCAAGGACTGAAGGTTATCAAGGTGAGAAGAAGCAGCTTTAACATTTGCATGAATGTTACCAAAGGTTTCAATATTCCATTCTTTAAGCTTGGTCTTTAGGAGTTTGAGTTTGTGACATAACACAGTCATAGGACAACCTGTCACATATGTATTCCAAATGGTTTTGACAATGTCAAGGCAATCATTATGAGCAGTCCACATCTTTAGAAATTTGAAGGAAGATTTACAAATTGAAGCTTGGTTGGAGAAATCAAAAAGTAAGGGGAAGTGGTCAGATTTACTCTTGGTAAGGGTTGTGACTTTGGAAGAGTTGCAGCTACTAAACCAATCCTGGTTACAAATGACCCTGTCTAGCCTTTTTTGAGTGTGATTCCTACCTCTTCTGCCATTAGACTAAGTGAAAAGAGCACCCTGAGTGTGAAGATGAATGAGGTTAAGAGCATTAGTCCAGCTTTGGAAGTCAGCAATTGGAATAGAAGCAGGAGTGCAATGCCCCCTATGTTCATGAGCACCCAAAATGGTATTAAAATCTCCTATAAAGCTCCAGGGAAGCTGGTGAAGAGATACTAGATCAGAGAGATTGGACCAAAGTTCCCTTCTTTTTAAGTAACAAGTAGAAGCATAAACAGCTGCAACACCAAAGAGAGAGCCTTCAATTTCCACAGAGATGGAGATTTGTTGATCATCAATGGCTAATATAGAAGGTTGAACCTGGGAAGAGCAAAGACACCAGAGGTTGGGAATAAGGGAGCCCCTATTATTGACAGCAAAAAATGAAAGACCTAGTCTCCTAAGCTAGGCAGCATAAATTCTTTCTTTAATGATCCAAGGCTCAGCAATAAAGCAAATATCAGGTTTGTTAACTATAATAAGATTTTTTAGAGCTAATTTTGTAGGTGAATTAGCTAAACCTCTAACATTCCAATAGAGTATCTTCATTTAAAAGGCTTGGCAGAACTAACCTTACTGGTAATAAGAGCCTTCTTTTTATGAGTCAACTTCTGTTTCTCAACTCTCTTAGAGGATCTTGAAGTTACCAACTTAAAACCCTCATTATCAACATCATCTTTGCTTGGGATAGAAGCTTCTGCAATTTCATTCACCTCAGGGGACCTTTAAGCAATAGCAGTTGGGGAAGGTGTATGTGTATGAGTATGTGTTTGTAAGTCTTCCTGGTCAGCAAGGTTGGCCCAAGATTCTTTGAGAAAGGTAATTTCATGTTGCACAATAGCAGGGCAATTCACAATAGGATCCTCAGTGTTGCCAGTTTGCTGTGCAGAAGCATCTACATTTACCTCCATAACTTGAGTAGCATCAATAAACTCAGAGTTTTTAGAACTATCATCATCAACATTAGCAGCAACAGCTTCTATCAAAGGAGAGTAGGGGTTATTGGAAAGTACAGGGCCAGATGTGTTACTTGGTGGATGTGATTCTTCAACATGAATAGGTGAGCCAACATTTAGATTTGCAGGGTTAGGGGTTGAGGCTTGACCTTGGATATCATTGGAAGGAGAGTCAACATTATGGATTTCATGGACAGTGTTAAGTTCTTGCTCCAAAATTTTGTCAGCTTCCCTTCTTAAATTATCATGATCAACTTGTGTATATTGTGAGGAAGAGGGGATGTTCACTGCATTTGATTCAGGAGGCTTGGCTTGTTCTTTCTGTTTGACAGGTACAAAGACTTTGGCTGGCTCAGGTTTTTTAGTTGTTTGGTTTGCCCTAGGCTCATTCTTTCTCTTACAATAGTCAGCATGGTGGCCTATAGTGTTACAAAAGGAGCAAAAATCTGGAAGATTCTCACATTCTATATCAACAAAGAAGGCAAAGCCCTTTCTTTCAACCAATACACCAAATCTTAATTCTTGAGCAAGATTAACATCCACTAAGACACGGGCATAATGACCAAAGGATCGTTCAAGCATAGGTTTGTTGGAGAAAGAATCTAAACAAATAGGGGTACCAACACTACTAGAAATGGCAAAAAGGATCTTAGGTCTCCAATACTCTTGAGATAAACCATGAATACGAATCCAAACCTGGGCAGATGATTGTTGTTGTACACTAGGATTAAAATCAGGGTTCCAAGCAAAAAGTTTTAGCATACCAGGGGAAAGGTTCCAAGAGTTAACTGATCTTACACTTCTCATATCCTCTAGGGTAGAAAAAGACAATTCGTAATAACCTTTACCTAGAGAAATGATAGTCCACTTACCAAGAGATTTCCAGATGGCAGATAGCTTCGATCTCAAGCTATCCAAAGAGAGCGGAGTTGCACCCTTAGGCCAAAAGATTCGTCCATGAAGATTGTGCTTGCATGCATCAACCCCGGCAAGGTATTCTTCTTCTGGGATAGCAATGGACCAGCGATCACCTTTCACGCAAAGTTTGGGAAACTGACTCAATGGAATATCACAAACATTTCCTAGAGCTTGAGCGAAAGTTTTTTGTTGAGCAGGGGTAAGGGGCTTGGATGAAGAAGGAGAAGGAGAGGATTGAGAATGGAGACAAGGCCAAGGAATAACCACTGGAGGAAGGGCGGCGGAGGCGGTTGTCATCGTGAAAGTGTTGGTGGAGGACGGTGGAAGGGTGAATACGAGTGATGAAAACCTTTAGTGGAGGGTTAGGTGTGAACAGTAAAAATATCGCACTAAAATCGCACTAACTATTTCAGAGCCCATCCACACTCTTTTAATGGGTCCACTTGAAATCAAGTAGATCACCTACACATTGTAGATAATATTGCATTTTAAAAATGAGACACATTAATATTTGTAAATTATTTGGTTTGTCATCGTTTGATTGAAAGCCTCCAACATCAATATACCCTCAATCATTATAAATTTCATGGCACCAAACAAAAGTAACAATTAGAAGTCTCTTTTATCCTCTTCAACTTATTCACATTAAAAAGAAAGTTATATTCATATTAATCAACCTAAGAAAATAAGAAATAAGTACGCTAAAACATTAGACTAATAAAATAATTCACGAAAAAGAAAATTAGTCAAATTACAAACATTATAGATGACTTACATACTGTTTATACAAATATTAGAGTTAAATACATATCCTTACATGAATTGTCACTTCAAGGGCAATAAGGATGCAACGAAAACAAAAACGGAAGGTTGTTTTATCCTGTTCTCCTTCTTCACATGAAAATAATAATCATAGTTATTTTCATATTAATAATTAATATAAGAAAATAAGAAGAGTGCTTGAAAATTAGACTTAAAAAATATTATATAGCTTAAAAATGAGACCTTAAATATTTGGAGAATCTATATAATAGGGTAATGGGTATCAAAATAATGAATAGATAAGACATATGCGAACACCGAGAAATAAAACAAAAACTACCATACAAAATTGAAGAGTACTCTTTGAAAAATTGTTCAGAGAAAATGATAATTAGTGAAATCAAAATGTACAAAATCATGTATTTATACACACAAAGACTATGGATTGGAGAATAGCAATTTGTACAAAGCATAACTTACCAATTTATTAATTAAAATGTTGTATTAATACAATGAGTGAATGAATAGTGATAGTTATAGAAATATAAGTTATGGAATATGAAAGAAATATATGTATATATAAATTTGTTTTATATATTATTTGTTTATAACTAACCAATTTTTTTGTACAAAAAAAAACTAATCAAATTTTCTTGTATATATATATATATATTCATTATTTTATTAGCACCATTAATTTTTGTCACTTCTTATTTATTTATTTTCATTTAAGTCCGATTTTGAGGATTAGTAAAAAGTTAAGAAAAATATATATAAAAAAATGTACTAATGTATAGTCTTTATGGAATAGTTTTTTTTTTTTTTTATCTATTAATGCATTACATATTTTTTTTATCTATTAATATATCATTACACATTAAATTAAATTAATTTAGATATTGTGGCAAGGTTTTTAATAGAAAATGAAGAATTGAGTTGAGTTTATTTAGATATGCCACATAGGCAAAATGGAGGTTTATGAGCTAACATAAGCTTCCTATTATAAGGTGTATATATATATATATATATATATATATATATATATATATATATATATATATATATTGAATATTGATTGATGATATAGATAGATAGATGGTTACTCATGTCTTGATCTTGTGATTAATTTTTTGGATAATTAATTAACAAAAAATTAGTTAATTTTGTGACTAAAAAATAACACATCACCTAGACCCAAGTCCGGTCTGACAGTGGTGGCGTCGCGCGTGTGTGATGATCGACATGGTGTACGGAGTCTCTCGTTTAAAAATTGGGTACCTCTTGGGGCACACCCCTATTAGTCACCTTGGGATATATTAATATACACTGCTAAAAAGAATGTTTTAAGCAATGTGAGACTTTTTCCCACTTTTCTCAATTCACACTCTTTAGTTCCAAGTCCTACAAGATCCATGTATTCATCCCATTTTATTTCAAATCACAAGGTTCCAAATTCCGCACATTAAATGAACACAATTATGTTCATTTTCCAACAATCCCCCACTTGAATTTAAAAAAGTGTTTCAGAGGTTTTATAAAAGATTGTGCATAAGTGAAGGTGTCTATGACTTGAACCTTAACATAGCGAGTAAGAGCTTGATTTAACAAGAGTGACATTTGTCTTAAACTCTATCTCATTTTTTTCTCAAACCCGCACACAACCTTTCCACAAGGTGTTTCTTTATAGCCCATGCTTTAATGGCCCTGCACGTTAATCCTGGTTTCATGAACCTCTTAATTCAATTCCCCCTTCTCTCCTCCCTCTATTTCAAATCAATCTATTTGCTTTTTAAAAATGAAAACTTTTAGTGTTTTTTATGTTTGAATTTCTCTGGTTATTTGCTAGATTGATCATGTTTAAGGTGATTAAAGTAATTGGCTTTAGTCTTCTTGCAAATTGCAATTTATTCTACCATTATCTGTTTGTGTCATGTTTGAGATTTTTGTACTTTTTTTTTTATTCTTTTATGGATTTGTTGTTTGAAGATATCGGGTTGTTTGATGAAGATAATGAAGAAGGAGGGTGAAAAAGATGAAGAAAAGTTAAATAGTATTATGTGTTGCTAGTTCACGGTTAGATACAATGCACCCGAAAGATCCAATGGTGTTTATTTTTTTTTCTTTTTAAAATCAAATGGTTAAAATTAAAAAAATTAAGGGTAAATAGGTTTTTACCCCCCTGCAATATAGGCGACATTTGCAATACCCCTTGTAAAAAAAAATTTGGGATTCCCACCTTGCAAATTTTTTTTATTTGCGTTACCCCCCTGAGTGGCCAACTAGACATGGAATATTCTGTTTTGCTGACGTGGCATGCATATGTGGAATTTTTTAAAATTTTTATTTATTTTTTTCACTGATGACCGGGTAATGTATATTTTTTTTTTAAAAAAAAAGAAAAAAGAAAATTATTTAAAAAATATATGAAAAATTTTATTTAAAAAAAAAACTGAAATATTAATGATTTGAAAAATAAAAATAAAAATAAAAAGTATTTTTAAAAAAAATCTGTAATATTAATTTTTTAAAAAAAAGCGAAAAAAATATAACTTTAAAAAAAATCTGAAAAAAAATAATTTTTTTTAAAATCTGAAATATTAATTAAAAAACTGAAAAAACGTAAATTCTTAATTTTTTCAAAAAAATCAGAAATATTATTTTTTTTAAAAATCTAAAAAAATGAAAAACATATTGGTTTTTTTTTTAAAAAAATCTGTAATATTAATTTTTAAAAGAAAAAAAAATTTAATAAAAAAGGAAATAAAGTTTTTTAAACATCTGAATTATTAATTTAAAAAAAAATGAAAAAACCTAAAATGTTAATTTTTTTAAAAAACTCAGAAATATTATTTTTAAAACTGAAAAAAAAAAACATAATTGTTTTTAAAAAAATAGAAATTTTTTTTTTAACCGTCTGTAATATAAATAGGAAAATATTTTAAAAAAATTAATATTTTAAAAAAAATCTGTAATATTAATATTTTAATACTAAGCTAATTCTATTTTAATAGTCTCATTACTAAAAATTATGTGTAAAATTTTCTTTGTTTTTTACAAATACTAATTTTCAAACTTTTACATAAAACAAGCTATATATAGTCTATAAAGTCTATTTTACTAATTAAAGATTGTAAAAATTATGTGTAGATATTTTTCATTTTTCACATAAAAAATAAGCAATGTAAATTATTAAAATGTTTAATTTTTTAGATAATTAAAATAAAATATTAATATTTTAGATTTTTATAAAAGTTTGATATATATCATTTTCTAATTTTTTTTAAAAATAATATTTCTGATTTTTTTAAAAAATTAACATTTTATGTTAAATATTATTCTTTTAGAGATGGTTAAAAATCTATTTTTTCTATTTTAAAAAAAAATAATTTATTTTTATGTTTTTTCAGTTTTAAAAATAATATTTCTGAGTTTCTGTTTTTTAAAATTAACATTTTATGTTTTTTCAGTTTTTTGAAAATTAATAATTCAGATGTTTAAAAATATTTATTTCCTATTTTTTTTAATTTTAATTTTTTTGTTTTTTCTATTAAAAATTAATATTACATATTTTTTTTAAAAAAACGAATATGTTTTTCGTTTTTTCAGAATTTTTTGAAAAAATTAATAATTTACGTTTTTTCAGTTTTTTTAATTAATATTTTAGATTTAAAAAAAATTAATTTTTTTTCAATTTTTTTTAAAGAAATATTTTTTTCGTTTTTAAAAAAAATATTAATATTACAGATTTTTTAAAAAAAAAAATTTTATTTATATTTTTCAAAACATTAATATTTGAATTTTTTTAAATAAAATTTTTCATATATTTTTTAAATAATTTTATTTTTTCTTTTTTAAAAAAATATATACATTACCCAATCATCAGTGAAAAAAATAAATAAAAATTTAAAAAAATTCCACATATGCATGCCACGTCAGCAAAACAAAATATTTCATGTCTAGTTGCCCATTCAGGGGGGTAACGCAAATAAAAAAAAATTTGCAAGGTGGGAATCCCAATTTTTTTTTTACAGGGTATATTGCAAATGTCGCCTATATTGCAGGGGGTAAAAGCCTATTTACCCAAAAATTAATGAGGTCTATGGTGGATCATCTATAATATTGGTGCACCTTAGACATTTATGGTCCGTTTGGAACGAGGGAAAGAAAGATAAATGAAAGAAAATTACGAAAATCGATGAATGTATTTAGACTAACTTTTGTCAAAATTCATTCATCGATTTTCGTAATTTTCTTTCCTTTCTCTTTCTTTTCCCTCGTTCCAAACGGACCCTTAAAGTTAAAAATTGACGGAAAAGATCATTATAACTAACAGATATATCTTTAAAGGACCAAAACAGAACATTTTTTCTTAACGAACCAATGTGAAACTAAAAATATTTTTAAGGGACTAAAAGACTAATTAAACATCTAATCATAAAAAATTGAATAAAACTGAAAATGGAGAAAAAAAAATTACAGGACTAAAAATATAGTAAAAAAAATATATCTATAACTATAGATAAAGAGGATTGATTGTTTTGGGGGAGAAAGTCTTGGTTGGGCACAACACTAACACCTCATATTTAGGCACACACTCATAAATAAATAAAATTAAAAGAAAAATAAAATAATCACATCAATCAACATCACTTTAATTATTTTTTCTTTAATTTTTTACATATAATGTGAGTGTGCCTAAGAGGAAATCATTTGGGTTTATGCCCATATTAGAATTTCCCGTTTTGGGATGGACTTTTTGTAATTCCATTAATACCCTTGCCTCTCAATGTCACAAAAATAAATAAAATCCTTCTCATTTTTTCAAAATCAAAACACGCTAACTTCCACCAAATTTCAACCTGTTGGTAAAGACAGTTTTCTTTTGACTGGTGTATTCAACCAATTTATTTTTCTCTATTCAATTTTCCAAACTTTTCTACTTTCACTCTTTGAGTTCCAAGGATTTTCTTCGGTCAGATTTGCTTCTAATCCCAACACGCAATAAATCTGACATTTTTTTTTTTGTTTTTGGATTCTTCTTCATTTTCTATGCAGTAGCGGTGTCGGAACTAGAATGTCCAGATTTCTCCCCTTGATTTGATTATTTTCTCGGTTCTCTCTTGATTTGTTTCTATCTTCTCTCCTTTTCTTTTTCCTGTATTGTTTTCCTCTCAATTTGATTATTTCATGTATTGATGGCATTTTATTCATTTAATTTTTTTGCGTGTTTTCAATTGCAGGGTAAAAGAGAAGAATATGTCACATGGTTCGGGGGAAAAAAATTGGGTCTTTCTGATAGTCATTTTTGTGCATCTTACCGTGTGTGTGTGTGCAGTGTTAATATTCATTTTACAAGGTATGTGTTAATTTGACATATGAGAAATGTGTAAAGGAAAGTAAAATATTGATACCACACAAACTCAAAAATAAATTGCTTACATCAGAGACAATTGTGAAAGCCAAGTGATTATAGATGGGAAATCATTGGAATTCTGAGAGGGACAAGGAAGACGAAAATTGGGGGTAAACTCTTATTTCTTCTCTTTTTTACATCTCCTACTCTCTCTACGTTGTCTATCTTTATATAATCCTTTATAGTTTTTAACAGTTTTTATTTATTTATTCAATTCAGTTTTGATTGTGATCAATCCATTTTTGTTATGTATTAATTTTTATTTGATTATGGGTGAATTTTTGTTATGTATTACTTCTGTTTCATATATGGAATTTCAATGTTGTTGGCTCCATGCCTGGTTTGACTTGATAATGTTAATACAAATAAACCAATTCCCATCAGAAAGATAGATTAGAGGATAAGAAACTAAGAAGAGGACTACAAATCCAGAGACATAAATGACTTGATAATGTTATATTAATTTCTTCCTTCTTTTTCCTTTGATTTGTATTATGCTCAGTTCTTTTACTTTTCTGTTGTGATTCATGTTATTGATAGTTGATTATGCTGTTATGAGTCTTTTTATGCAGTGATATTGAATATGGGTACATCATAACTTTACTTATGCAGTGTTGTTACTACATGGAGAGGAGTTCACGCGAACAATATTCAAATAGAAGATGAAGGGAGAGTGCAGAAGATGATAGAGGACGATATAGGGAGGCCGCGGATGCCATCATAGAGCCAAGGGTGTACATAGCCTAAGCCTACTATGACCGCGAAGGGGACAATTGGTATGTAATTTTTCCCAACTGCTGCATCCACGTGCATGGTCACAACATTGAAACTATGTGAAGGGGGCTTTTACAATTAGATTTCATTCTCCATTTCGCTCTTAATTGCTGTATTTCTATTTCATTATGATGTTTATTTCTATTTTAATCATTATTATGCTTTTTTATTTAATCTTAATTGCTGTATTTCTATTTCATTATGATGCTTATTTTCCGTGCCTACTCTTCATAATTGTGTTTGCTCCTTAACATTTACTGCTACCATGTATATTATGTCGAATTCCAAAGATAATTAAATTCTGCCATAAACTAGAGTTGCTAGAATATTACTTTGGGTAGGAGACTGCAGCTTCATTATAGTAATGTTATGTTTTCAAAGCTTAACATCTACCTGACGTTTTGACCATATTCAATTTTGGTTTTCATGTTATTTTCTTTTTTGATTGTGCTTTTGACATATATAATTGAATTCAACTCCTTCTATAATCTCATCAATGTTTTAAAAATTTAGACAAGACCGGCAGTATACTGCCTGGTAACGAGGGCTGTGAGCGGTGAAAAGTTTGGCAATTGTTTGATTGTTTGATCTCTGAATGCAGACATTCAACATGAAAAGAAGAAGGGAACAGTTGCAAACGGTATCGTGGAAGCAGCCTATTGGAATACTTGAGATGGGCATCTTAGGAGCAAAAGGGCTTCTTCCTATGAAGATGAAGGATGGTCATGGTAGCACATATGCATACTGTGTTTCTAAATATGGTCAGAAGTGGATCAGAACTAGAACACTTTTAGACACTTTCAATCCCAAATGGAATGAGCAGTACACATGGGAGGTTTATGATCCTTGCACTGTCATAAGAGGTTTATCATTTAGTCCATGAAGCATATAAAAGTAACTAGAAAGTGCAATGTTTTATCTCTACATATTTTTATCTTTTTTATTGCTTTCCAGTTTTCTTTGTTATAGTCTTATAGATGTTCACGGGCAATAACACAAAGCAACAAGTATTGCTCTTTAAATAAGACACCATGACTTGAATTATTATGTAACAAATCCAATCCATGTAATGATGTATTATTGGTAAACATTAATAGTATTTCCAGTTTGTCCTTTCACGTTTAACACTTATTTTGGATTGGTTTACTTCGTGTTTTAATTTTCTCAAAACGTTCTTTTCATTTACATGCTATTGTTGCTCAAGTTTTTTAACTTATGTTCCTCTCGCACAACGGAAGGATTTATGTTACTTTGATTGTATAAATGACCATTTTTAAACCACACAAATATTGAATATATATATCATAATCTTTTGTAATAAATTTTTTTTTCTTCATATTCTAAAATTGATCTATATATTGCTCTCACAATATCTATATTGTGCTTTAGTATTGGTGTTTTTTCCTTTTTCCTTTTTGCCTTATAGAATGATTGGAATATGATTGTTGCGAAGCAGTTCAATTCGACCATAAATGAGAAAGAATGATCAAGGACGATTTATTATAGGGATTTAATTTCATTGCTACAAAATCATGCAAGTACTTTTGGTGCATAAGTCTTTGGGAGAATTACTAACAAAATTTTAGTATTTATTTTTACTCAACATTGTTTAAATAAAGATCACACAAATTTTTTTCTAACTTAACGGTCCCGAATCTAAGTTTGGAAGTGCAAGTGCAACGGTCTTAAAACTCTTTTTTGACGCATGGTCACTCTTATAAAGAGTTTTCCCCGACGATTTAAATTCCACAACACTCAAGGGATGAATGTGATCATTAGTAGAATTGGTCATGAGTGTTTGGTTACTTTTTAAGGATAATATTGATCATGTTGTTTGTGGTAAAGTTCCATATTTTTAAACATGAAATAATTTGCTTATTTTATGCTTTGAAGCAGACTAATATGTGTAAAATATATTTTTCATTTAAATGGAAACTAAAATAGACAAAAATAAATTTAAATAAAAATTGTTAGATATAAACTTTAGGAGCTAGAATATAGAGATATAGAGAATGAGAGTTTTGTATTCAACTCATCACAAGTATCTCTTACATCATAACAAAGTTCCTATTTATAGGACACAATGGAAGAAGTGGAAAGACAATGGTAATTAAGCTCCACTACTTAGTGTGAGTTATAGGAAATGGAAGAGTTAGGATTAAAGACATCCACTAACTATAAGTATTCATAACAAAAATCAAATTTATACAACATATAATTATATACGTTAGCGCAACAGAAAACGCAGATCACACAAATAGGATTTACTTCTTCTTTTAATATATTAGATGTTCAAAAAAGCATCCTCAACATATAAGTTAGCATAATAGAAAATATGTATCACATATGTTCGTTTGGCCCACTAAACAAAAAAAGACCGGACTGACTTAGCCCGTCGGGACGCTAGTTTAACGATAAAAATAACAAGCCTGGCGTGTTGAAATACAAATGGTGAGAGCTAAGCCCTAACTACAAAGTACAAACAAAACACGATTCGGAGTTGTGTTTGTGACACTGATGTGCTACTCCTCTTCACTTCAATTTCAACAGCTTCTTCCTCTTCTTCCCTAACAATCAATCAGGTTTGTAGGTTATAACTCTCTCTTTCCGCTTCATATACTACGTCGTCGCGTTAGAAACTGCTACTGGTTTTTCCGAAATTCACCTTTAATTCTCACCGATTTCTATTTCTCATTGTTTCGAATGCAGATTAATGGCTCAACCACCTCTCTCTGCTCAAACGCCTCCTTCTATCCCTAATTCTTCTTCTTCTTCAAGTATGTTTCCTTTTCTTTTATGCTTCTTATTTTTTCAATATGCGAATCAATCAATTCATGCCAAATTCTTGTTTTGCAGCTCCTTCTTCATCACCGGTGCCACCAATCTCTTACGCCGTTCATTCTGGGAATTCTCACCAGCCTCCGTCACATTCTGTTAGTATTAAGTTGTTTGTTTGTTATGATTCAATGGGTTTATGACCATGTAATTTTGTTGTAGTTCAATTCTACTCCCTCGGGTTGGTCTTTATTATAGACCAGATACATTAGTTATTCAGTTAATCTAAAATGTTATAATAGAGACCAGAGAGAGTATCTTATTGTTTGTAATTGTTGTCTTTTGATGTAGGGAATGAAGCCTAATTCGGCTGTGAATCCTCCTATTCAGCCTCAAGTTCACAATCTCCCTCCGCGTGCTGCTGCTCCTTCATTTTCATATAATTTTCCTCAAAGTGCGCCGCCTTTTGCTGACAACCAACATGCACAATCTAACACTGTAAGGCTCATGCTTTTATTTTAAATTGATGTGAAATTAGGTTGCGATACTGAATATATTCGTGGTGGAGGGGACACGATTGGGTGATTACGAATGCTAGGGAATCAAATTAGAACTTAAGCTATGCTTGTTTGAGTAGGCAGAAAATTTCAAATGAAATTTATTATGGCATAGTTATTAATTGAGTACAAAATTCCAAGTGAATGTCAAAAGCTTGCCATTCCTTGCTTCATTTGTAGTACAAAATTGTAGGGATGGAAGTAAGCCGGTCCTAGTTAGCCTTTGCTTAAGTAGGCTTGACATGCTCAAAAAATTCAAGTCCCAAACCTGGTTGTTCAGGTTTACTTAGATCTGGTATGGCCTTTTTGGAATCCTCGTTTGGCATATTAGGCTATTTAAAGACACATTTCATGTTAAGATATATAAATAGATCATTGAACCTACACTATACCATTGAGGGGAAATGTGATAGGACTAAAACAAAAAGTTATACAATATAAAGTATCAACTGCACGAGACATAAGATGGATATAGACTTCACTGGGCTAAGCTATCCAAGGCCCTGAGTCTGTCTTATTTACCCGATATTGGTAGTTTGTAGGTCAGTTGTTATGATTTGATCCCTATGTAGCTGCTCCCAATCGCTAGCTTTTTCATTTTAACCCATTCAAACACTAACACACTGTGCCTTTTGAATGCTCACATTGGACTAATTGATCATCGACTAAAGTTAGGACCGCCGCAAATAGTAGACATGCTTGAAGGAAATGAAATTTACATGAAGTAAATGATGCAAAATGCCAGTACCTTACCCAATTAGGCTTCTGGATAAGACTTGACCTAGGATATTTGATAATGAAGTGTGGCTCTGTATAGGTTTGATGTAGACAGACCATAGGCTCTTGTCAGGTTGGCGGCCTACCTATTTTTATCCTTATGTAACCTTATTTGCTACCTTTTCATTTTAACATTCTCAAACACGAACACCTATTGGGCTCTTTGAATGCTCAATGAACTAAGTGATTTATTGACTATAGTTGGGACTTACATAGATAGTAGATGTGCTTGAGGAAAGAGAAATTTGCATGAGGTAAATGATGCAAAATGCAAGTAACTTTGAATTTGATATACACAAAAGTTTAAATAACAAGGGAAATGTTTGATTGATATCAAAACTGAATGATGTTATTGTAATACTAATAACATTATGTGGCCTATCTGTTACATTTATTTTTTATTGCCACACATTAGTAGGAAATAATAAAGATGATTCATATTCAAATTTATTATGTGTTCACTCTAACCATCTAAATTGAGGAATGGGTATCATTTAGTAATCTGGTGATGAGTTGTTAAATACTCTCTCCATCTCATATTCTATAAGTCATTTTAGCAAGAAATAAATCATCGCATTTTTTGTCATTTTACAATAACAATGATCAGTTAAGTATAATATTGTTCTTCGTATTATCCCTTAATCATTATTTATATCTTTTTAATTCTTGTAATTAATATGAGAGAGAGTAAAGGGTAATTTAGGAAAAAATATATTTTTTTATTTATAAAATCTATAATATTAGTTGCATTTCTTAATTTTTGTGCTAAAATCTTAAATGACTTATAATATCGGATGGAGGGAGTAATGGCTAACGAGCATTGGTATAATGTAATTGACACAATATTCAAGAAGAGGGCTAAATAATCATATTTTCCTCCTGCTTCTATTTGCTAATTGTAGAACATGTCGGATTCCGCTACACAAGATTTTAGTAAAGTGTCATCTGCATCAAGCAACCTACATCCTGCTCCTACTTCTATATCCTCAATGCCACCACCCTCTGACCCTAACTATCGCCCAACTACTTCATGGATGCCAACTGCCCCAACTTTTCCTGTCCATCCTGTAATGCCCGGAACTCCTGGTCCCCCTGGATTAGCAAAACCTGTGATAATAGCCTCCAATCCAGCTGCTCAATCTGCAAGCGCAGATTTTTCCTCAGGTGCAGTACTGAGACAAAATATGCCGACTGCAGCCGTTGCATCAGATCCTAATGCCCCACATAGAGGCTTACCCTATCCACCTATGCCTTCCATGGTTGCTCCACCTCAGGGATATTGGTTACAGCCTCCGCAGATGAGTGGTGCACTTAGGCCACCATTTAATCAATATCCTGCTGCTTTTCCTGGCCCCTTTCCATTTCCAGCACGTGGTGTTGCTCTCCCTGCTGTTCCAGTACCTGATTCTCAGCCTCCTGGTGTTACTCCTGTGGGTGCTGCCAGCATTTCTGCACCTTCTACTCCCGGTCATCTGCTGAGAGGAACATCTGGCGTGCAGACAGAAGTAATTTCAGCACATACTGGTAGCCCACTGCAACATTACTGCTCCATTCACATGTATTAGTTCATTGTTGTTGTTTAAAAATATAATTCATATTCCTTAAAATTGTGGTTCTTATGATTGCAGATGACAAGCACAAATTAAACACCATTGTGTCACAGAATGAGGATGCTGCTAATGATCAACTAGATGCCTGGACTGCTCACAAGACTGAAGCAGGGATTGTATACTATTATAATGCTTCAACAGGGAAATCCACATATGATAAACCTCCTGGCTTTAAAGGAGAGGTACTGATACTGACTATCTTTGCTCTTGGCAGGTCTCATACTTTTTCATGTCTTGGAGTTGAATCACTAGACATTTATAAGATTTTTAAACAATATAAAAGTCTCAAATTTTACAAAAGTCATAATAGGGGGTCAGAATATTCTTTAATTCTACGACCAATACTATAATTGCACAACCACATCAAATTATTTCGGATGCCTATCCTTAGTTTCTTACTAAGCAAAATCATCTATTATCATGATTCATAAATGATAAAGTTTGACTTATTTTTTTAATACAATTTGATGTATATTTTGCATGTGAATGCAGGCACACCGAGTTTCTGTGCAGCCTACTCCAGTTTCGATGTAAGTTCCTTGTCTCCTGGTGGGAAAACTTTCTCATTGTACTATTAATTTGTTTATTTCTCTTTTCTAATCCACTGTTGTTTTCTCTGAGGCCTGTAAAAATGTCCTTAATTATATATCTTCAATAAAACATGTAGAATTCAATAGTTTAAAGGAGTCATTGACACTTTGCAGGTAATGGTATTGTCAAAGTCTATGGTAGTTGCTAATTTAGGAAAGACGGTTGTGGTATCCTAATCCTAATAAAGTTAAAACCATAACTTTTAATATATTTGGAAGTGTTGAAAGGGAAGAAATAACAAAAGACAAGAGGCATATGGCGAAAACCGTGTGTCATAGAGCATCACGGACATTTCATTATATAATATTAAGAGCATTAATTACAAAGGAATATTATTATGGAATCTGCTATGCTAAGAATACTCTAGAGTATATTTACAATAATATTAAATATCAACAGGAAGTTAGGAGGGAAAGAGGGAATCACAGGAAAAGAAGTGGAAGGAATGGACAAAAAATAAATTTTCTTTCATCCTTTGGATGTTTAAAATGAATAAAGAGAATGAAATGAAGGGTTAGACAATGGCACATCAATAATTACAGAACATTTTTATCTATCATCACTTGTTAATACACAGGGCCGGGGCACTAAACTAAATCTCGCTATACAATTTTAGTTCTGCTAAAATCTCATCAGCCAGCATTCCAAAGTTTCACACCCTACCCTACATGTAGAGATATAAATTTTATGTTTGATATTCTAATATGCAAATCAGTGACCAGGGGGGTTTTCAGTACCAGTACTGTTGGACTGCAAAAAAATCATAAATGATAAATTGTACTTGCAAATTCAACCATACATTATGTGATGCTATGGTGCTCGGTCAATAATGAGGATATTCAGAAGAACCTTTTTTATTGGGTTTGGTGGCTTTTTTGTATTTTAGCTTTCATTTTCTTCTGTCTGTGTGACAAATTGTTAGTATTGTTTGATAGTTCTGCCTGAAAATATGTGTTAGTTTGAAACAGTCATTGTTATTGATCGCGGATCATGGCAGAAAGCCAAAAATCCGCCATTTGAAGCCACCTTAAAACACCATGGTGCCACAATCCTTCACAAATTGGCCATGGTGATGGTAAAAATATCTGCCACCACAATCCTCCATGTCTGATATTTGACAACACCAGAACAGAAACAATGATTACAATCTTACCTTGTCATGTTTTCCTGTTGCAGGGTAAATTTGCCTGGTACTGATTGGCAGTTGGTCTCTACTAGTGATGGAAAAAAATATTACTATAACAACCGAACCAAGGTAAGATTAATATGTTTATCTCTTAACTTTATGATCTCGGCCAGTTTTCTATTTCCCCTGCAATGTTCCTCGGATACTTGTCTCCCTGGTAGGGAGGTATATAAAATCTAGGAATTGACAAAACAGGATTTGAACTTCTCTAGTAGAAGGATAACTTTAGAAAGAAAAGGAAAGAAACAGAAAAACCAATAATTAAGCATTTTTTCTGCTTGGGAGTTATAAGGATGGTTTGGTGGCTGAGGGTGGATGTGTTAGGGAGTGGAGTGATGAAGAGGTCAGGGGGTCGATTCCCACCCTCAGCAAAAATCTAACAATACTAATTACTATTGTTGGCTGTTTAAAAAAAAAGCAATTTTTCTGTTTGATGTCATTGTCGACATGGATCAAATGCATCATTGAAATATTTGAAATACAAAAATCTTAATAAACTCATTTTGAGTAAGGTCTTACCTTTTAATATTGGATCATAAAGAAATAGGACAAATAGAAGTTATTTTTTATTTGATTTGGTTGAAGCATTGCACAAAAGTTCTGAAGATTGCCTTTGCCGTTGACTTGATTCGGTGTTGGACGTATTTTTTGGTTTCGTTATGGAATTATGTTTAGTGTATGTGGGAGCTTCCGTGTGAGGCATTTGACATTTCAACAGAAAATCATTATTTGGCTTCCACCTAATAGCTTAAGCTTCAAAGAGAGATGGTCCATATATGTCCAAATCGTGAGTATGATCCTGGCTCCCTCGTATTATTTTACAAGGAACTTAGATTTCTCCCTAATGTAAAATGGACTGGCGCTTTGTCCCAACATGGTGGTCAAGATTGGAATCCTGTCTTGTATTGAGAGGGGGAGTGAAACAAGCAAAACCTGAAACCATAACACAAGTTATAACATCTTAGTTTTTTTTTTGACAATAACATCTTAGTTAAAATGATAAAAATTACAAGAAGCAACATTTGTTTTAAATTCCAATTGCAATGTATATGAATGAAGCTCACATCTCAAGTTTAAATTAAATAATATCAAACAATCTGAATCACTGAAATGAAAAGGCCAACTGATAAATATCTGATTGGATATTACATGCCGCAATCATAGAAATAAAACAGAGGCTGAAAACTATTGGACCATACAACAAAATAGAGCACAGGCAAATAACATACCAGTAAGCAGCTCAGTACAATCAGAACCTGAAGCAGCACATCAAAGCCAGTAAGAGACCAATCTGCGACCAACCCTCTTTCTCAACCTGACCCATCGCCACATGTTTCTTTCCCAACCAACTGTAACCCACAAGCCACTTCAAGTAGCAGCTACAAATCAAAGCTTAGAACCCACAGCTCAAAGATCAAGGAGAGTGAGCAGGTAGTAGGGAAGGATCAATTGAATGACAAGAATTTATAGGGCTTGAAGTCTTAAGATTTCAGGTGGCCTTGGTTTTCATTTTTCGGATTGGGTGACTAACCCATTGGATGGTCCCCGACAATCACTCTAAATTTCTTCTCTGATTGGGATCATAGCAACAAGCAAAACTCAGAGAAACATGTGAAACTAGGATCTAACATGTAATTTTTATTATCTGTTTGTCCACGTTTCATACCCAAAGAACTCTTGTGCATTGGGGTTTATGAAAAAGATGTACAAACCATTCTTTGTCCTAGCAGTAGCTATGAAAATAAACACATTCACTAGAAATTTTTAAATTGGCTAAACTTTATTTCATATATATGTACTGGTATTACTTTTATTTAAACTGTGATGGTATCTCTCTATTATATTATTGTTTATTCATTGGTCTTTGTTTTGTATTAGACAAGCTGCTGGCAAATTCCAAATGAGGTGGCTGAATTGAAAAAAAAGCAGGATGGTGATATTACAAAAGATCATTTAATGTCAGTTCCAAATACTAATGTATTGTCGGATAAAGGATCTGGAATGGTTACTTTGAATGCTCCTGCTATTACTACTGGTGGTCGTGATGCTGCAGCTCCTAAACCCTCTATAGTACAGAGCTATCCATCGGCATTGGATTTGATCAAGAAGAAGTTGCAGGAATCAGGAGCACCTGTTACCTCTTCTATTCCTACACCATCAGTGCTACCAGGATCTGAATCAAATGGTTCAAAAGCAACCGACTCTACAGCTAAGAGCCTGCAAAATGATAATAGCAAAGATAAACCAAAAGATGCTAATGGTGATGCTAATCTCACTGATACATCTTCAGATTCAGAAGATGAGGATAATGGACCTTCAAAGGAGGAGTGCATAAATCAATTTAAGGTAAATTTGTTTTATTTGTTTGAGCTGATGTAGTTTCATTTTCACTTATTTCCCTTTATTGTCTCTGTTTCTGTTATGAGGAAACCTTGTCCTCAACTGATTGCACTGTGCTTAAACTATTGTTGGAATATAAAAAACTTCTTCCACTTCCACCCTTATATTTATATTTGGACATACCTTTGGTTGGATGTTACTTGCTGCTTTTTTATTTATAGAGATTTTATCATTTTATATTAAAACTAATTTGTGGTCCATGGAAGATTGTTAAATTGCTTATCTGTATCTTTTTACTAAACATCTGTATTATTAAACTAACTGTTGTATTGAAGTTACTATCACATGTGACATCAGGATCATATTTATAAAATTTTAGTTTAATCTAAAATCGTCTGATATGTCAACGGAATACTTCAAAATTAATGGCTTAAGCACATTTATTAAATGGTAATTTTGATGAATCTAAGGTACATATCAAATAATTTTAGATAAAACTACTTTAAAAAAGTTAAAAAGGATTTTCAATGGCACACTTATGTCTTGCTTGGTATCCGTTATTAGAGTTCTATTTGTTTCAGTACGAAATACAGGGTTTCTCCAGTCCATTGCATTTTGAAAAGTTAAAAAGGGTTTTCTATCGCAGACTTATGTCTAGCTTGGTAACAGTTATTAGAATTCTATTTGTTTCAGTACGAAATACAGGGTTTCTCCATGGCGGAGATCGGGGATTATTTTGGGGGGGGCGGGGAAGGGAAGCTTCCTCCGTGCATTCCCTGCCCCGTTGACATCCTTAAGTCCATTGCATTTTTAAATAGGATTAGTAGTTTGATTGGTTGTTTCTTGAAGGGAAAGAGTTAAAAATGAAAAATCAATTGACTGATTAATTGGCCTCACATGCCAAGAGAATAAACTGGCCTCATGTCCAAGATAAGATGCTTGAACTTTTATAATAACCTGCTAATGCATCTTCCCCAGGGGCACTTGTTAAGAATTCAAAATTTAGAAATATTTTCTTGAAAGTTGTGTAATCAACAACTTAAAAGTTTAAATTATGCTTAACTTTTCTTTTATTTCCCGTATTGTATTTATTTGTTCTGTGAATTTTGTAGGAGATGCTTAAGGAAAGAGGCGTGGCACCATTCTCAAAGTGGGAGAAAGAACTACCAAAGATAGTATTTGATCCCCGTTTTAAGGTATTTTGTGACCAAATATTTTCCATTATTTTATTTGGGAATTAGAGTCCTTCATCCGGAACTCATACAAAATATTTATAAAATTTTAGTTTATACCAGTCCTTTTTTTTATAAATATTTTGTTCAACTTTGTCTTAACATGTTTTACTGTATAGTGTCTGGTTTGATATCTCCATTTTATTGCTATGTTTCTCTTGTAAAATTAGAAGCCCATATAATTGACTTGTAAAAAGTGAAAATTTAGAAGAAAAGCATTTCATGGAATCAATTCCATTATTTGTACATCAATTGATTGAATGTTGTGTATTTAAGTGCACATTTTTTTCACACGTAGTATAACTGTTTCAGCGTAAAAGCCATATATTCAAGAATTAGCTACTTTTAACTATCTACTTATTATTATTTCTGGGTGGGGGCGGGGTGAGAAAATAGGAAATGCTTGCTTTGTTGAAGTATCTTCTTGCCGCTGGAATTTGGTGTGTTTGGTTAGCGTGTCTAATTTGGTTCTTGCAGGAAAAAAATTCTTTGCTGAATTTATGGGTTAAGGTTACCTTTCATGGGTTTCAGCCAATGGTTTCTTTTTTTTTGTGATTGTGTATCTAGTTTTAAACTTTAGTCAATTCTTTCCAAAAGATGATATACCCTCCCTCCATTTTTGTAGGTCTGTGTCTACTAAAATATTCATCTTTACCCCTTTTTTTTGTTGCCATCTGCAAATTTAATATTAACGGTAATGTATTAATACAGGCTATCCCTAGTTATTCTGCTAGGAGAACCTTGTTTGAACATTATGTTAAAAATCGTGCGGAAGAAGAACGCAAAGAAAAACGTGCTGCACAAAAGGCTGCAATTGAGGGGTTTAAGCAGTTATTGGATGAAGCCTCAGAGGTTAATGTTGCCTCAATTTGGATCTCATTTGTTCTTATACGTGTTCTGGTATCAAATCTATCTACCTTTAATTTGTGGAACTATTGAACGTTTATAGATAATTTATTTTCCAGGATATTAATGACCACACTGATTATCACACTTTTCGAAAGACATGGGGAAATGATCCACGGTTTGAGGCATTGGACCGCAAGGAACGGGAGCACCTTCTGAACGAAAGGTGCCACTTTGCATTTAATTGGACAATTTTAAACTTTCTAACTTCATTTTCTTTGCATGTTATGTGTTCACATAATAATCATCCGTACCATTAGATTACTTATTTGGATTTTTGGTTCTCATACTGATCTTACTTTAGTGTCTTGCTAGCCCCGTAGCCAAGTCGTCTATTGCACTGATCAGACCTTTATACATCATTTGATATTTTTTTGGAGGTTATAACTGTGGGAGTCATTATTTATATAATGGCATTCTTATTGTGAAAATCTAGTATTTGTTTTTCATGTTTAAGCCCTTGATTTTTTTGCCAATTACTCATTTATGTTGGACATGAAAATTAGAAAGGACTGGTATTTGACTATCATGGTAGAGTGGTTTTTTAATTTAATAATGATTTTAATTCATCCTTTAGTGGCAAACAAGTTTTGTTGATACTCTGTTCAACATTAGAGGCATGCAAATTTCTTTAGTAGATGATCACAAGATTGATCCATGTAATCAGCCTCTTGCAATTGCAAATGCAAGGTAAGGCTACTTACAATTAACCTATAATGGCTGACCCTTCACTGGCCCTATCATGGTAGGAGCTTTGTAGCACCAGTTTAGTATTTAACCTAACAGAGTGGTTTATGTATAATTCAGCCATTTTCTGGTTGGGCATAAAATTGCAGATTTGGAACAAGGTTGGAAAATGTAGATCTTTTGGCTTAGAAATGAAACATAATGGCTGGGAGCCACAAGTCACAAAATGGGTAGGGGATGATTAACAACCTTGTAGTGAGATGACTGATGCCAGTGTTTTAATAGTGCTTTATGTGAAACTAATTACATCATAAACTATTGAGATCCAAGTTTCTGTTATCGTTTCAGTTGAAAATTCAATATTTTGGCAAAATGAGTACAGTATGTGTGTTAATGTCTTGATCCCTAATATATGCTTTCTTTGGATTTTTTTTTCTATTCACTTGCTGTGATACTCACGGTGATCTACACCACTGCATTTGTGTTTTTAATCTTGCAAAACTGCTTTCTTATCGTCTCAGATTTATAATATGTTAAAGGAACAAATCATTTTGGTTATGCATGGTTCAGCTTAAATTAATACTGGGAAATATTTTAGTTAAGAAAATGGGATAGAATAGTCATATACTTGCTTGGTGGTGGGAACATTAGCACTTGTTTTGTTTGAGAGTAGCCATCTTTTAGGCTCTAGTGCATCTCGTAGTTACCTTAGGAATGAAAGCATAGTATTTCCTTCGTTACTCCTTTACATTCCACCTTCTCCACCAAGGACACCAAGAGACGGAACATCTGTTAGCGTAAGTCATTCTTGTAACAAAGGCATAAAGGCAAATGCATCAAGTCATGCTTGTTGCATGCCGGCGTCTTCTTATTTCACCAGTGTCAACACATTTGTTGTGTGCAACAGTTCGTCCAAAATGAATGCCACCTTTCGAGCCATCCCTTTTGATTTTTGTTTCTTGAAATTTGGTACATCCGACTCAGCTAAGTTCTTGCCTTTGTTTGTATATATATTGTTTTAGTTTGGATCCTCATTTGCATTGATATTGAACTTTTTCCTAGACAGAGAAATGATTTCTAATGATAATGCTTGAAAGCAACATGAGTCAGCAGGTAGTAGGCTAATGACAGACTCTCGGATTCACTGTGGGTGTGTCCTTATGCCCTCTAAACTCTTTGGATTTTGCATGGTAAATGGTTTCTTATGTCAATGTGATATTTGCAGAATCCTAGTTGATGGGTCTCATGTTTGTGTTTCAGAGTGCTTCCTTTGAAGAAAGCCACTGAAGAAAAAGCTCAAGCAGTGCGTGATGCTGCTGCTGCTGGTTTTAAGTCAATGCTTAAAGAACAAGGAGATATAACTTTTAACTCCCGTTGGTCAAGGGTATGGAAACATTATTAATAAATCGTGACCTACTTTTCTGTTTTTGAGATGCAGGTTTTGAAGCACATGCCTTAATTCAAGTGCTGTGTCTGTATGACTTAAAAACTAAGTTTGTGGGTCTATTTTTAATTTGATTCAAATCATTGACCCCATTAATAGGCTTAAGTATTATTGGTTGAGTTCTGTCGATGCTCTCTTGTTTTGGTGACTAAATGAATTTTGTTTTTGGTTATATGCCCCTACCCTAGAACTGGAAATGATCTGTAAACAATAGAAAAAAATTAAATAGATAAATTCCAAATAAGAAAGAGGACTGCTACTTTTGTATAATTTTAAGAGAAATTTTATAATTTTTTGGATAAAATTCCTTTTAGCAGTACATTGTTAAGGCAATTTTTTCTACAGATCATGAACACATGTGCTTGTTTATTTTATTTTTTTTTTGTAATTTTTTCTTCACATGAGTTATTGTTTAATGTCTATGTGATAGATTTTGGCCATTGATTTTGATGATGTCTAAAAGGCCAGGTGTGATTAGTAATTAGGTCTTGCTTCATTAGTGATAGTTTATTGCAGTGTTAGCAAGATAGAAATATGCTATCTGCGTTAATTAGATCTTGACAACTGCAAAATCATGTTTTTCATTATGATCTCAATTTCGATGCATGTATGCTTGTTTTTCTTACATTCATACATATGTATGCATGCATAAGTTTTGTACATATTTTGTACATATTAAATACTACGTGTGTGTGTGTGTGTGTGTGTGATTAGGAAATTTCTGTTCATGTTAATCTCTACTTTTCTGTCGGGTGTTTGTTTAATTTTAATGTTTGGTTGATGCAGGTTAAAGAGAGTTTAAGAGATGACCCAAGATATAAATCCGTGAAACATGAGGATAGGGAACTTTTGTTCAATGAGTATATATCCGAGTTGAAATCTGCTGAACATGCAGCAGAACGGGAGACCAGAGCTAAATGGGAGGAGCAGGTACTAAGTGGTTTAGAGTTTAGACTTAATACGTGGATGTCTTTTAAATCGACAGGAAGTTAGTAAATTCGTCAAGAAGTAATACTAATAACTGTTGCCCACTTTTTTTTTAATTGATGCCTTGACATAATGATGCTCCGGTTAAACGAATAAATCACTTCATGTATATGATTTTTGGCTAAATGGAAGCTTAGTTTGTTAGAGTGACTTCTCTACTGAGTATCAGTGGTCTCTTTTATCGATGATTTTTCTGTTTTATGTCAGATGGTGTTGTTTAAGTTGGCTCATATCAATTTACTTGTATACAGATGTTCACCTAGCAGCATATTTTTAGCAACTTATTATGTCATTGATTATAAGCAAATTCAAACACTTGAAACTGATTTGCAGGAGAAGCTGCGGGAGAGAGAGCGGGAGCTGCGTAAAAGGAAGGAAAGAGAAGAACATGAAATGGAAAGGGTACGAATAAAAATTCGAAGGAAGGAGGCAGTTACTTCTTTTCAAGCTTTACTTGTGGAGAGAATCAAGGACCCTACGGTAAAAAGCTTTTGTTCTCTGTGTTTAAATTGAACATTAAAGAAATTAGGTGAATGCAAATAGTTTCTCAGACTTGGAAGCTGAATTATACTAGGAAATTTGCTGTTTATAATGATAAATTTCATATATTTTTTCATCAAGAAAAAAGTTGACGTTTGCATATGTTCTTAGGCATCATGGACAGAATCAAAACCTAAACTAGAAAAAGATCCTCAAGGACGTGCAACCAATTCTGATCTTGATTCAGCTGACATGGAAAAACTCTTCCGCGATCACGTAAAGATGCTTCAGGAAGTAAGTGATATATCTGATGCTAGTGATACTTGTGACATTCTCTCTTATATTGTTTCCTGTGTTTATCATGTGTACTGTGTACATTAATTCGTATTTGATACGTGTCACGGTGTGCCACTTGAATGGGAGGCGAGAGACTCAGTAACAGCATGAGTAGAGTTACATTTTTGGCAAAAATATGTGCTACTAACATTTGTGACTCCTGTGATTGGCCAGCGTCGTGCTCATGATTTTAGAGCTCTTCTAGCTGAATTCTTGACCGCTGAAGCCGCGTCTCAGGAAACTGACGATGGGAAAACAGTGCTTAATTCATGGTCTACAGCAAAGCGTCTTTTAAAATCCGATCCAAGATATAACAAGGTTGAAAGCAAAGATAGAGAAGCCTTGTGGCGCCGGTATGTAGAGGATATGCTTCGGCGACAAAAGACATCTCATGATTCAAAGGAAGAAAAATATACAGATGCCAGAAGTAGAAAGACTCTAGAATCATCCAAACATCAAGTGGAATCAGGGAGATCACATGAGAGAAGATAATTTTGTTTGTAATTCGTGTGTTGCTATTTTTCTCATAATTTATAGATTAGGTTTCTTAACTTGAAGCCTGATATTAGAACAGAAATATATTAAGAAGTTCTAAATGCTGTAGTAGTATGTCATTCTCATTTCTCAGATCTCTTTGGGATGATGATATGAATATTGTTTTATTGTACAAGTATCATTAATGTCAATAGTCTCCCCCAAATTTCCAGTTTCCCAGTCTTTTTTTTTCTTATGAAAAATTCATTTTCCCAATCATTCATTTATATCTATTCTTTGGATTTGGATTCTCTACATTCAAAATCCCTACATTCACCTAAATTCACTTGCATTTAGTGTAAAAATGCTAGGAGAGAGAATGAAGAGAGATAATATGATGGATTGTAATGACAAAATTATCCTTGAAAATAAACTAAATGTAGGTGAATGTAGGAATTTTGAATGTAGAGAATCCAAATCCGTTATCCTGAATTCTCTACAGGCGGACCAATAATAAAGATGCTGGTAATAGATGAAATTTACAAGAACAAAATCTACACTTACATTTGTAATGTCTATTTTATTACAGCGATTAATTTTGATACACTGAATGTAAAATGTATTGCATTGACAAATTAAGAGAACAAAAACTACACCTACATTTGTAATGTCTATTTCATTAAAGAGATTAATTTTGATACATTTTCAATGTAAAATGTATTACAATATCGACAAATTACATTGCTCTTCTAATGTATTTTATTTCTTTATTATGAGGTTAGTAAGATTCATTAGGTTAAGTGAGACAAAATTTGTCTTGTTAGTGAGAAGGGTGAATTGAGGATGGTAATTTGGGAAAGTGGTGTTGAATTTTGAGGGGTTGTGGTTTAAAATGTTTCATTCCAATGAGTGGATTTAGAGGGTCAATTTATAAATCGGTTTAATAGTACTTTATCAAAGGAGTCGTGTTATGCGAGAAGTTTAACAATATTTATGATCTAACGATTATGATTAGTTGGCATTGAAAAATATCTATTGAGCTTATGCCATGATTGCTTAGTCCTTCAAGTGTTATTGCATCGGTTTTCATTTTTTCCACTGTGTTTCGAGATAAAAGTTCTACTTATTATTTTTACATTACATTTATGGAAGAAAATTTCACAATTGGATAGACATTAGATAAAGTTAGTAAAAGGCATTTTAACTAACAACAGAATAAGCATAAGCTAGACTATATAGCAATCCTAGACTTCAAAATTCCAATCTGACAGTTTGCCTCCCAGAAATACTTGTTTGCCGCTCAACATAAGGATTTCAGACACAACATTCCTCTGTTAAAGTACAAGACAAAGCTTGTCATTTCCATGCAGTACAAGTTTGGACGAAAATATGTCACACTGGCTTATCTAATTCTATGGTAGGAAACGCCAATGACAAAGCCTGCAAGTTAAAACAAGAATGGATGTTGAAGCTCTGTTGTCTCATCCTTTTAGGGCAGGTACTGAGATAGAACACTAGATCAACCGAGTTTTCAAAACATAGTAAACCCCATGAGCTCAAACGTGTTTGATCAGAAAAGCTTACTAAGGCCATGAAAAAACCGGTGCTTTCTCCTTTTTGAGTGTCTTCTAGATTCTTTTGTCATGACATAGGGAACAAAATGTACCTGCATTAGCATAAAATATCAACAAACTACAATCTATTTTCCTAATACAAAAGATATCGTTCAGCAATTTTTTTTATTGTTAACCCTCCGGTTTCTAGGGAAGAGGCCCCCTAGTAATCCGGAGTTTGGCCGGAGGTAAGTAAAGTATAGTCAAGAATTGTTTTTCTCAAGAGTCAAACTCAGGTTCTCCTCACCCTTAGGGGAGAACTCATTATCCACTCGAGTCCAATCACATGGTTATACATCATTCAACAATTTGAATAGGCGATTAAAATAAGAATAATGAATTTGTAATAGATTTAAAAAAAAAAAAACTCGTAAGTAATATGAAAAATGGACTGATCGAGCACAACTTTCAAATGATTGGATTCTCTTGAACTCATTCTGATTTCACAATGGAAGAAACTCAACTTGACAAGACATACCCTATCTACTGAAATATTAAGTTATTAACATGTAAGAAAACCATAACATTGACGTTTGTTTGTGGTGAGAAAATAAAGCCCTCAGTTTTCCTCTTTGTTTTTTAGACCTAGTCATCGTCACCTTCCAAAGAGAAAGGTGCAAAAACTAATCAATGGCCAGGAGACTTGCAAAGTTTCCATTTTTGTTTAAGAGATGGGATTAGCTAGGCATTTCTGGAGAAGCTTCAGAGATTAAGGCAGTCTAATCTAATGAAAATCAGGTGTCAATGAGCTGAAAGTGAAGGCAGATCAGCTTGAAAAGCTCACTGCAGATCAAAAACTGAGGGTTGGTTCTGCTGATGCATATGTAGAATAACCAAATCTAGAAGACCAGCACTAGGTGATTCAGCTCCTCAGTTTCCTTTGAGAAGCATCGTGCCTCAACTGCCTGCAAGTCCTAACACTAGGCCGCCTATGAAGATGGTGGACTATCACAATTATGGTGAAGCTCTAAGGTAAAAGTTTTCAGATCTTAACTTTGGTGACATTCTAGAGGAAAATTCTGTGAAAAGCTACGAAAGACTAACACGTATACGACACTGATAATCATTGGAGAAAATGAAAATTATTAAATGTAACCCCAAATGTTGGTGTCGGATACTAGACATCGCCTTCAATTTGAGGAGTCAAACTGTCAATGCTACATAAGTGAAAGGTATACATGAAGAAGAGGAAAGCGACCATGCAAGATAGTCTTTTCAGGGAAGTAAGGCCCGAGTTGAAGGCCATGTTTTCAGGATATAGACAAAGCTCGGTAGGAATTTGTCATCATAATGAGAAATGGGATACCGCAAGAGTAATCATGTTTTAATTGCTTGTTTTGTGGTTTTGTTTGTGAAAACTGCTACATTTGAATATATTCTATAAAGCAAATATTGTTTTTACATTTAAAATACAAAAAAACCATCTTGGTTCTTATTTGAATCCCTTAATTCTCAGGGACATCCAATAAATTCCTCTAAAAATAAAGAAACAATTCATTGCAGTTCTAGGCAAACTTAAAACATTTTCCTAACATGCATGTGTTCAGGCACAAGGTTAGTGTCAATCTAATGTTCATCTGGCAGGTGCAGATACCGAACCTAACAGCAATTTTAATACAAGAGATGATCTTGCTTGTATGCCTTATATTAGCCACAAAGAATTTAAAATATTTTAGTCGGCAATCGCAGCAATTTTAACACATGATTTCGCTAATGCGACATTCTTTTGGTCACACGATCAATGAAGACTAAAATAAAAAATTCTCTATATTAAACATATAATTAAGGCAAACACCAGTAACTTATTCTATTTCACCATTCCAGTTTCAACCAACAACCATGATTAAATGAGTTGAACAAACAAACCTGAGAATTATTCCGCACACCGAAATTCTGAAGCGCATCATCATCGTTTAGAAGTTTGTTGTTATCGAATGACAAACAATAATTAGCCCAAACACTCCTCCTGCAGTTAAAATAAGGATTATGAAAACATTAAAACATTGTAAAAGACACTTTTTTTCTGAATAAATGAAGAACCAAACATGAAACAACATTGTAGAAAAAACAAGAAACTAATTACTAACTAACCATGAAATATGACGATGACCCATACTAGATTGTTCCATATAATTGATTTTGTTCTTAATAGTAAGTTTCAAATCCTTAACTGTAGCTGTATTCATAAGAATGACATGAAACGAAGTTGCATCCAATTTCAAAACAGAAATTCGCATAGCACTACCTAATTCAAGTCCTATGAGTGTTTCTACATCTTCCAAAGTTGGATTCTTAGGTACATCAGCAAGTATTGGATCTTCTAATAATGCTTTTAACACCTTCTCCTTCTTCAAACCGCTCTTGTATTCTGCACTTTCTCCCATCACCGACGTTGTCGTCTTGATGTATGAAATTCGACGTTACCGAGAAAGGGGCGGCGTGGAGAAATGGAGGTTATTGGAGAGAGAATGTGGAACAAGTTCTTTTTTTGGTCGAAAAGAAGAAGGTTAAAGGAAGGAAGAGGATTAAGTAAAAAAATAAATAATCATAACATAAGTTGATGTTTTAAAGGAATTTTTCCTTTATACCCCAAAATCTAATTTTGTTTTTGGAAGGTTGACTTTGAGAAAAATGTTTTCCAAAAAGTTGTGATATAGAGGCAGAAGTAACTCATTTTCTCTTCTTCACCTATACACTCAATCTAATTGTCTAGAGGTTTTTACACTTGTTGAGAGTCAAACATAAGGTAAATTTAGCATTGAACCATTTATTTTTCATCGTTGACTAATCATAGCTACAGGTTATTATACATAACCATATGTTTATGCACGGTGCATAAGCACCAGAATTTCTCGCGCGCGCCCCCAGCCCCCAATGGCTCGCTATCCCCACCTCCTTTATGCTGATGCACGCGTTCTGTTTTTATTTTTAGCCTATTGGGCCTGAAAGTCCTGTTCTTTTTTGGTTTTTTTGTTGGTTTTGTTTTTTACCCAGTTTTACACTTACACCTAGTTTTTTATGTTTGGACCCAAATTTCTAGCGCCCCCCCCCCCCCCCCCCCCCCGAATTGCTTTGTGCACCCAGATTACTTTGCGCACCCCCAAATTACTTTACGCACCCTCCATATTACTTTGCACACCCCATATTTTATTCTTTTTCTCCCCTAGATTTGTTACAAAATCATTGGTTTTAGTTATAATATTTATTTTAAATTAAATATAAATATTTTATTTGAAACCATAAGAGAGCTACTTTGGTTTTCAGATATAAACACTAGTGAAACCATTAAGTTATACTTATGGTTTCGGTTATAATATTTATTTTAAATTAAATATGGATATTTTAAGTACATTAAATAGTTTTGGAGTACAGATCTCTGAAACCATTCCACAGCACAAATGGTTTTGGAGTACACATCTTTGAAACCATTCTACAGCAAAAATGGTTTTGGCATGATTTTAGTTTAAAACTAACTACTAAAATAATTAACCATACATAATACTCTGAAATTTATCCCTAATCAATAAAATAAAATAAAATTTAATCAATCAAAATTAAAAGCGTGATAAAAAAAATCTGAGGGGTGCGCTAGAAATTTGGGGGGGGCTAGAAAATGGGGGGCGCGCGTAGCAATTGGATGGGGGGCGCGCATAGCAACTTATGCATGGCTTATGCACCATAACCAGACCCCTATGTTGGCGTTGGTTTTCGAATTTATGACACATGATAGTTCGAAAAACATTTTCCGAATTATTTTCAGAAAATTTTGGAAAACGTGTTCCAAATTTTAAGGCCCTATATTTTTTCATGTTACAACTACTGCATTAGTTGAATTGCTTCGATTTCATGTTAAGCTTATTGCTTATTGCATTTAGATTTTCATATTAAGTATTTCAGATGTTACGCTGTTTATTGCATTGCATTTGTTCATGTTTTGGATTTTTTTGTGCTATAGTTGATATGTGTTATTTTTTGTAGTTATGGCTGATGAAACAATACCTACCGAAGAGTCGAGAGAATTAGTAGTTGCTATACCTATACAAGTTGTGGCTGATGCTAATCCTATCAATTGTCATCCTCCGACAATAGTAGTTGATGTAAATTCAAGTTTTGTGAGTAATAAAGCATATACCCAATGAGATGATTTAATTGAAGTCGTCAAGTTACGGTTTGCGATTGTAATTGATAAATCTGATAACGGTTTGGATAGGATAACTGCGTATTTTGTGTTGGGTGGTGAAAGGAGTTGTGTGTACAAACCAACAAATAAGAAGTTAAAATTTGAAGAAATGAGAACGAGGAAATATCGATGTCAATTTCAACTTCATGGTTATTTTCATACAACAAAAGAATGACATCTTATTGTTGTGTCTTGCTTATACAATCACGAGTTGGATAAAGAATTGGATGGTCACCTAGTTGTGGGGCATTTTAAATCTTGAGAGAAGGAGGTACTTGTCAAAATGACAAGAAATTTAGTCTCACCTAGAAATATTATATCCACATTAAAAGAGGGAGAGATCAAAATAATGTGACTGAAATAAAGCAAGTGTACAATGTCCGTATAGATTACGGCTTCAAAGTTCAAACCAGGGGGTCAAGGAGTGAAATGCAATAACTTTTGAAATGTCTTGAGCAAAACAATATGTTTTCAAATTTAGAACGGTTGGTGAATCTACAATTATCCAGATTATATTTTTTCGCCTCATAAATCTATGCCTTTGTTTAATACATTTTCTATTGTTTTGTTTATAGATTCGACGTACAAAACTGACCGGTACAATATGTCGTTGTTTAAGATAATGATGGGTGTCACATCGACTGAGAAGAGACGTTTAAAAAGCTTTTGAAGTTCCCAAAAAACTAGCAAGCTCGAATCACTTAACTGGGTTCAACCCAACACAAAATGGTTTATCTGATTCGGTTTATTCCAATTCAATACTAGTTTTTTTTTTTTTTTTTTTTGCAATAAACAACACTACTGTTTCTATTATGGATGTAAGTGGTTTAGTTGAAAATCAAATCAATATATTGAAAATGAACCATTTTGTTTGGTTCAAATAAAAAATTAAATTGAACTTCTTACTAATACTACTCTCGGTAAATAGGCTTTTACCCCCCCGTAAAGTATGCGGATTTTGTTTTATCCCCTGTAATTTTTTTTAGATTATCTCCCGTAATATTTTTTTATTTGATTTATCCTCATGTAATATATTTTTTTAGATTATCCCCCTGTAATATTTTTTTTTATTTGATTTACCCCCATAAGTGATGACATGGCATGACCATTGAGGGGTGTAAATCAAAATTCGATAACATTACAGGGTTTAAATGACAAATTCTTAAGTCAACATATTCCATTATGGGGGTGAATCAAATAAAAAAAATATTACAAGGGGTAAGCTAAAAAATAGTATTACAATGGGTAAAACAAAACTCGCCTATTTTACAGGGATATAAAAACTTATTTTCCCTACTACTTTTCATAAATATTAGATGAACTAATACGGTTAAGTGTATAGTTGATTATGTGAATATTTTTTTGTCAAATTTTTCAAATAAGTAGAATTATGATATTTTATTTAATTTTGTATTATAAAATATTGTATGATAAATTAATAAATTAAAGATATTAAGTTATAAGTGGACATCCCAACTATGTTTGCATCCCCACTTATCCCCATCCTATATCCATTAGCTCATATGTATTAATAAAAGGAAAATGCTATTTAGTAAAAATTTTAGTATGCAAGAAAGAGAAGAATGCTATGTGTCAATATTTGATTGGTTAAATTATAATCACTCTCTCTCCCATGTATGGTTATGTAACGCCCCAATTAAATTATCTAGAATATTTAGTCTGAACATTAATAAATGGAATCTGAGTACATTAAAATTACAAGGAAATTAACTGAATGATATATTATCATTAGATTAATTAAGAATAGTTGATACAGACAGCGGAAAGGAAACTACAATGAGATAACAAGCTAAATAAAAACAAGGATGAAGACTAAGTCTTCTAATGTTGACGATCCAAGCTCAGCTCCAATCGTCAGATCCATCCTGGTCCCTGTTCCGAAATAACCTGTCTTACCTAAAAAAAATAAATGGAGTGGGGTGAGACTACTAAGTCTCAGTGGGTCCTACTACCCTCCTAATGGCGACTACGCCGGGGCACCTAATCAGTCATAACATATTTCATATCATATTGTCATAAAGCATAATTAAATAAAGGTGTAACACATCATTAGTCTTGTTGATTTTAACCGCAAGGCACTCTGAGGTGAGCATATCTCAGAGGCCTGCCTTGTCCGCGAACAGAAAGCGTTCCGGCGTACAGCTCACAAAATTTTACTGGTGGAACATCTAAAACGAAGTCCACAAACGATATCACAATCGCACATAATTTGACTGATTCTAAATTGATTTCATGCTACCATAATTTTCCAAAGCCCGGGGTGCATACATAATACTAAATTCCTGAGTTATACCCTAGGATTGCATCGTGATAACAAACTATACATATTTTATATTAATTCTATTATTGCAAGAAATATCAATTTAATTCGAGGATCTAAAACGAGTGTATAGTTTTTAAGAAAACTGTGAAAAGTAGGGTCATTCACACTGGTCTTGCCCAATAAGCACTCCCACGAACCCAAGCAAAAGTCAAGTTCTAGTATGAGTTTGCTCGCCGAGCGAGCTATTCCTCGCCGGGCCAGCCAATGCTCGCCGGGCTAGCAAAGCTCGCCGGGCTAACAAAGGCTCGCCGGGCCAGAAAAGGCTCGCCGGGCCAGAAAAGGCTCGCCGGGCCATTCAAACTCTGCCCAGAAATTGTTCCTTCGCTAGAAGGCTCGCCGGCTGCTCGCCGGGCGAGAACTGCGTAAAACAGCCCCTGTTTTGCAGAAAATCGTATTTTTCTAGTAAACCACCTACAATCCTCAAATTAAACATATGCAACAATATTATAAATATATAATACGACAGTTTGGAGGAGAAATTGGGAGTTGTTTCTCCTCACACATATCCCTAAAAATCCTATGTTTGCATGCATGTTTGAATTTGGGGAAACTAAACTACCTAGTCTAAAGAACCCACCTGTTAAGAAGCTTTAATCCTTGCTCCTTGGGCTCTACACAGCTACAATTCGCCCAACCATTCCCACGAGCAGATTATGCATAGATTTGGATTTTTGTTGGGAGTGAAGAATCTCCTATTCTTCCTCTAAAATTGAAAGCTTGATTGATGGTTGATGTTACTGAGACTATGAGCTTTATAGAAGTTCCTACTGATATAACCAGAGAGTAATTTGTTGGGAATTCCTACTTGCATGTAGCTCTAGTGGTGAAACCATGAGTGGTATGGTGGTTGTAGTTTTGGAATTCATAGAGTGTTGAGAAAAAGGAGGAAAGTTTCAGTTTTGTTTCTATGTTGCATTTGCATGTGATAACCTCTGAAGGAGTGAGGGAGGATGCATGGTTTGTAAGAACAATGGAAATTCTTAAGTTGGGAGAAAAAGAGGGGTTTTTGGAGACATGTTGTTGTTGTTGTTCGTGGAAGAGAAGTGAAAAGGAAGAGGGAGCTTTGTGTGATGATAAATTTTGAAGTTGTGATGAATGAATAATATTATTTGCATGTAGAGTAAGTGAGGGAGTGTAGAGAAGTGGTGATTGCATGTAGTAGTGTAGGTGTTGATTTGTGGAGTGAGTGGAGAGTGAGTCATTGTTGGTGAGTCATGGGAGAGAGTAATTTCTTGTTGCTTAACAAGCCAAATGGAATAGGTAGTTGTCTTAAGGTATGAGATTAGTTTCATATTGGATTTTTCATAATCTCTACACAAGAAATACTCACAAGGTAGACTTACTCATTTTAATTCCAAAGAATAAATCCCTAAATTATGAGATGTAATTCTAATTGGAATTAATTAAATAATTGAAAGATTGGGATGTTACAATCTATCCCCCTTATAGAAATTTTGTCCTCGAAATTAAGAAATTTATCTTTAGAAAGGATAGAGACATCTTTTCCTGTGTCAGATTCTCGTTTCCGAGTGAGTTAGTCGTCATGGGACTGAGCCCATCTGACTTGGATTATTGGAATTATCTTGTTCCAAAGGATCTTAACTTCACAATTAACTATACGAACTGGATTCCGCTGATAAGTTAAGGCTGCATGAAGATTAATCTCTTGAGGATGATAAGAATCGGGAGTGAATTTCCGAAGTTGCGACACATGAAACACGTCGTGTAACCCTGATCTGGATGAAGATAGAGCTAATCGATAGGTTACTGAACCGACGCGTTGAAGGATCTGATAAGGTCTTATACACTTCGGATAGAATTTCTTCGTTTGGAAACACTTCGTAGTTCCAACTTTGGTGTTATTCTCAAAAACTCTTGATTACCTTTATTCCTTGGAATAAAACTTTCCCCTCTCAAAGGGTTATTCGTCCAAATTTGATTATCCAACTATATTTTTGCCTGATCTCGCGCTGCGCACTCTGATCCGACTACTTATAGTCATCCTTTTTCTACGTCAACACGGTCTTATCCCAAATTGTCTAACACAATGACACACATTCTCTTCTGTTCCAATTA
Organism: Trifolium fragiferum; assembly: GCA_954870985.1. Taxonomy (NCBI): domain Eukaryota; kingdom Viridiplantae; phylum Streptophyta; class Magnoliopsida; order Fabales; family Fabaceae; genus Trifolium; species Trifolium fragiferum. The sequence goes on along the minus strand of OX940790.1, from coordinate 38,145,429 downwards.
ACTCCTACCATTAATACATCTTTCATTGGATAACTCCACAAAGTAACACTTGTTTTACTTTGTGAAAGCAGGTATGCGACGATATTCTCATTACCTATCTACAGTCCAATATGTTCACGACATCTTAGCAATACCGTACTCACTATTGTCTCGCACAACACTTCCACAGGTCGGTATCTGGCCTGGTTGTCGCTATATGAATAGCTGAATGGGATAAATCCAAAATTTTCTCTTCGGGGTTTTTCTCAATTCCGAACGCTGCAACTCGTGACACGTCACACGTACCACTGTCCTGTTCGTGTCGTTTAAAATACTCCAGGATCAATCGAAATATAAAACGAGTGGAAAATGCATAAGCACTATAGATCCTTTCGCCAATAAGATAACTCATCTGCAACCGAATCCATAGTACTACAAAATTTTCCACCTACTATTCTAATCCATCCTAGCACAACACTGTAGTCGAGTAATACATTTAACATGTCGAAGAACTGAGGTTCAAATCTTCCTTTAAGGATACGGTTAGGTTGGTTGGATAATTTACTGATAGGCTGAAGTGGAAGAAGTTGACTAACGTGATCGGATTCTAATGATGGCTGACTGGGTACGAAAGATTTGCACACTCGACACAGAGAATAGCTTTAAATCCTTCATTCACCATAGTCAGTATGTCAGCATATGAATTGGATTCGCAATAAGGAAACTCTTATACTCTACACGAGGAATTTGATTGATGATGATCCGAATCTATCGTTGATAATGTACAGAGAAACTGAATCAGTTGACTGAGACAGAAATTGTTCAAACTTGAATTCAGAGAAAAGCTTTGATGAGGTATCTAGATACTTATACTTCTACTAGCTCCTATTCCTATACAACTGGAAGGATCTGAAAACTTACTGGAATTTAGCTGATAAGACTCCGAAAGATTAATCAACACAATTGAATTAATGATGAGTCGTTCAGGTGCACGAAGACCTATATGATTCACTGATACTGACAGTGAACATAATAGTTCGGTGGATAATTGACTAATGATACTGATTAAAAGATCGATACGATGAGTGAGAGCTTGAACTGAATTTACACGTGTCCTCTCCAGATAAACTGGATTCCACGAATTATATTTAGTTACTAACAGCATAACTGAAAGGGTTGAAAAGATTGGACAGGATTACTTGTAAGCAGAGTCTCCCAATGTCAGTTTAACTGACCGATGTCGAGGAATTTGGAAAGTTAACCTCTCATCTTACCCCGGTGGCAAACATGACTGACAAGTTGTAAAGCACGAGAAGAAACTATCTGTCTGGGACACAAGCAGACAAGATAAGGAGTGAACCCGTTCCATGTTCCCATGTCTACTGGATACCCAATCCAACATAGTTTGGTTCGATGAATTTAGCTTAGGAAAGGTCCGGAGGAATGGTCATGAATTTGGAATTTGACTTCTATTGGCTCCAGCTCAAAACATGGTATGGAGGGGCATTTTTAGTGGAAGTCTATCTAATTCTAACAGATGCCTAACTCGAAGGTCTGAATTAAGGAAAATGCCAAGTGGCTGATAAGAAATAAATCCAACTTAGTTATTTTGCTTCGGAACAATCTAACATAGATACTCAAGGGTTGGTCAAGGTGGCTGAAGGTGTTACCGATGACTTCTGAATTTGCTAATAGCATCAAGACTGGAATGCTAAGGTTAAATACGAAGGTTAGCTCTAAAGGGATAGATTAATGCTGCTATGTCGATATTTAATGGTGATACTCGGTGTGGTAAAACAGTAGACTTTGCATTTGCCAATTCAGTTGGTTCAACTTGTTTTCTCTCACAAGGTATCTATCTACGTTGCAACACTAGGCTACTAATTTAGAGAAATATATGATGGTGTCTAGTATACTTCCTGATAGACGAGTATGGCCAAAAATGTTTCTAGTTGTTATCCAAGTAAGTTACGTCCTAAGTGGTTGATGTGATCCCCTAACACAATATGTATTAAGCTGAGACTATCTTATTTGTCATGTACCAATATCCTATGTGCTAATATAACATGCTGGAAAATAAGAGATCGCTAAATCAAAGGTGGTCTAATTCGACTAATTTCCTATATTCATGGCTGGGTAGCTTGAGACACTAAGTTACTGGTTCGTGATAAGTGAATAACTATACCTAACAAGTCTATATAGGTAATCAAGTCTATAAGGTGCAATTTCTAACTGTTACGTCTGATAATGCTTGACCTCTAGTGATAAGGTACAACTATTGGTTGTTACTTACAAGGGTTAAATCAGTTGATTCTTGTTTCTACTGCTCACGAGTGATGCCTTATGAATTAGGTCAGGTATCTACATGGTGATTGAAATTCTGGCACGCTAGAACTAGATGTTGAATGGGATGTTCCAACACTTGCGATGTTGAATGTAATGTTGGAACATTCACCTGGCAATAAGCAATTTAGACAACTGAAAATAAATGACAGAAAGTAAACAACACGGTATGTTTGTTAACCCAGTTCGGCGCACAATAGCAACCTAATCTGGGGGATACCAATCCAGGAAGGAAATCCACTATAATAGTCCTAGTTCAAAGACCTCAGCAAACGCCCCGTTTACGTCTTATCACCTAGACACTACCCGTGCAACTTCTACCTAGGAACTCCTAGATATGAGAACCTCCGTTCACTTGCTAACACAACAGTACAGCCAGCACTGTTTTACAATCACAAACAAAAGCATATGGTGGAGACACACTCCTAGAAACTAGAACACTCGTACCTAAAGGCTTAAAGTGATACAAGAAAACAAACCTTACTCCGTGCTTAAAAGCTTTGGAGAAGATTACAATACAAGTCAATAACACAGTCCTAAGCTTGCATCAAGGTGATACAAGAAAGGCTCACAATTAACATAGACTCAAAACCCTAAAAACTCTATATTTTCAATGACGGCTCAAGTCAATGAATTAGGTTTTTCGTCCTTGCTTTTATATTCTGAAGTAGCACAAAATTAATCTTCAATTTGGGCTTCAGAAAAACATTGATCCACGAAAATCTCCAGCTCACATATTCTTGAATCAAATATATTGTTTCCATAAATATTTCCATATATATATCGGAACCAAATACAAAGTTTCCTAAAATATATAAATATCTTTAGGAAATAATCACAACATTGATTCTGGTCAAACTCACGTCTTGGTGCACAAGTAAAAGGACATGGTTTCCTTATATAAATAAATCTCGTAATTATGACACGAAATCAAAGCATTCTGCAGACGTCCCAGATGTTGGAACATTGCATCAAACATCATGTTTCCCAGATGTTGGAACATTGCATCAAACATCCTGTTTGTATATTTGTTTTAGCAAAATGATGCCAACATACAAAACACCAACAATCTCCCCCTTTGGCGAAATTTTTGGCTAAAACAACCTGAGACCACATAGACAGTCTAAAGAGATACACCAGATACCTTTCTTCAAATCAACATAAACACACAGTCATGAAGAAAAGTAACACATCTTCAAAGCTACCTTCAAGAGAACCTCTCAATTGAGAAAATAGCAGACAAGAGTAAAATTGTATCACTAAAGAGCATCAGAGGCAATCAACAGCAGAAACATATCACAACATTAGCCTTTGAGGGTCTCAGAGAGAAATAAACTCTCATACATGCATTAGAACCAGAATGTTTCAACATCATTCAGAACATCATAACACAGAGGTACTCCCCCTCAAACTAGTACTCCCACTGAAACTAACACATGTAGAGCAATACTAGAAGTAGAGTACCACTCCCCCTGAATGAATGCATCAGGCATAAACCTATGCAACAATATTATAAATATATAATACGACAGTTTGGAGGAGAAATTGGGAGTTATTTCTCCTCACACATAATTTCCCTAAAAATCCTATGTTTGCATGCATGTTTGAATTTGGGGAAACTAAACTACCTAGCCTAAAGAACCCACCTGTTAAGAAGCTTTAATCCTTGCTCCTTGGGCTCTACACAGCTACAATTCGCCCAACCATTCCCACGAGCAGATTATGCATAGATTTGGATTTTTGTTGGGAGTGAAGAATCTCCTATTCTTCCTCTAAAATTGAAAGCTTGATTGATGGTTGATGTTACTGAGACTATGAGCTTTATAGAAGTTCCTACTGATATAACCAGAGAGTAATTTGTTGGGAATTCCTACTTGCATGTAGTCCTAGTGGTGAAACCATGAGTGGTATGGTGGTTGTAGTTTTGGAATTCATAGAGTTTTGAGAAAAGGGAGGAAAATTTCAATTTTGTTTCTATGTTGCATTTGCATGTGATAACCTCTGAAGGAGTGAGGGAGGATGCATGGTTTGTAAGAACAATGGAAATTCTTAAGTTGGGAGAAAAAGAGGGGTTTTTGGAGACATGTTGTTGTTGTTGTTCGTGGAAGAGAAGTGAAAAGGAAGAGGGAGCTTTGTGTGATGATAAATTCTGAAGTTGTGATGAATGAATAATATTATTTGCATGTAGAGTAAGTGAGGGAGTGTAGAGAAGTGGTGATTGCATGTAGTAGTGTAGGTGTTGATTTGTGGAGTGAGTGGAGAGTGAGTCATTGTTTGTGAGTCATGGGAGAGAGTAATTTCTTGTTGCTTAACAAGCCAAATGGAATAGGTAGTTGTCTTAAGATATGAGATTAGTTTCATATTGGATTTTTCCTAATCTCTACACAAGAAATACTCACAAGGTAGACTTACTCATTTTAATTCCAAAGAATAAATCCCTAAATTATGAGATGTAATTCTAATTGGAATTAATTAAATAATTGAATGATTGGGATGTTACAGGTTATCTAATCTTTGATTGGTCTAATTCCCTACTTTTATGGATTCTTCTCTTTCTTGTGCAAAATTTCTTACTAAATAGCAATGCTCTTAATAAAAATAGAAAAAAAATATATTAAATAGTACTCTATGGTGTCCGTGCTTCATATCGCAATAAAAATCATACATAAATAATGCTTCAAAATTCAAATGTATAGTGTAAAGGTGTTACCCGACTCCCACAACTTCCTTGAAGTCATCCTCCAAGGATCCTTTGATATATTTTCGGAAGTTGACACTACTAGAAAAGTTTGAAATACCGACGGAATTTAGAGATGAAATTGGTTTCCTCTCTAATAGAGATGAAATTAGAGACGGAAAAAAGTAGTTAGAGACCAAAATTAAAATATATGAATTAGTCACGGATTTTAGAGACGGAAATTTCTGTCTCAACAAACTTTCATCTTTAAATCTGTCTCTACTTTATTATTTTTATAGTTATAATTAAAAAACAATAGTTGGAGACAAAAATTAGAGACGGATGTTTATCGTGTCTAATAATTTTCGTCTCTATATCCGTCTCTAATTAGTTAACTTGATATTGAAATAGTCAAACATTTGTCAGAGATAAAATTTATTCGTCTCTAAATTAATTTGTCTCTGAAATCCGTCTCTAAATGAAACATCGTTAAAGATTCATCCCGCCAAAAAATTTCCGCCAAATTTTTTATTGTCCGCCCAAAATATTAAACAAAATTATATATTTTATCTTTTATAATAATTTTTTTAATGATACAAAACACATTCGGTACAAATATAATTTATAGTTATAACAATTTAATCTTTAGTTAAACAGTTTAATTTTTAATTGATGTTATCAATAGATTAATAAAGACTAAATATTTAAATTATTAAACTAATGATATTTTAAAATTTTATTAATGACATGTCATAAAAATAATTTACTTAGAGTATGGGACATGAACTTTTATTAAATTATTAAAAAAATAAAATAAAATTGAAAACATAAACTTTAGAATACAAAAGTTCAAAGAAAATTTTTAGATGACTAAAAATAAAATTTTATATATTTAAGAAAAAAAATATTAATGTTTTTTAAGCAAGTGAACGTAGAAAAAGATATATAATTTTATTTTGTATATTAAGATATAAAAAATCCAGTTAAAAAAAAAATACTTTTTTATTAGAAAAAAACAAATACGAAGGATTATTATATAAAAAAAATAAAAAAAAGCGCTTCACGAATCAGATCTTCAAGTTGAAAAATTCCCTTTTTCTTCATGATCTTAAATTGACACAAACTCAATCCTAACTCTGCCGCTCAAACTAAATCCGCCATTCACGATTCTTATCACCTCCAGCACAATTCAGAGGTATTGATCTAATAGAAGATCAATACCGTTTGAGATTTCTTGATGTTTTCTTTTTCATCCTTCGCTTAGATTTCTACAATTTTATGCTATTTTATGTTAGTCTCAAGCGCCCAAATCTCAGTCTCTCTAATTCCATTGATTCACACTACAAGAGTTTCATTCACATGTTGAATCTTATTCTCCCAAATCCCAGTCTCTCAATTATTTTCGAGGTCGGTGAGAATCTGATATATGGTAAGTTTAAACTTTATGTTTTCAATTCTTTAAAAATGTGAACCCTAAAAAACTTTTATTCTTATTTTTCTTCTGTTTGTGCCTCTGCGTATCAGTTCCTGATTCACGTTCTGCAGTTTGGCTATTGCTGCTAGCAATTAACAAGTTAATCAAAATTTATTGCTATTAGAACAAGTAATGATTTATTTTTAGATTTATTTTTAGAACAAGTTAATCAAAATTTATATGATGCAAATTCAGTCTTAATCTATTCAGTTTGTTTGCCTTTAATAATTACTAGATTGCATTTATAACAAGTGTACTATGTATTTGACTAGTGTTGCAACTTCCAAGTCTTGAATAATATTGTTAATTGTTTAGCTATGTTGAGAATTAAGTATGGTTATATGACATGGTTGATCTTTAGTTTGATACAAGAGTAGTAGAGCTAATTATGTTGTTTGTTTTCTATATTAGATTATAGGTCTTTTCAGTTTTGTTTGCTTTTCTTGTTAGGAGGTGTTTCATCCTTTGGTTAATGGTTTCTCTTGGATTTAGGAATACAATTGGAATAATTATAGCAATTGGAATTGAGAAATAGGTATGACAGTCCTCAATTGGGATCTTCTTTTTCTTGGCAATTTACTTTTATACATTTTTAACCAACCTTTTAGAATCAATTATCAATTGCCTCCTAGTTCCTATTTCCTCCATGGTAGGTATAATTATTATTTTTAATTTTCTTCAGTAATACCTTTATGTTTTAACTTTCACTTCTTAATTCCAGTTCTCTGTCTGCACACCAATGATGGCTACTAGTGCGGTTGCATATTTTCCCAAGTTACCATCAGGCAAATGATAATTTCTAATGTAGAAAGCATTATTCAACATTTTAACTATTATAAGTTATAATTATAGTATCATGATCATATTTTTAATGCAGTTGTAAGAAGACGTTGCCATTGCATTGAAGAGTGCTTAAATTTCAAAGGCTGTATTTGTCAAGAAATGTGCAGAACAAGAAGAGTTCATATCAATTGTAAAACAACTTATAAAGCTTGCTACATCGTTCTGCATTAGAGCCTTGTTTCCTGGACAAGTTATGCTAACAAGTAGATCGGATATTGGAGAATATTTTCAATGATCATAAACAAGCAAAGTCAAGAGTTGACAAATTGGTGAGTTATTTAGTTTAATTTGTGTGAGTCCATTTCTCTTCTGCATCTCTTGTTTCCTTGGTTTCAATAATCTGTTCAATATTATTGTTTTTTGTGTTTATCTGATGTTTATCATAATATATTTTGTTTCTTATAATGAACTGATGTACCAAGAATGTTAATTGATGTAATTTTAATTTGATCCTAACATCATTTTTGCATGCGTGTCTAATTAGAGGTTTTTTTTAATGATTTGGAGATGCATATTTTTTAATCGTTAACGCTTTTTTAGTTGATGAATGGCTGATTTTGGTGTATTGGTTAATTGCAGATTTGGAGTTGTAGTTTTGTAAGATGCATGTAAAATTCAAAAGATCTCCTTGTTTACCAATTCACTACTAGAACTTGAACTCTCAACTCCTTGTGTATCTTCTATATACATTAGGTAATTTCATAATACTTTTTGGAATATAAAGCAACTTTAATTTGCATTTTTCTTTTTCAGGACACCTTGATTACCTTGCAAGGGTGATGGGAGTTGTAACTTGTAACTAGGGACAAATCATTGAGAGAAACTCTCAAAGAAGTGGTAGTTTCCAATAACGTAGCCAACAATCTGATGAAGTATATACATTGTTGGGAGGCATTAACAAGAATTGAGGCATATTTGGATTAGGATCTCAAGCGGCAATTATCAAAGAATCTTTAGTCTGAAAGAGGTGATAATGGAAATGATGCGATGAATGCTATTGAAAATTATGTGATGGCTGATGAACTTTGTGTGTTGTACAACTATAAATTTGATGTTATTATGTAGTGTCGTAGTGATGCACTTCATACTTTGTATTGATACTTTGAAAGAATGGCATTCATTTTTATGTTAATGTTGCAAATTTGGTGTACTGAAATTTGATGTTCTCACATTCTAGAATTATATGAATTACATATAAGTATATAAAAAATTAATATTTCAAAAAGTGTACAAGCTTTCTAAATAGACAAAAAATAATGACATTAAATAATAATTTATTAGAGACAGAAAATGTGTTTAGTCTCTATGGAGACGGAATTATATGTTTACAGACGGAATTTTAGAGACAAAATTATTTGAATATAGAGACGGATAATTCTGTCTCCAATAGAGACAGATTTATTGTGTTTTGAATTCAACATTTAGAGACGGAATTTTATTTTTTTTGACGGATAAATTCCGTCTCCAATCAGAGACGGAATATAAAATCTGTATCTAGTAGTTTAGTGTAAGACCCGTAATTCCACTGTACAGTTGTGTGAGGAAAATAAGTATTGGCTAAGAATATTAGGATTTTTGTTAAGAGGTTTTTTTTTAGTATTGTCGCGATAATAGGTTTTTGCTTATATTGAGTCTGTTTTGTGCTCATGCGCTGGAAAGGCACGGACTTTGGTTTCTTAGTATTCTTTTATCTATGAGAACGTTTCTGCGAAGTCAGAATTTTGAAATTTGATTTTCTACGTTTTTTGAAAAAACGACTGGAAATTTTACCCGCTGTTAGAAATGTTTACGGTTTCCGTTTTTCGTAAAAATTTAAATGGGAGCTTTATATATCGGCGTGAGTTAGAATACAACCTCAGAGTATTTTTAGGGGTCAGGTTGAAAATTACAGTCGAGGAAAAAGGTTTAGCGATAATTTTTAGAAATGGTTTACGACGGACGTTTATTTCGTAAACTTTATATTTTTGCGATTTTCGTCCGTTAGCGAGGTACGACTCGTTTAAAAGCGAATGTGGAGACTGAGTGAGATGAGTTGGCAAGCTCATAAATATCTAGATATTTGTGAGAGCCACTTGGTGACCAAGACTTGATCCAAGGGCTAGGGTTTGGCCTTGAAACTTTATGATTTTTGATCCGATGGTTGTGATGAAGCAAGACCTTAGCATAGTAAGGAGGTTTGATCATTGTTGACTTAGAAAAATCACACAAGACTCTCATTCTTCTTTCTCTCTTGCCGTGGCCATCCTTTCCCCTTCCTTCCTTGAGCAAAATTTCATTTCCCCACCAAATCACTTGATTAAAGGCTTGTTGGATCAAGAGAAAATTGCTAGGAATCTTCTCCTAAGGTAACTAACCTCTTCCTTTCTCTTGTGTGGCTAAGATTCTTAGAGTTTCATGAACTTTAGAGGTTATGTTCTTGAGAGAAATTTGTGAGAAATTGTCCATAAATGATTCTTGTTGCTTAGAAGTTGATTATGAGTGATTATCTAACATGTTTAGGCTTAGTAGTGTTGCTTTCCATGGTTAGATAGATTCTCATGAGATTTTCTTGTTAGGGTTTCTAGAGAAAAATTTCTCTGCATCAAGAACATGAGTTTTTGTTTGGTGTTTGTGTTAATGATGTTGTTTTTGAGCTTGTTAGGAAAATGGATATATGAAAAATGGTTTAGTTTTGAAAGACATGAAAATTATTTTTCTCTATGTTCATGAGATTTGAGAAAAACTCTTAGGGTTTTTGAATTGTGTTTTGAAAATGTTTTGAGAGTTCAATTAAATGATTTTGGGGACTAGAGGATTAATCCTATGCTTTTGAAAAGAAATTTTTGGAACTAGCCATGTTGTTTTGTTTTGGCCGTGGCACTTTAGGCATGTGACCATATTGGTTTTCAATTTTTTGAGTCCTAAATGAGAAGGCAATAATCATGGGATGAAATGAATGATCATGGTGTTGGAAAGAATGGTTTAAGTGGTTTTATTTGGAATTAAAAGATAGTTACTTGTGATGCAAGTGAACTATTTATTTTGTAAAGTTTTGAAGAGTTTTATACTTGTTTTAAAATGGTTTTTGTATAAGAGCTTGATCACTTTTGAGTTGTTTTGAGAAATTAGTAATGATTCAAGTATTTAACTAGGCTTGGTTTTAGAAAATAATATTTTTGTGTGATTTCAAAATCTGGTCGAAATCTTTAAGGGCATATAGGTCATTTTAAAATTGTTTTTGTGACCTAGAACCCTTGACCATTTGATCCGTCTTTTCGAGAAGAAGATTTTGGCATATGGCTCGTCTCGATTGGATAAAGAATGAGCGAGTTATGGCCATTTTATTTGAGAAGAAAAACTTGTAACTTGTGATGCAAGTAAACTTTTATTTTTGTGAATTTTTTTGAAGAGCTCATGGGTTGTTTTCAAATGGTTTTATTATGTGTAATTGATTGCCTTGGAGTTAGGAATCAAAGTGTTTCATAAATTGTTTTGAAACGAAAATATTTTCGCATAGCGAGAAATAGTGCATTTAACTTCGTGAATTTTTAATCACTATGGGGAGAACTCGTAATCACTATCCGAGAGTGTTAGAAAGTACCTTAGACCCTTCTAGATTTTTGGGTTTTGGTTTCGTTTCGATAGAATATAGTGAGAGTATTTTATTGATGTTACGCTGCTTATATTTTAGGTAGCGTGAATTGTAGAATTGAGCGAGAAATTGTTGTAGAAGCTTGCCGAGGTAAGGGCACCTTTATTTTTGTCTTATTTCTATAATAGCATGTGTGTATGCTTTGTTTGTGGTGTGTTTTGAGTGCTTGGCATGTATGTGTGATGTATTCTCGGAATGAGAAATTGTTTACAATACATGTGATTGAATACATATGATTGAGAATATATGTATGTTGTTGTGATTGAATACATATGATTGTGAGAATATATGTATGAATATGTGATTGTTTACATATGATTGTGAAAATATATGTATGAACATGGAATTGAATTACATATGCTTGGAAGGTATGTAATTGTTGCATTAGCATATATGGGGAATCGTATGCTCATGCATTCATAGTACGTGGTGACCGTGATGGGCCACGGGGTGCGACTGACAGTGATTGGGTCCACCTTAATCCTGTGGGATTTTTATTGAGTCCAATACGTGGTGACCGTGATGCGCCACGGGGTGTGATTGACAGTGATTGGATTCACTCTAATCCTACGTGGTGACCGTGATGGGCCACAGGATTTTATTGATGCCCTGCGGGGATTTAGTAGGCTGGGCCTACGACTCTCTGCGGAGAGGTTAAATTCCGGAATTCATGCATGTGGTAGCCAGTGATTGGTGTCACGATCATGTAGAGTCTGCATTGATAGGCTATATGCGCATTTGAATTATAATGCTTGTTAAGAAGAAAATGATAAATGTTTATTTGCTTTCCATATTTGGTATTTGTATTATGTGGTGCTTGTGGTGACCCTTACAATGAAACATGAACGGGTTACCCCCATCCAGACGATGGATTCCTGTCCGAGGCCTGTTGGAACAAAATTATGATTTTGTATCTCCTTAATTGATTTTGATGATAACAATGTATTTAAGGTTAAATTGGAGTACTAATAATTTAATTCAGTGTGCAGGATTAAAAGTTAAAATTTGCGTACTAAAGAACCTTAGAATTTCTGAAGGAATTACTTCTGAGCTCACCAGATCTGAAGCAAGTAATTCTGAGCCTGTGAAACTCTGAAGTTATTATCTGAAGACTCATCAGAGATAAATGTTAAGCTACACTTGAGAGTACAATTTTATTGAAGACTGTGCCTGACTAAGTCCAAACGTAGAAACCAAGAATGAAAAGGTTTGACCATGGAAAGGTCCTTTTCAAGTAAGGCTTCAGAAACGAATATTTCCTTATTTAGCTTACACCAAGGTTCAAATATCAAAAGCCAAAAGGAATCTCTCATTTTGTAGTAAACGTTAAGCTCCTAAGCATCTGCAAATCAGAACAGCTAATAAGTTCACTGATCAATACAAAGGAGCGTCTCAATTCTTCAAACGGCTATAATCTTCAACGTTCACTTTTTCACCTATAAAAGGAAGAAGATTTGTGAAGAATTATTATCAAGACTTAAGCTTCTGAATATGCTGAACCTCTGTCAAATTCTAAAGCAATCAAACACTTAGAAACTTTGTGATAATTTTCTAAGTTAGTCTTGTAACTGAGTTGTATTTTGTAAACACCTCTGATTGTATATCAAGTGTTAATCTCTTATCTTTATTAACATTAAAATTTGTTTGAAGTCTCTTGCACTTGTGCTTGAGCATTGGAAGTCTCTTGCTTTGTGCTTGAGCATTGGAAGTCTCTTGCTTTGTGCTTGAGCAGTTGGAAGTCTCTTGCTTTGTGCTTGAGCAGTTTGAAGTCTCTTGCTTAGTGCTTGAGCATTTGTAATCTGAGTGATTATAGTGAAATCTCTTGTGAAGGACAAGAGGACTGGACTACTCCTGTTAGTGGGAGGAACCAGTATAAAAATTTTGAGCATCTCTCTATCCCTATCCTCATATATATTGTGTGTGTTACAACTTATCCGCTGCAATTTGTTTTAACTTAGAAAAAGTCTTAACACAATTCAACCCCCTCCCCCCCCCCCCCCCCCCCTTCTTGTGTGTTTTTCAACCTTCAATTGGCATCAGAGCACCGGTCTGTTGCTCTTCACCTAACAGTGAAACAGTAAAAGATCTAGGGGTACTTAGTTGAAAAACATGTCTGATGTTACCTCCCCTTCTGCCTCTGGTGGACCAAAACATCATGCCGTTCCACCTCCTCACAACTATGACAGAGAAAGAGGTAGTGACAACCACAGAGACAAACCACCTTACTTTAACAGTGATCCTACTACTTTTCCTTTTTGGAAAACCAAGATGTATAGTTACATCATTGGAACTGATGATGAGTTATGGGATATCATTGAAGATGGTATACATTTTGAACACATGGATGATGAAGGTATTGTAAGAAATACCTACAGAAAGTTCTTTGATGCTGAAACAAAGAAACAGTATAAGAAGCATCATACTGTTAAGAATATGCTTATTGGTGCTATATCTCATGCTGAGTATTTAAAAATATCCAATAAGTCATGTGCCAAAACTATCTGGGATTCTCTATGTTCCACCTATGAAGGAAATAAGCAAGTCAAAGAAGCAAATGCAAACTTACTAGTTCATCAATATGAGCTGTTCAGAATGAAGGAAGATGAAGACATTGAAACCATGTACTCAAGGTTTCAAACCCTTGTCTCTGGTCTTCAAGTTCTGAAGAAAAGCTACACCTCCTCAGATCATGTCAAGAAAATTCTGAGGAGTCTACCTTCCAAGTGGAGACCAAAGGTTACAGCCTTTCAGGAATCCAAGGATCTGGACAATGTGTCCCTTGAAGATTTAATAAGCTCACTCAGAAGTCATGAGCTAGAACTTATGTCAGATGAACCTGTCAAGAAGATGAAGTCCTTGGCTCTAAGCTCTGTTCAGACTTCCTCAAAAGCTGCAAAGATCAAAGTGTCTGAACAAGAGGAAGAAACTTCTGATGATATAATGGATGAAAATTCTGAGAATGAAGAAATGGCACTAATGGTTAGAAGGTTTCAGAAATGGAACAAGAAATACAAAAGGTTTCCAAACAAAGGAAACAGCTCAAGAAGTTCTTTCTCAAAGGACAAAATGGAAGAGATGAACAAGTGCTATAACTGCAAGAAATCTGGACACTTCATTACTGATTGTCCAGAAATGTCATCCAAGGACAAAGGAAAGAGTAAGAGCTTTGGGAAAGAAAAGTACAAGGAAAAGGTAAGGAAGAGTCTGTTGGCCACTTGGGAAACTATTGAAAATGACTCTGAAGGAGAAGATGATGAAGAAGGTAATCTGACTTTAATGGCAAGAACTTCTGAAGGTAACAACTCTGATAAAGATTCTGAGGATGACTCAGATGATGAGAACGAGGTATATTCTAACATGACTAAATCTGAGTTAATTGATTCTCTTAAGATTGCTGTGAAACATTACACTCGTATGGTAGGTCAACACAAAATTCTAAAGAATGTTCATGAATCATTGAAAAAGGATGCCAAGATTCTTTATGATGACAATGAATCGTTAAACATTCGTATTTGTCATGTTGAATCTAACTATGTCTTGGCAGACAAGCTCAATGATGATCATGAAGATGCTCTTCACGAATTTATTCGTTGTACCTTCAATAGGAGTAAAATGGCTTCCATGATTTATCATATGACTCGTAACTATGGTGAAGGCATTGGTTATTCTCGGTTTAAGAACTGGGATAAACCTCTGAAATCATATAGTGAGGATGATACTCCACCTGAATTATTCTCTACCTTTGTTAAAAGTGGTACACTCGATCTGAAGGCATCCAACTCTGAAGGAGGTTCTGAACCTGAACCCAAAGACTCAGAAGTTCCAAGTTCTTCTGAACCTAAAATTTTTGAGTCCAAAAGTTCTCAAGTTAAGGCTCAGAAGTCATCTGAACCTCTGAGAAATCAAGGTAAAGTTACTTCAGATCCTTGTTTGACCTTTGGAACTGTGATATACTCCAGATCAAAATCCAAGAATCAAATTAAGCCTAAACATTCTTGTCAAAGCTTAATTAATTCTAGATCTTGTGTTGATCATAGAAAACAAAGAAGGAATACTATTCAGAAGACTAACTCTAAAGGACCCATCAGAATATGGGTACCAAAATCTGAAATAGTGTTTGCTTCAGATGCTCATGCAAGGAAAGGTAAAACAGCAGCCCTGGTACCTGGACAGTGGTTGCTCACGACATATGACGGGAGAAAAGCATATGTTCCAAACCCTAACTCTGAAAGAGGGAGGCTCTGTGGGATTTGGAGGAAAACAAAAAGGGAAGATCATTGGTACAGGTACAGTTGGTAATTCTTCTCTTTCCATTAAAGATGTTTGGCTAGTTGATGGACTTAAACACAATCTATTGAGCATTAGTCAGTTTTGTGACAATGGGTGTGCTGTTACATTTAATAAGGAATCATGTATTGTATCAAAAGACTCTGACAAATCTGTAGTATTCAAGGGAATGAGAGTTGGCAATGTTTATAAAGTAAATTTCTCTGATTTGGTTGACCAAAAGATTATATGTCTTTTGTCTCTGAGTGATGAGAAATGGCTATGGCACAAGCGTCTTGGTCATGCTAACTGGAGGTTGATCTCTAAGCTTAGTAAACAAAAGCTTGTTAGTGGTTTGCCTGACATTGATTATCACTCAGATGCACTCTGTGGCTCATGTCAAAAAGGAAAATTTGCCAAGACTTCCTTCAAGTCTAAAAACATTGTCTCCACTTCCAGACCCTTAGAATTGCTTCACATTGATCTGTTTGGTCCTGTCTCGACAGCCTCTATCAATGGAAAGAAATATGGATTAGTCATCGTTGATGATTTTAGTAGATGGACTTGGGTGAAATTCCTTCGTTCTAAGAATGAAGCATTTGTGGTGTTCAGTGACTTCTGCACGAAAATACAAAGTGAAAAGAATCTTCGGATTCTGAAGGTTAGAAGCGACCATGGGGGAGAGTTCGAAAATGACTCTTTCGAATCTTTCTGCTCAGAGCATGGAGTAATCCATGAATTCTCTTCTCTTAGAACACCACAGCAGAATGGTGTTGTAGAAAGAAAGAATAGATCTTTGCAAGAAATGGCTCGTACCATGATGCTTGAGTCTAACCTAGCTAAGTTCTTGTGGGCAGAAGCCGTGAGTACTGCTTGCTATGTTCAGAATAGAATCTACATCAGACCTATTCTGAACAAAACTGCTTATGAACTGTTCAAAGGAAGAAAACCCAATATTTCTTATTTTCATCAGTTTGGATGTACTTGTTATATTCTAGACAACAAGGTCTATCGAAAGAAATTTGATGCTAGAGCTTATAAGGGTACCTTTATAGGCTACTCTGAACGCTCAAAAGCATACAGATTGTATAATTCTGAAACTCACACAGTTGAAGAATCTATACATGTTAGATTTGATGACAAAGAGCCTGACAATAATATGTCAGAGCAAGCTGAGAATTTTGCAGAATTTCAAGTATCCTCAAATTCTAAATGTGAAGATCTCTCCATTGTTGTTTATCCATCTGAGACTCAAAATGAAGATAATTCTGAAGGTCTTGAATCTGAAGACCCTTCAGAACCTGAACCCTCTCAGATACCTGCTCCACCTAAGAGAAAATTCAAGTATAGATCATCTCATCCTGAAGAGCTAATTGTTGGTAACAAGGATAGCCCAAGAAAGACCAGATATGCTTTCAAAGAAGATGAATCTTTAGTTGGATTAATTTCATTAATTGAACCCACAAACATAGAAGAAGCACTCTCAGATGATGGGTGGATTGTTGCAATGCAAGAAGAACTCAATCAATTTGAAAGAAATGACGTTTGGGATCTGGTACCAAAACCCAAACACAAGAACATTATTGGAACAAAATGGGTATTCAGAAACAAGTCAAATGAAAAGGGAGAAGTTGTTAGAAACAAAGCTAGACTGGTTGCACAAGGTTATAGTCAGCAAGAAGGCATAGATTTCACTGAAACCTTTGCACCAGTAGCAAGACTTGAAGCAATAAGACTTCTCTTGTCCTATGCAGTTAATCATGACATCACTCTATTTCAAATGGATGTAAAAAGTGCATTTCTGAATGGAGTAATTTCTGAAGAGGTCTATGTCAAACAACCTCCTGGCTTTGAAGATATAAAGTGTCCTGATCATGTTTACAAATTGAAGAAATCTCTGTATGGTTTGAAACAAGCTCCAAGAGCTTGGTATGAGAGGTTAAGTATATTTCTTCTAGAAAACGGTTTTGAAAAAGGACATGTTGATAACACTCTTTTTAGAAAAACCTTAAAAACTGATATCTTAATTGTTCAAATTTATGTTGATGATATTATCTTTGGTTCAACTAATGCTTCTCTTTGCAAGAGTTTCTCTAAGCTTATGCAGGATGAATTTGAAATGAGTACGATGGGAGAACTAACATTCTTTTTGGGAATTCAAATTAATCAAAGAAAAGAAGGAGTATATGTGCATCAAACCAAATACACAAAGGATTTACTGAAGAAATTTGGTCTTGAAGATTGTAAACCAATGTCAACTCCTATGCATCCCTCTAGCAGTCTTCTGAAGGAAGAATCTGAAGGCAAAGTAGATCAGAAATTATATAGAGGTATGATTGGTTCCCTCCTTTATCTCACTGCTTCTAGACCAGATATCTTGTTCAGTGTATGCTTGTGTGCTAGATTTCAATCAGATCCTAGAGAGTCTCATTTAACTGCTGTTAAGAGAATCTTTAGATATCTGAAAGGAACCACTAATCTTGGATTACTTTATAAGAAATCCTTAGATTATCAGCTTATTGGATTCTGTGATGCTGACTATGCTGGTGATAAAATTGAAAGGAAGTCCACTAGTGGAAACTGTCAATTTCTAGGTGAAAACCTTATATCATGGGCTAGTAAGAGACAAGCAACTATTGCTCTATCTACAGCAGAAGCAGAGTACATCTCAGCTGCTAAGTGTTGCACTCAATTGCTCTGGATGAAACATCAGCTGGAGGATTATCAGATAAGGATAAGTAGTATACCACTTCTCTGTGATAATACTGCTGCTATCTGTTTGTCTAAGAATCCTATTTTGCATTCAAGAGCTAAACACATTGAGATCAAGCATCACTTCATTAGAGATTATGTTCAAAAGGGAGTAATTGAGATTCAATTCATTGATACTGAGCATCAATGGGCTGATATCTTTACCAAACCTCTTGCTATTGATCGTTTCGATTTTATCAAGAAAAATCTGAACATGGTTTTTATTTCTGAATGATGTTTCTGAATGCTGTTAACTCTGAATGAATAAGTTAGTTCTGAAGGGCCTCAGAAGTTTGGACGGCTCAGAAACTATTATATAGGTTCTGAAGCACTCTCTCATCTGAAGCAATCAGAATTATTTATTATTAAATATGATCTCTTGTGACTCAGATACCTACTCTAAGTGTTAGTTGACTGCTCAGTTTCTCTAACTGACAGCTGGCTTCTGAAAACACTACTTATCTGTGTAACTTCCCATCATGTCTAGTAACCGCTGGGTGATGGAGGAGAGCTAATGATGATTTTATTAAAAGTAACTGCCACGCCCCCATTACGTCACTATCTTGTTTCCCCCAATATTTTGAAACTTACACTATAATCACTTATCACACACTAGTCACTATCACTTCTCACGTTTTCAACTTCCTCTTTCAAAATTTTCATCTCTCTTTCTCTCAAAATTCTTTTCTATCTTCCTCAATCGTCAACTTCAATGGCTTCTTCATCTAAAGCTTCTATCATTCCTAACCTTATTGAATCTCAAGAAGATGTCTCCAGAAATCCTGAACCTATCTGTTCGCTTTGAGCAATTAGAGCTAGTTGCAGAAAGTGCAATCGACTTTGAATCGTTTAGGGTAAACGATTTGGAACTAAGAAGTTACTTTGAGAATCAAGGGTGGATGAACTATTTTGATATGCTGAACGGTGTTGTTTATCCTAATTTGGTAAAGGAATTTTGGGTTGGCGCGGAAGTGTTTACCAAGGAAAAGGCCAAAGCGGAATTGGAAAGGGCCATTGCTAAGAACCTAGAAATCAACAAGAACAAGTCTTGTGAAGAACTAGGTCTGAAACCATACATTGGTCCAGAAATTCGTTCAACCATTCTTGGTGTTCCTGTGTCAATCACCAGGAAACACTTTCTGAACTACTTCAGATTCCCAATGAAGGATTTTTTCAAGTTGATACTGACAAACCTCCACCAAACACAGAGGTGAGATTAAAGATACTCTTTATGAGGATCCCACCCATATGGGAAGAACTTCTGGACTGTTCAAAATTGTAAAGCTTCTGCACAAGATTCTTCTCTCTACCATCATTCTAAGGGTTGGTGGAACTGATCAGATTTCGTGGGATCAAAGGCATTTGCTTCTCTTCTTAGTAAAAGGTACTAAGTTGAATTTACCAGCTTATCTCTTTCACTATCTCTGTACCTACATCAGAAACACTACAGAGAAATCTAAGCACTGGGTTGCTTATCCTAGATTGCTTTCTGAACTCTTTTACCAATGGTGTTTGGTGGATAAGTTGAGGGAAGTTGGAGCTAAGGATACCACTATTGAGTTAAGGACTCCCTTCCTTTCTGCTGAAAATATGTGCAATGTGCACAAGATCTCTAAGGATAAACTGAAGTATCCTCAATCCCCCACCAAGAAAAGGGTAACATCCCTCAGAGATGATGTTCACCCTGTCTATAAGAATGAGCCAATGGATGTCATTGCTCACTACATTGCTGCTAGAAGAGCAGAAGGTGTTTATCTGACCCTTGATGATTTACAATCTGAGCCTGAGGATGATTATGTGGTCAAGAAAAGGAAGAGGACTACAAAGAAGAAGGAGTCTGAGGGAGCTGAAGCCCCAGAAAAGAAGAAGGCAAAGAAAGAAAAGAAGGTAAGGACTAAGAAGGCTTCTGAAGCTGTTGCCAGATCTGAACGAGTATCTCAGAGCACGGAAGAGCTTTTTGTTGCTCATGTTGATAGTGACTCAGATACTGAAGATGATGTGCCTCTGAGCCGCACTATCAGAATCAGAAAGCCACCTCAGAAATCCAATCCAGGTATTCCTACAACTTCTGTAGATAATGTTATTAATGCTGCACAAACTGTCAATCCCATTTCTGAACAAACTAAACCTCCTTCCCAATTCACTGAAACCATATCTGAACAACCTCCACCCCAAACCAATCCCACTCACTCCCCACCTCATCTTTCCACAAATCCTACCATTAATCACCCATCTGTTGATGAACCTCAACCCATCAACATGATGCTGCCTGGTAGTAGCCAAATTTTTCCAGCATTTCCTGATGTTGCTGAATCCCCCACAGTCTCTGAACTTGAAAGAGCTGTGGATCATACATAAGCATCCATCATCTCTGTTGCATCTAAGAGAAATGAAACTCTTCATGAACTTCACTCCAAAATGCAACAACTCCATGATCTTCAACAACAAGAAACTCAACAACACCAACACCAACCACAATCACCATCTCCACACTCCACAGACACTCTCCAACACCTTGAACAACATCTTCATGGTGATCTTGTATACACTGTTTCATCACCTCAGCAATCACCCATTCACACTGCTTCCACCTCTGCACCTGCCATTATTGCTGAAACCATTCCTGACACCCCTAAATCCCCTCAGAAATCTCCTATTAAAGAATCTGAGTCTGCCCCAATAGCAATGGACGTAGACCAATCTGAACCCTCCAATGTTCAAAATTCTGAAGTCCTTACTGAATCACAAACTGAACCTCCTCAGCCTTCATCTTCTAAGCCACTCACTTCTGAACCCAACACTTCAGAAATTCCAACCTCTCCACCATCTCCTGGAACTGATTCGGATCTTGAAGAAATTCGTCTTCATTCTGAAACATTTCCTTGTTTCACCATGGTGCTTAACACTGAACCTCCTCAATCCTTCAGACCACCCAGAAAAGTCATTACCATTCCTGACTCTGACTCAGATTCTGAAGAATCTTTTACTTCAGAATCCTCGTGTGAACATTTGCCTAGACCACCACCCCCTCCTGTTTCCAATGACATGTTTGTGCGCGTTACTAACAAAATTTACAGGAAAGCAAAGGCACTTCATGATGTTAGGCGTTCACTGATGAATCCAAGAGCTTATATCATGCCTTGGGTTGACCTAAGAGAGGAAGTTCTGAATGATTTCTATCATCTGGTGGATGGGGATCTGAATGAGATGTTGGATTATCAGATTGCTCTGAAGGCTTGGTTGGATAAGCTCAAGGAAGGGTATTTGAAGATATCTGAGAAGGCGGCGCGTCATTGGCAGGAAGATTACCTCAACACTCACTTCTCACTCTCTATGCAAAGTTCGATTTCCACTGCTCTGAAGTTTTCTTTGGACCCTGGTGATTTATTTGTGAGCAAGTCAGTGATGGATGTAGTTGGCTCCTCTTCAGAACTCTCTGTACTTCAGAAAGAGCTTGAGGCTCAGAAGCAGAAGCAAGCTGCACTGGATGCTAAGATTGATCAGCTTGCCGCTCAACAGAATGAAAAATTTGAGCGGATTGAGGCTAAACAGAATGAAATGGCAAATGATCTGAAGACCCTTATTACCCTTCTGACCCCTAAACCTTAGGATTCTTCTTAGGCACTTGCTTTATTTTTTCTGAACAATTTTATCTTGGTTATGTGTTTTATATTATGCCTCGTACCCGTTTTTTTTTATAATGACAAAGGGGGAGAAAATATTATAGTATTTCATATGGCAGTGAAATTAATTCTGAAGCTCTAAAAGATCACATTTTCTAAACTCTACTCCTGTTAAGTTATATTAAAGTCTTTTAAACTTTTAATGAGGGGAGTAATAAAGTTTGTCCAACATAAATTCATATAATATAAGATATGCTTGCAAACCATATCTTATATTTGTCAATCTGAAGAAATAGAGCTTGCAAACCTCTAATTCTGAAGGTAGAATGTATGAAATTATATTTGACATTAAAAATTACTCTTAGACTGTTTTATATTTATCATTGATAAACTTCTGAAGCTTATCAGACTCAGGGGGAGCTTGCAAACCTTAGAACCTGAAGTCAAAATGTTAAATAAAAACAACAACAATTGATTTTAAATACATATAGTTGTCATCATCAAAAAGGGGGAGATTGTTGGAACAAAATTATGATTTTGTATCTCCTTAATTGATTTTGATGATAACAATGTATTTAAGGTTAAATTGGAGTACTAATAATTTAATTCAGTGTGCAGGATTAAAAGTTAAAATTTGCGTACTAAAGAACCTTAGAATTTCTGAAGGAATTACTTCTGAGCTCACCAGATCTGAAGCAAGTAATTCTGAGCCTATGAAACTCTGAAGTTATTATCTGAAGGCTCATCAGAGATAAATGTTAAGCTACACTTGAGAGTACAATTTTATTGAAGACTGTGCCTGACTAAGTCCAAACGTAGAAACCAAGAATGAAAAGGTTTGACCATGGAAAGGTCCTTTTCAAGTCAGGCTTCAGAAACGAATATTTCCTTATTTAGCTTACACCAAGGTTCAAATATCAAAAGCCAAAAGGAATCTCTCATTTTGTAGTAAACGTTAAGCTCCTAAGCATCTACAAATCAGAACAGCTAATTAGTTCACTGATCAATACAAAGGAGCGTCTCAATTCTTCAAACGGCTATAATCTTCAACGTTCACTTTTTCACCTATAAAAGGAAGAAGATTTGTGAAGAATTATTATCAAGACTTAAGCTTCTGAATGTGCTGAACCTCTGTCAAATTCTAAAGCTATCAAACACTTAGAAACTTTGTGATAATTTTCTAAGTTAGTCTTGTAACTGAGTTGTATTTTGTAAACACATCTGATTGTATATCAAGTGTTAATCTCTTATCTTTATTAACATTAAAATTTGTTTGAAGTCTCTTGCACTTGTGCTTGAGCATTGGAAGTCTCTTGCTTTGTGCTTGAGCAGTTGGAAGTCTCTTGCTTTGTGCTTGAGCAGTTTGAAGTCTCTTGCTTAGTGCTTGAGCATTTGTAATCTGAGTGATTATAGTGAAATCTCTTGTGAAGGACAAGAGGACTGGACTACTCATGTTAGTGGGAGGAACCAGTATAAAAATTCTAAGCATCTCTCTATCCCTATCCTCATATATATATTGTGTGTGTTACAACTTATCCGCTGCAATTTGTTTTAACTTAGAAAAAGTCTTAACACAATTCAACCCCCCCCCCCCCCCCTTCTTGTGTGTTTTTCAACCTTCAAGGCCGTGGTTCGTGAGGACGATAGTGGCTTCTTGAGCCCTCAGTGATCGAGTGGCGTGGCAGATCATATTAGATTGTGTGTTGGTATGTCTTGTACACCGTGCATTTGGTTAGGCGTAGTATTCTGACTCTTTTGGATAATTGTATCTGAGTACTTATACATTTGATTTAGACGGTTGTCTTTTGGATTGTAAATATTCAGATACACACTTTGCTTCTCAAAAGCACTTTTATGTATAATTAGTACTATGCTGATGCTTGGGTTGTACTAATAGATAATTAGTCCTCTTGTATGATTAATGTCGGCTCGCCACAAATTTATGCGCGCTCTGTTTTGTTTTTAAAAAAAAAATAATGCCCCTTTTTGGTCTTTGAAAATCGGGGTGTTACATTTAGAGACGAGGAAATTAACGACAAAATCAAATCCGTGTCCAATTCTGTCTCTAACAGGTTTAGAGACGGAATTTTTGCATTTTAGAGACAGATTTTGCCCGTCGGTATTTCAGATTTTTCTAGTAGTGTGAATTTACTTTCAGCTGACAGGTGGACCTATACATAATGCACTGCCAAGAACGGAACACAAGTTTGAATATTAAAAGGTATATTATGGACTAAGACTCACGGTGATAAATCCATTGCGCATAGTCAGATAATCATCTTTATCGACAAATCCATAAAACTGTCTAAAGAACCAACTATGAAATTGGGAAAAATTGAAAGATATGATTAAACATTTCATTGAAAAAGCGTGATAATTTGAAGGCTATGAAAGTTTGAAACTGCATGCATTTTGTTAATAATGCTACTAAAAAAATAGTAATAGTCGACCCATTCATTATTCTATCTAACTTTCCAATTTTTCCGAGCTATACTTCAAATAATACGACTACAATGCCGCCTTTCACTTCTTTAATAATAAGACATAAAAATATATAATGTGAAAGAAAATTTAAACGTTATACTTTCAATTTTTATAATTCATCTAATACCTTTAAATTTTTCAAATGGATTTTATTGTCAAAATCATAAGAGTCTAAGACTAATTTAAAATTTAATTATTATATTTATTTATTTTATCACTCGGACGCACGCACACACGGGTGCACAAATATACAGTCGCTTTAAGTAAAAAAAAATGGTGCCCTATGCGACCGCTCCTAACCCTCCTATATACATACATTCATGCACTAATACTATACAATAAATA
The DNA here is from genome assembly GCA_954870985.1 of Trifolium fragiferum. Lineage (NCBI taxonomy): Eukaryota > Viridiplantae > Streptophyta > Magnoliopsida > Fabales > Fabaceae > Trifolium > Trifolium fragiferum. The sequence goes on along the minus strand of OX940790.1, from coordinate 38,121,013 downwards.
GGTTCTAATTAAGTTAAATTAAATGAATATATTAATTGCATTGTTTTATAGTTTTGAACTCATTCAAATAAGATTAATTTGGCTTATAAATGTTAATCTAAAAATATTACAAGGGGTAATCTAAAAAATAATATTACAATGGGTAAAACAAAACTCGCCTATTTTACAGGGATATAAAAACTTATTTTCCCTACTACCTTTTATAAATATTAGATGAACTAATACGGTTAAGTGTATAGTTGATTATGTGAAATTTTTTTGTCAAATTTTTAAATAAGTAGAATTATGATATTTTATTTAATTTTGTATTATAAAACATTATATGATAAATTAATAAATTAAAGATATTAAGTTATAAGTGGACATCCCAACTATGTTTGCACCCCACTTATCCCCATCCTATATCCATTATGCTCATATGTATTAATAAAAATAGAAAAAAAATATATTAAATAATACTGTATGGTGTCCGTGCTTCATATCGCAATAAAAACCATACATAAATAATGCTTCAAAATTCAAATGTATAGTGTAAAGATGTTACCTGACTCCCACAACTTCCTTGAAGTCATCCTCCAAGGATCCTTTGATATATTTTCGGAAGTTGAATTTACTTTCCGCTGACAGGTGGACCTATACATAATGCACTGTCAAGAACGGAACACAAGTTTGAATATTAAAAGGTATATTATGGACTAAGACTCACGGTGATAAATCCATCGCACAGAGTCAGATAATCATCTTTATCGACAAATCCATAAAACTGTCTAAAGAAGCAACTATGAAATTGGGGAAAAAAATGAAAGATATGATTAAACATTTCATTGAAAGAGCGTGATAATTTGAAGGCTATGAAAGTTTGAAACTGCATGCATTTTGCTAATAATGCTACTAAAAAAATAGTAATAGTCGACCCATTCATTATTCTATCTAACTTTCCAATTTATCTGAGCTATACTTCAAATAATACGACTACAATGCCGCCTTTCACTTCTTTAATAATAAGACATAAAAATAGATAATGTGAAAGAAAAGTTAAACGTTATACTTTCAATTGTTATAATTCCTCTGATACCTTTAAATTTTAATGGATTTTATTGTCAAAATCATAAGAGTCTAAAACTAATTTAAAATTTAATTATTATATTTAATTATTTATTTATTTTATCACTCGGACGCACGCACACACGGGTGCACAAATATACAGTCGCTCTAAGTAAAAAAAAATGGCACCCTATGCGACCGCTCCTCTCGAATACCCTCCAAAACCCTCCTATATACATACATTCATACAGTAATACTATACAATAAATAGGTTCTAATTAAGTTAAATTAAATGAATATATTAATTGCATTGTTTTATAATTTTGAACTCATTCAAATAAGATTAATTTGGCTTATAAATGTTAATCTAAAAATATTACAAGGGGTAATCTAAAAAATAATATTACAATGAGTAAAACAAAACTCGCCTATTTTATAGGGATATAAAAACTTATTTTCCCTACTACTTTTTATAAATATTAGATGAACTAATACGGTTAAGTGTATAGCTGATTATGTGAAATTTTTTTGTCAAATTTTTCAAATAAGTAGAATTATGATATTTTATTTAATTTTGTATTATAAAACATTGTATGATAAATTAATAAATTAAAGATATTAAGTTATAAGTGGACATCCCAACTATGTTTGCACCCCTCACTTATCACCATCTTATATCCATTAGCTCATATGCATTAATAAAAATAGTAAAAAATATATTAAATAGTACTGTATGGTGTCCGTGTTCATATCGCAATAAAAACCATACATAAATAATGCTTCAAAATTCAAATGTATAGTGTAAAGGTGTTACCTTACTCCCACAACTTCCTTGAAGTGATCCTCCAAGGATCCTTTGATATATTTTCGGAAGTTGAATTTACTTTCTGCTGACAGGTGGACCTATACATAATGCACCGTCAAGAACGGAACACAAGTTTGAACATTAAAAGGTATATTATGGACTAAGACTCACGGTGATAAATCCATTGCGCAGAGTCAGATAATCATCTTTATCGACAAATCCATAAAACTGTCTAAAGAAGCAACTATGAAATTGGGGAAAAAATTGAAAGATATGATTAAACATTTCATTGAAAGAGCGTGATAATTTGAAGGCTATGAAAGTTTGAAACTGCATGCATTTTGTTAATAATGCTACTAAAAAAATAGTAATAGTCGACCCATTCATTATTCTATCTAACTTTTCAATTTTTCTGAGCTATACTTCAAATAATACAACTACAATGCCGCCTTTCACTTCTTTAATAATAAGACATAAAAATATATAATGTGAAAGAAAAGTTAAACGCTATACTTTCAATTGTTATAATTCCTCTGATAACTTTAAATTTTTCAAATAGATTTTATTGTCAAAATCATAAGAGTCCAAGACTAATTTAAAATTTATTTATTATATTTATTTATTTTATCACTCGGACACACGCACACACGGATGCACAAATATACAGTCGCTCTAAGTAAAAAAAAATGGTGCCCTATGCAACCGCTCCTCTCGAATACCCTCCGAAACCCTCCTAAATACATACAGTCATACACTAATACTATACAATCAATAGGTTCTAATTATGTTAAATTAGATGAATATATTAATTGCATTGTTTTATAGTTTTGAACTCATTCAAATAAGATTAATTTGGCTTATAAATGTTAATAGTTTTGGAAATCAAATTTGTGCTTAATAAATGGATTAATTTACATATTTGAAGTATGTAAATTAATAAACAATTTTTTAAAAAAAACTTATCAACTCAAATACTAAATTTTGCTTTTGAAAACTCAAATGATAATTTTTTTTTTTACAAAATAAATTTAGATTATACAACTTAAAATAATTAATAACTTAATTTCTATTATATAATATTTCAGACAATACTTGACGGTGTTTGTTTTGGTGTTTGTTTATTTTTAGTGTCCGCCTATATACGACACATTTTTATGTAGTTCCTTTTATATCGGTCTCTGTTCGTCTTATAGAGAAATCTGATTAATAAAATTTGTGGTTCAAATAAATAAATATTTGAGACCATAGTTTTAAAAACCGGACCGGCCGGTTCAACTATGAACCGGATACCTCACCGGTTTGGTTGGAATGTTGGACCATCACGCAGTTAAACCGGTCAAAAACCGGTCAAACTCCGCCTAAACCGGAGAAAACCGGCCGGTTCGCGCGGTTTAAGAATAAATACGAAATAATCAGAAAAAATTCTAGAAATATCTCCAAAGGAATTCGACCCGGGATCCTCTTAGTAAAATTAGCAAGCCTTTGCCACTGGGCCAGCTATTGTATTTGTGTTATAATTGCCTAACAATATATATATTTATTCAATGCATTAGTAATATTTAATTTATATACGTTCTTTTCTATACCACATGTTTCCTTTGAATAAAAATTGCAATATTTTATTATTTTTAAAGAAAACTTGCAATATATTATTAATATTAACATAATTTTATTTTTATGAGACATAAGCATAATGCATATATTTTTTTTTATGAAAACAAGCTTACTCACTTTGTTTTAAAAGCACATTTTACTCTTTCTTTTATTTTTTTATAGATTTTAGATTTAATTTTTTTTTTGAATTGGATTTTAGATTTAATTTATTGTTTGTCTAATATTGATTTAATTGTTCAACTCTCATTTGAACTTACAATAAGTAATTTTTCCAGGGTAAAAAAAAACTAATGATTCTAATTTATTATATTTACAATTAAAATACATATATGCTATAAAAAAAATTGAAATAAAAACAAACATAATTATTTATTATATAGACATGTCATATGACTCATTCCAATTTATTATATTATAGAGACTGGTTCATTTCACCGGTTTATCCGGTTTTATCCGGTTTAGTCATGCGGTTCGACCAGTGACTCAGTGGTTCGACCAATGAACCAGTGAACCAGTACCCTTACCGGTTCGATGACCGGTTCGGTTTTTAAAACATTGTTTGAGACAATAGACATTTAAAAATTAAATCAATTCTTAAAAAGAATCAAACAAACAATCAAATTTGGATTTAATAGATATGCACAGTCAGTGTAAAATATTTTTACATAGACATCCAATAAAAATCCATTAACTTGCCACATCTCCCCATTCATGTATGGTTATTTTGAAACTATATGTATGACATGGAAGAATGATTATTTCTTATTGGTTATCAGTGTAAACATCTTTTACATTTTTTTTTCGGTTTTCACCACCTGTTGAATCTGGCTCGGGGATCAGTTCTGGCATCAAGTGGTTCCAGCCCCCTCCCGATCGCAGTTGCGGGGGATCGAACCGTGGTCCTCCCTATCAAGTTCAACGCCAATCACCATCAAACCAACTACCGATTGGTTAATCATCTTTTACATTGTCCGCATAAGATTATCCATAAACCATTTTGTTGTCTATCAATAATATGATTATTTGGTTCAAAAGTGGTTTATTTGTTTTGTGAGGATTTCATATTCACTTACCGGTTTCCAACCGAAACTGAAACACAGCTCTTTTAATTATCTCCTCCGCTTCGCGATGACGGCGCCACCACCGTCAAAGCCACTAACACATCACGAATGGGAAACCCTAATTGAAAATTTCCAATCCGCCACCGGAATCGAAAAATGGAACTCTCTAGATCCACCTCTCTCCGATCATCTCTTAACTTCTCTTCTCCGCAAAGACATTCCTCTTCAACTCAAATTCCAACTCCTCGTCTTCCTCGACGAATTCTCCATTTCAATCTTCCCTCACAAAAACCTCAACCGTCTCATCGAATCTCTCAAAACCGTTATTCAATCACCTCCCGACCCCGTTCACATCACCCCTTTGTTCAAAGAACAGTTCATCATTTCCGTTACCTCCGTTATCGTTTGTTTCTCCGAAGACGAAAATGATATTCAGACGGTAACGGAGAGTTTAGTTGAAGTTCTGTTGACAGTTATTAACCGCCCGAATTTCGGTTCCGATCGTCACACACGCGCCATCGCGTGTGAGTGTTTGAGAGAATTGGAACGATCGAGACCGTGTTTACTTTCCGATGTGGTCGGACATTTGTGGAGTCTTTGCCAGAATGAACGAACACACGCTTCACAATCGTATATATTGCTTTTCACAATGGTGATTCATAACATTGTTGATAAGAAACTTAGTGTTTCGATTCTCAATACATCGCTTCCAATGCTTCCTTTCAATACACCACAATGCGTGAATCGAGAGGATTTTGGTTCGGATTCGGGTTTGAATACCAAGGAATTGAGGAGAGCTTTGGCGTTTTTGTTGGAATGGCCACAAGTGTTGACACCATGTGGAATGATGGAGTTTGTTTCTATGGTGATACCTGTAGTAGTGACTTTGGAATTGCAACCTTCAATGCTTAGGGTTCAGTTGTTTGGTATGATTCATTCTTATGATCCTCTTCTTTGTCATGTTGTTTTAGCTATGTTTATGCGTTTTATAGATGCTTTTGATGGTCAAGAAAGTGAGGTTTGTAGTAGACTCTTGTTGATTTCGAGAGAAGCTCATCATTATTTGGTGTTTCGGTTGTTGGCGATTCATTGGCTGTTGGGTTTCAATCAATTGGTTTTTAGTAAACAATCACGTATTGAGAAGAAGGTAGAGAATGGAAACGAAGCTTGTTCCGCTTTTTATCCTTCTTTGTTTGATCCGTTGGCTTTGAAAGCATTGAAGCTTGACCTTCTTGCTTCTTGCTCTGTTTTGAGACTCAAAAGTGATTCGGATTATAATTCTAGTTCCCGTGATGGTGATGATGGTCTGGTTTATACGGTGAAGTTGTTTGAACAGGGTCTCCTTGCTGTATCATCTTTCAAATGGTTGCCTCCGGGGAGCACGGAGATTGCAATTGCGTTTCGTACTTTTCACAAGTTTCTCATTGCTGGATCGTCTCATTTTGATAGTGATCCTTCCACAACAAGAAACCTTTTGGACTCTATGATATTTCGTACTTTGCAGGTGCTTATTAACCTTTTGGACTCTATGATATTTCATACGTTGCATAAAAGAATTTCATATTATAGGACAGGATTCTTATCATGTTAATAGAGTCGAGTAAATTATATGTTTTTTAGTTATTATCATGTGAATTGATTTGTATCTAATTATTGGTTTTACTAGCAGTGCTAAACACATTTTTTGCATTGAATTTTATATCAAACTGGCTTTTGAAGTAAAAACCAAGTTTATTCAAAATAACTTTTATCTAACGCTCAGCCAAACACACTCATGTTAATGTTTAGTTACTAGAGAAATAAAATCATGTGGTTAAGGCAAATTTACTCTGAGTTGATTTGTAGTCTTTAGGTATGGTGCATTCAAAATTAAAAATTGTTTTATTTTTTCAGGTGATGCTTGTGAACATGATGTTGGAGAGTCGGAGACTTGTCCCTGTTGTTGCTGCTTTTGTGGACCGTTTAGTATCCTGTAAGAAGCATTCTTGGTTGGGTGAGCGCTTACTTCAGAAATTTGATGCGCACTTACTTCCAAAAGTGAAAATGGATTATAAGTTGGTTTATTGCTTCCCAATATTTGATAGAATTGCTGAGAATCAGACCATACCTCCATGTGGATTGTTAGAGTTACTCACAAACTTTATGATTTTCCTTGTGGAGAAACATGGCCCGGATACGATGATGAAATCTTGGTCACAAGGAAGTAGAGCTCTTGGAATTTGTCGAACTATGTTGGTACACCACCATAGTTCTAGATTGTTCCTTAGACTATCTCGTCTACTTGCTTTCACTTGTCTCTATTTTCCTGATTTGGAAGTCCGTGATAATTCAAGGTATTGGTCGCACTATGTATTCCTGCTTTTGATGTAATCTGTTTTTCATGTTTTGTCCTCTTCACTTTTGTTTTGTGAATTATATCTTGAATTCAGCGATAGCTTTGCTAGGCTAAAGTTTAGAAGGTCTGCAGAAGTGGTTACCTGGCTTTTCTGATATTTGGTATGTTTCAGGACCTACTTGCGTATGCTGATTTGCATTCCAGGAAAAAAGCTTAGAGATATCCTGAGCCTCGGAGGCACGATGCTTGGGATCTCACCTTCTTCACACCAAACCTCTTTCTTCAATGTTCAGTCACCTCGACCTTCTCAGAGATTCAAGACATTTATAAACTTATCATCCTGCATTCACTTTGAGCGTCTGACCCCATTGCTTGTTAAGCAGTTTTGGTCTTTGTCTTTATCAAGTTTAGTCGTGAGTAATAGCAAGCCTGTTTATCTGGGAGGCATCAGGGACCTTGAAGCCCCTATTGAGGAAAAGGAATTTTCTGACAGTTCCAATTCACAGGTCATTCCTGAAACTGGAAGAACAAACCAACCACATGAGCCACTCCGTGTTATGGACTCTAAAATTGCAGAAATTTTGAACACGTTAAGGAAGTACTTTTCCTGTATTCCTGACTTCAGATACATGGCAGGACTCAAAGTTAGCATATCATGCAGTTTGAAATTTGAATCTAATACTTTCAATCGCATGTTGGGAATCAATAACACTGCCACAGCCCAGGAAGAGATAGATGCACTTCCCGCTATATATGCTACTGTGTTACATTTTTCGTCTTCTGCGCCATATGGATCAATTCCATCCTATCATATACCTTTTCTTCTTGGTGAACCTCACAGTAAAGATCATGTATCTCAAAATGCTTCCCTCAGTATTGTTCCTCTTGGAAAGGAGGATTCCAGAGAAGAGGAAAAACATAGAGCTACTGTTGTGATTGATTTGGAGCCCAGAGAACCAACACCAGGTATAGTTGATGTTCACATTGAAACAAATGCAGAAAATGGTCAGATCATCCAAGGTCAACTTCAGGGAATCACAGTAGGCATAGAAGACATGTTTCTCAAAGCCATTGTTCCATCAGACATCCAAGAAAACGCAAGACCGCAGTACAACTTTGACTTGTTCACTGCTTTATGGGAGGCATGTGGCTCATCCTCTAGCACTGGGCGGGAAACCTTTCAATTAAAAGGGGGCAAAGGGATTGCTGCCATAAGTGGAACGCAATCTGTCAAACTTCTTGACGTCCCCTCAAACTCTTTAATCCAGGCAACTGAGCGCCATCTGGCACGTTTTGTTGTAGGTGTGAGTGGGGAGCCACTTATTGATGCTGTATGGGAAGGGGGGATCATTCAGAATGTCATTTGGGAAGATGCTTCCCCTGATGCCACTCCAGTTACAAATAATGATGATATGGGCCCTCTCCGTCTTACATACAATAATGAAGAGTATGAAAAGGGGGGAATTATTAATAGCAGACAAAAAAATCTGGGCTTTTTTCTTGTTCTAATATTCCTACCACCGCGGTTCCATCTACTTTTCCAGTTGGAAGTTGGTGATGTTTCAACTTTAGTTCGTATTCGCACAGATCATTGGCCTAGCTTGGCCTATATTGATGATTATCTAGAAGCTTTATATCTATCATAACAACTGTTGTTTCATCTACATTGATGACTGTATAAAGATCACCAATCCTCAATCAGCTTGTGATAATGTATGTCTTTTTTATTCTTTTGCAATGTACAGTTTGTATGTGCCATATGTGGAATGTGGCTTTGCTGTTCAATACACACACATTTTTGCTCATGTGCATTTTTAAGGTACATAATTCTAAGAAATTTCACATTTACATAATTTCACATTCTTATATTGTTTCCTGTGTTTATCTTGTGTACTGTGTACATTAATTCGTATTTGATACGTGTCACGGTGTGCCACTTGAATGGGAGGCGAGAGACTCAGAACAGCATGCGTAGAGTTACATTTTTGGATAAAATATGTGCTGCTAACATTTGTGACTCCTCTGTAATTGGCCAGTGTCATGCTCATGATTTTAGAGCTCTTCTAGCTGAATTCTTGACTGCTGAAGCCGCGTCTCAGGAAACTGAGGATGGGAAAATAGTGCTTAATTCATGGTCTACAGCAAAGCGTCTTTTAAAATCCGATCCAAGATATAACAAGGTTGAAAGCAAAGATAGAGAAGCCTTGTGGCGCCGGTATGTAGAGGATATGCTTCGGCGACAAAAGACATCTCATGATTCAAAGGAAGAAAAATATACAGATGCCAGAAGTAGAAAAACTCTAGAATCATCCAAACATCCATTGGAATCAGGGAGATCACATGAGAGAAGATAATTTTTGTTTGTAATTTATAGATTAGGTTTCTTAACTTGAAGCCTGATATTAGAACAGAAATATATTAGAAGTTCTAAATGGTGTAGTAGTATATCACTCTCATTTCTCAGATCTCTTTGGGATGATGATATGAATATTGTTTTATTGTACAAGTATCATTAATGTCAACAGTCTCCCCCAAATTTTCAGTTTCCCATTCTCGTTTTTTTTTTTCTTATGAAAAATTCATTTTCCCAATCATTCATTTGTATCTATTCTTTCGACAAAGAGAAACGCCCGATTTTTTTTTAAGGGAGAAATGTCCAATTTTATTATATTTTTTAAAGGGAGAAACGCCTGGTCCTTATTTCGATGTTACCAATTCAATGTCAATACTCATTTACAAATTAGTTGTTATTTAGTTTTCGACAAGAAAATAAAAAACATGCATGAGGTTTATTATATTAATATCCTGAATGCTTTACAGTCGGACGAATAATAAAGATGCTGGTAATAGATGAAATTTAAGAGAGAAAAATCTACACTTACATCTATAATGTCTATTTTATTAAAGTGGATTAATTTTGATACACTTAATGTAAAATGTATTGCATTGTCAACAAATTAAGAGAACAAAAACTACACCTGCATTTGTAATGTCTATTTCATTTAAGAGATTAAATTTGATACATTTTCAATATAAAATGTTTTTTACAATATGGACAAATTACATTGCTCTTCTAATGTATTTTCCTTCTCTATGATGAGGTTAATAAGATTCATTAGGTTAAGTGAGACAAAATGTGTTATGGACTCTAACATTGCAGAAATTTTGAACACATTAAGGAAGTACTTTTCCTGTATTCCTGACTTGAGATATATGGCAGGACTCAAAGTTAGCATATCATGCAGTTTGAAATGTGAATCTCAGCAACGTTGAAGAAGCAATAATACATTAATAGCCTAACATAGTTATACATTAATTGCTTAAAAAAACATAATTATACATGCCCAAAAGTGGACTTCACTAGATGTTAAAATATTACACCAAATCACAAATCTTAACACCCTAAACTAAAAGCATACTTGTTCAACGGGCTATTAAGAAAGAAGAAAAAACGGCTACTAGAGTAATCGACATTACAAATTTTAACACTCGAAAAGCAAACTTGTTCAGTGGAACTCCGCTGACAATAACGAGACAAACAAATACTGAAATTCCGAAGCCGATAATGGTTGTTTCTGAAAATAAAACATAACAAGCATGTGGATTAGTATTGCCGCAACCACTCATGTAATTAGAATAACGGACTATAATTGTTGTTTTTGATATTTAAAAATAGTTTTCGAAAATAAGTCACTGAAGAAATTATTGGGTTGAGTCGCGGGTCAGTACGCTTTCTTTAAAATGTTTCGTGGCACTGCCCAAAATTGTGCAAGCAGACTATCAACCACGTCGTCCCCAGGATAAAATAGCCCAGTTACAACTGTATACCGATATGCTACTGCACCGTAGAAATCGGTCAAAGAATACACCTTCTTGAATGATACTACAATATCACTCGTATTGATGCTAGACATCAATCTATGATTCATCGGTGATTCAGTGGAACTAATGCCACTCAAACTGATGCTACATCATCAATCTATGAATCAACGGTACTACGATATCACATGTGGTACTACAATATCCAATATTAATCAATATAATGGCACAGAGACCATTCTAATATGGTACTAAAATCAATCTTAAATCCAAGGAATTATGTTGGTAAGACCATTCTTTATTTTGAAGAAACTAGTAATATTAGATCACTCTTAGAACAATATAATATTAATATAAATATTAGTAACACTAATTAACACCGAATAATTTTCAGTATTCTCAAAAACAATCATAGGAACAAAAAGTAATTCTATTTATTTTAAATAAGTGTTAACAGGAATGTACTCACGAGAATTTGTTGCGAAAAGATCGACGTGATTTTGCTTCCACACATTAAACACTTACATTCATCATTCATAAGCTATGAAGCCCCGATACGCGACACGATACGGATACGATACGATACCGATATATCGATACGTGAAAAATTTAAAAAATCCATATCCAATACTGGCGCGATACGTTATTTAAAAATTAATTTTAAAATTAAATATATAAATGCACTATATATAAACATGACTAAAATCAATAATATTAATAATGATAATTGTTTTTTGAAAAACAAAAAATTATTATTATTATTATTATTATTATTATTATTATTATTATTATTATTATTATTATTATTATTATTATTATTATAAACGCAATAGTTCATTGTACAAGGAATACATACAAGTCAAAAAACTTTCACAAGAGCAAAACATGTTGAGACTCAACATACGAGGGCTTCTCAGTCTTAACTAAAGACATATAATAACTCAAAAAACATATAATAGTCATAACATGTCATGTACATCAAGCCTCTTTAACAAGCCCATCTTGTAGCAATAGCAGACAATTATATAGGTCATGCAGCTGACCAATTAAAATCGTAAAGCATTCATTCTTATACTAAAATTTTGGGACAAACCCAAATACTTAACAACCTGTTATATAGTAGGACACCATAGTGACTTCAGAACAGTGACAAATACAAAAAATACTAATTATAATAAGGAAAATGCTAAACAGTGCACTCAGTGCACTAGTTAAGCATATTAATATAGAAATATTTTCTTGGAATTTGTGCATTTAATGTAAAAAGTTGTTTTTTTAGCATTAACTTTATTTTTTTATTTCCTTTTTGAGTATGCTTAACAAGTGCACCGGGTGCACTGTATAGCATGACCCTTATAATAAATTAACGTCATTAATAATAAGTTAAGTATTTGTGTCTCATTAATATTCTCATAAAAAATAATGATCACCGGTACATTTTAAGTTATACATCTTAAGTTAAGTATTATACAAAAAAAACATCATTAGTACTATCCCAAAAAACATCACTAGTAGTATCCAAAAAAAGACATACTAGTTAGTTACCCATGTAACAACATAATAGTTTGACATTCACTAGAAAACACGAATTGTATCAGATATTATTTTTTATTTAAAAATAAAGATTTAACCGATATTTTCCCGATACGAGTATCGGGAAGTATCGGACGCGTATCAGATATTATTTTTTTATTTAAAAATAAAGATTCAACTGATACTTTTCCGATACGAGTATCGGGACGTATCGAACGAATATCGGTATCGAGGACGTATCGAACACGATACTTCACCATTTTTAGAGTATCGGGACTTCATAGTTCATAAGTCATAGAGCACATATATATATGAACTATAAGAGCAGTTACAATCACTTGATAAAGAAAACCATGAGTTGATAAAATCAAACAATAACAAGTGATTTTATATTAATTAGTAATAAGCTCTATGAAATATTGACCTATTCAATTAGTCAATGTATATAGGAACCGAATGATATAAAGCATGATTTCAACATTTAGTTTATTAAATCATTATTCATGCATCGAAATAGAGCAAATGGTGAAAATGAGAATACCATACCTTACATTCACTTTCTTAATCTATTTGCCATGTTAAGCTTTCCACTTGTGATTGGTATTGGGAATGCATCACCAAAAAATTAGCCAAAATCAGCTCCACACTATTTATCGGTGTAATTGATTTTCTGTTCGTTTTCTTTTTTACTTATACTTCAACTATAATTTTTCTTCTAAAAATTCTAATACATATGTAGTAACACACATATTGTAACCGAAATAATAAACTAAATTGCATAATAAAGTCTCACATTAGTGAGATTTAACAACTCATTTATTTATTATTTTTTCCATTTACACACTAGTATGATATACACACTAATATGTTCTAGTATCCAATGTGGGACTCAAATTTTATTTTCAATTCACACACCAATGTGAACTTTGTTCCAACAATGCGCAATACCAATGATAGTAAAAGCCATTAAAAGCAATATAATTGTGTCTTGGAAGCCTCTGTCTTCTTCATTGTCCATCTATGTTTTTTATCTACATGTGTGAAGTTTGATATGTTAGAATATTACATGATAAACTAATTATTTATAGGAGATGATGCATTTCTTCATATATTAAGTTTGGAAGTCCCTAATATGGTCCTCTCAAAATTCCCTCTTATAGCAGGTTTAGTCATGTAAAGTAGTATTTTTGTAAATAACACCATTTTTTGGGTGCATAATTTATTGTGAGTAAAATTACCATCTAAACCCTCATCCTCTACATATGTTTTTTGCATCATCCTTTGTTCTGTCATAGTTTTATTCTTTCTTACCATAGTGACAGTGTGATGTGAATAAACAAGATGAAGTGGAAAAGAGAACATACATACTTATTGGTTTGAAATTGATTAAAAGTGGTATAAAATAATCTAAAAAGAATGAAGAGTTATTGGAGAGAGTATATAAGAGAAGAGGAGGAGATGTAGCAATGCACACACGAAGAAACAAACACTAACTTGAATAAGAAATAATAAGAAGCCACCTTGTCTTTTTGAAGAAAAAAAAAAATAGAAACACAAGGCCAACAAAAACACCATCTTGTTTGTTTGTAAGGTTCAAACAAATTAAAAGGAACAATTTTTCTCTAATTCCTTTTCTGCAAATAACACAGAGGATGAGTGTGATTTTGAGCTAGATTTACAGTTAAATACAAGGACATAAACGTAATCACCTTGTCTTTTTGAAGGTGTTTCTTGATAGGAAGGTGGAGATGGTGAAGAAAAGACAAATCCCTCTTCTTCTTCTTCTTCTTCTTCTTCTTCTTCTTCTTCTTCTTCTTCTTCTTCTTCTTCTTCTTCTTCTTCTTCTTCTGTACTAACTTGAGCTATAAATTGAATGAATCAATCTTATCTTTATTTATTGCATTGTGATATATTCTTTACTTACGTAGTAAGAAAGAATAGTCCAAAGTAAAAGACCAAAGTAAAACTTGCAGATGGTTGACTGACAGGGATGGGAACAACTGTCGGCCTTTCCTGTTACACTTACACACCCACCTCGGTTAAGGCTTCTCTCTCATGTTTATGTTTGTGTGGCGTGTTAGAGGCTGCAAATTGGAAAAGGGTTTGAACCAAAACCGTACAGCCTAGAATGCAAGAAAAAGTACTACAATAGAGAGAGCTGACAAAGAGGAACACAAGTCCAAGAATAAAAAATGTTGTGATCAGTGTAAAATGCCAGTAGTACCATCCTCCCCGATCCCCGCTGGCTGTATGGGCGGGTTGTCCCTCACAGCTGCCCTATGGATTACAGGAACAAATGTAGTTGAATAAGACAGCAGGCGGGTTACACGTTCCGCGGTGCCGAGATATGATGTGCAAGGGAAACTTGCTAGTCGCGGATTAGTGCGTTATGCGCCAGTGGCAGCGCTGGTTGATCTCTTTGGTTGAGACTGCATTCTTTTATTCATTCAACTTTACATGTGGGAAGGGCTTACTCTCCTAGTGGCTCAATTTATTCGATGGATTAGGTACTTTCATCACAAACATATTTTTGATAAAATGGGATTATCTAGTTGATACTAATTAAAAGTAATTATAAAGTTCTAAATGTATAATTATAACAAATTTGCAAGTTGTAAAATCTAGGCTTAATTGCACATTTGGTCCTTTATGTTTATTTTAGGTTTTAAGTTGGTCCCTTATGTTTTAAAAGTTTCAAGTTGGTCCCTTATGTTTTAAAAGTTTCAAGTTGATCCCTTATGTTTATTTTAGATTTTAAGTTGGTCCCTTATGTTTATTTTAGGTTTCAAGTTGGTCCTTATAAAGATGATAAAATAGGGACTAAACTTGAAACTTTTAAAAACATAAGGGACCAACTTGAAACTTTTAAAAACTTAAGGGACCAACTTGAAACTTTTAAAACATGAAGGACCAATTTGAAACCTAAAATAAACATAAGGGACCAACTTAAAACTTTTAAAACATAAGGGACTAACTTAAAACCTAAAATAAACATAAGGGACCAAATGTGCAATTAAGCCTAAAATCTAATATAGTTGATACAGGGAAGATTGTTGGTGAAATGTATCCAACCAGAAAAAGGATAAAAAACACTCTCATTAGGTCCATGTTAACCAAAGTTGTACTAAACAAATTCTGCAACCCCTTCACTCAGTTTTCATGTCTTCCCTTCAAAGGATCATTTTTGACATCTGAGACCACGAATAGTCAAAATGTTCATCATGTAGTTAAAAATTTGACCCTTAACTAAATAGATATGAAGATTGTGGTTTCTACTCTATGTAGTCATTGATCTTGGGCAGATGACACTTATAATTTGGCGATTAGGTTTTAGATGCCGGTTTTGTCGTGCAAATTTAGCTCGCAGTCACTCTGTGTATAGACAAATCTCTCTTCTTCTTCTTCTTCTTCTTCTTCTTCTTCTTCTTCTGTACTAACTTGAATAAGAAAGAGCTATAAATGAGATAGATAGTGGCATATGAGATTGGCATGGAGACAAAGTTTCCACATATTTAAGCTTTTGCAGTCTTTATAGCAAAGTGATTAACTTGGAATGGCTTTTGCCTTTATGTGTAGAATATAGGGATATTTCTTGGATCTAGAAAACTTGCAATAATCAGTGTATAATTTTGGACATAGACACATTTCATAGCATTAGTTAGTGAGCTTGGATCCTTCAATATAGTGGAAATTGAATGGTCTCTATTCTAAAGGCTGAGATATTAGAGAGATGACCAGTCAAAAAGAATATTAGCCTTCGAGAAAATATAGGTAACACAACTAACTATTGGTTGGATGAATGGGTCATGGCGTGGTTTTGTTTCGCTATTGGTTGGATTGAGGTGGCCTGGACAGTGGTGTGTTGATGTTTTCTCGCCGTCAAAACTTTTTCGTTTGCTTTCTTGCTTGAGTCTTCGCTGACAGCTACACAATCAGATTGCAAATGTATACTTTTTGTTTATACCAGAGACTTTTGGCGGTCTCCACCGAGTTAGATGTTTTGGTGGGTTGCAGTTTGCTCATATCTGTGTGGAGTGTGTTTAATTGTCGGCGTTTTCTTTTAGTTTGAAAGGAATGGGTTCGAGTTCGACAATGGTGTTTTCGGTGGAAGATGTTTCTATTCTGTTTCAATTTAGTGTTTTGGTTTTAGGTTGGAGTTGGAGGTTAGCGAGTCATTGTTGATCTTTAATTGGTGTATTGTAAGGGGTGATTTGAGATGTTTGTTTCATGTATTTTTTTATTGGTTAAGGTATTTTCATCACCTTACCTTTCTTTGTTTGATCCGACAATCCTTTATATTTCTTATGTAAGGGATTAGTCCATTAATAAAATTTAGCCGATTAAAAAAAAAAAAAAAATTAACACAACTAACTTTTCTTTTCTCTTTCTTTAATGTAATTCATGATATGCACACTTTTAAGATTCATTTGTAAGTGGTTACATAGTAAAATAGTAAATATTGTACATGTAATTGAATCTTACTATTTAAATATTTGTGTAGTGATTTTAAAAAAATAATATTAAGACTTTTAAATTATGGAATTTGATTAACATATGTATAAATTTATTTTATGTTGTTAGTTCATACAAATTAAATTCTTAATTCAGTCCTGCACGTAAATGTAATCATTTAAATAGTACAAGAGGAAAAGTATTTGATACATTATACTTTATTAGTTCCTCTGTTTTATTGGGGCTAAACAGAAAAAATAAACAAAAAATATTATCAATAGAACAACCATCAAGATACAAAGTTAATACATCAAAAAGAAAATGATTTATATTGGCAAAGACAATAAGTTTGTTTTTTTTCTTTTCTATTTGTGTTAATCTTTCAGTTGTTGAAAATAATTAAAATCTGACGAAAAATTATTCATTAAAAAAAATGATAGAGCTATTTGAAGAGTGTAGACTAGCTTTAGCAAATATATCCGCCAACTCATTGACCTCTCTATTTTATATATATAAAAAAAAATTGGTCTCTCTCATTACTTGAGATATAGAAATATCACCAATTTGCTATAATATTTTGAATGTCAACAACAACAATCTGACTTATGATTATTCAATCAATTTTTTCCAAATTACATAGGTACGCAGTTACTATTGTTGTTTAGCAGTAATTAATATCTGTCTGATGTGCAAGATAATTTCTCTCCTGCCAACTAAAGTTTATTGATAGCAAGAGCAATATGATGATTAGATTAATATAGTTTGCATTTTATAACATCATGCAATATAAAAAATATGTCTCACATCTTGCAACCTGCTATGTTGTTAAGAGTTTTGAAATAACTAAGCGATTTGATTCAAATAGTTAATGAATTTCACTTAGTTAATGAAATAACTAAGTGATTTGAAATAACTAAGTGTTTTGAAATAATAGTTAATGATTCAAATAACTATGTTGTTAAGAGTAAAAAACGAATAGTTTAGAAGAATCGGCGTTTAATTTTGGATGGAATAATTATTAATCAACTTTACTTACATTTCGACTACACTTTAGATTACTAAACCCTCCTATTCCTTGGAGCCGGAGGGTTAACACCAAGAAATAACTTTTGTAATCCTAATATGAATACCAATGCGTAGAATATAAACTTAGAATATAAATATTACTATTTTAATGAAATAGTATTGAAATAGTAATATATGCTGCTCATTCAATCTAGTATAGTATGCAAAATTAATTAATATTGTAGACATGGACAAACTAAAGGTGTATGAAAATGATTTTTGCATGTATAAAAATTATAAACATATAAGATTCGCTATTTGACAAAGGAAATTATAAAATGTAAACTTGATTTCGAAGATTTCTCTTCCCACCCCCCTGGACTCTTTTTCACCCCCCTGAAATCCCAGTTTGCCCCTTGACTTTCGAAAATTTGTAAACAATAGTTCAGTAGACGCGTACTGAACTATTTTAAAAGTTCAGTAGACGCGTACTGAACTATGAAGTCGTTCAGTAGACGTCTACCGAACTATATCAATATAAACCTGCAACACCAGGTTTCTTCCTCATTTCTTCATCTTCTCACACACACAATCAAAATCTCCATACGAGTAAAACGCGCGATTCCGGTCATTTGGGGGTTAAAATCAACATTGGAAGCTTGGCAAACTGATTCTACACGCATTGGAAGCTTAAAAACAAGGTAAATTTCGAACTCCACCGTTTATTTCACGCAACCATAGCTGCTAGGTTAGTAGGTTTCTGACACAGTTTCGTTCAGTAGACGTCTACTGAACTATTTGAAAAATTCAGTAGACGCGTACTGAACTGTTCTGGAAAATGAAGAGCATTAGTTCGGTGGATGTATACCGAACTAATGCGAAACAGAACAGGATATGCAGTAGCCTCTGTAACTTGCAGAAAATGGTTTTAAATGATGTTTTATGCATTGTATGCTTGGTTTGTTTAGGAATTCACTCATATTAATTGTTATTGCATGAATTAGTGAGCATAGTATGATTTATAGTTGCTTAAATTAAGGATTGCATTATTGATGGACTCAAATGACTTATGAATTTATTTTTATCGTTTGTTTTAGTTATGGCCGATGAAGCTAAACCTCCGGACGAGTGCAAAGCAATAGTAGCGGCGGAGCCTCACGTATCGCCAATAAGAGTGGATACAAGGGACCATTTTGTGACGGATAGAACTTTCGAAAGCAAAGAGGCTTTGGTTGATTGGGCTCGCGACATAGCTCTCCCGTTAAGATTTTCAATTGTCATTACAAGATCGGATAACGGCAAAGGTAGTAGGAAGAGCGACTTGACGAAATTAATCGTTGTTGTGTCAACAAGAATGACGACAGAACTGCCACGAGCATTGAGTATCGAAAACCTTCGGTTGGATCTGACGGAGTCATTAATTTTACAGGTATGAAAATTGAAAATGATGATGATGTTCGAACTATGTTTTCCATTTTCAAACAGAATTGCACAAAGGGACCGATAGAGTTGGATGCAAAACTTAGAAGATCTGTTGATGATATCATTAAATGCTTGAAGGGGCCTGAAGATGAAGATTATTCCGTCGATATAACTGTGTAATGTTTTTAATTTCCGTGTAATGTTTTTAATTTGGTTGTAATGTTTTTCAAATTCGGTGTAATGTTTTTAATTTCCGTATGATGTTTTCAATTTCCATGTAATGTTTTTTTAAGTCCGTGTAATGTTTTTTCATTTCCGTGTAATGTTATTAAATTCTGTGTAATGTGATGGGAGTGAATGAATGACAAGAGTCTGTTTTTTACTTGGCATAAAGCTGCATTTCAATTGACATAACTGTTCTGGAATCATTACATCAAATAGTAAAAGATAAATACAACACTTCGATGGTCACGATCTTGCCGACACTTTGAACGGTTAGGATCACACTGACACTTTGCATGGTCCAAAACTCACCAAAGCATTCAACTGTCACGATGTTGCCGACACTTTGAACGGTTACGATCACCCCGAAACTTGCCAGGCTGTACACTTCCATTTCTACTATAAATAAGTGTGTTACGATCTCTCATTAAGTAAGCAATTTTTTCCAAACATGTCTCAAAATTCTGCTGCCGAATCCTATCCATTTACTATCAAGTTTCGGGGTAGTGATGAATTGTTTACCGCTGAGTTGAGTGATACCTTGACAACGTTGAGGTCTCTCAAAAATAAGATTCAACGTCTGTACCAGGCCAAATACGGCAAACAAATCAAAATTAACCAAATTTTCCATTACGATCATTACATGAGTTTGGCATGTGATATTCTTGTTTACGACGAGGCAACGCGTATTTACGAGTGGGTAGAGTTGAAAGATGATGCCGATGTGGTTTCTATGTTCGGTGTATGCTTAATTGATCCGAAGTATCCACGTCTGTATGCTTCTTTGGTAGCAGACAATTGATGAACATGTTTGTCGTTTCAAGCTACAATTAAACTATCGCATGCCACTCGTTTGTGTTCAATGTAATGTTTTTATTTAAGTCTGCTTAATGTTGTTGTTTATTCTCAATGTAACGTTTTTATTTAACACCACTGTAATGTTGTTGTTTATCCTCAATGTAACGTTTTCGTATATAATTAATATTACGTGTTATTGTGTTAATTTAAGTCCTATTGAACAAAAAAAAATATTAATAGTAAAAAGGTTTAATAATAAAAAATAATACCAATATTAATAAAAAAATTAAATCATATAAAAAAAATAACAAACAGTTTCCAGTTAAGTAAAATTCAGTACGCGTTTACTGAACTACCAGTTCGGTGGTTGTCAACCGAACTATTTCAACGTTTAAAAAAGTTCAGTAGCCATCTACTGAACTAAATGTTACAGAATGCAGGAAAATTTTACATGTTTCAGCACCAACTCAGAACCAATTTTCTGAGTTCAAACCTGCAAATTCAATTTCAATTTCATTTCATTCAATCGCAAAGCAATCAAACTAAGGTGTAAACACAAAACCACGTGGAATAAGCAAAAGATAGCAGAAATTAACGAAGCAATAACATTAATTAACATAAATATCCAAACATCAAAGGTGCGAAAAGATAGTACAAATGTCTTACAAAATAAGGCGCGTAAATTCAAAATACATAACACACGCTCAAGTGTCACAACTTCACATCATACATAACAATCACTAATAACCCAAAAGAAGCTAAACAAGCTAGCTACAGCATACATGCTACATCATCAACAAGCTACTGAGTCGCTCTCCATGCTTGACGGTGGGATCCTGCCCGACGACGCCTGGTGTTATACAAGAATCCTGGCTCAACCCATCCAAGAATACGATGCATAGTCGTATTAATAGGCGTTCCCTCAGGCGCCTCACCATCGTCAAGAGCCCTACGCACCTCTCGTCTTACATTTTGGCAAATCTCCCACGTGTCAACCACCTCATTTCTAGTCTGCTCCTCAATCAACACCTCCAGCATAGGTGGCCTAGGTGGTTGTTGCTCCGCCTCTACCGGACGCATAATAGGATGCGACACTCGGTAGTACCATGATATGTATCCAGGCTCAAAATCCCACGGATTCACCACCACTCGGCCCCTCAAGTCTTCATCAATCATCCTCGTTTGCAATTCCTCCATCCACACACGATCAATCTCAGCTATCGTCATGCCTGGTATAGCTGACAAGGACGGGTCTCTCGGAATTCCTTGCACATGCTTAAACTGACGGAGCACCCGTTCAGGCAAATGCTTTCCTGACGGTGCTTTTGTTGGTGAAAAGTGTACAGCTCACCATAAACAGCAAAAAGGCTTTAACACAACTCTCCCTGACCGGCATCATCTCCTCTAACTCTGCTTCCTCAGTCTCCATCCTCTCACAAGTCTCCTTCAACTGGTTGTATATACCCTGTAGGTAGTTAAACCGCAGACTTGGCCCCTTATTCCTTTTGAATTCCGCCATAATTTCATCCTTGTCAACACCCAGACAGTCACTCACAATGTCACCCACATCACTTCTACTCATTCTGTGATGGTTAAGAAACTTCCCTTGAATAGGGATATGCAGTAGGCACTGCACATCATCAAGTGTGATGCCAACCTCTCCAACAGGAAGATGGAATGTACTGGTTTCCGGATGCCATCTTTCCGCAAATGCAGTAAGCACTCCATGATTTAGCTTGCCAAAGTTGGTTTCGCATAGCCCTGCCAAACCAGTCTCCCTCAAAGTATCCCAAAACCACAACGCATTAGCATTAGGTTTTGGGATTTCTATCAACCTTCTAGCATTGGCAATCGAACGCATAGTATCAGTCAAAACCTGAAACAAACGGATTAAAATGTGTTAGTCGTTTATAGGTAACAAAAAATAAAAATACGATAATTTGTAATCATTTAATATTATACCTCAGAACCAGATCCTGCAAGCCAAATCGAATTTGCCCTATGCTTATAGTAAAGCGATAATAGGGACAAATCTGAGGGCCCTCCTCCATACACAACTACCTCTTCTGCCACTGGTGGTTGCTGATGTTGTTGTTCTGACCCTTGCGTTTGGTCTTGCTCGGACCAATTTGCATTGTCGTCCAGGTATTGATCAACATCAGCTGCCTCATCCTGTGATGGGCGTGTGCGGGAGCGTGATCCACTAGCTTCAGCATCATGAGTTCCTTCCACAACAAGAGGTTGTCCTTTCTTGCGACGACCTCTTTTAGGCGCAGGCGGCACTTCTCTACGTGCCGAGCCATGAGCCCTGCTCTCCCTGCCGTGTCGCCCTCTTGCAACTTCTTCATCCATATCTACACAAAACAATA
Source organism: Trifolium fragiferum (assembly GCA_954870985.1). Classification (NCBI taxonomy): domain Eukaryota; kingdom Viridiplantae; phylum Streptophyta; class Magnoliopsida; order Fabales; family Fabaceae; genus Trifolium; species Trifolium fragiferum. The sequence goes on along the minus strand of OX940790.1, from coordinate 38,098,534 downwards.
ACGCATATTCAAACATCAGTCGTAATCAAAATTTAACCGTATTCAAATTAAACCAAAACCTATGTCTAACCATTTTCCATATTCAAAATTTAACCAAAATATATAAATTAAATTTAACATTCACCATAATAAGCAATAATCAACAATCTAGATAACTATTAATCAACATTCATTTATCATTCAAACCAACTCTAAATTCTAAATTTAACCAAAACCTAAACATAATCATATTTCACATCAAACCTAACATGCAATCATCCAAAATCAACAATAAACCTCTAATCAACAATTTCAACAACATAATCAACACAAAATCACGAATTAGAGATTAACATTGACATAAATAATCAAAAACGAATTTAAGAGATGTGAAGAAATTTGAATGAAAATGAAGAAGTAAAATCAACATAAACTTACTTGATGGAGTAGAAATTGATGAACTTTGTGGAAGATTAACTCAAAAACGCAAGATTGTTGAAGATTTTCGCCCTAGGTTCGTTTTTCCCCCTTCCCCTTTCTAATAAACTGTTTCTGCATGAATGGGAGAAGAAGCGAACGTTCTGTTTCTATACAGAAACAGTTCAGTGGACGCGTACCGAACTCCTTTTAAAAAGAGTTCGGTGGACGCGTACTGAACTAAGAGGTAAAGAAGACGCAAAAGTTCAGTACGCGTCCACTGAACTTTGGTTACATGTGAGGGGTGTCAAAGGGGTGAAAATTTACATGCGAGTTCGGTACGCGTTTACCGAACCAATTTTTCCAAAAAGTCAAAGGTTAAAAACGGAAACCCGGGAGGTGAAAAAGATTCCTGGGGGGTGGGAAAAGAAATCTTCCTTGATTTCATGGGTAAAGTTGGAATCAAAACTTAAAAAGCATATGAGTTGGATTGCATTGCATGTTAATAATGATGTATGGACTAGTTCAGCTTAAATACATGTATGTATGTATGAATAGAAATGGTGGAAAATTAGTGTGTTGAAATGTCTAAACCCTCATTAGCTAATATGGATTAATATATAAAAAGAATAAGGGTTAAATATGTTTTTAGTCCCTACTTTTACGTGAGTTTTGACTTTTAATCCCTAAATTTTTTTATTACATTTTTAGTCTCTCATATTTTTTCCGTTTATATTTTTAGTCCCTACCGTTAAGTTCTGGTGACTAGGCTAACGGAAAATGTCACGTAGGACTTCACATAGGACGACGCGTCAATTAAAGAATCTATGTGGCATTTTTTATGTGGATATGTTTTTAGTCCTTACTTTTACGTGGATTTCCACTTTTAGTCCCTAAATTTTTTATATTATATTTTTAGTCCCTCACGTTTTCACCGTTTGCATCTTTAATCCCCGGTGTCAAGTTTTGGTGATTAGGATAACAAAATATGTCACTTGGATAACAAAATATGTCACGCGGGACGGCACAAAGGATAATAGGTCAATTAATGAATCTACGTGACCTTTATGATGTGGATTGGACCTAAGGTAAACGGTTAGCACTTAATTTGTTATCATTTCTTTGACTAATGTAATGACTAATTTAAATTAAGTTGTTTGTTTTTAATTGCTTTTTCACCATTTTTTTCATTTTCAATCTGTATCAACCGACCTCTCCGACCCTACGACCCGACGAAACATATGTAGCTAGTTTTATGACATATTTTTTATTCAAGGTTTGACCAACTTAGGATTAAATGCAAGTTTATTAGTCACAGATACTAGATTATTAGTTGAATGGATCATATATCCAACATCACTACCAAATTTGATCTTTAAATCCCTTTTTAATTATTTTGTCTACAATCTCTGAAACTACGATATTATTTGGTTCTCTTCATACTCATGAATTAGAATTCAATTTTGTGTGTTCAGTGAAAATGTTCCCGCAGACAATCTTTGTGGATACAATACTATTTCTTATCACTTGTTATAGTTTGACTATGTATACTTGCACAACTTTGAACGCAATAGCTACCCCCATATCTACAACCGTTGATTCGATTATCCTTCATCACTCATAAACAACTTTCAAATGAGAAAAGCTACTGCGATTTATGGGTTTGAGAAGAAGAAAGAGATCATGAATTCAATTTAGGAATTTAAAATTTTGGAATTTATGTTTTAGTTAGGTCGGGTCAGTTTTGGTGTCGGGTAAACCGTTTGCATTAGGTCTAATCCTTATCATAAAAGCCACATAGATTAATTAAATGACGTGGTATCCTATATGTCTTCCTACATGGCATATTCTGTTATCCTAATCACCAAAATTTGACAGTAGGGACTAAAGATGCGAATAATGAAAACGTGAAGGACTAAAAATATTATAAAAAAAAATGTAGAGACTAAAAGTGGAAACTCACGTAAAAGTAGGGATTAAAAATATATCAACATAAAAATTGCCACGTAGATTCATTAATGTACGTAGCGTCCTACGTGGCATCTTACGTGGCATTTTCCGTTAGTCTAGTCACCAGAACTTGACGGTATGGACTAAAAGTGCAAACGGAAAAAATATGAGGGACTAAAAATATAATTAAAAAAATATAGAGACTAAAAGTCAAAACTCACGTAAAAATAGGGACTAAAAACATATTTAACCCAAAGAATAATAGTAATACTCCTTTTTCAATATAGACCTAACTACTCCGATGAGGACAGTTACAATAGCCATAAACGGCAGAAAAACAAACAAATATAACATGAAATGATGTTATAAAAGTATAGTACAAAATACAATGATCACAACACTGAATATTAGATATGTTGATGCGACAAATTTTTGAGAGTAGTGGGTACGAACTTGATATTCTCTTTAAATTAAGTATATTATAATTGATATTCTCTTTATTGTTTATGACATATTATTTTACCCTTATTTCCACCATCTACTTATTTACCTCTTTTCACTTTTTCATTTTGAACTTTGAGAAATTCATAATGACTTTGTTTTTTCAAAGTTGTTGATGTCTGTTCAAGCTGAATTAAAATTTGCATATATACGAACAATTGATATCTGTTCAAGCTGAATGAAAATTTGTAGCTCTCGCAAAACGAAGTCAAGAATCACGCACTGCCAGTAGATACTTTCCTCCACAGCAGTACTCATGAATATACAAATTACCATACTATTTAAAAGAAAAATGATCTGATTAAAATCTACTGCACAAACTGCAAGGGAAAGAAGCTTACTAAAGTTGAACTTAGCAAGGAAGGCTTAAGAATTACATTAGCTGAACCAAGATGAAGATTGCATGCAGAGCAGAACACCATCTTAAGGATTGAAGATACTTGAACCACTGATATTGACAGCAATTAGTATTGCTATGCTAGTAATCACAGCAAGCCAAATTAAGGCTGACCCTGCATTTGAAAGTTTTAATTTCCGTCATGAATATGAGATGCTTTACGAATCTTATAAACATTCAGATAATACATGTCCATGTTGACGATGTTAAATTAGATATTATAAGAGCATTGTACCTCCAGAACCTTGAGAATTATCAGAACTAGAAGGAAGTGATTCTGTGTTGGCAACAGGAGATTTTGATACTTTTAGATCCTGTATTTGAGCCGTTATCCAAACCTTTGGTATACCCTGCTTCAGATGCTACTATCCCTTGAAATTCTTCGCTAACAATTATTGCAGCCAAAACATCCATGAATGATTCTTTATCTGTTTGGTCCGCAGAATCTCTTATACCATTATCGGTGTCATTTGCTTCTTCTGTATCAGACAACTCATCGTCTGAAACATCTATATCGATGGAATCCTCCTCGGTCATCTTCCTCATCTTCCACATGTGCTTTATATGTTAGCCTAAGCAATATCTCCCCAGATGAGCCCTTTCTTAAAAACCCCCAACCCCCTTGTAAAACCACAATTCTGTCTGTTGCTATAGTGTCTTGAAGAGATTTCAAATGACAAGGAAGTTCAATTTTAAGTTTTTGTTGAAGGAGGACAACATACAAATCTGAATTTATTCAATTTTTTGTTGGGAACTGAAAATCTCACTAATAGTTATGCACACCACAATAAGGGAGTTCAACTCCTTACAACAGAGGAATACAAATTTAATGGCAAAAGTATGAAAAGAAAGAATCGTCTCAGAGACTGCAACAAGCAATCTCCACCCAAGCCAATAGCCACCAACTTCCCCACAAAACTATTCTCTCCCTCCCTTCCAAAACCCCCTACACCCTTCCCACAAACATCCAACTTTCTCCCTACCGGGACACTCTTCATTCACACATTGAAAGCTGTCGGTATTATTACTCCCTCTACCTGAGGATGAGGTTCAATCTGTTCACCTGCAGAAAATGTGACTTAGCCTGTGGTTGAGCAAACGATTTCCATTTTTTTTTTTTGGCCTTGTTGGTATTTGGTAACCCTTCAATTCATTACCACACACCCTTTCGTGTTATGTTTTGGACACCACCACATCTCGCACAGGTGATTTCAGGATATTACCTCGGCTTAGTAGTACTCATTGGTGCCGCACTGCCATCCTTCCTTCGTCTTTTGGGCCTTCCTTTGATACCTCCTACATGATTGTGGGACTAAATTTAAGATTCTCAGTTTCATCCACAGTTTTCATGCCAATCCAATTCTCTAGCATAATTAAAGAATTTTAACTTCATATAAAGGCACATGGCTGACTAAAAAATGTCTTTAGCTTAACTAATCAAAAGAGGCCAATGATTTGTTTAGGAATGCCTATCAGATTCATTCATGTTGATTTGGCTATAGCCAGCTTGCTTAGGAACATGGAAGTAACCCATTTCACTCCTCAATCTCTGAACCTCATCCCATCTTCCAGCTTCAGCATAAATGTTAGATAACAACATGTAATCTCCATCGGTTAGTTGCTCCTTGGCAAGTTGTTGGAAGGATATCTCAGCCAACTCCATGTTAGCTTGTGTCCTACAAGCACCCAACAATGTTCTCCACAACACGTCACTATTTGTGAAAGGGGCGGTCTTAATCATCTGATAAGCCTCTTCCAACAAACCCCATCTACTTAAAAGATCAACCATGCAACCATAATGCTTTATATTTGGCAGAATTTTATACTTGTTTACCATATGATCATAATACCATCTTGCTTTATCAACCAATCCCTTATGACTACAAGCAACCAAAACACCAGTAAATGTCAGCCCATTCGGCCTAATACTATTATCGAGACTCTCTTCCATCTCTGTAAATAATTGGAAAACCTCCTCACAATAACTATGGACAGCCAAACCAATAATCATAGCATTCCAACAACTCACGGTTTTCATCCTCATCCCGTTAAATATTTCCCAAGCCAAGCTCAAATTCCCACATTTACAATACATATTCACAAACGCATTACCTAAATAACCTTCAATCTTATGCTCACACGCTTTGAGGGACTCGTGTATTCTGTGACCTGTCTCCAATGCACCAGTTTCAGCACATGCACCCAGGATCGATATAAGTGTTACTTCTGTCGGTTTTACACCAGCATTTTGCATCTCAGAAAATAGTTCCAACGCTCCTGCATAATCTCTAACATAAACACAACCAGCAATCATAGAATTCCACGACACCGCATCCCTCTCCGGCATACAACCAAACACTCTCCTTGCAGCATCAACATTACCTAACCTAATATACCTCCCAATCAGGGTATTCCACGAAACAACATTCTTATGCGGCATTGTTTCAAGAAGGTAATCTGCCGATTCATAATCTTGAATACGATCATAGGCCGATATCATAATATTCCAAGAAACTAAACTTGTATCTTTGATTTGATCAAACAAGTGGCGTGCAACCGAGACCAACCCACATTGCGAATACATATTAAGCAAAGAATTTTGAATACAAGAATCATTTTCAAACCCTATTTTAATAACTCTACAATGAATCTCAACACCTTTATTAAAAACAACAACAACCTCATCATCATCATCATCATCATCATCATCATCATAAGAACTACCACTACCAGTACCACTTTGTTGTATTAACTTATAAGCTCTAGAACAAGCTTTAAGAACAAAATTATAAGTGTAACAATCAGAAACAACATTGTTGTTATGCATTTGGTTATAAATAAACAAAGCTTGAAGAGGGAAAGAACTATTGGAAAAAGCACGAATGATAGTGTTGTAAATAAAGGGATTGTTGTTTTGCATAACAATAGATGATGATTGTTGAAAAAGAGAATAAGCATGAGAAAGGTTACCCAATGGAGAAAGTGCTGAAAAGAAAATGAGTTTGGTTATGAATGAAATATGAGAGTGAAGACCTGATTTTGTGATTATGGCTTGAATTTGTTTCAATTGTGACATGGAACTGAGTTTGTTGAGCATCAATGTTACCCTACAATACGTCGTCGTTACCGTCATTTTTCTCAATTCCGTTTGCGTTCTCACAACGCGTCACTTCACACGCCACTTGCAATTTTTATTTTTTATTTTTGATCCGAATAAAAATAAATAAATAATTCTTAAAATCAGTACTCCCTCGGGACTTTTTTTAAGCAAATATTCTTTTTTCACACTTATTAAGGAGTTGGTTTTTTATCCTAATTTTATGTGTAATTTTTGGTGAAATTTCTAAAATGCTCTTTTACCTATTGTGAAATCTACTACTACTTAGATGTAATCATTATTAGTACTACTCCAACATAGATTACTTGTAGAAATGAATAAATGCATGTGTAGGGGTATTGTTGAAAAAAAAATATTAATTAAAGTTGAATTTAATGACTTTTGCTTATATTTAAACCCAAATTTTTTTATTGACTTTTGGTTATAAATAAGGCCGGAGGGAGGGAGTATATAAAAACTTGCCCTATTTATAAACACCGCCTCATTCTTTCTCAAATAAAAAATCGCCCAATTCTGAAGCGACTCGACAACTTCTCTTCTTCTCTCAAATTTCTCGAAGCTTCTGTCAAATTTCTGCACGCTCTCTCTTTTGCTTCAGCTTCCACATCTCATCACAATGGTTAGTTCCTCTCTATCTCTTTCGTTTCGTTAACTTCTTCAAATATTTCTATGATTTTTCACCGATCATTCTGATTTCTAGATTGTTGGATTTATTTTGGTTGATTTCTCTTTTCTTTTTCTTTTTTGTTACCGCAAGCATAAAAGTATTTATCGGAATCGATTTTTATTATGAATCATTTGAAATTATTGTTGTTATAGGATGCTGCGAAGGCGTATGGTTCTGTGTTGGCATGTACAGATGAAGCGGCTCTTCCTGTCAGTCAAGTATTTGATGCAATCAGAGAACTTGGGAATCAAGGGGTTGAGCAATTGGATCCTCTCATTATTACTTCTGCATCATCACTCAGTAATTCTATCTCACTTTTCATTATTTTGTATATGTATATATTATTAGTTTCTTATGTGCAAGGTTTTAGACCGCAGTCAAGGACGCATTAAGGATTTTGCGATTTTGACTGTCACGGATTGCTGCCGTGGCGGTGTGAATTAATCACAACATTTCACATATCTTTTTGGTTTTTGCTATTACAAGCTGTTTTTGACACATAATGCATTTAGTGAATTAGTGTATATGTTAGGCTTCTATGATTTAATTAAAACTTAGTGGTCAAACCAATACATATCTCGTGGTTGAACTCTGTATTATTGGTGGTATTCCCTTCCCCTAGGAACCAGAGGGTTAATACCAAAAAGAAAAAAACTTAGTGCTCAACTTCCTTTTTCCTGAATTCGTATCGGATGGAATTGTATAAATTAAATTGCCAATTTTATCATGCTTAACTCTAAAGCACTAATTTCAGCAATTAGAAGTGATTGAATGTAACTGTACGTGTCAGACCCCCAAAACACATTCAATTTGAAGTGTTGGTTCTATAATTACATGTTGGGCTGGTTTATAATGCATGAACTCTGTGGGGGTGGGTCTGTGAGAAAAATGGCCTGGGAATAGCCATTTCTTCATGTAACTATAATGCATGAACTACTGTTTCTCTTACAGATACCTGATTTTTCATTCTGCACATGTGGTATTTTATTGTGGTCAAAGATACTAATTTTTACCATCTATTTATTGCAAACTTCAGGCAAGTTTCCAGTGGAGTCTTCCTCTGTGGATTTAGTTGTTTTAATCTGGAAGTCTCTTGATTTTCCTATCGCCCAACTGATTCAAGAAGTCCTTAGAGTGTTAAAAGCAGGTGGGACAGCCCTTATTCGCAAGTTCTCCCAATCTGCTGTGGGTTCAGATGATAAGGTAATAACAGCTAGATTGTGCTTGGGTGATTTATGAAGTTGTAGATGATCTGACATTTTTCCCATTGTCCTTTCAGCTGATACCTGATCTTGAAAACAAGTTACTATTGGCTGGATTTTCAGAAATACAGACTTTACAATCTTCTGTGGTAAGTCTTATTATACGGTATCTATCTCCTTGTCATCTCTATTCACCATTGTTTTTTCTTAAATGTATTTATTTGTTTTCTTATGTTTAAATTGTTGTGCAATAATATGCCAGAAATATTTAATCAAATAGTTTTTTTTTTTTTTTTCTGTACAACAGTATAAAATGCAATAGAAATGTGTCTGATGAGTTTAATAATATGCTGACACCCACACATGTCTTGAAACCTAATCTACTGGTATTTGACAACCATTGCTGTAGTTATTGTCTCTTAGAATCTATTTTCCTATTGCATGTCAAGTGGAGTGCGGGCTAGTAGTCTCTTACAATTTTTTTTCCTTCCTTATTCACTTTACTCTGACTATCGTACAAGTTCTAATTATCAATATGTTCTGTATTTCACATAGATCAAAGCTAAAAAGCCTTCATGGAAAATTGGTTCATCCTTTGCACTAAAGAAGAAGGTTGTGAAAAGTTCACCGAAAGTGCAAATTGATTTTGATTCGGATCTGATTGATGAAAATAGTCTTTTGTCTGAAGAAGATTTAAAGAAACCTGTACTGCCATCTGGTAAATAGTACTCATCTAGCTTTGTTCCTCAGTTAGTCTTCTTTATGATATTTGGCTTTTGGCTAACATGTTGTGAAATAGGTGATTGTGAAATTGGAACTACTAGAAAGGCCTGCAAAAATTGCTCGTGTGGGAGGGCAGAAGAAGAGGAGAAAGTGTTGAAGTTAGGATTGACAGCAGAGCAGATTAATAATCCTCAATCAGCTTGTGGCAGTGTATGTCTTTTTTATTTTTTGGTTAAATCAATCCATTGGTCTATAGTATCATCTAATTTTTAATTAAGACCTTATAGGCTATATTTAAAAAATAGAAGTGTTTTCAGTGCTAAAATTTTATGAATAAATCCTTATAAAATATTAATCATGTAATCTGTCCAAAAAAATGTTCAAATAGCCGCCATCCCAGTATCCCAATTTCAAGGTTGGTCGCTCCATGCCACTTTTCACAATTGACATTGAGGTCAAGACTATTTGGTTCTACAATAAAAACTTTGACTAACAACTGTTGAACCAATTCCATTAATAGCATGATTGTTTACATGTTGCAACGATATACTAGAATTCATACCCACTGTATCCCACCCCCTCAATGTCATAATTACCTATCAAACTCTACCACCAAACTATTTTCTTTGCAAAGGTACATTCAAATGTACTCTGCCTTGAGAACTTCGATTTGTTGTTTAAACGAATAAACGTTCTACTTTACATATTTTTTTGGCCAAGTTCTACTTTACATTTTGTTAGATTCGTCCATCCTTGCTTCTGTCACTCTGGTTAGAGGAGCATGAATCTAGTTCAATCTTTTCCTTCTCACATGCTACCTATGCCACAAGATTGGCAGATTCAAGCATCGTTTCATCAGTTGATATAGTCATCGCTACTGTTACGGCAGTAGTGGATTTTTTGCTCAAAATCTTCTTCCTCGTACACATCATCTTTCCAATTTAGTCATTGTTTGATTGAACTGGTTTTGGGTAACTGGCTTCTGAGTTTATTTGGGTTGGCTTTCTTTGAGGTCTGGGGTTCCATTATTATCAATGTATTTGGGTTGGCTGAGACATTATTAACCTGATTTTGGTTGAGGTTAACTGTGACGGAAGTGGATCACTAAGTAGTGCGGGTGTGAATTCAAGTCAAAGTCTAACACCTGGGTGCTGTGGTGGTTGTTTCTGAAAACAGCAGCAACAAATGCACCGCACTGTCCCAAGCCAGTGATTAAGTTGCTTATCTAATCCTGTATCCCTTAAAATTGAAAAAAATAAAAATAAAATTGAAGGGCCACAGAAGACTAATAAAGCTTATGATTCCAAATGAATTTTAAAAAACCAATAGAAGAACGATATGCTTTTGATTTACATGTGGAAATTCTGCTGAGCTCATAATTTTTTAATAAGCAGAGTTTTCTAAGTTCATTTAACAAACTTACTTAGTTGAAGAAGACCCTTGTTTTAATTTTGGCTTCTTGTTTTATAAACCCAACTGAATTGCATCTTGCACCTCAAAAAATGTAGTGGTGTTGAATATGGTTTATAGAAGATCTTCTAAGATTTGGTTGAATTGTAGTTTGGACAGTGAGATTCTCTTGCAAAATAATTGTTGTCTATTGTGTCAGTATCATCTCTAATGCTATTCAAAATCATTTTCTTCTATGATGGCCATTGTTCTCAAAGTTTGTCTTTGGTCTACAGTGTGGATTAGGGGATGCGTTTAGGTGCAGTACCTGCCCCTACAAGGGACTGCCTACCTTTAAAATGGGCGAGAAGGTACTATTATTTTCTCCCTCGCCGAAGTTGTTTAGTGCTATTTCTTTGGTGTGTTCTGTAGCATTTACTTCATTAGTCATTCATTATTTTTGTTTTGCAGGTCACACTGTCCGGGAACTTCCTTGCTGCAGACTTATGATAGATAATGTTGTAATCTTTGTCGTGGGGAATGGTATAACAGAATTTATAGATAGTATGGGATTGTTATTGGTTATGTTTTCATTTGTTTAAGGTCATTGATTTTTTTGGTTATGTAATCTTTAAGGATGTTGATTTGAAACTGTTTAAAGTGCGACTCTTGAAAGCTCTGAGTCTCTCAAGCTGTATATGCTGGTTTTCTTCCTTACACTACTACTAGACTAGATTAGGAAAGTGATGTAACTAGCTTACGATTATTTATAAGTCGCAAATCTTGACTAGTTGCACCATTTGAAAATGGAATGAAGATTTTTTTGTCTTTGACAAAAAAAAAACTGATACTCAATTTTTCACAATAATAATTACAACTTTTAATCTTTTACAAATACAGGCTATAACATTTTAGTGCATTGTATCACCATGTTGTCTATATGTTAAAAAATCAATTTAAGTGACTAATTATTGACAATAATTGACAACAAAAACAATTTAGTGTGGTATGTACCCAATTTAAATTTCTGTGCTTCTTGCTAAAAAACACGTGAATCTCTATTGAAGCGCTGTTAACACGGTTGGAAGGGAAGAATGGTAGTTCTAACAATAAAATTGAAAAACAGTTTATGAAAGAAGTTGGAGTAGTTGGTAAAATTTATCACTTCAATCTTCATTTGATTTCGAAAGATTCTCTTCTCACCCCCCATCACTCTTTTTAACCCCCCAATATTTTAATTTTACCCCTGTCCAAAAACTTCAGAACGCGTTTTCCGAAGTGTTTTTAGTTCAAATTTGTCGAAAATTTTGGAAAATACATTCAGAAGTTGATCTTCAAGGCAAAAAAAATTTCGGAAAACGCATTGCGAAGTTTAAAACTAGGGGTAAAAACGGAAATCCAGGGGGGGAAAAGAGTCATGGGGGGTGGGAAGAGAATCTTTCTTTGATTTCAACTCTAAAATTGTCAATTTTTGTTTGATCAAGGTTTTCCTGCGTAGAGAAACATGTTATATGCAACATAGGCTTTGATCTCAAAGTTGCTTATTTTTATTGTAAAATAGTTTAATGGTTAGAATAGGTGTATGTGCTTTGAGCCTAATTTTTTACATGTAAAATGTGTTTCTACTAAATTCATATATGTGATATTTCAACGGAACTAAGTCTGGTTTTGAAGTGAAACAGGGAATTTTATTATATCAGAACAGGCTTGTGATTTCTCCTAAATCATCTTCTATTTCGTGGCTATTAGAAAAGTTCCATTGTACTCCTACTGGAGGGCACTCAGGTTTTTTGAGAACATACAGGCGATTGACTGATTCCTTATATTGGGTAGGGATGTAGAGGAGTGTAAGGGATTTTGTCAGAGCTTGTGATGTTTGTCAAAAACAGAAGTATAGTGCTACTACTCTTGGAGGGTTGATACAACCACTTCCTATCCCTAATGTTGTGTGGGAGGATTTATCCTTAGATTTTGTAACTGGTTGACCAAAATCTAAAGGATTTGAGGCTGTTCTGGTGGTTGTAGACAGATTATCAAAATATAGTCACTTTATCTTGTTGAAACACCCTTATACTACTAAGTCAGTGGCTGAAGTGTTTGTTAAAGAGGTGGTAAGGCTGTATGGGGTTCCACAGACACTGGTCAGTGATAGAGATCCTATCTTTATCAGTCATTTTTGGATGGAGCTTTTCAAATTACAAGGAACAAGGCTGAACATGAGCTCTGCCTACCATCCAGAAACTGATGGTAAAAACTGAGGTAATTAACAGGTGTCTAGAAAGCTATCTGAGATGTTTTGCTGCTGATAGTCCTAAAACATGGTCTCATTGGATTCCTTGGGCAGGGTATTGATACAATACTACTTTTCACATTTCGATTGGGCAGTCTCCTTTCGAGGTGGTGTATGGTAGACAAGCTCCAACATTAATTAGATTCTTCACTAATGAGACCAAAGTAGCTGTTGTTGCCTTGGAGTTGCAGGAAAGGGATGAGGCTTTGAATCAACTCAAAGCACATATGTTGAGAGCTCAAGAACAGATGGCTAGCTAGGCTAACAAGAAAATGAGAGATTTTAGCTTTGAGGTGGGAGAATGGGTGTTTCTTAAGCTTAGGCCACATCGACAACAATCTTTAGTCAAGAGAATCAATCAAAAATTGTCTGCTAGATTCTATGGTCCCTTCCAAGTTATAGAGAGAATTGGTGAAGTAGCTTACAGACTTAAACTGCCCAGTGAATCTAAAATTCACCCTGTTTTTCATGTTTCTCTACTTAAGAAGGCTATAGGTAATTACCAGGTGCAAGGGGAACTGCCTAAGGAGTTGGAAATTGATGATGCAGCTGATGTGTATCTGGAACAGGTGCTGGGAGCAAGGGTGATCAGACAAAAGGACAGTGAAGTGCATCAAAGCTTGATCAAATGGAAGCACAATACTATGGAAGGTGTAACTTGGGAGGACAATGACATCTTAAAGGGGCAATTTCCTGAATTTTGCCTTGAGGACAAGGCTGTGATTATGGAGGGAGGAATTGATAGAAATATGAATGTTGAGGTGGGCGTTAATAACAATAAGAATAGACCAAGGGTGTGGAAGGTATATACGAGGAAAAAGACAAAAGAAGGCAAGAGAGGTGATGTGGCAAAATGATTGAGTAATGATTGCATTTGGATTGCTATATATATTCAACATAGTAAGAAGGCATATTTCATTCAGTATTTTTTCTAGATTTGGTGGGGTCATTCTATTGGCATCAAGGGAGCACTGTTGTGCTAGGGACTGATATTCATTATCAGTTTGTTATTTCCTTTCATTCTGTTACTATCCTCACTGTAATTGAACCTACTACTTGCATACAATTACAGTTACATTCATCATATTATTCCATTTATTTCTTTGTTCTTATTTCATCATCAACACAATCTATCAAAACTCAGTTAAGTACTCAAAATTGGAGTGTTCCATTGTGGATGCCCTAACATGTGTGTGTCTATTGGATAGTTTTTTCTTTTTGGTTGACAATGTTGCCAATGAAGATCGAACCTAGAACCCCATGGATACTATTCAAACCCCTCACCACTAAACCAAATCTAGTGGCTTAGATAGTATAGGTTTTGCTAACGCGTATATGTTAAAAATTTAAAACTAAAATTATTGTATTAAAAAAATATAATACACTACAAAAAAAAAGTGTCTAATGGCGGCAGACTTATTGCGGCGGTTGACACAGAACCAAATCTAAAAAAACTAATTGTGGCAGTTATTTGAACCGCCATAATTAATTAAATAATTGTGGAGTTGTAATGTTAATTGCGGCAGGTCAACGAAATTGATGCAGTAAATTTATTATATGCGACAACTATTGAGCTAATTGCGGCGGGTCAGCGGAAGGGATGCAATAAATTAGCTAACTGCGACGATTGGAAAAGCTAATTGTGGCAGTTGTTGAATTAAAAAAATTTAAACATTAAACACTTCAATATACATTTTCATTTTTTTTATAATACATTTTTAATTTTTTTTTTTTATAATAGAGGAATTCTAACATAGGCACAAACTCAAATTAAAAAATATTTGTGCACATACACATAATCGAAAAAGTTTAAATATAAAATAATTTAGTCACATCATTTAACATCACTTCATCATTATTTCTATTAATTTTTTAAAAACTTTGTATGTGTGCCTAAATATAAAACATTTAGGCTTGTGCCCAAACAAGTTTCTCTCGTTATAATAATAATTCCTTAAAAAAATTGTATATATTTATGTTTTGTGAAAGAATCTAAGGTCAATTTACAAAAAAAATTGTATATATTTATGTTTTGTGGCCTTTACCAGCAGTAATGGGAGGTCACTAATATCCGATCTAATGCTAAATATGTTCTTTTGTTGGAAAAACATTGTACCTTAACGATATTAGCAGATTACCAATATCACAATAGACATGAATGTATCATGATTACCGGACGTGGCAACCCCGATTTCTCAACCAGAGGATTCTTACAAAAGTTGAAGACATTTTTAGCTATACCCATTGTGGCTCTAATGGATTTCGATCCTTTCGGCTTTCAAATTTTGTCCTGTTATAAATATGGGTGCAGAACTACTGCCATTGAAAATTTTGGGCTATCCACCCCGGGCATCAAGTGGATTGGATTAGGTCCTGCCGATATGGATTTGATATCTAATGAAGCATTTTTAGAAATGAGCAGCTTGGACGTATCCATCTGTACTAAGTTTCTTAGTGAGCAGTTTATAAATGAAAATGACGACTGAGTTAACGCATTGAATCATTTGGTGCAAGAAGGGAAGAAAGTTGGACAAGACGCCCTTACGTTAAACAACTTTCGCTTTATTGTTGTTGATTACCTGCCCCAGAAGGTGGATGATATATTCAGGTATAATTCCTTTTGTTTTGCTAGTTTAGTTTCGATATTTTTTTTATTTGAAGTGAGCTAACAATTGCCATTTGTCGAGCAGGGATCTAAACAATCAGGTACACTACTATAATTCCATGCTGGAGGTTCCTTTGATGGTTTGCAATTTCCAAATCTATATGATTATTATCTCTATGTTGTTGTATAATGATTTGATGGAAACTGAGAATGTAAGTCAACGGAATTGCTTAGTGAGCAGTTTACAAATCCATAATTAATTAAATAATTGCGGCGGTTGTAATGTTAATTGCGGCAAGTCAACGAAATTGATGCAGTAAATTGACTATATGCGACAACTTTGCAGCGGGTCAGCAGAAGGGATGCAATAAATTAGCTAACTCCGACGATTGGAAAAGCTAATTGCGTTAGTTGTTGAATTAAACTAATTTTAAACATTAAACACTTCAATATACATTTTCATTATTTTTATAATACATTTTTCGTTTTTTTAAGTAACAAGTTATAATAGAGGAATTCTAACATAGGCACAAACTCAAATTAAAAAATATTTGGGCACATACACATAATTGAAAAAGTTTAAATATAAATAATTTAGTCACATCATTTAACATCACTTCATCATTATTTCAATTAATTTTTTAAAATTTTTTATGTGTGTCTAAATATAAAACATTTAGGCTTGTGCCCAAACAAGTTTCTCTCTTTATAATAATAATTCCTTAAACAAATTGTATATATTTATGTTTTGTGAAAGAATCTAAGGTCAATTTACAAAAAAAAATGTATATATTTATGTTTTGTGGCATATATCAACAGTAGGGGAGGTCACTAATATCCGGTCTAATGCTAAATATGTTCTTTTGTTGGAAAAACATTGTACCTTAACGATATTAGCAGATTACCAATATCACAATAGACATGAATGTATCATGATTACTGGACGTGGCAACCCCGATTTCTCAACCAGAGGATTCTTACAAAAGTTTAAGACATTTTTAGCTATACCCATTGTGGCTCTAATGGATTTCGATCCTTTCGTCTTTCAAATTTTGTCCTGTTATAAATATGGGTGCAAAACTACTGTCATTGAAAATTTTGGGCTATCCACCCCGGGCATCAAGTGGATTGGATTAGGTCCTACCGATATGGATTTGATATCTAATGAAGCATTTTTTAGAAATGAGCAGCTTGGACGTATCCATCTGTACTAAGTTGCTTAGTGAGCAGTTTATAAATGAAAATGATGACTGCTTTAACGCGTTGAATCATTTGGTGCAAGAAGGGAAGAAAGTCGGACTAGACGCCCTTATGTTAAACAACTTTCGCTTTATTGCTGTTGATTACCTGCCCCGGAAGGTGGATGATATATTCAGGTATAATTCCTTTTGTTTTGCTAGTTTAGTTTCCATATTTTTTTAATTTGAAGTGAGCTGACAATTGCCATTTGTCGAGCAGGGATCTAAACAATCAGGTACACTGTTATAATTCCATGCTTGAGGTTCCTTTGATGGTTTGCAGTTTACAAATCTATATTATGATTATTATCTCTATGTTGTTGTAGAATGATTTGATGGAAACTGAGAATGTAAGTCAACAGAATTGCTTAGGGAGCAGTTTACAAATCCATAATTAATTAAATAATTGCGGCGGTTGTAATGTTAATTGCGGCAGGTCAACGGAATTAATACAGTAAATTGACTATATGCGACAATTGGAAAAGCTAATTGCGGCAGTTGTTGAATTAAAATAATTTTAAACATTAAACACTTCAATATACATTTTCATTTTTTTTATAATACATTTTCGTTTTTTTGAGTAACAAGTTATAATAGAGGAATTCTAACATAGGCACAAACTCAAACTAAAAAATATTTGGGCACATACACATAATTGAAAAAGTTTAAATATAAAATAATTTAGTCACATCATTTAACATCACTTCATCAATATTTCTATTAAATTTTTAAAAATTTTGTATGTGTGCCTAAGTATAAAACATTTAGGCTTGTGCCCAAACAAGTTTATCTCGTTATAATAATAATTTCTTAAAAAAATTGTATATATTTATGTTTGAGAAAGAATCTAATGTAATTTACACGTCGCAGCACCTCTTTCTCTCATGTGATACTTTTGGTTCTCTCTGGGCTATGGTACGGTCTTGGATTGGCTTTTCTTCAGCAGATGCACATGCCATTGCAGATCATTTTATGCAGTTTACTTACTTGGCTGGCGGTCTCCGAGCACGGCGGTCATCTCTTTTGTAACCTTTTGTAGGCCTCCCCGGTACATCTTGTGCTGAGGAGCCACCAGACTTTTTCTCTTGTATATATATATATATATATATATATATTTCATTTTTGCCTCTTCAAAAAATCTAATGTAATTTACAAAAAAAATGTATATATTTGTGTTTTGTGGCATATAATTTAACATAAATTTAGAAAAAATTAGAAATAAACACAAAAAAGTTAATAAACATAATATTTTAAAAATCAATCCGATCTAGCGATTGAATGGACAATTTAAAATAAAAACAACAACAGAGAGAGTAGGTTTTAACTGTGTTAAATTTAAATTTATTTAATACAAAAAAGTGTAAGAAAGTCGCATAATTTTATAAGTTTAAAGCCTTAATGTACAGAAAGTATAAACAAAATACTATATATTTCTCAAAACAAAAATATATACAATTTTTGGTCCCTCAATTATTTCTTATCATGATTTTTGATCTCTGATTTTCAGTCAACTCATGTATGTGATTTGAAATTTGGAATTTTTATCCACTATCATGGTTAGTACATTATTGAAATATTTCTTACAAAAATTTAATTTTTTTTAACAAGGGATGAATTAAATATGAGTTTTTTAGCTATTTACGCTAAAAAAGTGATAAATAATTCATTTTATGTTAAAAACATTCTAATTTTTTATGAGAGAGGTTCTTATAGTATTATAAACATGTATAAAAAAAATCATTAAAAAATATGTAAGTACACAAGAGTTAGATTAAAAGTAGGAACTAAAAATTGTGATAAAAAATATTTGGAGGACTAAAAGCTGCTTAAATTTTATATGCGGACTAAATACAAAATTCAAGATATTTATAGGAACCAAAAACATATTTAACCCCTTTTTTTTGGACAAATCCCCGATATTAATATATGAGTATAATTATATGCTCACATACATATAAATTACAAAATAATAAGAAAAAACATACCCCTATATTAACATATGAGTATAATTATAAGCCCAGTATAAATTACAAAAATTATAGGGTTAAATATGTTTATAGTCTCTACATTTTGGTAGACTTCTAGAAATAGTCCTTAAATTTTTTTTAGTTATATTTTTAATCCCCACGTTTTTCCGGTTTCAAACACGGGTCCCTACTGTGAAATTTTTGTTGACTGGACAGACGAAAAATGTCACATATATGTCACACAAACTTATTTAATGACATGGACGCGCAAAAAGTAAGCATTAAATGAATCTATGTGGCATTTTCCGTCTATCCAATCAACCGAAATTTCACATTAGGGACCAATGTTACAAACAACAAAAACGTAGAGGACTAAAAATATAATTTAAAAAATGTAGGGACTATTTTCAGAAGTTCGTCAAAATGTAGGGATTTAAAACATATTTAACCCAAAAATATATCAATATTTCTTTCAAATAGGAAAATAGGTCTCATATTAATATACGAGTATAAATATAAATCTTTTATAAATTAAAAAAAAAAAAAAAAAACTCATGTATTAATATATGAATAAATATAGGCAAATGTGTTAATATGAGAATAAAAAAGGCATCATATTAATATATGACTATAAATATATGTTTCGTATAAATAGACAGGATAAATAAATAACAAAAATCACCCGGTAAAGACGAGAGTAGCTATGCTCCTTTTTCCTTAGCTCCTTTTCTTCCTTTTCTTATACCAGATTGAAGACACGTGGCAATAATAAATCCAATGACTTAGAATTTAAAAGGTTAAAATAGTTTTTGTTTAATAAAAAAAAAAACGCTCTGCTTCATCTTTCTTTGATACAGATGCAAGTTCCATATACTTCTCCATCTATGCCTCTCCCCGTCGCCGCCGTTGCGACCACCGCTCCTCCCGTCAATTCCAGCGGCGGCGCACGCCGTGGCGCTGACTTTCCATCTCGACGTGGTGCCATCGTCCTCCAAATCGCGTCCTACATACCGACAAAACCAATCTTTTGATATGTGTTCTAATGTGAATTTGTTGATAACAGTGGAGCAGAGAAGAAATAAAATAAAATAAAAAAATCGTTGTTGGGATGGCCGAAAAACAGGGAAGGGAGGTGGCGGCGGA
This sequence comes from Trifolium fragiferum, assembly GCA_954870985.1. Lineage (NCBI taxonomy): Eukaryota > Viridiplantae > Streptophyta > Magnoliopsida > Fabales > Fabaceae > Trifolium > Trifolium fragiferum. The sequence continues at coordinate 38,078,948 of OX940790.1, read as the reverse complement.
AGAGGAAAGAGCGATGAGTAGTAGAAGAAGCAGCCGTCGACGGACATGGAAACACGTTTCAAAAAAATTTCTGATTTTATTAAACAAATAATTAAGTATAAACATTAAATCTCAGCCATTGGATATATTGTTGCCACATGTCTTCAATCTGGTATAAGAAAAGAAAGAAAATGAGCTATGGGAAAAGGAGCATAGCTGCTCTCGGTAAAGACATAAGTGAATATATTGTAAAGTTTCATGTAATATTTATCAAATAAATAAATAAATTTGTTTTATAAAATTTATTGTGTGTCCTAGTAATTTGTCAAGTCGGCGCCCTTTGAATACATAGTAGTAGTTCAGTCAGCAGATTCTAACCTTGTTAGCATTTTTGTGTGACTTGGCTACGATAAGGACTAAAACTAAAGTAATTTGAAATTACAGAGGTAAAATGGAAGTTTTTTTTACATGGACTAAATTCCAAATTCGCTAACTTTACAGGGATTAAAAGCAAAAATTAGCCTAATATTTTACACATGGGGCAATCCTATGTGGCGTGTGTCGTTTGCTTAGTGACCCAAAGTTGACGGCAGTGATTAAAACGGGAAACGAAAAAAAATTACAGGACTAAAAATATATTAAAAAAATGTAGGGACTATTTTTTAAAATCCGCCCAAATGTAGTGATTAAAAATATATTTAACCATTTATTAAAATTAAGTTAGTTTTATAATTTATATTGTATTTATAATATTTTCTTAAATATATAGTTAGATTATTAATATTTTAATTTAAATAATATTTTTTTTACAATTATGTAAATAATATTTTTCATTGTTATTTAGTACATTATATTTGAAATTCCGGTAGCAAGTGACAGATGTGCAACACAATGTAGGTACTTTAGGATTATGATGAATGATGTGATACCTAATGTGCCAACATCATAGACATACTGAAACTTGTTGAACAAGATTTTTAATCTTTAATATAATAAAACGAGAGTAACTAGAGGGACCCTAAACTCTAACCCTAATATGAATGGTCTAGATTTTGACACGTGAAAAAAAAATATTATATCAACGGCTATGATAAAAATTTGAATACTATGTTGCCACATCAATTAATGAATGTGGCACGTCATGTGTTTAAAAACACAATACATGATATGTCAATATATGATTGGATGTGTGTATAAAATAATTTTACACAAATTCCTAATTTTGTAATCTAATTTGATGATTGGATATACTCTATGGAATCTATTTTATTTATAGTCTCAAATTATGCATCTTTTACGATAAATTTATTTCTTTCTCCCAAGAGTGTATATTTCACATTCCGAATAGTGTATCTTTCATATAATTATAGCCTTAAATTATGCATCTATTTTAACTTTTCTCACATATTTACATTTGTTTTATTTGATGTAGATTTGACTTTGGGGTTCTATAAAGGTATGGATTGCTATAGATATTTTAGATGTTTCAATTATGATTATAGTTTGTAGTGTTCCATATTAATTATATATTCTTTTTGAATTTTAATTTTTATTTCAATAGGTATGGATTCCATTTTTTTTTTTTTTGTAGTGTTTCTTATTAATTCTGATTCTTCCATTTAAGAAATAAATTTGGGTTTTATTTTTTTAAGTTTCATATATTTTCTATTAAATGCAGGTTTTGCTTTGGGGTTCTATATAAAGGTATGTACTCCTATGAATTTTTTTAGGTGTTTGAATTTTATTTTTTTTTGTTATGTATCAAATTGGTTATTATTTCATATTTTTTCTATTGTTGCTTTCATATTTTCAATTTAATTTCATGGTCAAAATTTAAGATTTATAAAAATTTTGGATATTTTTTTCCTTAAGGAATATAAAAGTTAACACGTTTATTCTTATTTGAGAGAAAAAAAAGATTTTGAATGTATCTAATATAATTTGTTGTGTTTTGTTCTTATTTATCAGTTTAATCTTAATATATTTTTGTTCATAAATTCGTTGATTCATGAGTTCGTTCATTGTAGACATTTAGCATGGTTGTTGAAACAAATATAGAATCCTCGATAGTTTTGAAGTTAAATAGAATGTTTTATTCAATTTGTTGAACTCAACCATAAGGTAGAAAGTGTGAAACAACTTCTGTTTTATTATTACTCATTTTTTTAGTTTTTAAACAAATTTATCTTTTTAAACCATTGATTAACCATAATTTTATTGATTTTATATCACCTAATATTTTCACAAATTTATCTTTTTATCGAGATGTTTTGTCAACAATTACGGGTTGAAGCTTGAGAATTATATGTTGCATTTTCAAGGTTACACCAAGACAAGAGTTAAATGTAGTAATACTGACGATAAGGTGAAGATTTAGTAGTTAACAATGAATTATTATAAAGATCACTTTATCTGTTTTTTATGCAATTTTATCATTGTTTTATGATTTTAATTGTTCATTGTTGTTCTATATGTACTGCATAATTTTAGTTCCAAATTATCTATATTTTCTTAAATTTTTTATTTTCAATTTTTTACTACAAGAAATTAAACTATTCATATAATATTCTACATAATCCGTGCATCGCACGGGTAGTAGTCTAGTAAATAATAAAGTGCAAAAAGTAAAAGTGACACAATGAGTTTGTTAAACCAATTCGGTGCAATGTCACCTACTTTGGGGGATACCAATCCAGGAACCCACACTATGATAGTTTTAATTCAAACATGTGAGGATTTTACAATCAATAACAAACTCAATAATGGAGACACACTCCTAGACAAAGAACCGGTTCCGTACTTCAAAGCTTTGAAACGATTCACAGGAGTTTACAACTCAACTAAACAGTCCTTGCACTTGTATCAAACATGATTCAAGAGAAGGCTCACAATAAACAATGAACAATTAAAAGACTTGATGACAGGAATTCGTACTGCATTTTTAGTATACTTTTAGTAATAAATTACAACACTTTAGACCATTTACAAAGCAAAATCCCAAAGAAATGAAGTTACTTGCTCAAGAAGTCAAGAAATTCAAGAAACAGCTAAAAGAAGCCAAAAATGGATAAAATGGGCGCGTTCATTGTAGCACAATGGCCCCCATCATAGCACAATGGGAGATGTTTGTTGGCCAAGACACTACAGGTTCTATTTTTGAAGAAAATCTGTACATCGTGCCACGATGACCTATATCTTGAAACACACATGATCAGTTATAATTTTGAACTAAATCTTGTCATCGCAGCACGATAGGCCCATCGCAACACGATGGCTTGCTACAACCCATTACGAAAACTATAAATAGCGCTCCCTTATCCTCGTAATATTCATTCAGAAATAGAGAGAACTACTACTCTATAAAGGAAAAGGAGGAGGAGCTCTAAGGTTGGGTTTTCTTTTATGCATTTTATAATTCTTGTAATTTAATTATGCATTTTAGTAGCTAAACCCCCTCTAGGTTGGTGAGGAGATGAACTCTCTTAGAAATGCTGGAATAATGTAATTTGGTACTAAATTATATAATTGTTTATTCAGTTTATTTATTCTATTGTCTATGTTTTAATTACGTCACCTTGTTGACAGCTTCTGTCTTCCTTTTTTATAGAACGAGCTTCATGGGCCTGGACTTCAAAAATGCCAACTAGCCATCGCAAATTTCCTTTGAGATAAATTTAATCTTTATCAAAATATATTTGTTTTAAATCTTTGGATCAAAAGCTGGCCATCTAGAAATATAATTGAATCCTTAAAAGATTAGCTCGTTTCTTAGCGCGCAAGCAAGCGTGAGTTTATTTTTCAAACCAAATCTTCAATAGGTTACACGTGAAATAATAACAGAATGTCGCGTTATTTAGGGCATTCAAGTGTGGATCCTGATGTAGGCTTATTTTAGCAAATAAAGCCAACAACCTAAAAACCTAACAATATTAATTCCAATAAATTTAATTTATTGATTAGTGACAATGATATGTCCCATGTATATTTTTATGATAAATTTCATTGAAAAATAAAAAGTTGTTATATGTTATATTTAGTTATTGCTTTAATGTGTATCTTTTATGATTTATATTCATATTTTTATGAGATTCTACTTTTTTTTTATAGTATTTTTTATGATTTTGTTTGCATAATTTTTTTTTTTTCTAATTCTATGCATATTATTTTTCTTTGATGTTCTACTTTTTTTTTTTTTTATAGAATACTCCGTCCGTTCCTTTTTAACTGTCCAGAAACGTCGGATTTAGCGTTTCTATTTAACTATTAATTTGGTGTTTTAAGAGTACATTTGTCAATTGTACCCTTTGTCAATTACTCTTATCTTTTTTAATAAAACTAATTAATGCTATGGATTTTCTTATTAGTTTGAATTAGTCTTATCTTTTTCAATAAAACTAATTAATTGCACTTATTAGTTTGCATTCCTATTTTTATGTGTATATTGATTATTTTTTTCTTTTTTATAGAATATATTTATTTGATGTTGTTAGATTTGGTACCTATTTTTATGCATAGATTTTCTTTCTATAAAAAATTATTTAAAATTATATATAAGTGCGGAATATTTGAAATATTATTAAAATTGATGAGGACAAATTAGTTAACTTGTAGTAATTCCTTTTATAATATACTCCTTCTGTTCTTTTTTTAAGTGTCTGTTTAGAATAGTAACATAAAATTAAGAAAATGTATTTTTGCACATTATTTTCCTATTATACCTTAATTTTAATCCACCAATAAATTTTTATTTTTGTGCACACATTTTCTCTTTCCAACAAATTTAATATATTACGTAAAAAAACAAAATTTAATATGTTTTTTCTTACTCATTCATACCCAGTTAAACCACTCCTTCCTTTTTAGAAGATAATAATGTGTAATGTTCTGTCTCACCGTCTACATATTTGAGTGAGAGCGAGAGTAACTAGGACAAAACATTTGGTGTAGAGGTTGAAGAAAGCATCATCCAAAAATTGTTCTTCAACCTAATTCCCAAACCCTTTCTATTTTTTCTTATTTCTTTTAATTTTTTTGCTCTAGTCTTATTTCTTTTAATTTAATCCTATAAAAAAGAATCGCAAAATGCTAATTGTTTAATTTAATGATTATTAATTCTGTCAATTTTTTTAATGATTATTAATTGAATAATTTTAATAATTAATATATTATAAAAGCCAAAATCATGACATTGAATTATTTCAAGTGATAAAATTTTTGGACCTTTTAAATAGTGGTAAGAGTTTGATTTTTACTCTGTATCGAAAAAAATTGATTAAGAGACAACGAATCCAATTTGTAATTCTCACAGATTCCCCGACCAAGATTAATCATTAAAATTTAATAATGATTAAAGATCAGTTGCCCTTAAGACACTAACTAAAGAACTAAATATAGTAGATAAATTTTAGAATTGTGTATTTTACTTTTTAAAAGTATAAATAATATTTTTTTAATATAAAAATTACTTCTTTTAAGGTTCTGTTTGATAAAATTAAGCTATAAGTTAATTGATAATTGAAAAGTTAGCATATAGTTGAAAAGATAGTAGAATAAAATTAAAGTATTAACAAATTTGTAAGTATAAAATAACATAAAGTACATGATTAATTGGTAGCTATTATATTTATAAAATAATAATAATAAAATAAAAAATAATAAAGTATTTTTTTAAGTAAAAAAATAAATAAAAAGTTAAAATAAAAGATAAAAGACTATAAGCTAAAATGCTATTTAAAATATCACTTAATAAAAAGCTAGACGCACCACAAAATATTTAAATTTCTTTCTTCCTTAGTGTAACGCCCCGACTTTTAGAATATTTAATTTTGAGGAATTTAGCTAATTTCTAATTTATTTAATTAGGAATTTGTTTGTTTTGATGTGTTTGTGTGATTGTTAATCATTTTGACATGATAAGATAATTAATTAAAATGAAATTGGAGTAGATGGGACGAGGTAATGGAGTTAACTAAATTAGTTGTGACTAGAGGGTTTTTAGTAAATTAAATAGGTGGAGAGAGATAGAGAAATAAGAAAATTAGAAATAAATAACGTGAGGGGTGCAAAGTTAGTTAGCATGTATAAATGGCGGGTGTGCGTTAGTAAAACAGTAGAAAAGAAATTAATAAATATATTTTTGAAATACACTTTGGTTCCATAATTTAGAAATATATTTTGGAGATATGCTTTAAAAATATATTTTCTGAATATATTTAGAAATATATACTTTTAATCTTAGAAACAAAATAATATATTTTCGTGAGAAATAATGAGATGAGGATTCTTAGGAAAATAAGAATTAAAAATAAATCAGATTTTTTTTTTGTTGAAAAGCCTATTGTCTTGAGGAGAAAGTAAACCCAATATTTTTCTATCAGCACTGCTATTTATTACGGGAAAGGACCACCAAGAAACACACGATCTCTCACAATGAGTATCAATTTTTTTTAATTTAAAAAAAAAAAAAATCTAAATTTAGGCTTTAACAGAGATCATGGGGTGTTGGTTAGTGTAATTCTTCTCTTTCTTGACTTTGCAATTCGTAAAAATTAGTATTTCCCTATTTTTCTATAAATAGGTTGGTTTAAGAAAAAAAATAGGATTTACCACTTTTACTAAAAACCTAAAAGAATAGAAACTTTGAACAGAGAAAAACAAGAGAGTAACTTTGAGAAATTGAAAGAGAGGAGTAAAGTCTAATCATCAATGTTAGGAGAATAAAATTGCTGCTAGCATTCCAAGTAAGGGGGTTTAACTTATCTCAATTAAAATGCTGAATTTCATAGTGTTATGGGTGTGGTCTTATTCTTTTCTTCTTTGGTCCTTCTAATTGTTTATGATGATTTGAGGGTATTTACTCATGTGTTGCTATGTATCCCTTGATTTTCAAACTTCTCATGTTCGTAGTGTTTTTATTTAACTATTTATTTTTATAATTGTTGATGATTCAAGTGTTCGAGTTGTGCTAAATGCGATGTGTATATGGTAATAGAATTAGTGGCTAAACTTGTGATATAGAAAGAGTGGTGCCTTGTTGCAAGCCAATCCATTGTATACTTTATAAATTCCCACATTTGGACTCCTTGGCAATGGAAGCACTCTGTTGTGTGAATGGTTGTGGAGAAGCCACACGGAATCTAATGCGATTTGGATTGGCATTCGGCTTAATAAAGTTTAGGTACGAGCCAAATGAAGATAAACTTTTTAATTTGAATGAAGTTAATTGCGAAAGATTTGATTCTTTGTGGAGGCTAGGTTTATGCTTAATGGTAAGGAAAGATGAATTAGAATAGCTGTTGGCCTGATAAAATATGGAATTGGAGATGGAACTGGTCCACACTATTGCAAGTGTATGGAAGTTCTAGATCATCATTTTCCCATATCAAATGAATTAAGAAGTTTGAGTAACAAGGCAACCCGAGATCACGGTTCGATCCCCGCAACTGCTAGAATTGAACCAATTAAAACCACTTGATGCTAAAACTGACCCTCAAATCAGATTAAACTGGTGGTGAAAGTAAAAAAAAAATCTAATGTATTTATGCCAATTGTGCCGTTAATTTTCTAATAGGGCTGGAAATGAGATTTGGTTCAACTCGAAATTCAACTTGATAAAAATTAGTTCAACTCGAAATTCGACTAGAGTTCAACATAAACCTTTTTTTTAAACTCAAATGGACTCGTTAGGAAATTTACTGTAGCAATACCTTTTTGTAGGTTCTGCGAGATTGATGACTACAAAACTTTTACAAAACAAACGAAGAATAATTGTATATGGAAGGAAAATTAATGCGAAAATACGAAAAGTTATTTATGTCAGCTATTGTTCTTATCACCAATTGTTCTTATCCCAATAAGTCCCATGCAAATTCTTGTAAAGTATTTTCAATTTGATTTACATTCAACTGCACTTAATTAGAAACAATATTTTGGGCCTGTTTGTTTCAACTTTAAAAAAAAATGGATTTTTTTAAAAAAAATTTAAAGATTTTTTTTTAGAGATTTTGAAGAAAATCTAAAGCTATTTGCCGTTTGTTTACAATCATAAAAATCTATTTTTTTTAAGATGGTGAGAGATGATGGGCCCGTTTGTTTCAGATTTTTTTGCAAAAAAATCTATTTTTTTCATAAAAAATCTATTTTTTTATCCTATTTATGTTTGTTTCAGATTTTTCAAAAATCATTTTAGTAAAAAAATCATTTTTTTCACCAAAATGAGAATCTATTTTCAATAGCTTTTATCAAAATCTATTTTTTTATCACTCATCATCCCTCACCATCTTAAAAAAATAGATTTTTATGATTGTAAACAAACGGCAAATAGTTTTAGATTTTCTTCAAAATCTCTACAAAAAAATCTCTAAATTTTTTTTAAAAAAATCCTTTTTTTTTTAAAGCTGAAACAAACAGGCCCGATGAGTGATAAAAAATAGATTTTGATAAAAGCTATTGAAAATAGATTCTCATTTTGATAAAAAAAATAATTTTTAAAAAATCTGTAACAAACACAACTAAGATAAAAAAAAATAGATATTTTTATGAAAAAATTAGATTTTTTTAAAAAAAAATCTCAAACAAACGGACCCTTTTGTCTCAATTTATCGAGTCCTGGATATTTTACACATTTAGATCATTTTTGGTCAACACATGTACATTCCCATAATGTAATCTTTTTGGGTTAGCATCCCCAATAATGTCCAAGCTAAATTTATTGTTTTCATCATGATTTTGCTCAGCCTTTAAATCAACAAAAATTATATTTGGACTATCCCAAAGTTTATATATTTCATGAAAATTAATGGTGTGTAAATTATAAGTCACTTGATTATAATTTATAAGTCATTTTGAGAAAAAAATTTGTATCAGATTATAAGTCACTTTGTATTACCAATTAAACATTTAATTTTTTTTTCTTTTTATTATACCCTTAACTATTTATTTCTCTTTCTTCTTTCAATTTTTCAATTTATCTTTTCAATAGGATTAATGAAAGATAATTTTGTAAATTAACTCATAATTTCTCTTTTTCATAAACAATAATTACATTTCTTAATTTGTATAATATGACCAAAACGACACTTATATTTTGGTAGAGAAGGATTTGAGTGTAAATGGGCGTGTGATTTGAGTGTAAATGTTTCTGCATGATGATGAACTTGAAAGTGCAAAGAAAGTAAAAATATGTTATTATTTTGAAAAGGGGATAAATATGTTTCAGGTCCCTGTAAATATTCAAAGTTTTGTTTTTAGTCCCTCGAAAATTTTTCTTCGAATATTAGTCCCTCAAAAATTTTCAATTAACACTTTTAGTCCCTACTTTTAAATCAACTCATATATATACTTTATATTTTTTAATGAAATTTTTTATGAATGTTTAGAATATTATAACAATCTCTCCCAAAAAAATTAAGAATTTTTTGAAAAAGCATAAATTAAATATGAATTTTTGTATTTTTAGAGTTTAAAAATTTATATTTAATTCATGTTTTGTTAAAAAAATCTATTTTTTTTTTTGGAGTGATTGTTAAAATATTCTACACTTTTCTGAAAAGTTTTATTTAAAAATATGAAGTCTACACATGAGTTGATTTAAAAGTAGGGACTAAAAATATTAATTGAAGATTTTTGAGGGACCAATATTCGAAGAAAAATTTTCGGGGGACTAAAAACAAAACTTTGAATATTTACAGGGACCTGAAACATATTTATCCCTTTTGAAAAGTGTAGAAAGTAAAATGCATGAAAATAAATAAATTAATTGACAGAAAAGTAATCTGAAAGGAATGTAAATGACTTGAAGATTAAATTGCAATGAAATTTAAAATGTAAATTAAATGTGTATATGTGACTTTAAAAAGTAAATTGCATAAATGAAAATTATAAGAAAGTAAATTGAAAAAAAAAATCATAAATAACTTTAAAATAAATTTGACAAGAAAAAAAATAAATGGCATCCTTTAATCAAATCAGATAATTGACAATCGTTTGAAAGTTAGATGTGATTTATTTTGTAAAGGAAAATGTTTTTTTTTTTAAGCAAACAACGGTTCATAAAATAAAAAAGAGAGAGTACAAAGAAAGTTGAGGGGGCAAGAACCTGACCCAGCAAACAAACAAAAAGCGTATATACAACCCAAAAAAGGGTAAAGCAAATTCAACCGGACCATGTAAAGGAAAATGTTTATTTGTAAGAAAAGGATAAAAACAAGAAAGGCAAGAATGAATTTCAACCATTCATTAATATCACACTACCCTCATGATTTCTATTAAAAAGGTAAATAAATTTATAATAAATTAAAAATTGTCCTCTAGAATAATGACATGTGTCCATTCTTGTAATTCTTCTTCAAATTGTTCCGTAACAAATAGCACTACACTTTTTTAAATGTATTAATCAATGCTACGTAAATGCGTTGTCACGTCTTCATAATTCATCACTAATATTTTTGTTTTTCAATTTAGTTCGAGGTCAGTTTTGACATCAAGTGATTTCAATTCCCTCCCAATCGCAATTGTGGTGGATCAAACTGTGGTTCTCTCTATCAACTAACGATTGGTATCACTATTATTTTATATTAGATATATTTATGTGTTCTATTATGAAAGGCTATAATAGAACTAAAAAAATAAATTAAAAGTTTAATAAAAAAGAAGAATAACCTTATAGATGATCATCAGGATTTTTATGTGAGAACTTTATACAGTTAAGCGATCAATTGAGCGAATGAAAGAGTTAAATTTGACACATTGAAGTATCGTAGAGACATTTAAAAATACTTCGAATTTTATGATTGGTTTTTTTGCAACTTTGAAGGGTTAAAAACATTTTACTAAAGATAACGAAGCATGTATTTTTTTCTTATAAGGAAAATATGGCTCGAATACCAAAGATTTTTTATGCTTTGATCTTTTTTATTTCTCTTTTTCTTGTCGTAACTAACTGCGGTAAGTGGTTTTTCATACAATTTTAAAATTTCCAAAGTATCTTATACGCAATATTTTCAAAACCTTTTAGTAAAATTTATTATTTTTGTAGTTGAAATCGCAGATTATACTCCATGCAAGAAAAACTATGATTGTCCAAGACATTTGTGCGTCCCTTATATAATTCCCAAGTGCATTGTTGGTGTATGTGTGTGCATATGATCTTAATGTACTAATAATTATGTTGAAATACAGTATAATTCTATGTTACTTGTAGCATGATTTTAGTTATATAACTAGCATAATACCCGTGCATATACACGGGTCGCGGCGTTGCCGCGGTATTTTCTTATTGTAGGGCGAGTATTGTATAATACAAAATTAGTGCCGTTATAAAATTATCCATTATTACAAAGACTGTTTTCTGGTGCATGATAGCTATATAGTAAGGTAGGAATACTTGTGAAAATATGATCGAAAATCATTTTTCTATCATTTTAAAATAGATGGAGTAGTAATTAATATGGGTTCCTATTGACTTGCAGTTATTTTAGGCATCGTTAATAAATATATATCTTGTATTTTTTTTAGTGCTCGTTTATTTGAATTATAAATATTACTAAAAATTATAAAGTTGACAAATTTGTTGAAAAATTATTTTTGTTTATAATTAAAAAAATTGATATATTGGTTAGTGGTTACTTAAAATTTTCTTCGGAACAACTTATTTTCATTGTATGATAGTTATTTAAATTTTTCATAAGTACCCCTGTGTATACTATTTATTTAAAAGTTAATATAATTTTTTTTTGTGGAAAAGTTGATGTGTAATTTGTTGGCGGCGCAACTTGTTGCCCGTTTGCCTTCCATTAAAGTGTAATTATTATATTCATATATATATATTTTACTAAAAGTTGATTTAAATTTTTATCAACAATATTTTATTATTTGTCATTGTGAAAATTGTTATCTGGTGTATGATAATTGTATAGTAAGGTAAGATTAATTTTAATAATATGATCGAAAATTATTTTTCTATCATTTTGAAATTGATGGAGTAGTAATATAGTTCCTATGCAGAATTGCAATTATTTTAGGTATCATTGATAAATATATATTATGTATTTTATTGCGTGTTTATTTGAATTATAAATATTATTGAAAACTAAAATTGACAAATTTGATTGAGAAATATTTTGTCTATAATTAATTTAGGCTGTATTTTATCTGACAACTCAAATTTGTGGTTATATTAGTACATGAGTTTAATAAGTTTTATAGTTCTCAAATATTTGAAATTTTGTTTTTAGCCAATTTAATTTTTTTTAGTAAGTTTTGGTCCTCGATAAACAATTTTATTTTGAGGTTATATTTTCTCTGACAACTCAAATTTGTGGTTATATTAGTATATGAGTTTAATAAACTTTTAGTTCCATAAATGTCTCAGATTTTGTTTTTAATCACAATAAAAAATTTCAGTAAATTTTGGTCCCCTAAAATATGTGACATCACAAGTTTAAATCCTTGTTTTTATGCAATTCATGTGTACTTTTCATATTTTTTACGCTCAAATTCATATTTAATTCATTCATCTTTAATTAAAGTAAGTTTAGGTTCTATATAAACAATTTTTTAAGGTTGTATTTTTATCGACAACTCAAATTTGTGGTTATATTAGTATGAGTTTAAGAAATTTTTAGTTTTATAAATATCTCAAATTTTGTTTTTAGGCACTATAAAAAAATCAGTAAGTTTTGATCCCCAAAATATGTGACATCACAACTTTTAATCTTTGTTTTTAAACAACTCATGTATACTCTTTATATTTTTTACGCTTATTATTCCATTTATTTCTTTGTTCTTATTTCATCATCAACACAACCTATCAATTGGTCCGACCTACCGGATCAATCACCCATACACATATCACAGTAGATACCAAATTGGAAATCAAGGATGGATGGTCGTATTGAATCGCTTGAAACCCAGATGGAAGAAACGAGCTCTACGCTACAACAACTCGCTCTTCATATGCAGCAACATGCACAACAAATGCAACATCAGAGCTTGGTTCTCAATGAATTAAGCAAGAAGTTGGGAAAGGAGACGGTCTCTCAGGATGGCGAAATCTCTGTTGATGATTCATCACAGAGTGAAACTTGTTTAGCAGAAAAGACGGGGAAACTTCCTCTGTTTGAAGGAGAAGATCCAGTGGCTTGGATCACGAGAGCTGAGATCTATTTCGATGTGCAGAACACGCTTGATAATATGCGTTTGAAGTTGGCTCGATTGAGCGTCGAGGGTTCCATTATCCATTGGTTCAATCTCTTGATGGAGAAAGAGGACAAATTGTCATGGGAGAAGTTGAAACGAGCCTTGATTACTCGTTATAGAGGACGACGATTGGAGAATCCTTTTGAAGAATTATCGACGCTGACTCGGAAAGGGAGTGTGGAAGAATTTGTTGAAGCTTTTGAGCTTTTATCATCGCAGGTGGGTAGGCTTCCCAAAGAACAATACCTTGGGTATTTTATGAGTGGATTAAAGCCTCAAATTCGAAGACAAGTGAGAACTCTAAACCCTTGAAATCGAATGGAGATGATGCGGATTGCAAAAGATGTTGAAGAAGAATTGCGTGAGGAAGACGACATAGCATGAAGAAAGGGGGATATGTGGATAAGAAGGATTGGGCCAGGTCACTAAGGAATAAAAACGGATCTCAGCCCATAGATCCAAATCGTTCATTCCTGACGGGTGGGCCTAACCCGAATTATAACCCAAATCACAAATCAGGTTCGAGCGGGTCAAACACGGCAAACACGAATTCCTTATCGACCCTGGTTTCGACAGCTCGCAAACCCAATGGGAATCATCGTGCCGGCACGACGGAGAGGTGGAAGGGAGTTTAAAGCATCAGCAATGAAGAATTTGAAGAGAGAAGGGCCAAGGGTTTGTGTTTCAAGTGTGGGGAAAAATTGCATCCCACTCTCCACAAATGCCCTTATGGGTCTCTGCGTGTGTTGATTTTGGGGGTAGGTGAAGTAGTGACAGAGGAGGGGGAAACTGTGAATTTGGAAAATGTTAGTGATGAAGGTGAAGAGGAGGAAGAGCTAGAATTTATCTTATGGGAGTATTGGGTAGCATGGGTGAGTCTCACACCATGAAAATTGAAGGGAAAGTGCGGGATGTCAATTTGTTAGTGTTAATTGACAGTGGTGCTAGTCACAATTTCATATCACCTAAAGTCACTACTGCTTTAGGTTTGGTGATTACACCTACTACAGCTAAGAGCATCAAACTAGGTGATGGCCACAAAGTTAAGACTAATGATGTGTGTAAGGATATCTACATGAAGTTAGGAGATGTTGGTGTCTTTGTTGATGCATTGGTGTTGGATTTAGGAGGGATGGACATGGTGTTAGGGATGGCATGGTTGAGTACTTTAGGGAGGGTTATCATGGATTGGAAGGCAATGACTATGCAATTCTTGCACAATGGCCAAATGGTGAAGTTACAAGGGCTTGGGAATCAAATGATCAAGCATAGTTTTTTGAATTCATACTTGGAAGATAATCATTGTGGAGATGAGTCAAGTCATTGGTGCTCTAAGCTGCAGTCTTTTGAGACGGTTGAGATGGAGATTCATGAAGACTTGAAGCTTATCTTAGAAGAATTCAAAGAGGTGTTTAAGGACACCATTCAGCTGCCACCAGAAAGGAGTCAAATGCATCACATCAACTTATATCTAGACCATGGGGTTATCAATGTCAGGCCCTATAGGTGCCCCCATCACCAAAAAGAAGAAATTGAAAAACAAGTAGTTGACTTGTTGAAGGCATGTGTCATTAGACCAATCATGACCTCGTTTGCGAGTCCTATGATTCTAGTTAAGAAGAAGGATAGAAGCTGGAGGATGTGTGTTAATTATAGAGCTTTAAATAAAGCTACCATACCAAATAAGTACCCTATTCCTATAGTAGATGAACTATATGGAGCTACAATATTTTCTAAAATTGATCTTAAGTCGGGATACCACCAAATCAGGGTATATGCTGATGACATTCCTAAAACACCTTTTAGGACACACAATGGTCACTACGAATATTTGGTAATGCTCTTCGGGTTAATGAACGCACCTGCCACATTTCAAGCTACTATGAATGATTTGTGTAGGCCTTATTTGAGGAAGTTTGTATTGGTTTTCTTTGTGACATATTGATTTATAGTAGGGATGTTAAGGAGCACCAACAACACTTGAGACTGGTCTTAGCTGTGTTGTTAGCAAATTGCTTTGTAGCTAACCAGTCTAAGTGCAAGTTTGGGTGTGCTCAAGTGGAGTATTTAGGTCACATAATTTCTGGTGATGGTGTGGCCATCGACCCAGAGAAGATACAATGCATTTTAGCTTGGCCTGAGCCTAAGAATGTAAATGGAGTTCGTGGTTTCCTAGGTCTTCCTGGCTACTACAGAAAGTTTATTAAGGATTATGGGTAGTTAGCCAAGCCTTTGACTGAAGTCACTAAGAAAGATAATTTTTCTTGGGGTTCAGAAGCTAAGAAAGCTTTCGTCCATCTAAAACAGGTTATGACTACTCCTTCAGTCTTAGTGTTACCAAACTTTGATCTTCCTTTTGAAGTAGAGTGTGATGCAGCCAGGCGAGGGTTGGGTGCTGTGTTAATGCAACAAAGGCAGCGTATTGCATTTTTCAACAAAGCATTATCTGAAGGCAACCTCACGAAGTTTGTGTATGAAAAGGAACCCATGGCTTTAGTGTTATGCATACAACATTGGAGGAATTATCTACTTGGCAAAGAATTTACAGTTTATACAGATCGTAAAAGCTTGAAAAAAAATTTACAACAAAGAATTTCATCTCCTGATCAGCAATGTTGGTTGGCTAAATTATTGGGCTATCAGTTTGAGGTGAAATACAAAACCTAGCCTAGAGAACAAGGCAGCTGATGCACTGTCTAGATGTTATGATGAAGGAGAATTGCAGGCTCTCATTTCTTATCCTGTTTGGACCGACAAACAGAAACTGTTAGATGAAATTGCTAATGATTCTTATATCATTAAATTGAAGTAGGAAGTACAAGCAGCTCCTTGAGTCTTATTTGTTTACCGAAATTATTTTTTTTATAGTAAAACCAAAGCTTGTTTTTTAAGAAAATACAATTTAGGAATTTAAATTAGGTAATAGAATTAAATTGTATCATTTTAAGGATATATTTTTTAGTTAAGGACAAAAGCTTCCTGATTTATTCTAGTGAAGGTCAAAATTTGTATTTTTTTATTGTAAGGTATAAATTGACTTTTAGAATTTGTTAGAGACTAAAATGAATCTTTATTCTTAATTTATTTAATTTTTTTGACTTTCACCGTCAGTTTAATCTGGTTCGGGAGTCAATTTTGACATCAAGTGATTTCAACTCCCTTCCGATCAGAGTTGCGAGGGATCGAACCTATACTATCTAGTTCTTTCTAATAATAGTGTTAATTAATCGACTAAAGAGTTATTCATTCATAGTCCTAATTTAGGCAAGGTTGATGATTATTTTGTTTTTTTAATCTCTATTTTTCTGAATTGTAAATTTAAATAATTTTTTTTAACATACCCGAAAATTAACTAATAAGGAGTGGCAAACACCAGTGAATAGAAGAACAAAGAACCCAAAACATTCGGTTTTGGTGGAAAGAAAATAGTGTCAAACTCTGAATGGATTAGTCCTAAACTAACACAACACGTCATATAACAATCTAATCCTCCAGAATATGTATTTAATAGTTTAAACAATCTATCAGAAATGTTTGAGTACGTGAGCATTTCAAAGAAAAAATAGTCCCACATCGGTTATTTACGCAAAGAATGAAGTGTTTATAATCTAAGTAAAACAAAGAGAAAACGTGTTCGTGAAAAGGAGAGATGGTTGGCATCTCCCCTGACAGGGATGGGAACAGCTTTCGAGCTTTCCTGTTACACACCTCGGTTAAGGCTATCCACACCTCTTTGAGGTTGGATCTATAACCCAATTTTTTTTGCTTACTGCTTCTCTTATCTCATGTTTGTTTTGTGTGCTGTGTTCTTCATATCTACACCAACGTCCAACCAACCCTAGCAGCCAGGTAAACAACTTAATTCAATGAATCAATTCTATCTTTTCTTATATATGATTGCATAGTGTTCTATGTTATGTATTCAATTGATTACACAAATTCTTATATTTACGTCATGTAAGTGCTTATGTATAACCTATGACCCTGTTTGGATTTAATTATTTCAGCTTATCTCATGGCTTAAGTTTTCTGAAATTGCTTTGGAAGAATTTATGAAAAACACTTATCACAATTTTCATAATTTCAGCTTTATTTCACAAGTTCTTCAATATAGCATATATAAAAGAAATTCATCCTATTATGATAAACACTTATGCTATAAGCTGCAAATAAGCTATTTATCCAAACAAGCCTATAGGTCTGCTTTCATAAAAGCTATAAGCTGTTTTCATAAGGTATCATACACGGCTTATGGAAATAAGCTGTTTCATAAGCTATCTGAAACAGTCCCACGAGTGTTTATGCTAGTAAATAAGTTCAAATAAGTCAATCTAAACTTTTGTGAATTTTGATCTTTAATCTGTCAGATGCCATGTTCTTTTTGTCATTTTAATATTACTGTAACCCTTTCATTTTGAATGCAGACAATCTTGCACCATTGGTGATTAGATAACGACCAAAAATGATTTTGGGCAAAAAAGACATTGAGGAAACTCATTACGAGGTTCTCAATGTCAAGGAGGATGCAAGTTATGAAGAAATCCGTACTAGTTATCGAAGTGCTGCACTCAGTTTACATCCTGATAAAATATTGAAGACATCTGATACATCAAGCAGTGATCAAACAACGTCAGAGAGATTTCTCAAAGTACACAAGGCATGGGAAATTCTAAGCGATTCAAGCTCTCGGTTATTTTATGACAAGGAGCTCAAAAGTTCAAGGCGGGAGGATCTCTTGGCTTCTGAAGTTGCAGAAGATTTAAGCTTACAGGATATGACAGCTGAAGATGCTGGTGAAACATTGGAACTATTTTATCAATGTCGATGCGGTGATTACTTTGTTGTGTCCTCATTGGAATTGAAGAAAATGGGGTATTCCTTGTCGAGTGATGGAAACAGCATTAACATTACTATACTTAATGTTGATACTTTACCCGGATCAGTGATTCTTCCTTGTGGTTCATGTTCGTTGAAAGCTCGTCTTACACTCAGTATAGATAACAGTTGAAATTATCAACATTTTTGGCATGACTGGTTACGATTACTAGCTTTTTTTAATGAAGATATCAAATTAATGATAGTTGCCTGTTGTTGGAAATTTTTCTGGGGCCGAAACTGTAAGTGCCATTTTCAATGTCGAATTTTGAAATTGAAATTAATACAGTGATATTAGTTTCAAATAGCTGATTCTTTAAAATTAGTTTACAGTAGTAGTATGCCATTTCTCATTTACTCCAAGAAAAGTTGACCCTGACAATCAATTTTATCCATCTCAAAATGTTAGGTTTAAGCTATATAACTTCAGAAATTCACAGCTTAAACTAGAAGGATGTCGTTTGTATTTGAGACTCCAAAAAGCCGTGTTTGATAAATTACTGTTTACACTGTCTGCAAAAGAATAAATATGTAAATATAAGGAAAGTATATTATCCAAGTATTCATCTATAATGGTCTACATTTCGAAAATGAGAATATTGTTCATGATTGAATTATTGTACACACAATCTATATATCTGTAACCTGACAATTATTCTATACACTAAATTCTCCGTATTGCCATGAATCATAAAATTGATTTCTTGAGTTCCAATAGTTTCGACCATCGTTTATCAAAAGAAGCCTGACTTTGTCCAATTGTATCTGAAAAACAAAACACCCATTAATAAGTTTTTCTTGAATATTTTGTTTTCAAGGTTAGTTTGTTTTTGTTGCTTCCTTGTATTACAATGATATTGTTGCTTACATTGTATTGTAGTACCCTCAGATTTCTCGCACAACTCCGAGCATGTGTCCTGCAAAAGAATAAAATATTATGGGGATTCCCAAAAATCAAAATTTTGAAACACAGCTTCCAGAATCATAATTTGCAATTCTGCTAAATATACGTTGACTGCAGAGTTTAGCCGGATTGCATCTTGTACAATAGAATCAAGTTCAACTTCGAATCCGGGTCTGGTATATATCACCTGTATTATATGAGGAACTGTGTTAGATTATTGAGTATGCTATGCTTTTCAATCATCCCATGACTAAAAATTTAGTACTGTATCCATTGAAAAGACTATGCAATATAGATTACAATAACAGTGCAGCATTTCCTCAACTTCATTCCGAGCCTCAAATATTAGCATTAATTTGACCTATGTTTTCAGGTATTCTATTAAAATGCTTAAATAACTTCTGATATCCTAAAGAATAAAGCAAACAAGTTTTAAAATATAAAATGTTTCAACTTTTCTACCTATGTGCAGAAAACAAAGACTGAAACATATTGATTTGAGACTTACATAAGGGTCATCTCCAATTTCAGGTAGCGCCGACTTACGTTTCTCTCTAGTTGTATCCCTAAGGACCCATATGTTAAATTTTGCGTCAATCTGGCGAAGACACAGTTATTAGTATAGCACAATTCAACATACTAGCATTTGACATTGTAGATGATATCTTCACAAATTAATAAATTGGAAGATTTATTGTTTTGTTTGATCATATAAAAAGTCTTACAAATCTAGAGATAAAATGGTACTATAATAAAATCACATGTGACAAGAAATTAATCATTATTATTAGTTCTTAATGAAAGGAAATACCTGTCTGCAATATGGTGAAGAACAGTTGCTGCATTTTGAAGTGAAGGACGTGGTGATTCTTGCATCTACCGATAAACCAAAGCTAGCATGCTGGCATGGCATTACCATTTAGAAGTGTTGGCAATTGACTAAACAAATAAATTTGAAATTTAGGAGGATTAATTCTAGTCAATGAAGACACACAATTAAAAGACAATGTCATTATCATGTCATTAACATAAATGTTTAAAATGAAATATAAAGTGCATAAAAGTTCTTATTTTGGTATATCATCATTCTGTTATAATCCACACACAAAATTCTAAGAAAATGAAATGACAATCAAATATGTCCATGATTTCACCATTAAATTTATTGAACTGCACTTATATATTTTTGAAGTTGTGGAATCTAATGAAATTTAATTGTGAGATCATCAATATAACTTCGTCATGTTGGATCGAACATGAGAGGATTTAAATCTAGCCGGCAACTATTCTAGGCGTCAGGTGATCTCCTCGATGGTTGTCTCATAAGGGAGATTTTAGTAGCTTCTGAAGGATTTGAACTCTCACCTTTGGTTACAATCATAATTTAAATCTAAAATTTCTACTCACAAGACAAGATAAAATATTTGGATGAAAACACCTTTTGGATGGAGAGACTAACGACTACTTGTGCATTCTTGCGTGGATCATCTTCAACTTCAATCAAATCCTGTAAATGTAGGTCTCTCAAAGATACATGATGATTACTAGTCCATTCTCCATTATATTTTCCATCAGCTGGTGATATTGTGATCAAACGGCGGGTAGCCCTACTCGCGTTCTTGCCAATCTTGAGTTTATCATACAGAGGAAATAACATTAAAAAATGAAAGCATTTAGCTTAAACAAAAGAAATCTTAAGACACTATTTGTATCACAAGATTTACTATGAATATGTTTTATGCACATCAGCTCCACTTATTACTTATTAGTATTTACAAAACTTAATTTTGATTGAAATTTTGAATGATACTGAGTACAATCAAGAAAGAAGAAAAACAAAATAGCTTGGTTTTACTATCACGGATTGACTCCGTTTGCCGCATCATCATTTTTCGATGCATAAATGTCACAAGAACTAAAAGTGGAGGAACATGAAATTATAAGGACAAAATCTCAAAGTAAAATTTTGCAGGCCACATTGAACTCATATTACTTGGACTAAAAGCAATATTAACCTTACTTATGATCTTATCACAGAATCATAGATATAAGAAAAGTCATGCTAATATCACATAATTAAAGGAATATGAACAGAAAAATATATAGAGAGAGAGTTACCAATGGAGAGTGCAAGTTATCCTTTCTTTTGGAAGAAGCAGTAATAGTTACATTACTACTAGAATTATTATTATTAGTGTGAAACTGAGAGAGCAACATGAAGGTTTTGACCTTAGCAGCAGTGTTGCATGGATTGAATATTGAACTCAAGTTTCTTTGGGATACCAAATTTCCAGATTTTGCCATATCTCTCACTCACAATGAGCTGAAGATAATAATTGTTAAGTGTGTTACTGTTTGTGTTGTGATAAATTCAGAAATGCAAATATTTGATATTTCTATTTCATTTGAAGGTTCTAACCTTATCTTATCTTGTGACTCTCATTCTTGCTTGCTTCCTATGCAAATGTAGTTGTCTAGTAGTGGACCACATATTTCTCACAACCTTTATTCTTCACTCAGACTCAAAATGTTTTTCTCTTTTTAATTATTAATTGCATTGTTTTATAGTTTTGAACTCATTCAAATGCAGGAATAATTTGGCTTAAAAATGTAAATAGTTTTGGAAATCAAATTTGTGCTTAAAAAGCTTAATAAATGGATTAATTTACATATTTGAAGTATGTAAATTAATAAACAATCTTTTTAAAAAAAATATTATCAACTCAAATACTAAATTTTGCTTTTGAAAACTCAAATGATAATTAAAACATGCATTTGAATTAAATTAAATTAAATTTAGATTATACAATTTTAAAAAAATTAATAACTTAATTCCTATTATGTAATATTTCAGACAATAGACATTTAAAAATTAAATCAATTCTTAAAAAGAATCAAACAAACAATCAAATTTATCCATAATATTTGAGAAAATGTGTATTTATATTTTCTAGACTCTAAACCAAACTTAACAGTTTGTTGTCTATCAATAATATGATTATTTGGTTCAAAAGTGGTTTGTTTGTTTTGTGAGGATTTCATAATCACAGTAATAAGCACTTTACAAGAATATGATACATGTTAAGGGCTCAATTTGACTTGATACATATTCATGAACAAGCAAAGTGCTAACAACACATTCTCTAATTTAATAATATATTAACATGACTGATGATATATATCTTTTAGATATACTCAAGAAATTACTTTGTTTCAAAATTGTGGAATAGAAAAGAATGGTACAAAACTCATTGATCACAAATCATGTGTGTTTCCCTTTATATATTTCTTCTGAGTAACAAGGAACTTGGGTAAAAATCGTTGTACTGAATATGGAAAACCAAAAAATCTAACAAGGTTTTGGCAATCCTTCTTTCCGTCTCCATTGTGCGCGTGTGAGCTTAAGCGACTTAAGTAAGTTTCCCCCTCGTAAATAAAACGTAGCTGCTGCCATAGAAGAGCGCTCAATCCTATCATCATTGAAACACTTGCAATAAATAGATAAACAAGAATAAACCCTCTAGTGGATAAAAGCAGCACAGATCTCAGGAAGGCAAAAATAGTTTCTTTCACAATTCTCCAAGCTAGATTTTCACTAGTTGTTCCGTGTATGCGTGCAATGGAGTATGTCAATGGTGGCCACATATGCAAGCCGGCGTGTGCAGACACTATAGAAATATATATGGTGCTGAACAGTCCTGAAATAAGGAAGGCAATGAAGCTGCGGTGGTTATCTGCGCCGACACAGTTCCCAATCTGCCAAAGGATTACCAAACAGTTACCATACTAGGATTAAGATAAAGGAAGTTTGAAGCTCTATTGTACACTGTAATGACACTTATTCGCATGGTATATGAGTAATAAAATTCCCTAAGGAGAGGCAAAACTAAAAAAGAAAAACTCAAATCCTTCTATCATTAGCTCCTTTTTTTTCCTTGTATAAAATTTCAAAATACTAATTAGATGGGATATTGTTTTCCTAAGGTATATTTTACTATTAGCGAATAAAGAAAACAAATAAAAACCAGAATTAGGAGAGAACAAAGAGACAATAGAAGAGGGTTTCATATATCATTTCTTTCAATCTATCGAAATTCAATACAGAAGAGTACAATGAAAAAGTAGCAGACATAATATTATCTAGCCTAATCATCTATTGTATACTTAAAGACAACATTTATAATTTACACACGGACAAAATTAGAGTGGTAATAACCAATCGTTAGTTGGTTCAGTGGTGATTGGCGCTGAACTTGGTAGGGAGGACCACGGTTCGATCCCCCGCAACTGCGATCGGGAGGGGGCTGGAACCACTTGATGCCAGAACTGACCCCGAACCAGATTCAACTGGTGGTGAAAACCAGAAAATTAGAGTGGTAATCAAACCATAAAAATTGAAATTTCTGAGTTTAAAAGATGATGAAAGCTTACAAATGGGCAGTGGTGATCCATGTCCAGTATACATTTTCCACATGAGCGACAGTGATGGGTTCTGGGGGACTTTGGTTTTGAGCAGTATTGACAGAAGGTATAATTTTCAAGGTCACCGTTCGCTACAGTGGGGTAGCTCCCCCACACTAAGTTTGGTGGTGTGCCGGCACAACGAAATGCTGAAAGGCTGAAAGAGGAAATGGTAGCTACGGCCAAGGTAACCGTAATGACAGAGTGGAAAATCCCAAAAAAACTGATAGAATAGATGACAGGATAAACTGCCCATACCCCACCAACTGCAAAAAAGAAATTAAACTAAACTAAATATATAACGAAAGTGTAAAATAATGCAGTAGACATCTCTAATCTCTTCATTAATAAACCTTTTAAATCAAGTATCAATTTGAAGACAACACACAAAAGATAAAATGCAGCAGGAACTAGGAACAAATGTGGCTTACATATTAGAAAGAGCATAAACACGAGGACAATAGTAAGAATGCATCGATCACCCAGCCGTCTCCATCTAAGGCCCTTTTTGTCACATTTCTGTTTGCTCTGATTCGTTATGGCCCCACACCAGCCACATTTGAAAACCGATGCATGAGGTGGAAGCAAAAGGCGTAGTCCGCAACCCCAACACGTCGTCTCATGATTCTCTGTAGCCACAGTTACATATTGCTCCTATATGCAACTTAAATCAGCAACTAATACAGATTTTAAAATTGTACAAAATAGAGCAAGCGATACAGTTCATGAAGTCGCTAACAAACCAAAATAACAAAGTAATACAAGTTAACATACACTTTATTCTCCTAATTTTATGAATACATCACAAACCCCTTAAGGGGAACAACTCAAAATTAACCAGAAGAACCACATCCCAAGAGTTTCTAATATTTTGATCAATTAGAATTTACAGCATGGACTTATTCACAAAAAATTAAGCACAAGACATATTATCTAATATATGAAATTTTAAAGGGGTGTTTGGAAGAGCTTATTTGGACTTATCGCATGATATTTGAAAGAGTTTATTACCAAAAGTTGTTTTTAACTAACCTATTCCACTCTTTTATTCTCACCCACCCTCAGATTCTACTTTTACAAGAAAAACATTGAGAACACAAATAATTTCAACATGTACATCAAAACAATAACAACTTAATAAACTTGTTGCTTAAGCTATAAGCTCTCATTTGATCATTACTTGTTGAATAAACGCTTGATTGCGTTCTTTATCCAAAAGCAACCCCTTCCTCCAAACTAGTAGTTAATTCTAGTCTCTAGTGCAACTTTGAGAGCCAAAAATGCCACAAGTAAATTCTTGACCAACAACAAGGACTTATTTTTCAAAGAGGCAAGGTGTGAAAATAAAAAATTGTTAATACCATATTTTTTAAGTTCTCAAACAAGCATGGGGTGATGGAAAATCTTCAATCCGAATATAATACACTAATTACTTTATTTTTCTCATTCTGCTCGCAAAGTATTTTCGAACAATTTCCCATTGATCAGTTTCCGTCCTCTCAGTAACCCTTATTGCTCAAAAATCAAAACATTAAGGATCTGATTGTTGCCTTATTTGAGTGTATCTATTGGCATAAACACTTGTTTGTGAGACTGTTTGGAAGAGCTTATAGAAAAACAGCTTATGACATGTTGGTTTCAGCTTATTTCAATAAGTTATCTAGAACTGAAAACAGTTTGACTTAATTTGATCTTCTGTTATAAAAATAGCTTATGCATAAGCACATATATGATAAGCGCTTAATTAAGCTGTTTATTTTATCCGAACAATTATCGGCAAATTGAAAACTTGTGTACCAAAAATACTCCTTAAGCAATTTAACATTTAAAAAGTTGTGATCCAAGTATCCATTAAACAACAGTCGAATTGCAAAACTACACATCTAATCTAATATATAACATAACAGTATCATAATCCATAACACAATTTACCTAAAAATAAAAAGAAATAGAATTATTGAAGAGTGGATTAAGCATGAAAGAGAAGAAATTGGATTGCAAGAAAATAGTAAAGTAACAAACCAACGAACCTGTTGAGTTGGTGTTGCTATTATTCCTACTGTAGTTGGAACAAATTCCTCATTCCTCAAATGGCTATGCATGTTTATTTAGTTTCTATTATTCAAAAAACCAACAAAGAAGTAGTTTGATGAAGTTGTAGAAACTTGGGTGAAATCGAAACTTGTCGTGGTTGACATATCTATCTATGGCTGTTTTTGTATCATATACTCAATAGTCGGTCACCGTTGACATGGTGCTAATAATTTCTTCCCAAATTTGTCATATAATGTAAAAAATAGAAGTGAGTAATATTTATTTAAGGGTATTGCTAACTAGTGGGAACTAAAAAGGAAAAGAAAAGAAAAAGTATGCATTAAAAAAAAAATTGACGTTGATTTTACAAATTTCAAAATAATATTACTATTTTTGGTTATTTTAACTAGTGTCCCGAGCACATTAGTTAGCATTTATCTTTATTTAATTAAAGGGTTGATTTCTCCAACAAATTTTTAACATTCCTCTTTGTCATATTATTAATTATAATTAAAGTGGAAGTGTAGTGATATAATTTCACGAAATACATTGTTTTTATAGGATAATTGTGTCTTCTATTTTCTCAAAATATTTATACTTTTTATTTTGTTTAAATCAAATATTTCTGTCACCAATTGTGTATATTAATTTCTTGACTTTGGTAAGACTTTAATGAGAATATAAAATTTTAAAATACTAGAGATCGGCTAAAATTATTGATATTCTTTGGCTTAAAAATTAAACCATCTTCGTATGAGCATAATTCAGTTGGTATGACATTTGTATATAAAGTGTAGAGATCGGGATTCGAACTCTGATACATCCACTTATTCACCTTTAAGGGGTGAAATTCTAGTCACTAGGCTACCTAATCAAAAAATATAAATAAATAAAAATAAAATTAAACCATCCAATTTATCTGATATGGACTTTATTTAATACTCAAATAATTGAGAACTTTAGGAAAGTTGAGGGTTAGCCAAAATGAAAGAATATATTTAGTAGTGATTGTCGCTGAACTTGGTATGAAGAACCACTGTTCGATCTCCTGCGACTGCAATCGGATGGCGGCTGGAACCACTTGATGTTAGAACTGATTCCCAATCAAATTAAATTAGAGGTGAAAAAAAAAACCGGTAGGATATAAGACTTAACACTTTTAATAATGATTCTTTCGCTATTATAATTAGTTTTGACTAATGTGTTCAGGTAAAATAGTTTTACATCAAGGGTGTTTACCATCATTAAAAACTCGCATCTCTTATCCTGCTCTATTTTCTTTTAAATTCATGTGATGTATTTATTTATTTTCAGTATAAAAAACGTTCAAAGAATATGCATCATGTATAAACTATTAGCTCACTATTTTATAATGTGTCAATTCATTCTTGTAACCACATTAAAATTAAACAAAAAATTAACCATTCGTTTAGTGTCGGTAGAATACTACTAATTTATACTAACAATGAATGCTATACACTCAAGTAGGAGAAACTCTTACATGGGCACAAATCCAACATTTATCTTTTAGGCACACATACATACTTTTTAAAAAATTAAATATAAAAGGATTGATTAATGATAGTTGATGTGACTTAATAATTTATCTTTAAATTTTTCTCTTTGATGTGTATGTGCCCAAATAATATTGATTTTGGGTTGTGCCTATGATAGAATTTCTGCTCAAGTAGAAGCTTTTCAAATTTTGCAATGGAAAGTCCTTTCCTAGTTTTATAGATGATCAATGGTAACATCAGCCGACTAGGAAATGAAGGCACAAACCCATCCAAATAACATTTTTAAAGGTATGTTGAAATTGAACCTTCCTGTGTCATTTACAATATTTTCAAGGCTTAAATATCATTTCGATCCCTGTATGTTCTCAAGTTTTTTGTTTTAGTCCCTGTAAGTTTTTTTTTTTAAATTAGTCCGTGAATGTCTTAATTTTGTTCGTTTTGATCTCTGCCGTCCATTTCCGTTCCAAAAACGCTGATTTGGCAAATGGTCGTACATGTGGCCTAGGTGTGTTGGATTAGTGAATGCTGAATCACTAACTTTCAAACAGTAAACCACAAAACGTTTTTGGTTTTAGTCCCTATCAATTAGGGTTTGAAATAGAAACTATCTAAACAGAAAATTCAAACGCAGTTGAGAGAAGAGAGAAATTCAGGTGACCTAACGCCGGTGACGACAAAACGACGGCGACCTAACCTCCTTTTTTTCACCATCTTCACCAAATCATTCAGAAATCGAACCATTTTCACGAACCCGACCCGACAAAGAATCAGTGAAGCTTATCAACGAACTGACGGCGAGGATTAAAAGTTGAAGCTTATCAACGATCGAGATTTCTTCGTGGGAATCAGACACGAATCACTGCTTTTAAGGTAAAGTATATTCCTTTTCTTTGTCATTTTATGGTTGTTGAGAAGTAAATGAAGTGTATTTAGTTGATTCATTTCATTGTTTCTGTCCACACACGTGAATTTGGGGACCATTATACATGTGAGATTACTGTATAACACTGAATATTCAACTGTATAACACTGGATAGACAATAAATGGATTAGTAAACAATTAGGTTTAATTGGTAATTACTGTTTGGTAGGGTTTGAACAACAAATAGGTGACTGACAACTGTTAAAATTATGCATTAATTGACAGGATGAGTTTCAAAGTGAAATTTCACTATGGGGGTCAATTTGTTAGGGACTGTTTGTTGTATTACCAAGGGGGTCAGGAATATGACAAAGATGACATTGATCCTGACAAATGGAGTTTGTTTGAAATTAAGGGTATATTGAAAGAGGACTGTCATGTTGAAGACAAATTTATGATATGGTGGTATAGGAACTCTGATGATAGGTACATAAGTATAGTTGATGACAATGATGCATATGAAGTGGCTAAGTATGCATCTCAAATGAACACTCAAGTAGAAATATTTGTGGACCATTCCTGCAAAGGCATAGCTGCCTCTAAACCAACCCCTATCCCTGATCCTATTCCTGCCCCTAACCCATCAACAAGGCAACCAAATGTTGATGACACAACTGTTAATGATGGAAATGATGATGAAGGAGGTGTTGAACATGACAGTGAAGATAGTAGTTATTATTGAAGTGATAGTAGTGAAGATGAAGCTGCTGGTATAAACTTTGATGACAGCGAGGAAAAGAGAGATCTTGGGTTGGATGATGGTTTTGGTACAAAGGTAGATGAACAGCCTATTCCTCTACAAATATGTGATGTGGGTTGTTCAAAAAAAACTAGGAGAAAAACTAGAGCAAATAGGGTAAGGAATTTGGGAATTTCTGAATGAGGATTTAATTTTTTTGTTTTGTTTTGGTCCTTATGTGAGTGTGATTCAGCATTTACTAATCCAACACACCTAGGCCACGTGTACTACCGTTTGCCAAATCAGCATTTTTGGAACGAAAATGGACGGCAGGGACCAAAACGAACAAAATTAAGACATTCAAGGACTAATTTTAAAAAAAAAAACTTACAGGGACTAAAACCAAAAACTTGAGAACATACAAGGACCGAAATGATATTTAAGCCTATTTTCAATGACATAAAACACTTAACCATATGTTTCTTCATGGTTTAACTTTTTGTTTTCCCTTTCCATGTCTGTTTACCACGCCATAGTCGGCTAAGTTTTATGCAGATAACTCAACAGCATTGCTCTTCAAACGGATATCTTAATGTAAAGGAACATATAAGCATGGTGTAAGCAACCAACTCAAGAGAAAATTTTGGATTACTTACCAAGGCATGCATTTTCCTAATCCTGCACCACTATGCCGTTTAATGTATCACAGTATGCTGAATGTTACTTTCTAGTAATATTTGCATTTTAAATTACATATATAAATAACACAAGATATCGATACTGTTATTAGTACAGTAAAGATGATGAATAAATGGTAGTCAAGGCCATTGTAAATATCTCAGTCCATCCTCACTCAAGTTCCAAGCTCCTTCTGCTATCTCATGATATAACTGATTCCATTCCCAGTTTGAGTATCCAAAGAAAAACCAGTAATCAGCAACTGGTTGATTTTCTGATGTGAGTTCCTCGATTTTACGAATTGTCATTATGTGATCAAGGAAATAAGTTCCAGGTAGGATTTCGGGTAAATTATTTCCGGAAACTGTTCTGGTTAAGGATAAAAGAGGCATTCCAGATTTCACAACTGGACCCCCAAAGGACAAAGGAGCCTCTTTCAATTTTTCTGAGCCATCATCCAATTTAGGCAGAAAACTCCATTGTAAATGCTTGTTAATAATGACACCTTGAAATCCAGTTATTTGATCGGCCGCCACAATGAGAATCTTGGATGCATCAAACGGCTGAACCCCCGAAAGTTTTTCTGTGGCAATTAGCACCGAACCGACTACAACGTGAGGCAATGTTTCACCCCATTCATTTGATACTGGTAAATTTATCATGTTACGTTTGACCACCTGATCCATTATTCTATCTTGACCTGCGGCTTCATGATAATTGTTCCGCGTATGAAGTGATTCCTCCTTGACATCAGTTTGCAAAGTGCCATGTAAGTTCTGACCCCTGACTACTCTGTCAGACAGCCACGAAACTGCTACAGGAATCATGAAATATAAGAATTTAGACTAACTATATTAATGTTTAGGTTTGACAAATCAGTAGACAAGAAATTAGATAATGTGCTAATAAAAGCACAAAGTCGACAGAAGATGCACTTTTTACAAGTCTATGACTCCACTAGCCAAGTTTCTCTGAAGTCTAAATGGAACCTAATACAAGTATATGCTGAGAATAAAAAGTAATGGAAACAAGGATATGGGGTGGTGATGTGTGATCCAAGTTTGACATCAACAGCAATTGATTCAGATGCTTTCAAATGATCCAATACGTCCATAGAAAAATGGTATATCACATGAATGTTTACCTTTATCTTTGATATGATGAAAGTTACTTCCATGCTCTGCTACAAACTTCATCACATCAATTACAGACATATCTCCTCCATAATGAAGAGGTTCCTTCTTTTCTGCTGGAAATAAAACCAGTGCAGGATAAACCTCCCTCTGCATATTTAACATACACCAAACATTATTAACCATAAGTCATAACCAAACAACTATAAAGTTCAACAAAAAGTCCCTATAGTCTTTGCCCAATAATAATGATACAACTCAGAAATATAGTTGCCAAACAAATACAACCCACTAGTAATCTGACTATTATTTGGAAAAAGTGCGACAATAATCCATAACGAATATAAAAACAAAACGGAACATAGAGGCCTGGAAAACTTAGATCCACAACCACAAGTACCTGATCTACTGACTTCAGT
Organism: Trifolium fragiferum; assembly: GCA_954870985.1. Lineage (NCBI taxonomy): Eukaryota > Viridiplantae > Streptophyta > Magnoliopsida > Fabales > Fabaceae > Trifolium > Trifolium fragiferum. The sequence goes on along the minus strand of OX940790.1, from coordinate 38,048,150 downwards.
ATCAGATGGCAGTCATTCAAAGTACAATCCAATAAGTAGATCGTCGGAATCTTCATTGAAACATAATCAAAATCTTCTGCCATGTAGCAATCAGTTGTCAAACTGTTAGAGACTGTCTACCATTTCATAAGTTCCAAAAAAACAATTCAAATAACAACATGCAACATCAAGCAAGTCTGCCAAATAGGACAACAACCATTGTCATTAATGAAAAGATCGGAGATGCAATGTCAAACTCATCTACAATTTACAAGTAAAAATCAGCATTTTAAGATCAAAGTAAAATCAATTTGATACTGAAATGCCAAATTGCAGATTATACGAAGTTAGGAACCATATGCATAAGAGAAACGGGAAAATCCCATTGCCAATATAGAAGCCCCTGAACAACTTACTAAAAGCAAAGCCATAAATACTCTCATACTAAAATAAATAAGCTAAACATTATGCAAGTAAAATATAGGGTAGTAGAGGACAGGCATCATAGTATCATACAGTCTAAATTCTCACCATGATCAGAAACGTTCCGAGATCCCCTCTTTAATGTAGCCACATAGCCCTTGACTGCCCGATATACTTCACGAACAATCAATTCCATTCTCTGGCAGAATGCACACCAACTATTGCTAAACAAGACCAAGACATCTTTATTCCATGCATTTGAAGTATTCTCTTTGTTCGAAAGATTGAAACCAATAACAAGTTCAGAGAAAGTATGAGCTGTGAGTCGAGGTATAGAATCCACCTCATGAAAATCCAAATTAACAAATGGAGGACGTCTGGCCTCCCTTTGGGCTTGAAGAACATGTTCTGACCGCTGATATGGAAGCAGGGTTCCATTAAGAAACTCAGAAAGAAAACCATACAGTGAAGCAAAGTTGAAACTTTTCTCTTCAGGATAGACATAATGTTGCTGCCAAAAGGGATCAACTATGACCATAGATGGAATTCTACAAGCACCAGTGAGCTTTCCAAGTAATTCGTAATTACCATCAGAGTAGAAGAAGGAACCATTAAAACCAAGAAAAATATCCTGCTCTCCTCCACTCGTGTTCCCATCAGAAGAACCATCCATGGAACTATCTGTTTCTGATGGAATAATTTTGGCGCTAGGAAGTTCGTGATCTGTGATGGATTCTTCAGATTGCACGGCTTTTATCTCTTCACTAGTGTCAATAGAAGATTTCTTGAGTTCATCATGCCGAGAAGATAGCACAACCAATTTGGGACTTTCACCAAGCTCTATAGCAGATTTATATGGATAGCCATCTGTCATTACAGTACCTGTATGATCTTGAGAAGTTTCTGCTGAAATTTGATTTGATTGAACTTCTGAATGCAATTGTTGTTGTGTATTCGCTGAACCAATGTCGATGTCATCAGATAAAAGTTGGAAACCTAAATCCTTTGCTAGAGAACTTAGTTTTCCATCTTTCTTTTGCTGGACAAGGTAACCCAATAACTCATTCAAAGAACTCACCCGTAGATCAGAAGCTACATTATCCACACTAACTTGCTTACCCTCATTAATAATCGTGATGGAAGATATCTTCTTGTTTAGTTTAATCTTCTGAGCTTTCATCAACAAATTTGACCTGAGAATATCAGATTTGCTCTTTGTGCCATGATAATCTCGGATTGAAACTTTCTTGTAATTGTCATTATTCTTAGTATCCATTTGATTCACATGATAGTGTTGTGCCAATACTCTAAGAGCTTTAAGAGCTTCCATACTTTTTCCCCTAGTTTCTGAGGAGTCGGATGACCTATCAACAAATAGAAGTACTGATGGCTTATTTGCTGGTATAGTGGCTTCTTGATCGTGTCCATTACTTTCCAACTAAATGAAAACAAACGAAATAGTGTAAATCTCAAAAAATGATTAGTTGAAGCACAAATACTTGCCTGCTGGTGTCTACGTCAGTTAAATAAACTAGTCTACAACAATACCATTGGAATCGTAATTTAAAAGCATTCATATATCTTCCCCTAACAACTTAAGCTTTCAAGATAGTTGATTCATGAGGAGTAGACTCAAGGATGGACTTGGAGATGGGATAAGGGAGCAAGGAAATATAACAGCAAGACATACACCACAAAACATATAACAATAGTTAGAAAGGTTTTATTCACCTCTTTGACAAAATAATTATCCCTCTGCAAAACATAGTTCAAGTCACCCTCTTCTTTAAGAATATGTGAACAACTTGAACATCCAGCTAGGTATCGAACTGCAAACCATGAACCAGAATCACCAACACCTAAGGATGAAAGCATCGCCCTATCTGAAACCAGACCAAATCTATGCCGTTCAGGAGGCAAAAAGAATTCTTTTACGGAATTCATGAATTTCTTGTAGAAAGAATGGAAACGCTCAAATTCTTCAAAAGAACAGAAGTTTAGATTATGACTGTTCTGATCTTTGAAGTCCCCCAGACAGCCATCATTTGCTGAGGTAAAATCCCCGAGCAAAGGAACTTCACAAAACCTTTCATTGATGATGTGTTCAGCCTTGCACGTGCCCTCTGATTATGGGAGAAAAAAGAATATGAAAACAGAAGGAAGGAAATTGAGTATTTATTATTTAAACTCAAACTTAGATAATACCAGCAACCTTCTGGTTAGTCTTCCCCCTAGACACCAGTATTCTATCCTTCTCTCCACTAAAGCCCATTCCAAGGTGAGACCCTACAAAGAAAATACCCGCATACGAATGGTTACTAGACTTCTGATGAGTGCTACTATAGTCAATGACACATTCCAAGTAATATATACATACACATAAGCATTCAAAAAGGCGAACCATACGTAGATAGTGAAGTGAAAAAATAGAAAATAGTAATACAACATAAAGAAAATAATTCTAGGTGCTTATCATACAAGAACTTCGAACTTATGGTATGAGTGTTTTAATTCAATAAGATATTTGTAGTGGTATATAAATATCATAAAAGTGTTGGAAATTACGCCTTCATTGCGGTCCTCCCCTAGCCGCCTAATTGCGGCATTTGAGTTGGCTTCATTGCAGCCTCTAACACCTTCAATGTGTTGGGTGTGAAGGGGTGGATTTAGTCCCACGTTGCCTAGAGATAATAGCCTATGTAGTGTTATAAAGTTTGGGCAGCTCTCACCTTACAAGCCGGTTATGTGAGGTTGAGTTCGGTCCAATTCAAATTCTAAGAAAAAGCTATTTGCATTTTAGGCATTTATTCTCCCAAATAAAATCAAATTTTGGGTGGACAGCAATCTAGGAGGAAAGTGATAAGTTCTGCATAAGCTATCACTCATTAGCAATCTTGAGAAGCTTGCAAAAAAAGAATAAGCTAGAAACTACTTAGAAAATATATCCATAAAACTATTTTTATAAACTTTTCCATAATAAAGTGAAACTGCCCTCATATAAGCTATAAGCTATTTGCATAAACTATCCTGTAGAGTTTGAGAAAATAAGCCGAAAACAGATGGACATAATATAATGTTATAGGTTGTTTCTATAAGTTCTCGCAAATAGTCTCACAAACAAGTGCTTGTATAAGTACAATAGTTCAGAGTCAATCCAAATAGGTCCATACTCCATAAGCTATTGACAATACCCTATGAGCAAAATTTGGGTTAAAATCAATTTCAAGTTGGTTAGTTACATCACATTTACATATAAACTAGTACTAACAACAAACATTGAAAACTCACCAATACCATCTTGTGTTCCATTGAATTTCTTACTCTTATCTATCCATCCACAAAAATCAACAAGAACCATACTAACATCAGCCGAATCCACAAACATCGCAAAATCCCTCGGATTATTAAGCACTTTAAAAGGAACCTCCTCAGGCGCAACAGAAACATAACGATGAAACGAATTCAACACATTTCTGGCTGAAAATCTTCCTGTATACTTATAACCAACAGAATAATGAAAATAAACAACAGTTATCATTCCATCAACATTAACACCAATTGAATCCATCAGCGTCTTCTCATTATTAACATGCATGTACATTAGTTTAAGATTTGGAAATTCTTGTGGCTTGTTTGAGATTACAAGCGAGATATCGTTCATTAAGGAACGAGATTCACCAGACCCTGCAAAATAGTAGAGATTAGAGAGAGTAGAATGAGATTGTGATTAAATGAAGAGATGTGGAGGGAGAGATAGTACATGGGAGAGTGAGGAGAAGGAGGATGTGTGGATGGAGTTGGATCTGAGAAGTGAAATTGTTGTTTGTGAGGAATTGCCATGATGATGATGAAATTGGTGTTGCTAGGGTTAGTGTTATTGCTATTATTACTATCACCAGCGTTGTCGTCGATAAGGAGATGAGAGGCTTCATCGTTGTTTTGAGCTGGAGCTCCGTTTGCTGAGTGCTGCTACTACACCGACTGATTCGGAACAAACATAGACGCCGCAATGCTACTTATTGGATCGGGTTGTCTGTCGGGTAACCCGGGCTATGCTGGATTTCCGGAGAACTTATCAGAGGGACTAATAGTTTTATGGAAAATGCTAACTAGTACCTCGGAATCGGATACTAGTTAAGGAATAAGGACTATGAAATATCGACATTTCTATAATTAGATGTGTCGTGGTGTCTGACATGTGTCGGTGTCCGACACTCGTATGACATTCGTACGATATGTGTTGAAGAGGTGTAAAAAAATAGTTTTTTTTTTTCTTTATTCCAACGCTCCTTAGATCGGTATCCGACACTTATAAGACACTCGTATAAACGTGTCGGGTAAGTGCAAAAAAAACATATTATTTTTATTTGCTTCTACTTTTCTTAGACATATATACAATTATTAAAGATGTGCCGAAACAATAATATTGACCAACCAGGGATTAAAGAGATTATATTTTGATTATATTATTATAAGTTTTTTTTATAGTAGCTCGGCGAATAAATATCAAATGTACTATCATATTTTTTTTTTTTAAAAAATTAATGAAAAATTTGTTCAACTTAGATGCATATATATGTATTTTAATTCTCAATTTATATTATTTATAAATATGTAGCAGTGTCGATGTCCTATATTTTTTACATTAGCGATGTCGAAGTATCTGTGTCGTGTCACGGTGTCCCTTGTAGAGTTCGTGCTTCATAGGTTAAGGATACTAAGACTCTGTTTGGCAACCCACAAGAATGAGCTTATAGTTTATGTCTTATAAGCTTAAAATCTTATTTGATAACAGTTTTTTTTTTAAAAAAAACTTATAGCTTATTTTATTAACTTATGGCTTATTTTTTATAAGTTATTTTAAGTAGTTTATGAGCTTATGGCTTATCATTTTTCCTTCCATTTTTACCTTGTTATTTTAACTAAACTCACTTCTACCCTTTATATTTTATTTTAATTTAAATTAAAATAACTATTTCTTTAGAATTCAACCTTCTTCCATAAAAAAATTATATATTATAAATCATCTCTTCTAAAAAAACTAACAATCATCTTTCATATATCGTTCATGCTCTCAACCGTATCCCATATATTATTTTGGATTGATATAACTGTAATCAAGATTATCTTTTTTTAGCAAATTTAGTTAATATTATGTTAATTTTTATTATATGTTTAGTGAAATATTTTCATAATTGTGTCGAATATATTATTTTATTATGTTTATAAATATTTTTATATAGTTGAATCAATTTTAAGTATCACAAGGTGTCAAGTGTACATGTACGCTTTTCTGTAAAAAATTATATTACATTAAAATAAAAAAAATTAAAATAAAATAAAACTTTAACTTACACAAACTAATTTGATAGTATTGTTCAATTTTTTAATAATAATATATCAAATATATATATATATATATATATATATATATATATATATATATATATATATATATATATATATATATTAAATTAATACATCTAAATTATTATACTACATTAATAAATCTAAATTATTATCTTAAATACTACATTAATAAATTTAAATTATTATCTTAAATATAAATGTATATTAGTAATTATGAATGTCATTTTATGTCATTTTACACATATCAGCTAGTTGAACCGCTAATTAAACCAAATAATGCAACTAACTTATCAACCATAAGTTATAAGCTATCAACCATCAACTATAAGCTATAAGCTATCAGTCAGCTTATCAACCATAAGCTATTTTTGCCAAACAGAGTCTTAAAATAATAAATTTACCTTAAAATTTGTGCGGTCAATGTTTGAAAAGTATAAAAATTGTTTTTTCAATGCAAAAATTACTTTTTTGGTATTCTTAACTTGGGACACCGGTTAACATTACCCTAATTTTAATCTTATGATTTCAATATTTTTTTAAAATTAAAATATTATAATTTATTGAAAAATGTTAAACAGTGCATTCAGTGCACTAGTTAAACATAATAATATAGAAATATTTTTTTGAAACTTGTGCATCTAAAGTAAAAAGTTATCTTTTAAACATTAACTTTTTTTTCTTTTTTAGTATGCTTAACTAGTGCATCGACGGGTGCACTATTTAGCATGACCCTAATTTAATCCTTTTTTTTAGCAAATACTTTTTTTAAATGGGATTTTTTTTTCTTTAAGAAAAAAAAAGGTTAATAGGTCTTTACCCCCCCCCCCCCCCCCCCCCCCCCCTCTAAGTGAGCGTGTTTTGCGTTACCCCCCTGCTAATTTTTTTTTTAAGATTGTCCCCTTGCAAAGTTTTTTTTTTGGTTTCCCCCCTTTCCCTTTCTTGGATGCAAGAAATTTGAACTTTTTAAATCGGTTGAACAAAATAACCGATTTAAAAAACATAACTTTTTAAATCGGTTGAACAAAATAATCGATGTAAAAAGTGCGCTCAAGGGGGGAAACAAAAAAAAAAAAAACTTTACAAGGGGGCAATCTTCAAGGAATTTTTAGCATGGGGTAACGCAAAACACGCCCACTTAGCAGGGGGTAACAACCTATTAACCCAAAAAAAAATAATCCCCATGAGAGAAAATTAAAGATCAGATATATATCCAAAGTGGTGGTGATATAAATAAGAGAGGTGAAACCGAAAAAGATCTCCTCCGGTCATATAAGAGGACAAGTGAAATCATGTCCATAGATTAAAAAGTAAGAAATTAAAAAAAAAAATTACAACTTTAATGGAGAATTGATTTTATATTGATCCCTAGACTTCGTTTGGATTGATGGAATATAACGGAATGGAATAAATATTTAATTTCATTGTTTGAATATTTTAAAAAAAAAAGTAACAAAATTGATGGTAAGTGGTGGTATCAAATGAAATTCATTTCATCTTATTTCATTTCGCTCCATTTCATTATTATTTTCCAAATGCAAACAATGGGACATTATTATATTCTATTATGCTCTGTTTCATTTCATTATATTCCATCAATCCAAACAGAGCCTGAAGAATTGATTAGATAGTTGATTTTATTGTTAAAATATATTGCACAGTTCTTGAAGAACTTAAAAATTCGGTTTTTATCATCTATGAATTCCATAAGAAATCAATAGTTTAGTTCATGGAGAACTTAGAAATAACTCAATTTATGAATTTTAGAAGAATTCAATTGTCATATAAAATTTATGATATTATTAAGTTTTTTTTGTAAGTTAAGAGCATCTCGGCATCAGAGAGTGAGTAGACATTCCAACTAAATTGCCATATCTAAACACTCTCATCCTGTATTGATAGCTCATAATAATATTAATAAAAATAGGAAGAAAAAAAATATGTACATGGGGGGCTAGACCTTACCCCAAAAATAATCGGAATAAACGTAGTGCAAAATAAACATCCCTAGAAGGGAATTCGTGAAGAAGCTCAAACCCCTTTTCATTTCATAAGGACATATGAAATGTAACACCCTTAGAACGAGTATTATAAGGCTGCCATGCGTTTTTTGCCATTCTTTTTTATCTCTTTCTTTTTACTTTTAGTAATAACAGGAGTGAAAGGTTTCTCGCATTTAAGTCATTAAAGCTCATTAACTCTATTTGCAAGGAGAAATGTGACACACATGTAGGTTGGTTAGGTGTGCATTTATTTATTCATATGCAATTTATTATTATATAATAATTACATAAAAGAAGAAAAATTATTTTCAATATTATTTACTCATTTTGATTGCATGACGATGTATAAGTGCGTTATTTCGGTAGCATGTGAAGATTGTTCAGTTTCTTTGTTTTCACTATTTTAACATTATATTAATGCATTTCATAGTTTCTTTATTTTCCATACATGATGTTGGACAATTATTATGATATACATTAAACTTTAATATAATTGATCTATAAGAATTCTCAGCAAGAATTGTTTTAAAATTATTTTTGATACTACAAAATTATTGAAAGTTCCAGAAGATCTAATATATTATTACATGGAGAACAATGTTTGCTTTGAGAATGTTGAAATAATAAATAAATGAGATATTGAATATCTCTATATAACGACGTGGTTTGAATAAAAGAAGTGTGGTGAAAAAATTATCTTGTATAAGTACAATTGAAACATATGTGATTGTAAACCAGAAGTTTACCATTCATAATAAATGTATTGTTTGGCATGACCGGTTGGAACATCTCAGGTTTATAATGATATGAAAAATTATTGAAAAATAAGTGTGGTGAAAAAGTTATCCCCTCTTTCTCTTGTTTGTACTACATTTATATTAGTGCAATTGAAGCACAAATTATTGTAAACCGAAAGTTTATAAATCATATTAAGTTTGTCGTTGGCAAGATCGGTTGGGTTATCCCGGATCTATTACGTTGCGGAAAAAAATTATTTGGAATATGTATTAAAGAGCAAGAAGTTTCTTCAATCCAATATTTTGTGTATTCTTTGTTCCCAAAGTAAGTTGAAAAATTAAACCTCTCACAAATTTTGAGGGTAGGTGATTTTTGTAAATTAAATCACCAATTACCATTTAGATATTATACGACTTTAATTGATGCCTCAACTAAATGTTCAGTCAACTCACAATCAGAAGTTTGTGAAATTGATCGACCAAAATTGATTTGAATATCTTTTAGCATATGCTCATTAAAAATTATGGACCAGAAGTTTCATTCTTTAGACTTCTAATGTTAAATCTATTATTGATTGATACTTACTGAATATCTTGGGAACATGAGTTTATTTATATTGAGTTTTTGCTTCGCATTAAGCCAATAAGTTATTAAATGGAAGTTCACCCCTTAATTTGCAATTCAGTTAAGTTTAGGTTTATAACCTAATATATTGGGAACATGAGATCATTTATATTGAGTTTTTGCTTCGCATCAAACCAATAAGTTATTAAGTGGAAGTTCACCCCTTAAATTGCAATCCAATTAAGTTTAGGTTTATAACATAATATTTTTCATATAATCGTTTTTGGATATGTTGTGTATATCACAGTTGCTCCAATATAAAGAACTTATATAGATCTTGAAAGAATATTGGGAAAATATATTTGATATAAATCTTCATCTATTACAAATTGTATTGAGCCAACTTGTTTACACCCCAGTAGGATGATTATCAATTGCTGAATTAGATTTTTCAATATTAAGGGGAGATAATAAGCAGCTGAAAAATATGAACCTGAAGTTCAAATGAATTATTTGAAAATAACACTACAACATTTTGGATCTACAACAACGCCTGATTTTTTGGATGTAAAAAAATCGTTCTGATAGAGTTCCAAAGAGAACAGTTTTCATATTCTGTATATATATATTTTGCAAATTTTATGAAACGACTGAAAACTGTTCTCATAGATGACAAAGAAAACGGTTTTCTATTTTAGTTTTTCGGCATCGCGTAAAAAACCGTTGTGTAAGTGTTAATATGTGAGACCGTTGTTATAGGTTCGATAAAATTGAAACAGAACCATTCCTATTGTGTTAGCGTGAAAATTTTCATGATACGCTTTTTTATTTTTTTTAGAATTTTGAGAGACATTCTATTTTCCTCTAAAGAAAATTAAAAATTACTATTCTTTTTTAAACTCAAACTGATGAAAACGCATATTGATTCCAAAAAATCGCAGCTTCTTCACAAACTTGATCTCAAATCGATTCCTAAGCAGCTTCTTCACAAAATCGATTTCGAAACTCATCCTAGAATGGCAGCTTCTTCACAAAGTCGATTCTAATATCAACTTCACAAACTTCTTCTCTACTAAATCGTTCATCACAAAATCGATTGTTAAGCGGAACCCTAAGCCGATTTCATCCCTAAATTTCTTCTTCTCAAAATCGATTCTTCTCCCTAAATCGGGTCATGTAAGCAGAACGCTAAACTGCTCAATTGGTTGTCTGACAAACCCTAAGGTACTCCAAAAATCGACTCAGAAATTGATTCATTTAAAGAAAGTGAACCCTAAGGTACTCGCAAGGTACTCTTCGTCTCGACAAAACCCTAAGGTGCTCGCGAGGTAATCCTTCTCTATTTCTTAAGTACTCTTCAATTGATTCATTGATTTCTTGTTTTGTTCTATCAATACGATCGTTTGTGAATATGATTTAAGAGGTGTTGTGTTTCTATTGTTGTGCTGTTTATGATTGTAGAAACATGCTTATGTAATATGTGATATCATGATATGCAACCTACATGGCCGTCATATTATGGGTTTGGTGTGGTTGAGACATCCATGTTGCTTTTATTAGATCTATGAATCATATTTAAGAATGATTGCATCAGTGCGAATAATGAGAGGAGATTATGATTATGGAAACATTGGATATAATGGAATTAGGTAAATAGTATGACAATCAACTAAGGTTATTGATGAAATTAATAATTGTGACACAGTTGAATTATGATAGGATATGAGATTGATACATTAAATTATTGAACATGAAGTGTTAATTTGATTCTATCATGGTGCTGAATGTGAAACCCATTTGGTTTGGTTTCTTTGTTTCTTTTTTACAATTTAAGGCAATAATACAATTACACAGTATCCTTGAACGTCTCCTTAATTTTGTCAATTCCAAGAACATACAAAATTGATTTGTTAAGAATAATCCTTCCTACAAATGACAAATTATGACACTTCCAAGAACTAAGACAACTATCCATTAGAAAACTTATTAGATGCAAAAGGGGCACTTTATCCTTATGCTACTGTCCTTTTAATTTTAATTTTTGGCTTCTATTGGTTAGGAACTGTTGGAACTTGGAAGGGTAAAGCTCCGTCAAAAGTGACAGCGTTTGTTTGGCAACTCCTTCTAGACAAATCCCAACGAGATACAATCTACTGCGTAGGGGAATGGCGTTGCTGGTTCTGTCCAGAGCTTGTGTGCTTTGTGAAGCTAAGGTCGAAAATTCAGCTCATCTCTCTTTGCACTGTACATATGCGGTAAGGGTGTGGTATTCTATCTTTAAGTGGCTTATAGCTTTTTTTATGCTTATTTTCTGAATTTAACGGGGATTTAGTACTCTACATATCAATTGCAGCGGAAGAAAAGTATATGTAGACTTACCCCTGTTTCCCTTCAACTAAAAATTAAGTGGAAGGTTATTGAAAATAAAAAGTTGGATGCTCGCTTCTCTTTGTAGGCTGAGTAGGATCAAACTGATATTAATAATAATGTCGTGTTACTGATAAGATGTCATGTGGATTGTGGATTATGTTGTTGAATTTGGATTAGTGAGGTCATCAGTTGGTCATTTAAACTTTTTGTGCTTTTAGTAATGAAATTTTAACTAATTTTATTTAGTTTATAGTACCGCTTTAGGGGAAAGGTTAATTCCAATCGTGTTTGCGCTGCTTATTTGGAGGAGCGGTTAAACATGGGTTTTAATAGTTACTGATCTTTAATTGCGAATATGTTTGATACTAAGACATTTTTAATTCGGCTATATGTTTGATACTGACCATTCATCCTTATTCGGAAGTTCTGGTTTCTATTGTAAGCTTTACATTCCATTTGAATTTGCATTTTCCTTTCATTACCTCTCTTTTTCTCTATGTCTTTGTGGGTGACTTGGCAATTATTTCAAGTTCTAACAATGCATTTCTTGGACCATTCAACGTTCTATTATTTTGCATATTTTCAATAGTTCATGTGTTTTCTCCCCTATTTGTAGCCTTAATGCTACCAACATATTTCTAAATTACATTGCATTTTGTGCAGATAGTTGGACTCTTGAGCTCAACACACTCATATTAAGAACAGAACCATGGTACTGAATATGCTCATTGCTAATGTAAGTTGTGTTTCTCTTGTTTTTTGTTAATTAAATTGTGCTTCTTATGTGATGACTAGTATCTAGTGGCTAACAAATATGTCCAAACATAATGTGAAAATATTTACACACGTGAAACTTATTCATAAATATGGAATGGATTTGAAAACAAGAAGATTTGAAGAGGTTCGACTATAGGGCTGAATGTAAAACTCCTATTATATGTTAGAAGCAACAGGTGGTTGAGCACAGTAATATGTGTGCTGCTAGTATCCACTTTAGTAGCAGTGGCGGAGCTAGATGAAATTTTACGAGGGGGCCAAATATTGAGAAAATTTAAAATATATTTTAAGTTAATATATTAAACTTATTTAATGAACCAAAAATCACAATAATGTTTACTTATATAAAATGCAAATTAAAGTAGCACAAATATAATAAAAACAACTAACAATAACTATTTAGAAAAGTTGAGTTCGACCTTGCTGCTAGAGGAATTGTGCTGCATAATAATAACGCAGGTCATTTGTTTTTCCCTTGGTTTACTTTATGCATATTTCTACTATATCTACTTTTGTTATTTTCTCTTTTCGGTTAGAAAGCATTCTAGAAGCATGTGTCAGCATTTTCTACCATGAGGTGGTTATAGATTCTTCTCAGGTGTCATTGTAAAGGGGGAAGTTTGTTATTGGTTTTATATCTCATGTGGGTGTGTACCAGCTGTGCTATTTATCCTGCATATGAATCAGTTGAAGCTTATCACCATTTCAACAGGCTCCTCTCAACTCTTTGTTATATATCTGTACCTATTTGCATTTGACTTAATTCCTGTATTGATTTCCCTATTTGCATTTGACTAAACCCTTACCCGTTTTGTTGTGTTGACTGTGCTCACAAACTCATAAATCGATTCTCCCTAATCCGTTAAGTTGAAGAAACACGATTCATTTCAAAATAGCGACAAATCCCAGCCAAACATGTGCATTGTTTCTTCTTTTTTTTTCTAGTATATTATTTGGTTTTAAGATAGATAGTTACTGGTCTTTAATTGTGAATATGTTTGATACTGAACATATTTTAATTCTTAATTCGGCTATATGTTTGATACTGTCCAATGGTAGTAACTAGGAACCAACGCCTTACAAATTTATTATTTCAGTTCTTTCTCTTGAGCAATTTTCTTGTGACTTATGCAGAGAATGGAGTACCTCTTTTTTGGCTCAATACCATGAAAAACAATAAAGACTTAGCTGAAGAGGTAATTTGAAAAAAGGGTCTATTGCTAACTTTGTTTGTACCATTAAATGCTTGAGTTATTTTTAGCCATAAAATTACTTTGGTACTGGTGTTTTCATGATGTTCTCTACAAATCAGATTATGGATTTGGATAAAGATGCTCTAAATTATCTAAAAGATATTGAGTGTAACACCATCAATGACCCGAAAGGATTTGTGCTTAAATTATCTTTCAAATCCAATCCATATTTTTCCCAGTCGTACTTGAAAAAGACAATTGTGTAAGCTGCTTTTTTTTACCTGATGCTATTGTCCTATTAATTTATTTGGCTTGAATCATGAATAAGGTTTACTTGCTGCATTTTGGTTTTACAGGACCGATATTTACTGGTTCGAAGAAAAATGCCTGACACTAGATAAAAAGATAAATCCCCAGAAAAGCTTCTTCAACTTTTTTGAAGATCTAAATAACGGCGATGAAGAAGAGATCGATGAATATATGGTATGGCAGGCTATCTATCTATTAAATTTCTACTATTGCTAGAACAATTTAATTTATTTTGTAACAGATTTGGGAACTTTATCCTCAGATTGAGCACCACTATTATATTCCGTAAGCTTAATTGCATTTTACTTGTTTGTCTCAGCTGTGTCAAACATGTATCATGCTCATATGCAGTTATAGTATAACTATTGATTCATGATGCTTTTGTTGAATTTGTAATCTTGAATGCTTAAATGAATTTTTTAATGTATCTTTATAGTAAAACAATAAAAAATACGATCATCCCCCATGTTGTGTCATGGTATACGAATGTTGCTCAGGGAAAGGAAATTGGAGTCGTGGATTCTTCTGACGAGTATAATGAAGAGGAAGAGACTGAGACAAAAGAGGTATAACCTTAATTGGTTTAACTTTGTGTCTAAATGAAGTCATATTAGTCACATTCTTTCTTTTTGGATTTATTTGCATGATGCAATATTGCTGTCGTGAGGAGTGTTACCAACATTCTTTGACACATTCTCTATCATATCATAAATGGTGGAACACATAAATTTCAATTAATAATATGTGATAGTTAAAAAAAGTGTTGGTATCACTTCTCATGCTAACACTCTCTTTATTTAAGTGTTGTCAAATGGCAACTATATATAGCGCCGCTGAAGTGTTAAAGTGTTGCAACATTTGAACAATGTTCCATGATACACTATTCATTTCAAAGTGTTTTCATGCCGTTTTAATTATATTACTTTTATTTTACAGAAGATGAATAATGATGATATCGAAGAAATGCAAAATTTTGAAGAAGAAGAAGAAGAAGAGATCTAGATGTTTAAGTTTTTATAATAGGATATACATTTTGAAAATGTTAGTTTGATATGGTGAATGCAAATTAGGATATACATTTAACATGTTAGTTTCATTTTGAAGATGCATGGTCAATTTCATTTTGAAGATGTTAGCTTGATTGTGAATGATTGACAATATTAGGTTAACGTTATGTTGATCGATGTTATTATTTAAATATATATATGAATGATAATCATTTTAGTTTAATTTTTGTCTTTTATTATTGGATTATATTGAAATTATTGTTTTTTAGGTCTAATATAATAATTATTTATAAGGGTGATAAAATTATTGTTTTTTAGGCCTCATATTGGTTTTTATAGAGCAACGGTGAGAAAGCGTTGCTGTGTCAAATAAACAAGAACGGTTTTTGATTTGGCAACAGAGAGAAACCGTTGCTGTATCAAACAAACCAGAACGGTTTTCAAAATGACATCTGCGAGAAAGCGTTGTCGTATCTATTTGATAATTAATAAAGTTAAGGTATATCAGAATGGTTTTTATGTTGTGCAACGGTTTAAAACCGTTGTCGTAGATCGAAGCAAACCGTTCTCTATATTAGACCAACGACAACGGTTTTAATTGAGAACAGAGAGAAACCGTTGTAGTTGGGAACTTTAAAAACCGTTCTATTAGGAACTCTAAATAAACGGTTTTCTTCAAGGGGTTGCCGTTGAAAAAAAAAACGTTGCGAAAGGCTAAGAGAACCCCTCGATATACAACGCCCTGAAAACTGTTCTCGTAGCCTTTGGCAACGGTTTTTTTACATTACAGAACGGTTTTTTGGCGTTCTTATAGAATGAAAATGTGGTAGTGTAAATATTATTGTCTCATCTTGATCCTCGAAATATAACTTATTTGCAAAGTCAAGAAAGTTAAATAAAAGCTACTAATGCTCCAAATAAAATAGATATCCTTGTCGGATAATAGAATATTGCAAATGAGTCTCAACTGCACATGAAGCGTGATAGACTAATTGGTTCCAAATATAAAAATCATCAAACAAGAAAAGGAGCCAAAAGGAAATATAACCCAAATGAGGATGTAGAAACTCTTAAAGAGTTGTGTGATATGATTGATTTTTAAGTTCCAAAAGAACTGATCAGGTACCTGAAATTTATGAAAATAAAGAGATCTCGATAAGTTATGAATGAAATGAGATGGAACAAAAAATGAAAGTCAACGTCGACGATGTTTTCCTATAGCGCTATATGTGATAAGTGATAACGAGGATCGTGAATCAAAGTCTATTAATGATTATAGATAAATAAAATATATGCAGATGATAATAGACAATTCCAGTTAAATCAACCTCTATTCATATAACTGAACTGTTTAGACTTGTAGTCCGCACACTTGAAGATGTGAAGTTAATTATATATATATATGCTAAAGAGAATTATATAATTTTTTTTAAACCAGCAAAAACTTTATTGATATAGAGAAAAACAGTATAAGTGATCCGCTGTCGCACACGGGTCAAAAACGAGTAATTAAAAGGATAGTGTAGGGAAGCGACACTCGGTATCGTATCACAAGGACTCTTGATCGATTAAGCTAATATTAAAGTTGAATTAAAACTATAAATATGGGTTTTAAGTTTCAGTTTTGGCATCAAAAAGGAAATTGAATATAATTGTGGTGAAAACATAATTTATAAATAAGCGGACCTACTGTATCGATCTCCACTTTTCATCGGTTCTTATAGTTTCAGTATCCTAAGCGGTTTCAATCCTGTTCGATAATAATACCTACTGACAAGCGCATTAGATATTCTATGATGTATGTTCCTAATATTCGAATTAAACAAACGAACTAGACACTCTCACGAATTAAGCAAACGCGAGAGATCAAACGTAATAACGAATTAAGCAAATGCTACGCGGTTATAATTAAGAACATGCATTAACCGAATTAAATCAACTTTATCCTATGAACAACTAACGAATTAAGCAAACAAAAGTAATTCAATTAAGCATTGAATTCATAGGAAGAATTGAAAAGGAATTGAAATAAAACTGAAATTAATAAAAACCTCAAAGTGGAGTACGATTACAGTAGATCGGCTCCAAGGGATTAGTTCTCCATGGAAACTTGTAAACCCTTATTCTATTTTCGTGGTGGCTGACTTCCCCCACTAGGGTTATGAAATTTTGTTTAAATAGCGATAGAAACGGACTTTAAAAGCCTCGGGTCGAAAACATAAAAGTTGACCCGGTTTTGGTATATTTTTATGAAGTCTGGAATATAAATGAAATTATTTGACTCCTTTGCGCTCCGAATTGGCTTCTGACTTCAACATGAAAGTTGTAGCTCTCTGTCTTAACTTTCCAACGCAATTTAGCACGCCTCGATCCGATATTCCTAGCTCCAGTTATGACCTGTGGACCGAGAAGGTGTCAATGTATTATTTATTCAGAAAATAAGTACGAAAATAAAATAAAGCTATAATTATACTTAAATATAAAAACACACTAAAATAGTAAAAATAGTAAAATAAACTATAGGAATACATAAGTACAATGGTAGAAGAATGTGCATTAAAATACACTGATCAATAAGCACAATAAGTGTTATGACTTTTCCAAATGCATTTAAAAATCTTACCATGCCATTGAACATCTAGACCCAACGGATTGGACAGATTAGAGACAAGCCGATAAATAGATTTAACCGTAAACTCAACATTTTTCGGCCTCCAACACCATCGGTCGTCACTATCCGTAAATAACGCCTGATTAATGGTAGTCTTCAACTCTTCTAATAAATCTTCTTCCCACACAAAAAGTCTTTTGCGCCACATTAAATTCCAACAATAAGACCCTTTCTCCGAGTATCTCAATTCAGCCACCGAAGCATTAAACAAAACCAAGCGAGGAAAACGATCTTTAAGGGGGGAATCACCAATCCAAGTGTCCAACCAAAAACTTGTATGCACCCCATTACCTATCTTTTTAAAGGCATTTTGCGAAAACCAATTGGTGCCTACGTTTTAGCCGATAGAACAAATGTCACCCCACCACAAAGATGCATACCAAGGTTTACAATCATCTCCCAACTCCACCTTACCCACCTCATTCTCCCCATACTTACTTTTGAGAACATCCTTCCAAACCGCTTGGCTATTATCAAGAAGTCTCCATCGCCATTTTGTCAATAGGTTAATATTCACCACACGCACATCTCTCACTCCTAATCCACCCTTTGTTCTTCGGAAGGCACACCGTATCCCACTAGATCCAACCAATTTTCTTGCTTCCCCTCCGACCACCCCAAAAGAACTCACGTTGGATTCGTCCGACTTTCGTCCAAACAAGAGTCAAAATTTTAAGGTAAGAAAACTAGAAGACGGGGATAGCATTGAGGACCGCATTTAGGAGAACAATGCGACCCCCAAGATTAATGAACTTATTACCCCAAACACCTAGACGCTTCCGAAGGGACTCGATAAACGGTTCCCAAGTTGTCAAACGTCGGGGGTTAGTGCCAACTGAGAGGCCAAGATATTTGAAGGGAATGGAACTTGTCTTGCAATTAAGGAAAGTTGATGCCAAAGTCATAAAATCATCGGAAACATTTATATCAATAAGACTACTCTTCCAAAAATTATATTGATATAATACATACTTATATAGTTTGATATGTTCGCTAGAAGTGAATGATAAATGTCTACAATTTATTTTGACGAGACAAGTGAACTCAATAAATTTTTCTTGCTTGATTAAATTTAATAGCACTCGAAAGGCTAAATTTACATGAAATATATGTTACAATATATTTGTATGGCTCACTTGAAATGATGATTATATGAAACTCTCTGAAGTAGTTAATTTTTATGATACATTAAAGAAATGACATCATATGTCCATTCTAAACATTTGGAAGTGAATTTATTATAATCGATTTTATGATGATATAAATATTATTAGGACTCCATAAAAGATCCTAAAATATGTTGATTATAGAAAGATTTGAAATTGCATATGACGCATGTGAAACGTTTGTTTGGATTTGCAAATTTATTATTTAAACGAATTTTTGTGCACCAAAGAAACTTATATAGCAATTGTATTAAAATAATTTGATTGGACAAATCTAATTGATTGTGTAGTAGAATGATTGTGATGCCACTTGATGTTAATAGAGATCATGTTCTCAAAAAAATGATGAACAACTTGAATTGGTCCTGAAATACCATATCTTAGTTCAAATGAGGACATTAATGTATTTTTTTTACCACTCATTAATGTATTTTATTAGTTATATGTATCGTGATATTTTTGTCTATATTTTTAAATGTATATATATGAACAAATTACACTGCTCAGTTAGAAAATGGCCACATCAAAAGAGACCAAACAAAGCACATTTCTCCCAAATTCCTTTTCACTTGTGATATTCATGAAGAATTGTGATATAAGCATTCAACAAAATTCATTTGTGTGATAATCTAGCAGACCTTTTTACAAAGTCACTCTCAAGTATGAATTTGGAACAACTGGTACAAAAGATTGATTGTTGTCGTCTTAGAGATGGTAGTATGGTTGAGGGGGATAAATAAGTATATTATGTAAAAGGATGTTGTACTTTTTTTCTTTCACTAGAATTTTTTCCCACTGAGTTTTTTTTCTAGTAAGGTTTAACGAGACACATCATCGATGAACATTAAAGGGGGAGTGTTATGAATGTTTAGAGGAAGTGGATGTCTATAATTCTACATCTTTCATTCCCTATAACTCCCACTAAGTAGTGGAGCTTTATTACCTTGCATTTTCACTACTTTTTTTTGTGTCATATAAATAGGACATTTGTTATAATGTAAGATACACAAGTGAAAAAGAATAATACAAAGTTCTCATTCTTTTTATCTATACTCTATAACTTTTCAAGTTTATTTCTAACATATACAAATATATATGAGATATGTTATGAATAATTAAGTTAATGCCCATATAGTGCTCTTATATGTATTACATGTAACACCCGTATTTATTTATTTTCATTTAATTAGATTTATTTTATTTGAATAGATGTTAATTAGTCTTTTGGAGTAATTTAGTGTAGTTTAATAATTAATCATAGTATTTGGCTATAAGAGGAAAAAGAAGAGGATAAGAAGAAGGGAGTTATGAGTGGAGGCATTTTAAGGAAATGTTTCGAGTTTAGTAAATTTGGCTTAAGTTAGAAAGAGGGACATTTTAGTCTTTTGTTAATTAGGTTTGAATAGACACTTGGAGTAGAGAGCAAGAGCTCTCATAACACCATTTGCTTAGAAAGGAGGTAGAGAGAGAAGTTCAAGCTTGAAGAGAGTAGAAGTGATTCAAGTGTAGAGCTAGAAGATTAAAGCTTCAAACAAGGTTAGAGAGTGGTTATTAATTCTTGTGAGATGAACAAAGAGGGGGGAGAAGTCTACTCTCCACACCCAAACCCTCTCATCTCTTTTGGTTGGGAATGGGAATCAAGGGAATGTGTTTATAGTCTAATATGTTGTTGTTTGATGTTAACATGTTACTATATGCTTCTATTTCGAATTCCCATGATCAAATTCGTGTTCTATGAATGATTTGTTGTTGTTGATATTTGAATGAGTTTTGAATAAAATGAAGAAAAATCCTTACTTTTACCATGAAATGATGTTTGATGATGTTAAAGTTTGTACTTCTAGGCTTATACATGATATATATGCTTAAAGTTGATAGCTTTAGGGATTCACATGTTGAAAAATAGTATTTTTAATGATTTTGAACTTGAACTCGAGAGCATAGTACGTTTTCTGGGCACGCTCGCTGAGCTACCACTATGGTCTCTCTAGCGAACATTCATCTGTTCTTCATGTTGCCCAGAAATGCTCATGCTCGCTGGGCGAGAGTTAGCGATGAAGTAGCGACTGTTCCTCGCTTCTAGTCCGCTGGTAGCGAGCAACTGTCTGTAACTCCTCGCTAGTTGGTCGCTGGAGCTCGCTGAGCGAGCAAGGCCTGAATTGATTTTAATTGTGAGATTAATTGAGGGATTGTATGCTTATAACCTCCTTGAATTATGATCTTATAACATGATATAATATTAGATTGATTGAACCTTGAGATTATATGAAAGTGATATGCTTATATGAGTTTAATAGATTGAAATTGTTGATGATGACTTATGATTAACTTAGTTAATAAGTATTGTTATGCATTGCTTGGATGTATACCTTAATGATGATGTGATTTGATGCGAACTTGAGAAGGAATATTAGGATGAGTGGCCTATTATTCATGTGTAGGTGTATAGTGTTATCATCATTGTTTGGTATGTATGCATTCATGCATCCATGAGTCAACTTGAGCGAAGTCCCCCAAGACTTAAAACTGACTTGATGCGAGGAATACATGTGTATTCTAAATTTGATGCGGGTACCACATGCATTAGATGTGTCTAGGTCGATACATAATGAGTGATGGCATTAGTTGCATTAGGATAATTGTGCATCCTACTTGTTAGTTGGTAATTGCCAATGTTTTCCATTATGATTATGAATGATTGGATAATGTAACTTCAATTTGATGTCTTGGTCAATTGATAATGAGTATGATATTGCCTTTATCATGAATATTGTTATTATGCCATATGACGAATATGCGTCAATTATGTATATGATTATTATACATAATGTAAGTATATGCTATACTTATTATTATGAACTTGAATTATAACTAACTCTCTATTTTGTGTATTTGTATGGTTTGGGTCTAGATTCTTCACTTGAGGAGTGATACAGTGACTTTGGAGTTAGCTTGTGTTACTAGCTTAGCTTGGTAAGGATGAAGAGTAGGAAATTCTAGAAACCTTAGAAGTCTAGGATTTGCTCTGATACTTGTAACCTTGCTAGGATTAGTATCTTAGTTCGTTTGTTTGAGGCTATGTATGACCTTGCTAATTATCTTAACTTATCTATAACTTGAGTATTTGGATTTATTTCGGATTAATGTGGATAGGCCTTGTGGTTGAAGGACCTAGTCCAATTTGTAGTATGATTTTATGACTTCCATGTTTGGGATTTAATTACTATGAGTAATGATTATGGATATTAATGCTTTCGTTGCTACGAAAATGAATATATGCATGTTCATTGTTTAAAAATTTTATTATGTAACGCCTTGATTGATGCATGATCTTAATTTAAGTTAATTATAGGATGTTTATCGATTAGGGTGTTACAATTTGGTATCAGAGCAAGGTCGGTCCATGTCGGATCAATTAGGTTAGTATACCCTTAGGTGCATAAGTGTAGTAGAACACTTTTTAGCATCCATAAGTTTAATGTGAGGTTGGGTTTTTGGTTGATTGTTTAGGTGATGTTGCAAAGAGCAATGGCGGATGCAATAGCCTTGATGGCTAATGCTTTGACGCAAGATGCGGCAGCTAGAGTGGCCGAAAGAGTTGCACATGAGAATCGCATGAGGAATGAAGATGAATTGAGATTGGAGAGATTCCTTAGGAACAACCCTCAATCATTCAAGGGAGGTCATGATCCTGAAGGAGCTCAAAAGTGGTTAGAAGGCATGGAAAGAATTTTTGGTGCTATGAGATGTTCGGAAGCACAAAAAGTGACTCTAGGGAGCTATATGTTGCATGAAGACGCCGGGTATTGGTGGAAGAATGTGAGTCAAAGGTTGGGCCAAGGTGGAGCCATAATTACTTGGGACATCTTCAAGAGAGAGTTTTTGACTAAGTACTTTCCAACAGACATGAGGAACCGAAAAGTGGTAGAATTCATGGAACTCAAACAAGGAAACTTAACCGTTGCGGAGTATGCAACCAAGTTCGAGGATTTATGCCGTTTTTGTCCACACTACAATACCGTGGAAGCGGAAGTGGACAAATGTGTGAAATTTGAAAGTGGATTGCGTCCCGATCTTAAGCAATTGGTTGGTATCTTGGAGATTTGGAACTTTGCCAACTTGGTGAATAAGAGCAACATCTGTGATTTGGAACTTTGCGATTGTCGATACCGGAGCAACACATTCCTTTATATCTTTTGAATGCATGAAGCGTCTTAATATTCCTGTGTCTGAAATGATTGGTTGTATGGAAATAGAAACTCCTGCTAGTGGTTCTGTGACTACTCAACTTGTTTGTCTTAATTGTCCCGTAACTATTTTTGGTAGATCTTTTGGTATGGACCTTGTATGTATCCCACTTAGCGGTATAGATGTGATTTTTGGTATGAACTGGTTAATCGTTAATCGAGTTCACATTAACTGTTGTGAGAAGACGATTATATTCCCGAAGTTAGAGAAAGATTCAAACTTGATGAGTGGGAAGGGAGTAAGAGAGTCGTTAAGCGAACATGGTGAGTTGTTTGTCGTGTTTGCATCTTTGAAGCTTGAGAATGAAGTTGGAATCGAGGGACTACAAGTTGTGCAAGAATTTCCCGATGTGTTTCAGGAAGATGTGTCTGATATACCCCCAGAAAGAGAAGTAGAGTTTACTATTGACTTGGTACCTGATACAAGTCCAATATATATGGCACCGTATCGGATGTCAGCATCTGAGTTAAGTAAATTGAAGGAGCAACTAGAGGAACTACTTGAGAAGAAGTTTATTCGACCGAGTGTTTCACCTTGGGGAGCACCTGTGCTTTTGGTAAAGAAGAAGGACGGAAGTATGAGGTTGTGTATAGACTACCGTCGTTTGAATCAAGTTACAATCAAGAACAAGTATCTGTTGCCTAGGATAGATGACTTGATGGATCAGTTGGTGGGTACTTGTGTGTTTAGTAAGATTGATTTGAGGTCAGGATATCATCATATTCGAGTTAAGGCGGAGGATATTCCGAAGACTGCGTTTAGAACAAGATATGGTCATTATGAGTATTCAGTAGGGCTGGAAATGAGTCGAGCTGAATCGAACTCCTCTGAGCTCGACTCGGCTCGGTAGGAATTGGTTCGGCTCAAAACTCAGCTCAAGTTCGACACGAACTCTTTTGTTAGCTCGAGTTCGGCTCGTTTAAAGTTCACGAATAGTTCGATTCGGCTCGTTAAGTTCAACTCGTTAACTCAAATCACATGATTTTAAATTATTATTTTTTGTCAAAATTTGATCTTTGATCTTTAACCTTTTAAACTATTTTTTTGAAGAAAAAGCAAATATTAAATTAAGATAAAAGTCACCCGAAATGAATAATGGATAAACGCGTACAAAATTCAAACAGACGTAAACTAATACAAGTAACAAAGCAAAATCCAACAAAATTCCACAATTATTCTCAAAATATTTTTCATTGATGTGTACATATAGGGGATTGAAAAGTCTGATGTGTATAGTGTGAAAAGATTTAGAAATATATATATATATATATATATATATATATATATATATATATATATATATATATATATATATATATATATATATATATAACCAGGCTAGTTCATGAGCCAAACGAGTCGAACTTTATAAAGTTTATATTCAACTCATTTATTTAATGAACTTAATTTTTAACTCAAGTTCAGCTCATTTGGTTCACGAACCAAGTTCACGAATCAATTTTCGAATCGAGCTTCGAACTATTCACGAATTGGTTTGGGTCATTGCCAGCCCTAAGTATTCAGTTATGCCTTTTTGTGTAACCAATGCACCTGGAGTGTTTATGGAATACATGAACCGGATTTTCCATTCTTATTTGGATAAATTCGTGGTAGTTTTCATTGACGACATCCTAGTGTATTCCAAGACCGAGGAAGAACATGCGGATCATTTGAGGATTGTGTTGAGAACCTTGCAAGAGAAGAAGCTTTATGCGAAGTTGTCCAAGTGTGAGTTTTGGTTGAAGGAAGTGAGTTTTCTAGGCCACGTGATATCTAGTGGAGGTATTGCGGTAGATCCTTCTAAAGTGGATGCGATATTGAAATGGGGAACTCCAGAATGAGTTTTTGAGATAAGAAGTTTTCTTGGTTTGGCCGGTTATTATCGAAAGTTCATTGAAGGTTTTTCGAAGTTGGCATTACCGTTAACCCGTTTGACTAGGAAGGATCAAGCTTTTATTTGGGATGATCATTGTGAAAGAAGTTTCCAAGAATTGAAGAAGAGGTTGACGTCGACACCAATTTTGATTTTACCGACACCGAATAAGCCTTTTTCTGTGTATTGTGATGCATCTTTGATGGGATTAGGTGGTGTTCTTATGCAAAATGGACGAGTGGTTGCTTATGCTTCTAGGCAATTGAAAGTGCATGAGAAGAACTATCCAACGCATGATCTTGAGTTGGCGGCTGTCGTGTTTACTTTGAAGATTTGGAGACATTATTTATTTGGTTCTAGCTTCGAAGTCTTTAGTGATCACAAGAGTTTGAAGTATTTGTTTGTTCAGAAAGAATTGAATATGAGGCAGAGACGTTGGTTAGAATTTTTGAAAGACTATGATTTTGAGTTGAGTTACCATAATGGAAAAGCCATTGTTGTTGCGGATGCTTTGAGTAGGAAGTCGTTGCATGTGTCCTTACTTATGGCAAGAGAGTTGGATTTGATTGAAGAGTTTAAAGATCTTAGCTTGGTTTGTGAGACAACACCGCATAGTGTGAAATTGGGAATGTTGAAGCTTACCAATGATTTCCTTGATGAAGTGAAGAATGGTCAAAGGGGAGATTTGAGTTTGGTGAATCGTCTTACATTGATTAATGAAGGGAAAGAGACCGATTTTAAAGTTGATGAGAATGGAGTCATAAGATTTCGAGAAAGAGTGTGTGTTCCTGATATACCCAAGTTGAAGAAACAGATTCTAGAGGAAGGACATAGGAGTGAATTGAGTATTCACCTCGGAGCCACTAAGATGTATCAATATCTTAAGAAGTTATTTTGGTGGCCTTGCATGAAAAAGGAAGCTGCGGAGTTTGTGTATGCGTGTTTGGTGTGTCAAAAGTCTAAAGTTGAGCATCAAAAACCATCCGGATTGTTGCAACCCATGTTCATACCCGAATGGAAATGGGATATCATTGCAATGGATTTTGTGAGTGGACTACCCAAGACTAAGAAAGGAAATGATTCTATTTGGGTAATTGTTGATAGATTGACGAAGTCGGCACATTTTATTGCTTTTAGGACGGGAACTTTGATACATAAGTTAGCCGAGATCTATGTTGAGCAAGTTGTGAGACTACATGGTATTCCATCTAGCATTGTATCGGATAGAGATCCAAGGTTCACTTCGAGATTTTGGGAGAGTTTACAAGAAGCTTTGGGGACTAAATTAAGAATGAGTTCGGCTTATCACCCTCAAACGGATGGACAATCGGAGAGGACTATTCAATCTTTAGAAGATTTGTTGAGAGCTTGTATTTTGGAAGATGGAGGGAGTTGGGATAGCTATCTACCTTTGATAGAGTTTACTTACAACAATAGCTACCATGCGAGTATTGGAATGGCATCTTTCGAAGCTTTGTATGGAAGGAGATGCCGTGCTCCTTTGTGTTGGTATGAAGATGGTGAAAGTGTCGTGTTAGGGCCGGAAATAGTTCAACAAACTATGGAAAAGATTAATATGATTCAAGAAAAGATAAAAGTGATTCAAAGTAGGCAAAAGCGCTATCATGATAAGAAAAGGAAAGATGTGAAATTTCAAGAGGGAGATCATATATTTTTGAGAGTTACTTCAACCACCGGTATTGGTCGTGCTTTGAAATCTAAGAAGTTGACGTCGAAGTTTATTGGGCCTTATCAAATTTTGAAGAGAGTAAGAAGTGTGGCGTATAAAGTTGCTTTACCACCGTCGTTGTCAAATCTTCATGATGTGTTCCATGTATCACAATTAAGGAAGTATGTTTCGGATCCATCGCATGTACTCACATTGAATGATGTGCAAGTAAGAGATAATTTGACGGTTGAAGCTAAGCCTTTGAGAATTGAAGGTAGGGAAGTGAAAAAGTTGAGGAACAAGGAGATAACATCTGTTAAGGTCATTTGGGGAGGACCCGCGGGAGAAAATGCTACTTGGGAGCTAGAAAGCAAGATGAGGAATTCTTATCCGGAGTTATTCTCAGGTAAATTTTCGAGGACGAAAATTCTTTCAAGAGGGGTAGAGTTGTAACACCCGTATTTATTTATTTTCATTTAATTAGACTTATTTTATTTGAATAGATGTTAATTAGCCTTTTGGAGTAATTTAGTGTAGTTTAGTAATTAATCATAACATTTGGCTATAAGAGGAAAGAGTAGAGGATAAGAAGAATGGAGTTATGAGTGAAGGCATTTTAAGGAAATGTTTAGGAGTTTAGTAAATTTGGCTTAAGTTAGAAAGAGGGACATTTTAGTCTTTTGTTAATTAGGTTTGAATAGAAACTTGGAGTAGAGAGCAAGAGCTCTCATAACACCATTTGCTTAGAAAGGAGGTAGAGAGAGAAGTTCAAGCTTGAAGAGAGTATAAGGGATTCAAGTGTAGAGCTAGAAGATTAAAGCTTCAAACAAGGTTAGAGAGTGGTTATTAATTCTTGTGAGATGAACAAAGAAGGGGGAGAAGTCTACTCTCCACACCCAAACCCTCTCATCTCTTTTGGTTGGGAATGGGAATCAAGGGAATGTGTTTATAGTCTAATATGTTGTTTTTTGATGTTAACATGTTACTATATGCTTCTATTTCGAATTCCCATGATCAAATTCGTGTTCTATGAATGATTTGTTGTTGTTGATATTTGAATATGCGTTTTGAATAAAATGAAGAAAAATCCTTACTTTTACCATGAAATGATGTTTGATGATGTTAAAGTATGTACTTCTAGGCTTATACAAGATATATATGCTTAAAGTTGATAGCTTTAGGGATTCACATGTTGAAAAATAGTATTTTTAATGATTTTGAACTTGAACTCGAGAGCAGAGTACGTTTTCTGGGCACGCTCGCTGAGCTACCACTATGGTCGCTCTAGCGAGCATTCATCTGTTCTTCATGTTGCCCAGAAACGCTCATGCTCGCTGGGGCGAGAGTTAGCGATGAAGTAGCGACTGTTCCTCGCTTCTAGTCCACTGGTAGCGAGCAACTGTCTGTAACTCCTCGCTAGTTGGTCATTGGAGCTCGCTGAGCGAGCAAGGCCTGAATTGATTTTAATTGTGAGATTAATTGAGGGATTGTATGCTTATAACCTGCTTGAATTATGATCTTATAACATGATATAAGATTAGATTGATTGAACCTTGAGATTATATGAGAGTGATATGCTTATATGAGTTTAATAGATTGAAATTGTTGATGATGACTTATGATTAACTTAGTTAATAAGTATTGTTATGCCTTGCTTGGATGTATACCTTAATGATGATATGATGATGCGATTTGATGCGAACTTGAGAAGGAATATTAGGATGAGTGGCCTATTATTCATGTGTAGATGTATAGTGTTATCATCATTGTTTGGTATGTATGCATTCATGCATCCATGAGCCAACTTGAGCGAAGTCCCCCAAGACTTAAAACTGACTTGATGCGAGGAATACATGTGTATTCTAAATATGATGCGGGTATCGCATGCATTAGATGTGTCTAGGTTGATACATAATGAGTGATGGCATTAGTTGCATTAGGATAATTGTGCATCCTACTTGTTAGTTGGTAATTGTCATTGTTTTCCATTATGATTATGAATGATTGGATAATGTAACTTCAATTTGATGTCTTGGTCAATTGATAATGAGTATGATATTGCCTTTATCATGAATATTGTTATTATGCCATATGACGAATATGCGTCAATTATGTATATGATTATTTTACATAATGTAAGTATATGCTATACTTATTATTATGAACTTGAATTATAACTAACTCTCTATTTTGTGTATGTATATGGTTTGGGTCCAAATTCTTCACTTGAGGAGTGATACCGTGACTTTTGAGTTAGCTTGTGTTACTAGCTTAACTTGGTAAGGATGAAGAGTAGGAAATTCTAGAAACCTTAGAAGTCTGGGATTTGCTCTGATACTTGTAACCTTGCTAGGATTAATATCTTAGTTCGTTTGTTTGAGGCTATGTATGACCTTGCTAATTATCTTAACTTATCTATAACTTGAGTATTTGGATTTATTTCGGATTATTGTGGATAGGTCTTGTGGTTGAAGGACCTAGTCCAATTTGTAGTATGATTTTATGACTTCCATGTTTGGGATTTAATTACTATGAGTAATGATTATGGATATTAATGCTTCCGTTGCTACGAAAATGAATATATGCATGTTCATTATTTGAAATTTTTATTATGTAACGCCTTGATTGATGCATGATCTTAATTTAAGTTAATTATAGGATGTTTATCGATTAGGGTGTTACATTACATGACTTGTATATTACATAGATCATATAGTCCATAGACTCCAAATAAATAGAGCATATTTGTAAGTCATGTTTATCAACACGTTTTAAAAAAAATTCACTTGTATTTTTAAAATATATGCTTTTTGTTCTTAAAAAGAAAATAATAATAATAAGTTTGTGTGGCTCACTATAATTTTTTTAGATAACTATAGAGATTGCTTTTTTTTGTCTTCACATGATACTATGGTGTGCCCCTAATTGTCGGGGATCTCCAACAATATTAGCTAATTAAATGGTGATAAATTTTCTTTTGGGCTTAAATATGCTTTTGGTCCCTGCAATTATGCCTTGTTTTGAAAAGAGCCCGTGTAAAAAAAATAAATTTGATTTTAGTCCCTGCAATATTTCAAAACTTTTAAAATAGCCCCTGACTGAATTTCTTGATGATATTTTAGGGACTAAAATCAATTTTTTATTTTTTTATAGGGGCTCTTTTCAAAACAAGACATAATTGCAGAAACCAAAAATATATTTAAAAATTGGCCACGTCAGCTCTAAATCCAGTTAGGAGATATTTTAAAAGTTTTAAGATATTGCCGGGACTAAAATCAAATATATTTTTTTACAGTGGCTCTTTTCAAAACAAGACATAATTGCAGGGATCAAAAGTATATTTAAGTTTTTTTTTAATTATCCAACAAAATCATCATGAGGCGCCTAGTCATTAATTAGCCAACAAACACTTTTCTACCCAATTGATTAGCTAACTAGGGTTTTATAAAATTGCACATTAGAGATACTAACATACGCCTAAAATCATAATGAGAGACTACTCTTGATAATTTTATTTTTTTTTTGTAATAATTGTATCAATTGAATTTTTTAAACTATAGTACTCCCTTCGTTCCTTTTTATTTGTTGTTTTAGAAAAAAAAAACCAATTTAGGAAGGTATATTTTTGCACCTTATCTTTCTATTATACCTTTTTTTTTTAATATAAATCCTAATTTTAATCAATCAATAAATTCCTATTTTTATGCACACACTCTTTCCCTTTCTAAAAATTTCAAAACCACCAAAAAAAATTGTAACAAACTTTATTAAAAAAAAAAACAAACCTTTGTTACATAAAAACTAGGGAGGGTATAATAGGCAAAATATAACATAAATTGCCAAAACGACAAATAAAAAGGAACAAATATTTTTTTTTGTAAAACGACAAGTAAAAAGGAACGGAGGGAGTAATAATAATAAATACTTCATCCGTTCCTTTTTACTTGTCTTTTAGGGCTAGATTTAGCGTTTCTATTTAATTGTCCTTTTGGTATTTTACGGATATGATTTGTCAATTATACCCTTTGTCAATTGCTCTTATCTTTTTCAATAAAACAAATTAATGCTAAACATTTGGAAAACTAAATCTTTTTTATTTTTTTTGGAACATAACATATTAAATTTTGTTTATTTTAACATAATATATTAAATTTATTGGAAAGAGAAAGTGTGTGAAAAAAAAATAGGAATTTATTGGTGGATAAAACCAGTGTATAATAGGAAGATAAAGTGCAAATATACACTTCTTTAATTTAGTGTTACTATTTTAAAAAGACAAGTAAAAAGGAACGGAGGGAGTAAGTTTGTGTGGCTCGATATATTTTTTTTAGATAACTGTATTTTTTTTTTTGTCATCATGTGATATTATGGTGTCGTAATTATTGGAGATCTCCAAATATATTAGCTAATTATATGGTGATAATTTTTTTTTGAGTTATCAAATAAAATCATCATGATGCGCCTAATCAATAATTAACCAACAAATATTTTTCCGTCAAAGTGATTAATTAATTAGAATCTATCTATACTATTATTATTTACCTTACTCAAAGTAAATAGTACACTTGTCATTCTCACGTTTATTTTCAAGGAGAAAATTTATATGTGGCATTATTTTATTGATGTGGCGCCTATGTGTCTTTTCTTTACGACCTAAAGGGACACGGTTCAATTCCCACTAACAACAAAACAATAATTTTATGATTTTTTTTCCTTTTTTTTGCCTTGCTTTTTTTTTTTATCGATTATTGAATCTATTGTGAAACAAAAAAATAATATAGATATAGATTGAGATGAATTCTATAGGATAAGTACAAAAAAGAATCTATTTTCAAACAAAATAATAAAATTGCCTTGGTTTTTTTTTTCTTACCAATTATTCAATGTATTGCCCAAAAAAAAAATAACAAACCTTACAAAATAAAAAATAAACAAAAATTAATTAAAAGATAATATATATTATAGTAAATTACATTACCCTCTTTTGAGAGGTGCTTAAATTACATTACTCTCCCCTTTTATGTTAAAATATATACTTTCCTCATCTCTTATACAAAATATATTAGAGAAAATTACTCTCTTCTCCCTCGAAAGAAATTTGAATTTCATCCCCCTTCCCCCTAATATTAAAACATACATTTTCATCTTTTAATCAACTTCATTTAAATTTTTACACGAGCTTTATTAATTCTTTACGCAATTAGAAATAAATCATTTCCGTTAGTTCATATATCTTTGAATATTTTAATGGAACATTTTATAAAAATAATTAAGATGTGAGACCTAAAGTTATGTTCATGTTGTTTTGTATATTTCATGAGTTTGATTTAATTATTCATACTATAAGAAATTACTCTCTCCTATTAGATCAAATATCTCTTGAAATTTTAAACAAATATTTTACACATATAATTAAAACGCGAGACATAAGATTATAGTCTCAATTGTCTTTACTTTTTACATACGTTTGATTGAATTCTCCACACCGTAATAGATTACCCTTTTATGTTAGATTAAATTCTTTTTGATATTTTAATTGAAAATTTTGTAAAAAAAATTAATATGTAAGGCCTAAAGTTATGGTTTCAATTGTTTTTATTTTTTACACGGGCTTGATTTTATTTTTCACACCTCAAGAAATTACTCTCTTCGATTTGATCAAATTCATCTTAAAATTTTAATTGAACTATTTGATCAAGAAATGCCTAAGAATATTGTCTCAAATGTTTTACTTTTGACGACTTTATTTATTTCTTTATACCATAAGAGATTATCATCTTCCTTTAAAATAAATTTCTCTGGATATTTTAATTGAAGTTTTACAAAAATAATTAATAATTGAGACATTAGGTAATGATATCAATTGCTTTACTTTTTACTCGGGCTTCATTTAGTTCTTCAAGTCGTAAGAGCGATTACCCACTTTCATTGGATCATATCTCTTTGAATAATTTACTTGAACATTTTATATAATAAATAAGTTACAAGGCCTAAGGTTATGGTTCAGTTGTTTTACTTATTACACGAGATTGATTAGTTATTCACACCGTAATAAATTACTCTTTTCTGTTAGAGCAAATCTCTCTTGAAATTTTAATTGAACTTTTTATAAGTATTATAAAAAAGCGAGACTTGAGATTATAGTGTCAATTGATTTACTTTTTACACGAGCTTGAATAAGTGCTTCACACCTGTACGAAATTATCCTCTTATGTTATATGAAATTCATTTTGATATCTTCATAAAAAAAATTACAAAAATAATTAAAATGTGAAATCTAGAGTTATGGTCTCAATTGTTTTACTTTTTACACATGTTTGATTTAGTTCTTCATAATGTAAGAGATTATCATCTTCCGATAGAACAAATTTCTCTGGATATTTTAATTGAAGTTTTTACAAAAATAATTAATAATTAAGACCTTAGGTTATGATATCAATTGCTTTACTTTTTACTCGGGCTTCATTTAGTTTTTCAAGTCGTAAGAGCGATTACCCTTTTCAATTGGATCATATCTCTTTGAATAATTTACTTAAACATTTCATATAAATAAATAAGTTATGACGCCTAAGGTTATGGTCCAATTGTTTTACTTATTACACGATATTGATTAGTTCTTCACACCGTAATAAAATACTCTTTTCTGTTAGAGCAAATCTCTCTTGAAATTTTAATTGAAGTTTTTACAAGTATTATAAAAAAAAGCGAGACCTTATATTATAGTGTCAATTGATTTACTTTTTACACGAGCTTAAGTAAGTTCTTCACACCTGTAAAAGATTATTCTGTTATGTTATATGAAATTCATTTTGATATCTTAATAAAAATAATTTACAAAAATAATTAAAATGTGAGACATATAGTTATGGTCTCAATTGTTTTACTTTTTACACATGTTTGATTTAGTTCTTCATAATTTAAGAGATTATCATCTTTCGTTAGAACAAATTTCTCTAGATATTTTAATTGAAGTTTTTACAGAAATAATTAATAATTGAGACCTTAGGTTATGATATCAATTGCTTTACTTTTTTCACGGCATTCATTTAGTTCTTCAAGTCGTAAGAGCGATTACCCTCTTCCATTGGATCATATCTCTTTGAATAATTTACTTGAACATTTTATATAAATAAATAAATAAGTTATGAGGCCTACGGTTATGGTTCAGTTGTTTTACTTATTACACGAGATTGATTAGTTCTTCACACCGTAATAAAATACTCTTTTCTGTTAGAGCAAATCTCTCTTGAAATTTTAATTGAACTTTTTAGAAGTATTATAAAAAAGCGAGACCTAAGATTATAGTGTCAATTGATTTACTTTTTATACGAGCTTGAATAAGTTTTTCACACCTGTAAGAGATTATCCTCTTATGTTATATGAAATTCATTTTGATATCTTAACCAAAAAATATACAAAAATAATTAAAATGTCAGACCTATAGTTATGGTCTCAATTGTTTTACTTTTTACACATATTTGATTTAGTTCTTCATAATGTAAGAGATTATCATCTTATGTTAGAACAAATTTCTCTGGATATTTTAATTGAAGTGTTTACAAAAATAATTAATAATTTAGACCTTATGATATCAATTGCTTTATTTTTTCTCGGGCTTCATTTAGTTCTTCAAGTCGTAAGAGCGATTACCCTCTTCCATTGGATCATATATCGTTAAATAATTTACTTGAACATTTTATATAAATAAATAAGTTAGGAGGCCTAAGGTTATGGTCCAGTTGTTTTACTTATTACACGAGATTGATTAGTTCTTCACACCATAATAAAATACTCTTTTCTGTTAGAGCAAATCTCTCTTGAAATTTTAATTGAACTTTTTACAAGTATTATAAAAAAGCGAGACCTATGATTATAGTGTAAATTGATTTACTTCTTACATGAGCTTGAATAAATTTTTTACACCTGTAAGAGATTATCCTCTTATGTTATACGAAATTCATTTTGATATCTTAATCAAAAAAATTACAAAAATAATTAAAATATGAGACCTAGGGTTATGGTCTCAATTGTTTTACTTTTTACACATGTTTGATTTAGTTCTTCACAATGTAAGAGATTATCATCTTCCGTTAGAACAAATTTCTCTGCATATTTTAATTGAATTTTTTACAAAAATAATTAATAATTAAGACCTTAGGTTATGATATCAATTGCTTTACTTTTTACTCAGACTTCGTTTAGTTCTTCAAGTCGTAAGAGCGATTACCCTCTTCCATTGGATCATATCTCTTTGAATAATTTACTTGAATATTTTATATAAATAAATTATGAGACCTGAGGTTACGGTCCAGTTGTTTTACTTATTACACGAGATTGATTAGTTCTTCACACCGTAATAAATTACTTTTTTCTGTTAGAGGAAATCTCTCATGAAATTTTAATTGAGCTTTTTACAAGTATTATAAAAAAAAGTGAGATCTTATATTATAGTGTCAATTAATTTACTTTTTACACGAGTTTAAATAAGTTCTTCACACCTGTAAGAGATTATGCTATTATGTTATATGAAATTCATTTTGATATCTTAATAAAAATAATTTACCAAAATAATTAAAATGTGAGACCTAGGGTTATGGTCTCAATTGTTTTACTTTTTACATATGTTTGATTTAGTTCTTCTCACCGTAAAAAATTAGTCCCTTCTATTACATCAAACCCCTCTTGAAATTTCACTTGAACTTTTAAAAAAGAAAAATTTAAGACGCAAGACCTAAGAATACAGTCTCAATTACTTTACGTTTTACACGGTCTTTATTTCTTCACACCTTAAGAGATTACAATTTTCTGTTAGAATACATTTTTCTTGATATTTTAATTAAAGTTTTTAAAAAATAATTAAGATGCGGGTCTTAAGGTTATTATCTCAATTACTTTACTTTTTACACGGATATTATTTAGTTTTTCACGCGGTAAGAGATTACACTTTTCCGTTAGTTCATATCTCTCTTGAAAATTTAATTTAACATTTTACAAGAATAACTGAGATGTAAAGGATTACAATCTTTACTTTTTGCAGAGGCTTAATTTAGTTCTTCACACTGTAAGAAATTATTTTCTTCTGTTAGATAGATGTAATCCCTCTTAAAATTTTAATTGAACTCTTTACAAAAACAATTCAGAAGACCTAAGATTATTATCTCAATTGCTTTATTTTTATACCGGGCTTGATTTTATTTCTTTCTACCGTAAGAGATTAACCCTCATTAATTTGTTATATCAAACTCCTTTTAATATTTTAATTTAACATTTTATAAAAATAACTAAGATTCGAGGTCTAAGGATATCGTCTCAATTTCTTAATTTTTTACGTGAGTTTAATTTAGCTCTTCACACTTTAAGAGATTACGTCTCTTCCGTTTGACCGGATATATCTTTGAATATTTTAATTGAACTTTTTTACAAAAAATAATAAATATGTCAGGTTTAAGATTTTGGTTTTAATTATGTTTTACTTTTTACACCAGCTTGATTTAGTTCTTTTCGTTAGATCAAATACATTTTGATATTTAATAGAAATTTTGTACCTAATAGTCAAGATACAAGACTTAAGGTTAGATGTTCTTGAATGAGTTCTTCATCCCATAAAAGAGTATCCTCTTCCATTAGAACAAAATCCTTTTGATAGATTAATTGAATTTTCTACCAAAACAAGAATAAAAGAAATATATGCGCGCATTAAAGTCAAAATTGTTAATTCTAACAAAAAAAATCGAAAATCAATATATATTTATAAACGAAAGCTCACTTATATATAATGCAGGCAATTTTTCACTTCTAAAATATTAATTAATTTCAAAATAGAAATATATATATATATATATATATATATATATATATATATATATATATATATATATATATATATATATATATATATATATATAAAACAAGCATTTTTAAAATTTATAAAAAAAATGAATTTCTAGCCCGTGCTTGGCACGGGTGTCCATACTAATTTTATAAAATTGCATATTAAAAATACTACTAGAAATAAATAAGATTAGTTAATTAGAATTTTATAAAATTTCCCGGTAGAACCGTAAGATTTTTGATAATTTTAAGCAGGTCAAAGAGTATAAAGAGTTGCACCAATACGAAAGCAGTAAAATAAGAAAACAATTAATTAAGATTTAAGAGAAAACAAAGATATGAAATGTGAGTGAATGAAAATACGTTTGAGCTTATTCATCTCTCTCTGCAACCCACACTCACCATTAGCGCCGCCACACTCACTCTCTCGCGGCGTCTCCTTCTTCTCGAGATCTCATCTCTCTACTTTCGCCGCTGTCATGGCAGGAGCTAACGCACAACAAGATATTCAGTGGCCTGCCAAGCGCGTCAGAGATACCTTCGTCAAGTTCTTTGAAGATAAGAACCATGTTTATTGGAAGTCTAGCCCCGTCGTCCCCTTCAATGACCCTACTCTCCTCTTTGCTAACGCCGGTACTCTCTCTATTGTTATTGTTATAACACAATTCACTGAATAAGTTATATTTTGCAGATTCTTAGGATTGAAATTGAAATGATAATCGAAGTAGTTTTGAATTGATTGTATATAATCTCAAATTGAAATTTGCTATTTTATCAGTTTTGTTTGAGTTGTGTAGTTTTGTTTTTGGCTTATTGATACTTACGCTAGCAGAATAATGTTTTTGTTATTTTTAAATTTTGTCACTTTTTTTAGGGTTTTAAGTTGAAATTTTGAAATGGAGCTAAGACTTTGTGTTGATAAATAGTATTAAATGCTTAAAACAGAGGCGCTTATCATGTAAGTGTTTATGAATATGCTATTTCTATAACAAAAGATAAAATAAAGTCAAACTGTTGCTATAAACTGTTTTTTTCATAAACTATCTTGGAGAGCTTATGAAAATAAGCTGAAAATAGCTTATGGACATGTCGTAAGTGGATGCTATTAGTTTGTCCAAATATGTAGGAAAGCTCAATGTTGATGGATTGTAAACATAGTAATCTTGTCAGCACATATTTTACGTTGGTAATTTTGTTATGATTGTATATATGTGCAGGGATGAACCAATACAAGCCAATTTTTTTGGGGACTGCTGATCCCAACACTGCCTTGAGCAAACTCTCTCGTGCTTGCAATACCCAGAAGTGCATTCGAGCAGGCGGCAAGCACAATGATCTCGACGATGTGGGGAAAGATACGTATCACCACACGTTCTTTGAGATGCTCGGCAACTGGTCCTTCGGGGACTACTTTAAAGAAGAAGCCATTACCTGGGCATGGGAACTTCTAACTAAAGTATGCTTTATACATTGGAGTTTTGTATCTCGGTTTATTGAATTATGCGTCCTATGTTTTTTGTTAATAAATGTGTGTATAGTTTGGTAAAATCACTATGGGAGGTGTTTTGTGCTATGGGATGATATCTAAACTTTACAAGCTAGCAAACTAGGAAATAACTGAAGCCACCCATTTTTGGCTATATGCCTATATTGCTTGTTTCTTCAATATTAATTAGGTTTTTGTGCTGCTTAAATAGCACATGTAGTGTTCAAACCTTGTTAAGAACAACACTTTTCAATTAGAAATTGCACCATCATTCACTGTAGCTAACCACCACTTCCACTCCATCAATTACAGCATGGCTACCACTACTGCACTGGGTTCGGTTTGAAGAAGAATGGCATTTATGAATTAATTTACTTTAGATATCAGTCTTGTTGGCACTGCCAATTCCAATCCAATGTGGCCTTCAGTTTCTAAATGTGGATAAATTACTAGTCTCATCCCGAGAAAAAGTTGATTAGAATTTGAATAAGCTAGCTGAGTTATTATGTTTTTAGGTGTTTATTTTGTTTGCAATTTCTTCAAATGCAGAAGTTGATATTTATTTAGTTCATCAATAGATATATTGCATGACTAATATTATCTTTTGTGCTTACATTATCTACTACTTTATTGTATTGTAGGTTTATAAATTACCATCAGATCGCATTTATGCTACATATTTTGGTGGTGATGGGAAAATTGGTCTCTCCCCTGATATTGAGGCTAGAGATATATGGTTAAAGTTTTTGCCTCCTGGGCGCGTGCTTCCTTTTGGCTGTAAAGTAGGTTTTCACTCCGTTTTCTCTTAAATATGTAGAATGGAATATTTTCATAAGACATGCAAAATATATTTTTATCATAGTAAGCATCATATTTAATAATTTGATTCATTTATGTAATATTGTCTGCCGCTGGGTTTTAATTTGTATGGAAAAAGTTACATTTTATATTGATATTAGGTAGTATTTGCCTTTGTATTTTTGGGTCTTGTCTTCTTAAAAAGAGAATTTGGGGGAAAATTCTTCCTAATTTTTTTTGAAGAAAAACAATAAAAATTACCTTCGTTCTTATTGGGCGTTGCAATTGCCTCAAGGAAGTAATTTAATATGTTTTATATGTGTACTTCTGTTATTCTATGCCTGTGACAAATATATGAACTATTGTAACAAATTAACAATGTGACCGATGGTAGTTATCAATTATTAACAAACGACATTGCATTCCTTTAATTTATAAGCTTTTTAAGCTGCTCATATGCCGAGTACTGGGATCATTTCTCTTCATTTTAGAAAAAAATCTTATGAAAAGGAGTCGTGCAAAATCTATTTAACATTATATTGTAAATTGTTTCTGGACTCAATTTGCGTATCTAATTTAGGTGTTTGTCATTGAATAGGACAATTTCTGGGAGATGGGTGACACTGGTCCTTGCGGACCTTGCACTGAAATACATTTTGACAGAATTGGTAACCGTGATGCTGCATCTTTGGTCAATAATGACGATCCCACCTGCATTGAGATATGGAACCTCGTCTTTATTCAGGTATTTTAATGATATATAGTGTTACTACCATTTCTCACCCAAAGTTCAGGTATTTTATATGTTTCTGTTAATCTCATCTACTTTATAAGTTAGTATAAGAATCAGTATGCAAACTTTTTCTATCCCCGTGAAGTCTATATCTGACATCTTTCTGTTTGTCTCACCACAGTTCAATAGGGAGGCTGACGGCTCTCTTAAATCCCTGCCTGCAAAGCATGTTGACACTGGAATGGGTTTTGAACGATTGACCTCTATACTACAGGACAAAATGAGCAATTATGACACCGATGTCTTCATGCCCATCTTTGATGCTATTCAGCTGGTATGGTTTTAAGGAATTAAAATTCATCATATTTTCACACATATTTGTTAAACCAGAATCATATGTCTTGAATTGTGCGATATTTGAATTTAAAATGTAATTCTTGTAATATTTTGTTGCTTATCACCCTTTTTAGAAGGTAACGTTTGCACACATGGGATACAGGGGAGGGTATTTTGTTAGTAGGCCTCATATTAGGCACTTACGTTAGGTGCAGGGCCATTATAAATGGCTTTGGTCTATATTATAGACCAAATACATGAATTATTGAATGAATCTAAAGAGTCAACTGTCTCTTATAAAAAGGACCGGAGGGAGTATTATGTAATATATTTACTGTGTAGAATAAATAGAAGGGACAGAACTGACAGGGGCCGTTCATTTTGGTTAAGGTTGTTGGGAGAGAATCGAGAGACTAGGTGCTCTAACATCCTAGCAGTCGTAGCTTCCTGTTGTAATCTTGTTTGTATGCAATCTGAAACATATCGTGCATGCTTCATGAATTCTTTTACATTTAGCATATTGATTTTATATCTGTAACTGTAAACTGATTGGGGAACAATGATTAAATTGATATTTAATTTGGTTTTCCTGTAAAGGCAACTGGTGCTCGGCCATATTCCGGAAAAGTCGGACCAGAGGATGTAGATAAAGTTGACATGGCATACAGGGTTGTTGCGGATCACATCAGGACTCTGTCATTTGCTATTGCTGACGGATCTCGACCTGGTAGGATATTGTAGACTTAATATGGGGATTCACAAATTTCAATTTCCAACTCTCTAGCTTCATCAAGTTTACTTCCTTTTGCCCTCATGTCTTGAGGAATGCATCTTCACATATAGGGTTGCAGCCTCTGTGGAGACTGGAGATGCACAACGAAGATAACTTTTCTTCCATCTAATAAGGGTTTTGAATTATATACAATTTTTTGTGATGCAAGCTATGTATTAGTTTATCTAAGCGAAAACTATGTACTCTTGCTCTCTTTAAAATTTAGGATATCTGTCATTTATGATATTTTGATGATAGAGATAAATGCTTGTCTTAACTTTGTTATGCTTTCATATTTGGAAGGTAACGAAGGTCGCGAATATGTTCTGAGGCGTATACTCCGTCGAGCTGTTCGATATGGACGCGAAGTGCTAAAAGCTGAAGAGGGTTTTTTCAATGGGTATGTACAATGGTTAACTTTTTCAATTTTTTGTCAGAACCTGGATCTAAAGCTTTCTTACCACATCCCACACCTTAGTGTCATTTGAATATCTAATACTCTTATTTATCTATTATTTGAGATTCAAATTTGATGCACTTTTGTTTAGAA
The DNA here is from genome assembly GCA_954870985.1 of Trifolium fragiferum. Lineage (NCBI taxonomy): Eukaryota > Viridiplantae > Streptophyta > Magnoliopsida > Fabales > Fabaceae > Trifolium > Trifolium fragiferum. The sequence continues at coordinate 38,007,287 of OX940790.1, read as the reverse complement.
AATAAATATTATTACTAGTAACTAGTAATCTGATTAGTGATTCCAGGCATAAATATGTTAATATATATTCTGTTTTTGACGTGTTTCTGTCGTCAATCTTGATGAATTCAGGCTTGTAAATGTTGTGGCAAATCTACTGGGTGATGTTTTCCCTGAGCTAAAACAACAGGAAGTGCACATTAGGAATGTGATTCAAGAGGAGGAGGAAAGTTTTGGCAGAACCTTAGTCAAGGTGAGGATAGACATGTATAAATGCGTTATTATGGGTTATCACTTTTTTGGTCTCCGTGACACGATGACAGCCATCTGATTATTATTTTTTGTAAACTTTATTTTTTTAATTGCTTAGTTGGTCGTTTTTGTTATTTTTCTCTCATGAAATACCTATGAATAAAGGAAAACCTGTTTTTATTTCTCCAGGGCATTGCAAAATTCAATACAGCTGTTCAACATGTTCAGGGAAACATACTGAGCGGGGAGGCAAGTAGAATTATTGATTCTTAGATAACTTAATTTGCTTGGTTTCATCAATGCTATTACTTAGTTACTTTTTTTTAAATACGTTAAAACAAACAAAATCTATGAAATTGCGGTTCTGCTATTTTGTTGTTGGAAAGTCATAAGGGTGGAATTCTTTGCATTTCTGGAATTAAAAAATTTAAATATTGCATTTAGTATAGCTGTCACTAGAAGTTTGATGATTTGATGTTTAAAACTTTTCAGCCTCACTAAGTCAGTGTGAACAAGTACATTTTTTTCAATAGGAATTCATTATAATAAAAAGGATAAGCTAATAAGTACTCCATTGTTGCGAATTGAACTTCTCTCTAGTTTTTGCAAATAATGGTGATATTTTTGGAGTGTCTTTTTCTTATTCCAGGGGTTAATGGCATTTTAAGTTTTCAATATTATTGGCCCTCCCGAAGATTGTGAACTTGGTTTTTTCTTTTTTGGTATTCATTTTCTATTTTCAGTTCTAGTTTTCGAAATATCTTTTCACTTAGGGCCCGTTTGGCTTAGCTTATTTTTTAGCTTATGCAAACAACTTATGCAATTTGTATGTATTATTATAAGTTTTTTAAGGTAGTTTATGATAAAATAGCTTCTAAAAATTCAATTTTCACTAGTTTAAACTTATAAAATAGCATAAAACCTAATTTATATTGCATAAGCCGTTTGCATAAGCTCTAAAATAAGATAGGCCAAACGAGCCCTTAGTTTCAGTGTCCCAATTTTAAAGTTGATGTTTTATCCAAAACTATTGGGTGCAAGTAATTAATCATATTGCCTTTTAAAAAAAGTAATTAATCATATTGACCACGAAATTGCGGTTGAATCACATTCATGGTACTGCATGGTTACAAATAAGTTGATACCTTTTTATGTAGTAATTGTAATATAATTTAATTGATATGTTGTTTTTCTTAGTTTAGTGGTTTTGTGATGGGACCGTGAGCTATTTCTCATACTGTTGTTTCTTGATTATAGGTAGCATTTGAGTTGTGGGATACATTTGGGTTCCCATTAGATCTCACACAGGTAAGCGACGCGTATTGCTTCACAATAGTGGGCGGTATGAAATTGTTCTTCTATTATGCTTTTATATTTTTGTATTTCCTAACATTTCTATTTATCAGCTTATGGCTGAAGAGAAGAAATTACAAGTTGATGTCGAAGGTTTTAATAGTGCTATGGAAGCTGCAAGAGAAAGATCAAGAACTGCTCAAAATAAGGTAGGTATCTTGTTTGCTTCAGTGTCCCTTTATGGGCCAAAAATCCTTCTGAGTTTTTAATGCACCTAATAAAATTGAAGGATAAATAAAAACCATTGAACATTTTAATGCTGATTTCATCCTTTTCTTGTCCATTTCTCAACTTTCTTTTGTTATTGTCAGCAAGCTGGTGGTGCTATTGTCATGGATGCTGATGCTACATCAGCGTTGCACAAAAGAAGCATTGCTCCAACAGATGATAGTTTCAAATTTGTTTGGTTCAAGGTATGAGTTTTTTTTTGGTATTTTTTCATTAAGAAAATTTAATAGTTGAAAATAATAAGGAGATAATAACAATTGTTGTTATTATTATTATTATTATTATTATTATTATTAAACATAGTGAATTTTGTCAGAGGAATGAAGTGTTGCAAAGGATGACAAAAGTACCTGAATTCACAAAATGATATATAAATAGGACACATGTATCTTCTTTTGATCTTGTATGGTTCTTATCCAAGCACTTCACTTCAACCAATTACACATAAGTAAATTTAAAGTAGTACATTTCTGGGAAGTTTTATTATGCCACATGTTCTTGTTTATTGGGGCTTAAAAGATAAGTCACCCAATTTGGCGAATGCATTAGCCGCTATATTATTTTTTGAAACGACCAAAGTTAATTAGTTATTTGATCAACAATCTTTTATTATACGTATTACCTTATGTTTATCAGTTAATCAGCTCTATTAGACTTTGGATTCTCAGTTATCTACTCAATTTTCTTTCAGAATCAGTTACTTTTTCCATTGATTTCTATTTTTCACCATTTCTTGTCTTAGGATCATGAGAGTGTGGTAAAAGCGATATATACTGGTTCTGAGTTTGTTGATTCTGTTAATGCTGATGGTGATGTTGGTGTAATTCTGGAATCTACAAGCTTCTATGCTGAGCAAGGTGGTCAGGTATTCAACACTGTTAATATTTCATATATGTTCTTTTGCATGTTAAATTTATTTGCTTTAATTTAATTGATGGCTATGGTTAGTAATTTATTTAAAATTATAAAACTCACATGACCAGAAAATGCAGTCAAGTTGCTAGAAAGTTTCTGTTTTTTTTAACATGCTTTCATTAAGACGTCATCTTTAAAACTAAAAGATATGTTCAAGGGCTTGTTTGCTAAGTAAAAATAATTGATTTTGATGTTTTGCATGTACTTTTCCCTCTTTTAACATTCTCTGTCATCTATTGTCTATTTGTTTTTAAAGCTACTTATTTTAGCATTTCAAAATGATAAGAAATTTAAGATTGTTTAATGTAATAAACGTAAGGCAAAATAAATCGTAGTAATTTAATGAAAGAAAATATTGGAGTGGTGATACAATTTAATTTCAGTACCCAAACTAAAACGGTAGTAGTATAAGATGGTTTGAAATTTAAAGAACAATTTCGATGGATCTTGTCAAAGGAAATCGTCAAGCAAGTTGGCCCTACTCTTGGATATGGGCAGAAGAAAATGTCTTACATGAAAATATGGACCCTAAATAAAACTTTCCTCCATCGATTTGTTATTTTGTGTTTGTGATATGTTTTCTTTTGCATAGATTTTCGATATCGGGTCACTTGATTTCCAACATGCGTCATTTCAAGTTCAAAATGTTCAAGTTTTCGGAGGTTTCGTGCTTCACATTGGTAATGGGACAGGTATTTCTGTTGGCGACAAAGTAGTATGCAAGGTAAATTCGTTTACTTCTATGAATTTCTTCATCACTCCAAATGACCCTTTGATTATTTATTGCTGCCTCCCCTTTTACTTACAATATCTCTTTTCCTAGTTATGTACGTGACTTTCATTTCTTTCTGATGCTTTGTTTTGGTTGTTTGTTAATAACTTTTGCAGGTTGATTATGGAAGACGCGCCCTTATAGCCCCTAACCATACATGCACACACATGTTAAATTTTGCTCTTAGGGTATGTTGAAAATGCTATTGAATTAAGCCTTACTAAATCCATTCACTGATCGACATGTTGATTGTTGTGATTTTATATGATGGATGCAGGAAGTACTTGGCAATCATGTAGACCAGAAAGGATCTATTGTTCTTCCTGAAAAATTGAGATTTGATTTTTCTCATGGTAAGCATTGTTCATTAAGGCTGTAAGAATTATGTTAACTTCAGAGTTTTTATTCATTATGCTGCAATGAGTAGGCAAGCCTGTTGATGCTGATTCTTTGAAGAGAATCGAGTCAATTGTTAATGAGCAAATTAAAGCTGAATTGGATGTAAATGCAAAGGAAGTAACTCTTGCTGACGCCAAGCGTATTAATGGTCTGCGAGCTGTTTTTGGAGAAGTAAGCTCTGTAATTTCTTTGTACATTTTTTGTCTCATCTAGAGGATCACTTTCTTAAATATTCTTCTTTAATGTAGGTATATCCTGATCCGGTTAGAGTTGTGTCGGTTGGACAAAAAGTTGAAGATCTCCTTGCTGATCCTGAGAATGAAAAATGGCTATCTATTTCATCTGAATTGTGTGGCGGTGAATATCATAGCTAGTGTTTTCTTTGAAACTTCCTTTTTTTTTTTTTTTTCCTTTCTCTTTCCTGTTTGATTTTCATTTAACTTGACAATCTAGGTACCCATATTTCAAACACACGAGACGCTAAAGCTTTTGCACTTTTAGCCGAGGAAGGAATTGCTAAAGGAATCCGCAGAATAACAGCTGTCACAACTGATCGTGCTTCTGTTGCAATGAAGTTGGCAGATGAATTCGAGCAGCAAGTAGATGAAGCAGCTAAGCTGGAAGGAAGTTTGCTGGAAGAGGTTGGTATTGGTTTCTGTTTGTCTAATTTCTAATAGTAGGCTTGTGTGTTTTCCATTCTACTTTGTTTGGCAAGTTCCGTCATCAGTGTTCTCGATGGCGGTCCATGGCAATATCGGCCGATATTTACGAAAACGAAGAGGCCAAAATACACCACTGATATCCTTCATGGCACCACAAAACAGCCGATATTCTATAATGATGTCCATCATTTGAGCCCTGGGAGGTCTAGCTTGGTTCACAGTTGATGAATCAAGATGTTATAACCCATTACTAACTGGCTGAACCAGCTCTTGTCAAAAACAAAACAACGAAAAATGACATTAGGATTGCTAATTATTACAAATAGGTATCATTGTATCAAACTTGCTACGACTTATAAATTTCTAAATCATGATCTAATATGAAGGTCTTGGAACCTATTCAATATACTGAAAATTATTGAAATGCTCGTAAGCATGAACCTCTGCTGAATTAAAGTGAACTAAACTAACGAAACGATTGCTAAATACACACCTATTTTGCATTGAAATTTTACTTTTGCGGTCTTGTAACTAGTGATGTGGAAGTGCTTGGTTGCGCAAATTTAATATCCATATCACTACTAATTCTTTTAATTTAATCATTATATTTTATAAAATATTTTAATTATTAAAATAACATTAAATTAATTTTTTCAAGTGTATTAATTGAAAATTATAACAATTACAATAGAAATTCAGCGATCATAATTATAAAAAAAACAAACCAAAAATTTAACCCAAAAATTTGATTAACTCAAATTTAACAACCTATAGAATGATAGAAAATCACCTAACCAACAAACCAATACAAAACCCAAAATTTCATTCTCCTCCAAACCAAAAACCTGACGCCAATACCAAAAAATTGTTCTTTTCTATCTCCCAACAAATGCAATGCACACATGATTCTTCAACACATAAGCCACCCCTTCACAAATCAGACACAAAAGCAACCCATACTCACAAATATGAATATGACATGAACACAAAACCCAAACTGATGCCACTCTCAAATTCTCACTTCCTTATTCCAACCAGACAACTCAAGTCAAAATTAAGTTTGTCAAGATGAATAAAAAACAACAGCTTTAGACCAAGTTTCACGGACCAAATTCAGGATGAATGGTCCCTCAAATTGAGTTCCCAAAGAGAAACTTTCCCATGGCAAGAACAACCACAATCCTAAAAGAACGAGTCCTAAACATCCACGGTTTGATTTTCAATCCGATGCTTCCGAAGACGAAGAAAATGAGAAACTGTCACAACAAAGTTTTGGTGATTGATGTGTTGTTAATTGCGGATAGCGGCGCGTAGCGCCGACCCCAAAAAATGCTATAGCGGTATAGCGGGTAGTGCTATGACTGCTATTGTGAAGACCATAAAACCTCGTACAAATTAAAGATAAATTCCAACAACATACATAAATACTAAAAAATAAGAAAAATACACAAAAATAAAGGGACTTTCATACTTAATAATTATACTAAATATTGTCATTTACCAGCAAAATAGGTTCTAAATAAAGACTAAATAACATTTCATCAATCTCTAGAAGTAATCAAAATGACATCCCATTAAAATAAAGCATAAGCAAGTTCTAAAATAAATAAAATACTAAAATCATGCTTCCACATCTGCCTCATTTTCACTTGCAAGCTCCACGACATTAAGATTATCTTGTTCATTTTTTTTTCACTTGCAAATAGTTTTGAGAAAGGAACAAACCTTGTGACAGAATGAGAAGAGCGAGAAATATTTGGAGAAGAGAAATGCGTTGAAATGGCGCAAATACAAAAAAGTAATCATGTGGTGAGAACTTAGGGCAACAAAAGGGTGCGGAAACGCCTAAAATACTCCTAATTTTATGATTTAATTCCAAAATTAAGATTTTCATCAATTTTTCCCCCCCAAAAGGCAATAGCGGCCAGAAAACGCTACCGCACTGCTATGACACCGCTATTCAACTGAAAATAGCGGCCGCTATTTCCGCTTCTCTAAATAGCGGAAAGCGGACCTATAGCATAGCGGGGAGGTGTCAAACGCTACGCTATTCTGCTATAGCGCCGCTATTAACATCATAGGGTGATTCTATTATGGAAAGTGAGGTTCAAGTAAGTAGTTTGAGGAAAGAGAGTAGCAATACTGAGGGTAGAGAGTTTAGTTACTTAGTTCCTGATAGAGATATAATAAGATAGACTAGTTAGTTTTCTATAGGATTATGCCAGCTGTACTGGCTTAGTCTACTTAGCCTATATTCTGTTGTCTATATAAGACAAGATACCAATTCAGTTGTAACTAACTTTTCATTCAATGAATTCTATCTTTCTTCTCTCTCTCTCTCTGTTTCTATCATGGTATCTTGAGCTTTCTTCTTCTTGATCCAAGGCGGACCAAAATCCCTTTCAAGGGAACAAGATTTCAAACCTAATCTCTCTCAAGCTTGATGATACGAACTTCAAGCAATGGAAACAGCAAATCTTTGGAGTTATTCGTGGTCTAGATTTGCAAAAATACATCACAGATCCAGTTATACCAGAGCAATTTCTCAATGCTGAAGCTCGAACTGCAGGAACGGTGAATCCTCTTCGTCTTCAATGGGAGAAGCATGATGCGCTGATTTGCACATGGCTTCTCTCAACCATTTCTGATTCGTTGCTTGCGAAAGTTGTGGATTTCACTTTCTCGTGGCAAGTTTGGACTGAAATTCACCGTCACTTTGATACGTTACTCACTACTAAGGCGCGACAACATCGATCGGAGTTGCGAACCCTAAGCAAAGGAGATCGCACCGTTACGGAGTTCATAGATCGCGTTCGAGTGATTAACGATTCGTTGATTTCAATCGGTGATCCCGTTCCTCTTCGTAACCTAATTGAAATCGTTCTTGATGCTCTTCCTGAAGAATACGATTCCGTTGTTGCTGCAATCTCTGGTAAATCTTTGTCCGTTTCTCTTGATGAGGTAGAATCTGATTTACTAGCACACGAAATGAGGCTTGACAAGAACAAGAAGCAAAATCTCACTGATGCTGCAACAGTGAATCTTGCTCAGACCTCATTACCAGCTGTTTCTACTAACACTGGTGATTCTCCTCAATCTCCTACTTCTTCCTTTCCCTCTGGTTCTAGTCATGTCACTGCAAGTGGTTATCAAGGTGGAGAAGAGTATTATCGTGGTGGTAGGAATGGAAGAGGAGGACGTAATGGTCGTGGTGGCCGTGGTGGAGGAAGAGGTCTTACATGTCAAATTTGTCACAAGCCTAATCATGATGCATCTATCTGTCGTTACAGACACAGTCACGCCCCTAACTATGGTTACAGACCACCTCCACAGTTTCAACCTCCACAGTATCAGTCACCTTATGGCTATGGTTATGCTTATCAGCCAAGACCACCACCACGTCCACAGGCTTTGCTCACTGGAGGCAATGGTAACTTCAATAATCAGTGGTGGTATCCTGATTCAGGTGCTTCTCACCATGTGACTCCTGAGCCTTCTAATCTCTCAGATGCTGCATCTCTTCCTGGTTCTGACCAAGTACTCATGGGAAATGGACAAGGTTTGGCTATTAACTCTATAGGTTCAATGTGTTTTCACTCTCAAACCAACTCTCACACACCTCTTACTCTTAACAATCTTCTTTTAGTTCCTTCTATTACTAAAAATCTCATGAGTGTCTCTAAATTTGCTCAAGACAATAAGGTTTTCTTTGAGTTTCACCCCACCTTTTGTCTTGTTAAATCTCTGGCTTCTTCTGAAGTTCTTCTACGTGGCATTGTTGGAGCTGATGGACTCTATAAGTTCACCTCTTCTTTAGATTCAATTTCTGCTTTGAATAATTGTCCAAAACAGTGTAACTCTGTTTCTTTCCCTGTTTCTAGTTTGTTTAATAATGTGGTGAATTCTACTCCCACTGTTAATGTTTCCCAAAGTTCAATTAATACCAATAATTCTGCATCTATAGCCAGTTCTGTTTTTACTTATGATTTATGGCATGCAAGACTAGGGCACCCTCACCATGATTCACTAAGAGAAGCTTTAAAATTGTGTGATATTCATGTTCCTTCTAAGCCTCAAAATGGTTTATGCTCTGCCTGTTGTTTAGGCAAGAGTCATAGGTTGCATGCTCCTGCATCCTCTACAGTGTATACATTCCCTTTTGAACTTGTTGTTTGTGATTTATGGGGACCTGCCCCAGTCAAATCATCTACTGGTTATACATATTTTCTCACATGTGTTGATGCTTACTCTAGATTTGTGTGGGTGTATCCTCTTAAGCTCAAATCTGACACACTTAGTAACTTCATTAGCTTCAAATCTATGGTTGAGTTACAATTTAACTGCAGAATTAAATGTGTTCAGACAGATGGGGGAGGTGAGTTCAGACCCTTTACTAAATATCTCACTGATCTTGGTGTTATTCATAGATTAACATGCCCTCACACCCATCACCAGAATGGTCTAGTGGAGAGGAAACATAGGCACCTAGTTGAAACAGGTCTTACCTTACTCTCTCATGCTAGCTTGCCTATCAAATACTGGGATCATGCCTTTACAACAGCAGCCTTTCTTATAAACAGAAATCCTACACCTGTGCTTCACAATAAGTCTCCCTACTCTGTCTTGTTCAACAAGCAACCTGATTATAAGTCTCTCAAAGTGTTTGGTTGTGCCTGTTTTCCCTTCCTGAGACCTTATCACTCTACTAAGCTTGCCTATAGGTCTCAAGAATGTGTGTTTTTGGGATATTCCACTACGTACAAGGGTTACAAATGTCTTAGTCCTGATGGTCGTGTATACATGTCTAAAGATGTTTTGTTTAATGAACAGAGGTTTCCCTATTCCTCACTTTTTCCCTCCTCTACACCTGCTAGTTCATCATCTTCTACTCACTACTCTTCTTCCTCTCAACTGCCTCTTATTTTTCCCCCTCTAACTCCCAATACACCAAGTCTCTCTACACCTTCATCTCCTTCCACTCAACACTCTAATGCTTCTCCACCTACAGTTTCTACTACTCCAGTTTTGAATCCTATTCCCATTTCAATTGTTCCCATGGAAGCTGAACCTACTACACCACCAGCTTATACACCTCAGTCTAGCACTAGTTCTCCTCCCATTCAAAACTCCAATGCTTCACGGCATATTTTCTCTTCAGCTTCCTCTGCTGAGTCTGTTCCTATCTCTCCTCCACCCTTACCTGTCAAGCCCCCTCCACCTAGGCATCACATGCTTACTAGGTCAAAAACCAAGTCTCAGCCAACTGTTCTTGTCACACACATTGAACCTACCACTGTTAAACAGGCTCTTCAGTCATCTAATTGGCAGGCTGCTATGAAGGAAGAGTATGATGCTCTCCTCAAAAATAATACCTGGACTCTAGTTTCTCCTCCTCCTCATAAAAAGCCCATAGGATGCAAATGGGTGTTTAGAGTCAAAGAGAATCCTGATGGGACTGTTAACAAGTACAAGGCAAGGCTTGTTGCTAAGGGTTTTCACCAACAACCTGGTTCTGACTTTACTGAAACTTTTTCCCCAGTGGTAAAGCCAGTTACTGTTAAGACAGTACTCACCATAGCAGTTACTAATAAATGGCAAATTCAACAGATTGATGTGAATAATGCTTTCTTAAATGGCATTTTGGAAGAAGAGGTCTATATGCAGCAGCCTCATGGTTTTGAGGCCTCAGATAAAACTCTAGTGTGCAAGCTTCATAAAGCTTTATATGGGCTGAAACAGGCTCCAAGGGCCTGGTTTGATAGGCTAAAGGCAGCCCTTCTTGGATATGGTTTTAAGGCAAGTAAATGTGATCCAAGTTTGTTTATGCTAAGAACTAATAATCTGCATCTAATTGTCCTAGCATATGTGGATGATATTATCATCGCAGGGAATTCTCCACAACATATTCAGCAGCTTATCACTAAACTCAATAATGAATTTGCTCTTAGGCAACTAGGTCCATTGGATTATTTCCTAGGGATTGAAGTTTTTCACCTAGCTAATGGGGCTCTTCTACTGTCTCAGACCAAATACATTAGAGATCTCTTATCTAAGGCCAACATGGACAGTGCAAATGGCATGCCAACACCTATGGCCTCCACTCTCAAACTGTCTAAAGTAGGGTCTATTCCAGTTGAGGATCCTACTCTGTTTAGATCCATTGTTGGAGCTTTACAGTATGCTACTCTTACCAGACCTGAAATTGCTTACTCTGTCAATAAAGTGTGTCAGTTTTTGTCCAATCCCCTTGAAGAGCATTGGAAAGCTGTCAAGAGAATCCTTAGGTATCTCAGTGGTACTTTGCACTATGGTCTATTAATTCAAGCTGCACCTATTGATAAGCCCTTAAGCCTTATTGGCTTTTGCGATGCAGACTGGGATTCTGACCCTGATGACAGAAGATCTACCTTAGGAGCTTGTATTTTTGTTGGCCCTAATCAAGTGCTGAAGCTGAGTACAAGAGTCTTGCTAATCTGTCCTCAGAAATCCTATGGCTTCAATCTCTTCTAACTGAACTGCAGTGTCAGTTCAACACTCCCAAGATTCTATGTGATAATCTCAGTACTGTTTCTTTGGCTCATAATCCAACTCTGCACCACAGAACCAAGCATATGGAGCTAGATATCTTTTTTGTTAGGGAGAAGGTTCTAAACAAAAGTCTTGTGGTTTCTCATGTTCCTGCACAAGACCAGTGGGCTGATGTTCTCACTAAGCCACTGTCTGCTCTCAAGTTCTGTGCTCTTCGCAGCAAGCTCAGAGTTTTTGACAAGTATAGCTTGGTCAAGGGTGGTTCAGCTTCTGCAGGGGAGTGATAGAGATATAATAAGATAGACTAGTTAGTTTTCTATAGGATTATGCCAGCTGTACTGGCTTAGTCTACTTAGCCTATATTCTGTTGTCTATATAAGACAAGATACCAATTCAGTTGTAACTAACTTTTCATTCAATGAATTCTATCTTTCTTCTCTCTCTCTCTCTCTGTTTCTATCAGTTCCTAAATAGTGTGATTAGAACGAAGGAGAAAAGAAAAAAATTGAAAGGAGAATAAGATTTGGGAATTATAGGGTTCAGATTCTAATTTTATAATTGTTAAATCAGATATAATTTTAGTTATTTGAATTTAATATGTTATTTTAATAATTAAAATATTGTATAAAATAAAATGATTGAATTAAAAAAATTAGTAATGATATGGATGTTAAATTTGTCCAACTAAGGCTTTGTTTGCGAGTTTAGAGGGGAGGGGAGGGGAGGGCTTTGGAGGGAGGGAAATAGAGAGAAAATTAGAGAAATCTTTTACATTTTTTTAGAAAGTATTTGTTATAGAGAATGTCAAATAAATACTTATGATTAATATATTATGAATTTAAGAATATTATAACAACATTAATTAAATTTGAAGAATTCATATAAACCCTCCAAACCCCCATCCAATACAATTTTTGAGTTCCACCAAATTGGGGGGTTTTTGTGTTATGAAGAAAAAATAACCCTCCAAACTCCTTCCCTCCCAAACTTCTCTATTCCTTCCACTTGTTTCTTCCTTTTTTTCAAAACCATTCCCTCCCCTCCAAACTCGCAAACAAAGCCTAAGTGCTGCAACGTAACTAGGTACAAGGCCCCATAAGCAAAATTTACTCCAAAATAAGGTGAGGGACTAAAACTAAAAAAACTAAAATGAAACCGAGGGACCAAAAAAACGGTTTTTAAAACTTAGGGACTAAAACTTAATTTTTTTGAAAATAGGGGGCCTAAAAGTGCATTTATGAACACTATTCTTTTTTAACAATTTTTATTTGTTGCTTGATTTCTATCTCTTCCTGTATGATTGACACTGATTTCCTTAGCAAATAGATACATATGCTTCTATTATTTTTTTTAATAAATTCACTTTTTATTTCCGTTTTGTCACAGAAAGTTTCATCTCTGAAAGGCAATGTGGAAACATTATCAATTCCTGCAGCTAAGAAAGCTGAAATCAAGACCAAGATAGCCCTACTTCAGGTATTATACATTGAATAAGTTTGCATTGAATGCTTTATACTTTTTCCCGTGTTCCTCTTTTGTCTGTTTTTGATTGTTGTGCCTTCATTACTATTTTGCTCATGCATGAAATCCTATGTACATTTTTAATATAATAATTCTTGTAGGATCAAGTGAGAAAAGCGCAAAAACGTGTTGCTGAAGAAAACAAGCGTAAAGCTGTAGCGATAACAGCTGAGAAGGCTGATCTAGCGGTTTCAGATGGAAAATCTTTTTGCATATCTCACGTTGATGTTGGCCTGGATGTTGCAGCAGTTCGTGAGGCTGTTACAAAAGTCATTGATCAGAAGGTATTTGCTGATTCATAATTTATTAAGAATCTTGCCGGGACTCCAGCATTGTATTGAATGACCTTTTATTTCGAAAGCTGAATGATGACCTTATTTTTTTTTGAAAGCTGAATGACTTTGTTATGTGTCGGGTTTAATGCATAATATGAGTTTGGAATGCAAATTTAATTTGTCTTAAATGTCTTTGGCAATTATATTTTCTGTTAACTCCAAACAGTAACTAGAAGCAATGTTTACTGATAAACAGGGGTTGCCAGTGATGGTTTTTAGCACTGATGAAACAACAAACAAGGCTGTAGTTTGTGCCGGGGTGCCGGAGAAAGGTGATAAAGGTAAGCTGGATGTATCAGAGTGGCTGAGTAATGCTTTGGGGCCACTGAAAGGTAGATGTGGTAAAGGAAAAGGAGGTCTTGCAACAGGACAGGTTAGTATTTACCCAATGACTAATATTCACTTATATTATTTCATTTAAGGTAATGCACATTTGTAAAAAAATATTAAGTATATTGATTTGGATTTATAAAATAACTTATATTTGATCAAAATGTCCTTATGTAGACAAACATGGAAAAATATAGTTTACATGGTAAGAAATACTGTATCAATTAATGTATTGTACTGGATGTAGTCTATATAGTTTACAATCACTTAAATTTTCGCGGTCACCGTAGATAGCTAGATTTTGGTCATTTTGAATTTCTTATGGCATAAACCATAAGCATCTCAAAAATATTTCTATCATCAAATTATCATGTAATATGTTGGCTATTTATGAAGAAATTGTTTATCAATTTTGTCTGTCTGGCTGTGTTTGGTAACTTTGGTTGATATGATATTGATTTGTGTATGCACAACCCCTTTTCAGGGTACTGATGCATCGCAAGTAAATGAGGCTATGGATCTTGCAGTGAAATTTGCATCCGTGAAATTGACTTGATTCAATGCAATATATTCGTGTGGTGAAAGCATGATACTGTGGCCATATTCCGTATAAATCATTCAGGAAAGAACACTTGGAAGTAATCTGTTAATCTGGATGAGTTGAACAAAATTCTAATCTTTAATTCCTAAATTTTTTAGGGTTAATACTTTACGAAGTGTGTTTTGGTGGCAAATAATTTTTGTCTGTCTATAAAAGGATCACAACGTTGTTCCCGTGTAATAGCAATTGCATTGGTTTAATGGAGCAAAGTATTATACAGATATTCTGATTGTAATTTCATTGATTGATTTATGGACACTTTGAAGTGATTTATTTATTAATCTGGATGAGTTTAATAGAATTCTAATCTTTAATGCTTGATGGGGAGGAGTTTGTCATTTGTCTATGAAAATATCTCAAGCGCTCATAAGACCATCTCCAATGGTGGGTACTTATTTTTTAAGTACTAGTACCTAATAGGTACCCCCATTGGAGCAAAATATAAAAATGAGTACATAATAGGTACTGGTTCTACAATAAGCATTGATACGTATATTGTTTTTGTGGGTCTCATTCATAATGAAGTGGAGTTATTGGTGAGATGTATTATTAGTGAGATCCGTTTAGAACTTTTTAAGAGATTTTGAGTTGGAGAAATTGAGTACTTCTTAGGTACTATTATTAAAAAAATATAAATGAGTGATGTGTACACGTGGGGTCCGGTTAAGAACTAAAAAATGAGTATCATCATTGTGGATGCTCTAAGATTGTAAAGATGATAGATATTCCATGTTTCCATTTAGGCAGCATGCATAAGGATGATTTTAATTTTAATTATTTTTCACGTGGACAAAAAATAGTTCCGAAAGTTATTACATATAATAAAATTGCTTCGGTGATGTTGAAATTGTAGTGAATGATCTCATGTAAAATAGTTAAATGCATTCTCTCTTAAAATCATTTATAGGAACACCAAAAAGATAAAATCAACGGATACATCATTGTCGATGGTAAACTTTCTCGCAAAACAATTTTTTAAATTAATTCCGTTCGAGATTGCTTGTTTTTCACTATTCTAGCTGTTGTTTGGATTCGAGTTTAGACCAACCTCAACTATTTGATTTATGGACCCCAAAAATTTAAAATGGACCATTTTTTTTTATTTTTATTATTATTATTATTTTTTTTTATACAATAAGAGCATCTATATGTCAAGGTAGAGTTAGACATTCCAACTTAGTTGACATCCCTATTTTTCTCCGTCATCCATCCATATTATTATTAAAAAAAAGAAAATATATACAAAAACTGGGGGACATAGACTTAACCCAGTACGTTCACACAAAAGCGCGTAGAACAATTAAATAGACCAACTTCTAACTAATCCTAATAGATAAAATAGAAGTCCTAGAAAAGTGGGGTGAATGAGCCGACTATCAACACGGAAACGGTCCACGTACCAGCTACTCTCTGCAATAAGCAGCAAGCGATGACGCTTTTTCAAGCAATACAGTCTGAAATCAATGAATGATATGGATATTGAAATATCAACCTCCGACGAAACAAGTCATGTTGAACATCCACAACAACCCATAACCATTTGAAAGCCAGATTGAGGGATAGTCGATCAATGAATCTCAGCACCACGAACAAGAGATTTGCCAAAATAACCATCAAACCACGTAGTGTGATGAACGACACTACCGCCAACACGGCGTATCCACACACCTAGTCTTTTTGAACATTATCGAGGCCGAGGCAGGTCTTGATGAATTCGGAACGTGAGTGGTTTCCAACAAAACAGTACACAGAGACAAAACTACCCAAACTAAAGTTAAATTTAAAGACAAGGCATTGAAACAAAAGCCATCAAACAAATCTGACTTTGTCTATTCATATAAAACAAACCCACAATCATGTACATGGTCATGGGTTTTCCTTTCAATCCTTCAATAAAGCACCACTTGGAAGAGAAAAACTACAAACCAACGGCTGCAAAACCTTTCTTCTTAAACAATCCATGCTTGAACTTAGTTCTTGGTAACGATTTGGTGAACATGTCTGCTAGATTCTCCTCCGATGCAACTTTCTCCACCATGATTTCCTTTGTCTCAATCATGTCTCTCACAAAGTGCGACCATATGTCGATGTGCTTTGTCCTCTCATGATACACCTGGTGATTTGCCAAATGAATGGCGCTCTGACTGTCACAATGTATCTTCACACACCCTTGATTGATCCCCATTTCTCCAATCATACCCTTCAACCATATGGCTTCCTTGACCCCTTCAACAAGGGCTATGTATTCCACTTGAGTCGTCGACAAGGCTACAACTGATTGTTGATTTGCCTTCCATGTTACCGATGTACCAAACAATGTACACACAAAACCAGACAGAGACTTTCTAGTGTCTACATTACCTGTATAGTCCACATCCACATACCCCTCCAAAACATCTCTTCCTGGGTCTGTCCTAGTATACTTGAGACCACTCTTCAAGGTTCCATTCAAATACCTTAACACCCACTTCAAAGCTTGCCAATGAACCTGACCGGGATTTGCCATAAACCGACTTACCACACTGATTGCATATGATAAATCAGGCCTACTACAAACCATGCCATACATGATGCTTCCAACCCCACTTGCATAGGGAGTACTTTCCATCTTCTTCTTCTCATCCTCGGATTAAGGATAGTGTTTAACTGACAACTTCGAATGGTGAGCAAGTGGAGTATTCACTACCGTAGAATCTGTCATTCTAAACCGCTCCACCACTTTCTTCAAATAATCATGCTGAGATAAGAACAACACACATTTACTCCGATCTCTCACAATATCCATACCAAGTATCTTCTTCGCATTGCCAAGATCATTCATCTCTAATTCACCATTAAGTTTCATCTTGAACTCTTGAATCTCATGCTTGTCAGAACTTGGAATAAGGATATCATCTACATAAAGAAGAAGGTAGAGAATGACTTTCTCATTCCTCTTCATCATGTACACACAACTGTCATAGTTGCTTATCACAAAACCAGACTTCAATAAGAAATCATCAAACCGACAAAGATTTCTTCAACAAACAAACTTTAGAGTTGTCTTCCACAAAACCTTCAGGTTGTTGCATGTAGATTGTCTCTTTTAATTCACCATGCAAGAAAGCGGTCTTCACATTCATATGTTCTAACTCAAGATCATACATATTAACAATTGCCATAAGTACCCTTATAGAACAATGCTTCACCGCAGGTGAGAAGATTACATTATAGTCAATTCCTTCCACCTGTGTAAAGCCCTTGGCTACAAGTTTTGCTTTATACCTTGGTGCTTCAACCCCTGGTATACCTTCTTTCCTCTTGAACACCCATTTGCTACCAACTACCCTTTTATTCTTAGGTAGTGGAACAAGATCCCAAGTCTGGTTCTTCTCCAATGAAAGCATTTCCTCTTCCATTGACTTCAGCTAGTCTTTACTATATATGCTTTTTGATGCTTCCCTGAAGTTCTTTGGTAATAAGTTTTGCACCTCTTCAGCTGCATTCAAAGCATAACAAATAAGGTCAGCATAACCGTATCTATTAGGCGGAGTAATAACTCTCCTCTTCTTATCTCTTGCTAGCTGATAGTCCGAAGCAGTCATTGTTTGGCTTCCACTCTCCACAAGTACTTGAGTCTCATCCTCCTCTTCCCTCTCATCAGTGGAAGGCTCCACCTCAAACTGAATTCTCTCTACCACCGTTTCTAGTCTAGTCTCCAAGTCTTTGCATTTCATCCCCATACGAGTCTCATCAAAAGTAACATCCCTGCTTATAATAAATTTGGACCCTCCAGGTTCCATCTTCCACAGCTTGTAACCTTTCACACCTTCAGGATAACCAATGAATACACACTTTACAACTCTAGCATCAAGTTTATCTTGTCTGACATGTGCATACGCTAGAGCTCCAAAGACTTTCAAGTTGAAGTAGTCTGCCGGCCTGCCACTCCAAACCTCCATAAATGTCTTTAGATCAATTCCTGCTGATGGACATATGTTGATCAAATATGTTGCAGTACTAACAGCTTCTCCCCATAAAGTTTTTGGCAGTCCAGCTCTCAACAACATACACCTCACCCGCTCCAACAAGGTCCTGTTCATTCTTTTAGCAAGACCATTCTGCTGCGGTGTGTATGCAACGGTTCTATGCCTCTTTATACCTTTATTCCTGCAAAACTCATTAAACTGCTCTGAAACAAACTCCAGACCATTGTCAGTTCTCAAAATTTTCAGTTTAGTTTCAGTTTGATTTTCTATTAGAGTATGCCAATCTTTAAACTTTTCAAAAGTGTCACTCTTATTTTTAATAATGTGAACCCATACCCTTCTAGTATAATCATCAATAATGCTAAGAAAATATGAACCTCCCCAATGAGTGGAAACAGACGCTGGATCCCAAAGATCCGAGTGAACATACTCAAATGGTCTACTAGACTTATGCACTCCCACCCCAAACTTCACCTTGTGTTGTTTTCCTAGTGTGCAGTTATCACAAAAATTTAGTCTGTTCAATTTCTCTTTTCTTAGCAAACCCTGTTTAGCTAATTCAAGTAAACCTTTTTCAGTGACATGCTCTAACCTCAAATGTCATAGTTTAGTTATGTCCTCAATTTTTACACTAACTAACAATGCATTAGAAATAACAGTGGAACCATCTAAAATATAAAGACCATTGATTTTAGTCCCTTTAGCTATTACTAATGCACCATGAGAAATTCTCATCACTCCATGTTCAATTCTAGTGCAATACCCTAGACCATCAAACATGCTTATGGAAATTAAATTTCTCTTAAGTTCAGGGATATACCTCACATTCTTCAAAAGAAAGTCACGGTCATCAAACATTTTCAGTCGGATAGAATCCATACATTGAACTTTGCACGCCTTATTGTTACCCAGACGCACAACTCCACCTTCTTTCAATTCCAAGGTCTAAAAGTACTCCTTTCTCGGACAAATGTGATATGAGCATCCTGATTCCATGACCCATCTTTTCTCAGGTTCCCAATTAGTCACAGTCAGTGCTCCTGCACTCTCATAACCTTCCTCTTCACTAACAGCAATCTGAGCAGACGAATTACCACCACCGCCACCGCACCCTCTCTGAGGACAATCCTTCTTGAAGTGACCTGGTGTGTGGCAATAATAACACTTGAATTTTGTTGTGTCACCATTACCTTTAGGTCTAGACTTAGACCTGTGCTTCTTCCTCTTTCCCTTGCCGTGACTCTCACTTCCGCCCCTTGAGATATTCAAGCCTTCCCCACTATCATCAACCTTCAAGTCTCTAAACATGGTCAATTTTTTGGTTCTCAGAGCCGATTGGACTTCTTCCAAGGTGATAGTGCCCTCTTTGCCATAAAGCAAAGCATCCTTGAGATTCTCGAGTGACTTTGGAAACGCACACAACAAATGGAAAGCCTTATCCTCATCTTCAAGAACTACGTCGATGTTCGCCAAATCGTCGATAATTTTGCCGAACTCCGCCAATTGCTCCACCATTGGCTTACTATCAACCATATGGAAAAAGTACGGTTGTTGTTTCAGTAGTTGCTTATGTGCCAGAGACTTTGTCATATATAATGAGTCAAGTTTGGTCCACATCTCAACAACAGTCTTCTCCTTAGCAACCTCCCTTAGCACCTTATCACCGAGGCACAAAATAATAGCACTAAGTGTTTTCTCATCTATCTCGGTCTTCTCCGCATCAGAGAGAGTTGCAGATATCTTGTCGCACCCTTTAACGCCTCTACATATTTTTGTTGGATAAGTATTTCCCTCATCTTTACCTTCCACAGACCGAAGTCATTACTCTCGGTAAATTTCTCGATGTCCCACTGATAACTCACTTTATGTGAGTATTATTACAGTTTTTTACTTGCTATGTTACCTGCTAATATGGTTTTGTATTCAATGTTTAGGTTTATTTTATGCCATTTATGAGTCTAGCATGTATTTAGGATTTTTATGTAATCTCTTCATATAAAGAGAGCTCTAGAGTCATTTGGTGTCAAGACAGACCACTGAACCATTGAAAAGGTTCAAGAGCCAAGGCAAATGATAATTACAGTCAAGACAACCATTCCGTACAACCACAAGAGGCGGCTGACCAATCAACGCAGTCAAAAGCCGCCACGTAAGATGAAGAATACGAACGGGCGCTAACGCGAGGAAAGACAGCTGGCAGATTTCCCATGTGCTGATAGTGCTGTCATTGTACTAATCATTGGGGAATATGCTTTATTCCTTTGGGCTGTCTTATCCTCGGATTTAGGGAGGCCCATGATCCAAGAGAATGTCCTATATAAAGGTGCCTTAAACCCTAAAGTTAGCATATGCTGAAAGGTGATAGATGTTTAGAAAGTTCCGCCGTTGTGAAGAAAGAAGAACCCTAAGACGTTCATGGTGCGCCGCTGCTGCTGATAACTGAAGTCTAGTCTGCTGTTGAACTTGGAGCTTGAGACATCAACTCTAAGGCCATCTCAGTTGTAGGTTTACATTTAAGAATTCATTTTTATGTGTAATCTTATATCTTTGGTTGTTATGGTTTCTATGCTCATCATGAGCTAAACTCTTAATGTTGAAATTATGTGAAGTTTAATTGAAAGTTTAATATGTTTAAGTGATGTGATGTGTGTTTGTATGCTCTTTTAGTTAATTTGTTATTTTGCTATATATTCATATCTAGGACTGATCAACTTATGTTTGAATACAAGTTTGTTATTAAGAGGCATCTAATAATGAATGGATTGAATGAACTAATGTGGTTAAGTGAGGTATAGACATATATTCTCTACTTGAAGTCTTAGACATAAGCTTTAGGGCCATAGTAAGAATACAACCACGTGTTTTCTGAACTGTAATGAAGTAAGTTT
Source organism: Trifolium fragiferum (assembly GCA_954870985.1). NCBI lineage: Eukaryota > Viridiplantae > Streptophyta > Magnoliopsida > Fabales > Fabaceae > Trifolium > Trifolium fragiferum. The sequence goes on along the minus strand of OX940790.1, from coordinate 37,986,556 downwards.
GACCTAGACATAGGATTCATCTTATCACGCATTGCATTATCCAACGTTGTAGACATACACCATAAGGCAAGAGTTGCTTGCAGGAGTCTTGCCTACACTTATCTCATCACACACATATTAAGCTGGATATTAAATGGATCATAAGTTCAACATGCTTTCACAACTGTTTTCTCACACTCTTTTAATCAATTGTTCCTTTAATTTATTTGCAACCCTAAACTGTTATTTTGTTACTTTAATCACTCATAAGTGTAAAACTAATTGAACTAGTCTTGGAGCGAGATTTTCTTATCACAATCCCTGTGGGAACGATACTTTTTCTTATTACTTGTGCTACAGATAATACTGTGTATACTTGCACATTGCGAACAATTATATCACACCTAAAATACGCAACAAGTTTTTGGCACCGTTGCCGGGGATTGTGCGAAATTTAGTTCCATTTTTAGTTTATTAGTTTTTTAGCTTATTTGAGATTTAATCTGTTTTCTGTCAAGTGGTGTTAAGACAGGTGTACGAGAAAATTGTATGCACATGTTTTTATCACCCTAAAATTGAAAGAACATTCAGAATTCTAAGGCGTAATAGAAGAAGTAACCAAGAGGGAGTGAATCTAGCGGAGCAAGAAGATTTTCATAACTCAGAATCAGAAAAAGAAATGGCAGATCTAGAACAGCCAGGAGACATGCCTGACATTATCAGTATTGCTAATGACCGAGGAAGGAATATAAGGGATTATGCCGTTTTTTATCCAAATGCTATGAACACTGGGATAGTAAGACCTGAGATAACAGCTGCTCAGTTTGAATTCAAACCAATGATGTTCCAAATGCTTCAAACTGTCGGTCAATTCTCTGGTGCTGCTACTGAAGATCCTCACCTCCACTTGAAGCAATTTCTTGAGGTAGCTAGTAACTTCAAAATACCTGGAATAACGGATGATGCTTTCAGACTAAGGCTTTTTCCCTACTCACTGAGGGATAGAGTTAAAGGTTGGCTAAACTCTCTAGAACCTAATTCCATTGCTACTTGGAATGCTCTAGCTAAGAAGTTCTTAGCTAAATATTTCCCTCCTGTCAAGAATGCAAAGATGAGGAATGATATCACTTCTTTTAGACAAGGAGAGGATGAGACTTTGTTTGATGCTTGGGAAAGGTATAAGGAGATGCTAAGGCAGTGTCCACATCATGGTATTTCTGTGTGTATTCAGCTTGAAACTTTTTACAATGGTTTAGTGCCATCTTCAAGAAATATGTTGGATGCATCATCAGGAGGAGCCTTACTTTCCAAGTCCTACACACAAGGTTTTGATCTCATAGAGAGTATCACTGCAAACACCTATCATTGGCCTACAGCCAGAGCAAATCCTGCTCCTACTCAATCAAGGAAGCCAGCTGGAGTCCATGAAGTTAGTGAAACAACAGCCCTTGCTGCTCAAGTTGCTCAAATGCACAACATGTTGAAGACTTTACTCACGCCACCTGCCTTGCCTGCAATTGCCAGTGAACCTGTCAAAGTAGTTACAGACTTAGCTGAAGTAGCCTGTGTTTATTGTGGTGGAGCTCACCTCTATGAAGAATGTCCTGCAAACCCTGTGTCAGTCAACCATGTCAACAATTTCAACAAGAATAACAATCCTTACAGTGATCGTTATAATCCTGGATGGAGGAACCATCCTAATTTCTCTTGGGCAAATGCACAAAATCAACAAGTTCATCAAAAAGCACCTGTTGTACCCCCAGGTTTTTCTCAACAGCCTGGTAGTCAACTGGAGACAATACTGAAGAATTTCATGCAAGAGACAAAGAATTTCACTGTTGAAGCCAAGAATCAAATTTTAGCCCAAGGAGTTAGTATCAAAAATCTGGAGAATCAGATGGGCCAAATAGCCACGACTCTTACTCAAAGACCAAGTGGAAGTTTGCCCAGCACTACTGAAACACCTGCTTCTACCTCAAAAGACAAAGGCAAAGAAACATGCAAGATGATAACTTTGAGGAGTGGAACAGAGTATGAAGGACCAAGCATGGGGACAATTCAAATTGAAGATGCTCAAGAAAGGTTGGCTGAAGACTCAACTGTCTCACAGTCAAATCAACAGTTATCCCCTGCTGTCAGTTCAAAGAAGACAAGTCTTGAAAAAGCACCCGAGTCACCAAAAGACAAGACTTTGGTTGCCCCTGAAGCTACTACCAAGAGTAGCCCTGTTTTAGAAAGAGAAAGACCACCACCTCCGTTTCCTCAGAGACTAAGAAGAGCCAAAGAAGAAAAGAAATTTGATAAGTTCATTGAGATCATGAAGCAATTGCATATCAACATTCCTCTCATTGAAGCTATTCAGCAAATGCCAAACTACTCTAAGTTTATGAAGGATGTGCTTACAAAGAGGAAGATGATTGGTGAGTTTGAAACTGTAGCACTTACTCAAGAGTGCAGCCAAATGGTACAAGGGAAAATTCCATCCAAATTGAAGGATCCCGGTTCTTTTACCATCCCTTGCACCATTGGTGATGTTTATATTGGAAAGGCACTGTGTGACCTTGGAGCTAGTATCAATCTTATTCCACTTTCCATATTCAAGAAATTGGGAATTGGAGCTGCAAGGCCTACCACAGTGACACTTCAGTTAGCAGATAGAAGTCTATGTTACCCTCAAGGCAAAATTGAAGATGTGTTAGTAAAGGTAGACAAGTTTGTCTTCCCTGCTGACTTTATCATAATGGATTTCAATGCTAATGATGATACCCCTATTTTATTGGGAAGGCCATTCCTTGCAACTGGCAAAACACTAATTGATGTAGAGAAAGGAGAACTCACAATGAGAGTCAATGCTCAAGAAGTCACATTCAACATTTTGAAAGCAATGAAGTACCCCATTGAAGAGATAGAAGATGTTTCCTTACTGCAATGCTGGGATTCATTGGTTCAAAAATAATTTGAAAAGAGGCATGACCCATTGGAAAATGAGTTAGCTGTACTTGAAGACAAGGAATTGGCACAAGAAGTTAATGAAGATGAAGATCCAACTCAGCCCAAGGCACTTTGGGTTGACAAGTATGAAGCTTTAGAGATCCCTAAAGAAGACCAGAAGGTGAATATCCCCTCAGTTTTGAAGCCACCTGATCTGGAGCTGAAACAATTACCAAGTCATTTGAAGTATGCATTCCTGGAGACTAGTCAGCAGTTACCTGTTATCATAGCTGCTGAATTGACAGAAGAACAAGAGTCAAGCCTGTTGGCCATGCTCAAGAAACACAAAAAGGCCATAGCTTGGCAAATGACAGGTATTCAAGGGATTAGTCCAACTGTTTGAATGCATAGAATCCTGCTGGAAGACAATGCTAAGAATAGTGTGGAATGCCAAAGAAGACTCAACCCCATCATGAAGGAAGTAGTGAAGAAAAAGATCATTAAATGGTTAGATGCTGGTATTATATACCCTATTTCTGATAGTGTGTGGGTAAGCCCTGTTCAATGTGTACCAAAGAAAGGAGGCATGACTGTGGTTGCCAATGAGAAGAATGAATTGATTCCAACAAGGTCTGTGACTGGATGGAGAATCTGCATGGACTATAGGAAGCTGAACAAAGCCACAAGGAAAAATCATTTTCCCTTGCCTTTCATAGATCAACTGCTAGATAGATTGGCTGGTAAGGATTTCTACTGTTTTCTAGATGGTTATTCTGGTTACAACCAAATAGCCATAGCTCCTGAAGATCAAGAGAAGACTACTTTTACTTGTCCCTATGGTACTTCTGCTTTTTGGAGAATGCCATTTGGACTTTGTAATGCACCTGCTACATTTCAAAGGTGTATGATGGCACTGTTCTCAGATTTAATTGAATCAGCAATGGAAGTTTTCATGGATGATTTTTCTGTCTTTGGAGAATCATTTCATGATTGCCTCTCCAATTTGGAACTAGTGTTAATCAGATGTGAAGAGAGCAACTTGGTTCTCAACTGGGGGAAATGCCACTTCATGGTCAGATAAGGTATTGTGTTAGGGCACAGAATTTCAAAGAAAGGATTAGAAGTGGATCAAGCCAAGATAGAAGTTATTGAGAAGTTACCTCCCCCTGCAAATGTAAAAGGAATTAGAAGTTTCTTGGGTCATGCTGGTTTCTATAGAAGGTTTATCAAAGATTTTTCTAAGATTACAAAGCCTTATATGCCAACTGTTGCAACATGATGTTCCATTTGATTTCAATGAAGACTGTATGAAAGCTTTTAATACTCTGAAGACAGCTTTAGTCACGGCACCAGTTATCATTTCACCTGACTGGACAAAGCCATTCGAACTTATGTGTGATGCTAGTGACTATGCTGTTGGAGCTGTGCTGGGGCAGAGGCAAGACAAAACTTTTCATTCCATCTACTATGCAAGTAGAACACTTAATGAAGCTCAACTCAACTACACAACAACTGAAAAGGAATTGCTGGCTGTGGTATTTGCCTTTGATAAGTTCAGATCCTATTTGGTTGGTACCAAGGTGGTAGTCTACTCTGATCATTTAGCCATCAAGTACCTCATTGCAAAGAAGGATGCCAAGCCAAGGTTAATCAGATGGGTTTTGCTTTTACAAGAGTTTGATCTGGAAATCAGAGATAAGAAGGGAGTAGAAAACCAAGTGGCAGATCATCTGTCAAGACTCCCAGATGAAGTGCAGAATCAAGAAAGGTATGTGATTAAGGAAGAATTCCCAGATGAGCAATTACTTGCGATAACTGGAGATATGACTCCTTGGTATGCTGACATTGTGAATTATTTAGTTAGCAAAGTAGTTCCCCCAGAACTTAATTCCCAACAAAGAAAAAGATTTTTCCATCAAGCTAGGGATTATTTATGGGATGAACCTTTTCTTTATAAAAAATGTGCTGACCAATTATTGAGAAAATGTGTAGCAGGCGAAGAGGCAAGTCTAGTGTTGACTAATTGTCATTCAGCACCTTATGGTGGGCATTTTGGAAGCACTAGAATTGCACCTAAGGTATTGCAATCTGGATATTTCTGGCCTACCCTGTTTAAAGATGCTTATGAATTTGTGAAACAATGTGATAGATGTCAGAGGATAGGTAATGTTTCCAATAGACATGAGATGCTCTTACCAACATTTTGGAAATTGAATTATTTGATGTTTGGGGCATTGACTTCATGGGACCATTTCCTAATTCCTTTGGCAATCTATACATTCTTGTAGCTGTGGATTATGTTTCCAAGTGGGTTGAAGCAATTGCTACCCCCACTAATGATGCTAGAGTGGTAACCAACTTTTTGAAAAAGAATATTTTCACCCGTTTTGGCACTCCTAGAGCCATCATCAGTGATGAAGGTTCTCACTTTTGCAATAAAATATTTGAGGAGTTGTTGGCCAAATATGGGGTAAAACACAGAGTTGCCACTGCTTATCATCCTCAGACTAGTGGGCAAGCAGAGCTATCCAATAGAGAGATAAAAAGAATTTTAGAAAGAGTGGTAGACCCTTCTAGAAAGAATTGGTCTAAGCTCTTGGATGATACTCTGTGGGCCTACAGAACAGCTTATAAAACACCTTTGGGAATGTCCCCATTAAGATTAGTTTTTGGTAAAGCTTGCCACCTACCAATTGAACTTCAATGTAAAGCCTTTTGGGCTACTAAAAAATTGAATTTTGACTATGAGGCAATTGGTTGGGCAAGACTGCTGCAACTAAATGAGTTGGAGGAGCATAGAATGTTTTCATATGAGAATGCTGAGTTATATAAAGCTAGAACCAAAGCTTGGCATGATAAAAAGATTCAAAAAAGAGTTTTAATTGAGGGACAACAAGTATTACTTTTTAATTCTAGAATGAAGTTGTTCCCTGGAAAGTTGAAATCTAGATGGTCGGGCCCATTCAAACTTTTGAAAATTTATCCTTATGGGGCTGTTGATCTTTTAGATGAGTCAACTGGAAAAGAATTTAAAGTTAATGGTCAAAGAGTAAAACACTATTGGGGTGATGACTCAAGGTCTAGAGTCACCACCACCCTTGATGAAGTTTGATTTATGGTTACAAGTCTGGCTGAGGACTTAGTAAAACCAAGCGCTGCTGGGAGGCACCCCAGACTACTAATGTAAATAGTTTTTGTTTTTGTTTTTAGTTTTCGTTTGTTTCAGAAAAGGAAAGATGATTGGAGTCAACTTTGTTGCATCACAATCTTGACTGTAGATGACTGATGCTTTGCTGGGTGCGCGCTGTGAGCACCAAGTGTCAAGTCACGTGGAGGTTCCTTAATGAAGTCATTGAAGAGTTTGTGGAAATTAGCTGTCAAAGCACCAGACACTGATTATTGACACCTGTCCGATAATTATAGCCGTGTCAGGCGAGTTATCTCATGCGCCGGATGTGACTAATGCTTTTCGATAGAGTGACCGGTTGTAACTGCTACCCACTACTTTTTCAACTGCCATCATTACCTCAATTACCTCACCGGTTTATTATTTTGCAACGGATCTTTGTTAAGATTTACTCCAATTATTCATCTTCACCCACGATTATATAATTACCCCTCTCTCAACCCTAAAACACTTTCACAAATCCTATTTTTCTCTAAGTTTCTCAATTTTCTATTCTCTCTCACAAATAATCCAACTACCAAAATTCCATCACCACATTCAACCATGGCCTCTCAAAGCTCCAACAATGATTCTTACTTTGATAGCTTCGTCAACATTGAAGCTGAGCAACGTTACACCAAATTCATCTCTGCAAAATTGTTCTTCACAGAGCGAGGATTTATAAGCAGTTTTGAACAGGATGATACGATGATCCCTGCAGAATTGTCTGCCATTATCAACAACTTGGGTTGGAAGAAGTTAGCAAAGCAACCATCCGATTACAACGCTCAAAGGGTGAAGGAGTTCTACGCAAACCTCACCAACCCCAATTAGAAGAAGAAGGAAGTGTTCGTTCGAGGCAAATGAGTCCTTTACTCTGAAGCCAACAGCAACCGTTTCTATGGGCTTAAGGATGGAGAAGACCAATTTGAAGCTACTCTAGCCACGTTGTCTGATGAGGAGATGACAAGTGTCATGAAAAGTTTAACCATTGAAGGGACGGAGTGGAATAAGAAGAATGGTGTGAATGAATGGACGGTGAAGAGGATGCAGTTGAAGCCTATGATGAGGGTGTGGTACCAGTTTCTGAAGCATACTGTCTTGCCTACCGCTCACAATGAAACAGTCAATAAGGCAAGACTGGTGTTGCTGCACTGTACTACTGCCCTACAGTATGTTAATGTTGGAAGGATTATAGCCAAGGAGATCACACTCTGTTCTCAGAAGAAGGAAGGTATGTTGTACTACCCATGTTTGATTTCTGGGCTGTGTAAGAAGCAATTAGTACCCCATGGTGAAAGGGACGAAGTTTTCAAGCCAACTGGTGGTTTTGATGCGCGAGCAATTGAAGTGCTGATAAAGGGAAATACTGGGCGAAAGTCAAGGCTGCAGTTGCCTGCTGCTCCTGCTGCCACTAGTTCTCCAGATGTCATGGCTCTGCTATCCAAGATGCAAAGGGATATGCAAGCCTTCTATGCTTGGAATGATCAATTCAGTCATTGGATGGAGCTGCAGTTTGAGTATTGCCTGCCTGCAGAGAAGCATGTTGGACCAGTACCTCCATTCCCTAGAGAGATTTTGCCCATTGTTGCTGAAGAATAAGTACAACCTGAGGAAGAGCCAAGTGCAGATAAGCCGGAGCCATCTGCTAAGGCTGAGAAAAGAAAGAAGAAAAAGAAGTCAAAGTCTGGAAAGAAGAAGCAAGTTGTGGAAGAAGAGACACACCTTGTCTCTTCATGCAAAGCCCCCATTAAGCCCGCAGTTGAGTCAAATTAGCGGTTGCCTGAAGAAGACCACCTGATTGAGCCAGAGATAGCTTCTGATAAGCTTCTGGCTAGTCAAGAGGTGTTGTTAGAGGATGTTGTTCAAGAAAACCCTGGAGAAAGAGAAATCCATGATGAGGCAAGTGCTAGTGTGAAGGTTGATGAGAAACTGGAGGACGTATCTGAAGAAGTGAAGATGAGTGAAGAAGAAAGAGGGCCAGAAGGACAAGGCCATAGTTCTGATGAGACTACTACTGATAAGCCTGTTGAGCAGGCAGATGAAGAGGATATGATCCCTGAGCTGGAAGTAGGGAATCATGTTGCTGCTAGTGTTCCTAGTGGAGACAAGTTGGCGACGACGGAAAAGGTGACAGCTGTGGATGAGTCCCAAACCCTTGGGTCCATTCTAAGAAAAAAGCGCACAACAAAGAGAAAAGTTGTGCCACAGGCAAAAACTGATAAGCCTGTGGGTGCCGATCCTGAGCCATCTGTCTCAGTAGGAAGGAATGAAGAAAGGAAGGAAGCTGATGAAGGGGTGTCCAACGTCGTTGGCACCAAGAAGAGAAAGCCTAAGGTTCACGCTGCTGGAACCAGGAAAAGCGCCAGACATCTTGCCTGAGTGGTATCTGTCTTACCCTGTCTTTTATTTTATGTTTTTAGTTTTTAGGTTGTCTGTTTTGTCTGTTGTTGTCTCTTCCCTTGTCAACAGTGGGGACACTGTTTAGCTTAAATTTGGGGGAGAGGCATGAGTCAAATAAATTGAGTCTGTCCGTTTTAGAGAGTCAGATCGCAATTAAATTGTTTGGCTAAGCATTCTATTGACATGACAACTGAGTTTTAAGGTTATAAGTGAATTTAGTCTAGGATTGTTGAAAATTTTGGAAATTCTTGCTCGGATTTTTGATGTGATAACCATTGCACCTTTTATGCACAACTGATTGATAACTGTTGACCTTAGTAATGGCTAGATAAGTTTTTAAAATACATAGTCATGAGGTTAGGTTTTCTAAGTATGGACTATAATTAAGGGAATGAACAAAGAACATGTTTGGGGGAAAGGAGTTAGGAAAATAATGTATAAGCATGGCTAGATATAAAAGTGATGGGGCGTTACATAATTATGTATAAAAAACAATAATAATAATAATAATAAGTCCTTGTGCCAACTACTGGAAGGACAATAAAGGGTTCCTGTGCCTAAAACTGGAGGAACATGTGCTGTGTAGGGTGCTCTACTCGGAGTAACAGGTTGGACTCATTACAAGTGAGATCCCGTCAGGTGAAAAGGTAGAGTAGCACCTAAAGCACTATAAAATTGAACCTAAGTAATGTCCCCTGCATATAATGATCAAAAAGCTTGTGTAAGCATGAAAAGAATAGCTCCCCCTTAGGCAAGTCTCTAAGCTCAAACCCTGAACCTATAGGAAAGAAAAAGATAACTTACGTCTTGACTAGGTAGCTTTAGAAAAGGATCTTGTCATGTCTCTGGTTGACAGTAGGATATTAGTTCACACACACACGCATGGTTATTATTGATTTTTGAATTGCAAGATTTATGCCAATCTTTGAAATATAATCTGAAGCTTGAAGCTTATGATCTGAATGTGCTGTTGTCATGTCAATAAGATGAGTAGCCTCACAAAGTCTTTGCTTTCTACCGCATTACCTAAGGACAGGTAATAGTTCAAGTTTGGGGGTGTGATAACTCACTTTATGTGAGTATTATTACAGCTTTTTACTTGCTCTGTTACCTGCTAATATGGTTTTGTATTCAATGTTTAGGTTTATTTTATGTCATTTATGAGTCTAGCATGTATTTAGGATTTTTATGTAATCTCTTCATATAAAGAGAGCTCTAGAGTCATTTGGTGTCAAGACAGACCACTGAACCATTGAAAAGGTTCAAGAGCCAAGGCAAATGATAATTACAGTCAAGACAACCATTCCGTACAACCACAAGAGGCGGTTGACCAGTCAACGCAGTCAAAAGCCGCCACGTAAGATGAAGAATACGAACGGGCGCTAACGCGAGGAAAGACAGCTGGCAGATTTCCCATGTGCTGATAGTGCTGTCATTGTACTAATCATTGGGGAATATGCTTTATTCCTTTGGGCTGTCTTATCCTCGGATTTAGGGAGGCCCATGATCCAAGAGAATGTCCTATATAAAGGTGCCTTAAACCCTAAAGTTAGCATATGCTGAAAGGTGATAGATGTTTAGAAAGTTCCGCCGTTGTGAAGAAAGAAGAACCCTAAGACGTTCATGGTGCGCCGCTGCTGCTGATAACTGAAGTCTAGTCTGCTGTTGAACTTGGAGCTTGAGACATCAACTCTAAGGCCATCTCAGTTGTAGGTTTACATTTAAGAATTCATTTTTATGTGTAATCTTATATCTTTGGTTGTTATGGTTTCTATGCTCATCATGAGCTAAACTCTTAATGTTGAAATTATGTGAAGTTTAATTGAAAGTTTAATATGTTTAAGTGATGTGATGTGTGTTTGTATGCTCTTTTAGTTCATTTGTTATTTTGCTATATATTCATATCTAGGACTGATCAACTTAGGTTTGAATACAAGTTTGTTATTAAGAGGCATCTAATAATGAATGGATTGAATGAACTAATGTGGTTAAGTGCGGTATAGACATATATTTTCTACTTGAAGTCTTAGACATAAGCTTTATGGCCATAGTAAGAATACAACCACGTGTTTTCTGAACTGTAATGAAGTAAGTTTGACCTAGACATAGGATTCATCTTATCACGCATTGCATTATCCAACGTTGTAGACATACACCATAAGGCAAGAGTTGCTTGCAGGAGTCTTGCCTACACTTATCTCATCACACACATATTAAGCTGAATATTAAATGGATCATAAGTTCAACATGCTTTCACAACTGTTTTCTCACACTCTTTTAATCAATTGTTCCTTTAATTTATTTGCAACCCTAAACTGTTATTTTGTTACTTTAATCACTCATAAGTGTAAAACTAATTGAACTAGTCTTGGAGCGAGATTTCCTTATCACAATCCCTGTGAGAACGATACTTTTTCTAATTACTTGTGCTACAGATAAGACTGTGTATACTTGCACATTGCGAACAATTATATCACATCTAAAATACGCAACACCCACTCAGAGCCCATGGTACTCAATTCGTTTGATCCTTTGCCCCACGGTGGGCACCAATTGTTGTGATTTCGGACTGAACCACACCAATAACCTTGATGTGTGGAGCAAATAGAATTAAGCAATCCAAAAGGCGAGAATAACAATAATAATCACGAACAATAAACGACGGTAAAAAATAAAAGACATGTTCAATTATTTACACAGTTCGGGGTTAATGAACCTACGTATGGGGGAGAGGGCAGCTCTCCTTCTTCCTTATCAATCAAATATCTCAGTTACAATGAAATCCCAAAATAAGGGTTACAAGAAATAGTCTTCAACCTATTCTACCCAAGTCCCGAATTTCTTCCCGTGACCAAGAAATTCAATTACAAAGCTTGTTTCCAATGTGTTGAATCAATTCTCAATCCTTAGAATTATTGCCAAGAGAAATACTCTATAAACCATAGTCTTTTGATTGGCCACAAACCCTAAAAAACTCATTACAACACTGAAAACGCGTGCATCTTTTATACACCTTCGCGAGCCCGAGCGCGACGCCAACGATAGAACAAAACAGAGCTTTCTGAGCTGCTCCTGGCGCGCGGCGCCACCTGCTGGTTGATCTTCCGTTTCTGAGTTTTCAAGACAATTCCTGACACATGCTTTGCATTTGCTTGATTGGCTTTATGAGTGTTGTGATTCTATGTTCATGTCCACATGTGGCACTGATGGTCGGAAGAATAATAAAAAATGGCATGAGTTGGATTGTGGTACCAAGAGTTTGGTTCAATTTTTTCTATTTAATAATTTGAATCAGGGACCACTTTTTCATGAGATTATTGGATATATGATATTTTTAAGATGCATGTTACCATGCGATAAGTATGCAAGGATGGGTCATATTGTGAAGGCAACCTTATTCCATATTGTTATAGCAGTTATAGCATCAAAATCACTTGTCATTACTTTTATTGATCTTGAGGACAAGATCATTTTTAGAGGGGTTGGTAATGATATGATCCATGTGGTATATGTTTCATGTTTGATGACAAATATGTTTTATAATGAGGAAACCATTGGTAGCGACAAGGATGTCAAAGTTGGAATGTTGGGAAAGAGTAAACAAATGAGGATTAATAGGTTGTGGTGCTGCTACAACAGTTGTAATAACAAGTTTTTGGTCTATCAATTTAATCCAAATGCAAGCTTGATAGAGACATTGAATATCAAGAAAAACTTGTTAAATTGGCATTATAAGTGTACCCCATCCATTGTTTTTGATGCTGCTGAAGAACTTGCTTTATTACATCAGAATTGTATTCTACCTATTGTTCATAAGTACATGAGGTCTACTAAAGAGATAAGTGAAGTCACCAAAGTTGTTATCTTTGTATCTATGGGATATTATGGTTATATTGCATTGATGAGCAGGGGGAGAAGGTCAAAGCCGGATCCTGGACATTTGGGAATGTGTACAACAATTTGGTCCTTCAAGTTCAAACAATGGGATCCGGGTAAAAATTTGTGTTGTGAGTAATTTTTACAACCTTGAAGAAAAGGTAGATTTTGAAGGGGTGGATAATGTTATAATTTTAGAGGTCCCACTAAATGTCAAGTTCAAAATTAAATGAAATAGTGGCTCATCAATATTCTAAAATAAATTTATTAGTATTTTATTATTAGTTAGTTACTAATTATGTAAGGGGAATCCCTATATATTATTGTGTTGGCTTATTTAATCATTATGAAAAATGAGAAATTAGTCTTTTTTTTTTCTTCTTAGGAGGTTTCTCTATTCTCGAAGTAGAGTAATTTTATTTTCCCAACTCTGAAATTGGTGCTTTCATTGAGAGTTGGGCCACGAAAAGAGCTACTTATAGGCTGGATTAAGGTGCTCCACCGAATACTGATAGGTGAGTGAAGCCGCCGAAAAGGAAAGGGCTACCATCAGGTTACTGCCGATAGAGTGAAAGCCGTCGTGGACGTTGACTCTTAAAGAGCGTGGCAATGTTAGGAGTTCCATATTGAATATATCCAAGTAATGAATGTGGTATTTAAGCCACGAGACTCTTCCACCTGTTGGACTAATCTTTTGAGTTGGACTCTCCTCATGTGTTTAAATCCTAATAATTTGTGCATTCAGTACATCGAAAAAATTATTTTATCAATATTAATTTTATTTTTTATTTTTATTTTTGATATACTTAATAAGGGTCCGGGACACTCTTTAGCATGACAAAAAAATAAATACCGGCAATGGAAGAGAAATCTTCGTTGTGCAGGCCCTGCCCAAGTGATTCGGTGCTACACCCGTTACCTATAAATAACCATAAAGAAAAAGACAAATTTGAAAAAAAATCTAAAAATTGAACAGAATGGACGTAATTGACCAGAACCAAGAGGAGCATCCTCCAATGGCGATGGAAGACAGTGACAACGCCATCGACAATGTTGAAGACGACGGAGAAAACGAAGAAAATGCGTCAGAGAATGAAGAGGAAGTTGAAGAAGAAAAAGATACGGAGGATGAAGATGAGTTCATGTTCAGAGAAGGAACGAATCCTTTGGACTTGGTGCATAACAATGATTCCGGTGTTCAACTGTACCAGAGATTATTAGATCACAAAGCTCCTCCTAACAAAAAGCGAAAAGCACCCGAACAACGTCACTGGTAAGTAACTAACTTCATCTTTTCTAATGTCTCTAGGTTTCAAAATTTCAATTTACTTCAGTATAATTTTCTCTGTTATGATTTAATAATTTAGTTTTGTATGAGTAGTTGGATACTGAGTATTGTGTATGTACAATTATGAAGCGTGAATGCTGCAACCAAATCGCTATTATAATGAATAGGATTCTTAGTGGTAAAAATTTATTTATTTATTTATCCCTGGCCGGTGCATATGGACAACATTTGTTGAGAGAGCTCAACCCCTTAAATGGATCGAAGTTACCTCGAGAGAATAGTCTCTGCAGTTGCGTAAGAGGATGCCTTGGTTTATCCAAAAAGAAATTCTAGTAGGAAAATAAAATGTAGAGACTAGAAGTTTAACTAAAACTGTGGAAGGTTAAGATATTTTAGAAACAGAAAACCCGGATCCTACAATGAATATGAAATAAATGCTCAATGAGCTGCTAGAGACAAGTCTTGATTTTGAGTTCAGATGATATGAGTGTAGAACTGAATGGTTTTACATGTTTTACACGAATGAAAACCAAATAACTTGCTGCTTGCACTGATTTATATATAATGTTTGACACATTTTATATTGAATGTGTCTAAATGCAGTGAAGGGACTTTTTCTAAGAAGGCAAGGGAAGATGATATTTATGGGGTATGCCTAGCTGATAGGGTGGAATTTATGAATTTTGAACAGGGAAAGAGATCAAAAAAGGTATGATGTACACATGTTCAATCACAATTGTGCTTGATAAGAGAGTTGCCATTGTATATTATACTAGCATTCATTAATTTCTTAATGAAAGGTAGATTGCAAGTTTTTTAGACTCTGGCAATGGAACGGGTATTGGTGACTAAGACATTTTATATTATGATTTTGGAAGAAAATTGTTTACAATCAAAGCCAATTATGTTTGTCCACTCATAGATTTTTTTCCATTTTTTTACATGTTGTACTGGGCAGATCCTTTCTACATGAGAACACATGTCAAGTTACTTTGCTGCATTTTTTATGTTTTTTTTTCCATCAATTTTCGTTTTTAGATGAGGTGTTTTTCTTAGTTAACTTTTACACCTCTTTCTTTGTAAGGTTTTTGTAGAAAAAATAGGATGAATATTGTGTTATATTATTCCTCAGCTCAAGGCTGGTTTAAATAGAAAAAATACAAAATAGTATCTCCTTGAATTAAGGAGGAAATAATTGCAAAGAGAAATAAAAATAAATATTGCAACAAATTAGGAAACTTAATATTTTCCAACACCCCCCCTCAAGTTGGTGCATAGATGTCTATCATGCCCAACTTGCCTATCAAATGTTCAAAGGTGGGTCTTGCCAAGTTTTTGGTCAAGATATCTGCAGTTTGTTGACTTGAAGTTACAAAAGGTAGACATATGATCCCAGCATCTAACTTCTCTTTTATGAAATGTCGATCAATCTCAATATGTTTAGTTCTGTCATGTTGAACGGGATTATGAGCTATGCTAATAGCAGCTTTACTATCAGAGTATAATTTCAATGGAAGCTCAATTTTCATCTTGAGTTCTTCTAAGACTCTTCGGATCCATAATCCTTCACAAATACCTTGAGCCATAGCTCTAAACTCAGCTTCTGCACTACTTCTTGCTACAACTCCTTGTTTCTTGCTCCTCCATGTCACAAGATTACCCCAAACATAGGTACAATATCCAGATGTTGATCTTCTATCAATGATTGATCCTGCCCAATCAGCATCGGTAAAAATAGACACATTTCTTTCATTAGTCTTCTTAAAAAATAACCCTTTTCCGGGTTTTGCCTTCAAATATCTCAGTATCCTATAGACAGCCTCAAGATGCTCTTCAAAAGGAGAATGCATAAACTGACTTACTACACTAACCGAGAATGCAATGTCAGGTCTGGTGTGTGACAAATAAATTAGTTTTCCAACCAATCTCTGGTATCTTTCAGTATCAACAGGAACACTACCTTTTTCCCAAAGTTTTGCATTGGGATCCATGGGAGTATCTGCTGATCGACATGCACTCATTCCTGTTTCTTTCAATAAATCTAGAATGTATTTCTGTTGGGAAACTACAATACCGTCCTTTGATCGGGCAACCTCCATACCAAGAAAGTATCTCATGGATCCCAAGTCCTTGATTTCAAAGTCTGCTGCTAATTTTTCTTTTACTTTTGCCATTTCAACTATATCGTCTCCAGTAATGACAATATCATCAACATAAACAATCAGGATAGCAATTTTTCCTTGTGGGGAGAACTTTAAGAATAATGTGTGGTCAGCTTGTCCTTGAATGTACCCTTGTTTCTTCATAGATTGAGTGAATTTTTCAAACCAAGCTCTAGGAGACTGCTTTAGGCCATACAAAGACTTGTTTAGTTTGCATACCTTTGATCCAAACTTCTCTTCAAAGCCAGGAGGAATGTCCATATATACTTCTTCTTCTAAATCACCATTGAGAAAGGCATTCTTAACATCCAACTGATGTAACGGCCAATCCAAGTTAGCAGCAAGCGATAAGAGAATTCTAACAGTGTTCAATTTTGCAACAGGAGCAAATGTTTCTGAGTAGTCTATGCCATAGGTCTGAGTAAAACCCTTAGCCACTAATCGAGCCTTGTACCTTTCAATTGACCCATCTGAATTATACTTTACAGTAAACACCCATTTGCATCCAACCGTTTTCTTGTCTTCCGGTAGTGTCATAACACTCCAAGTTTTGTTCTTTTCAAGAGCTTTCATCTCCTCAAGTACAACTTCCCTCCACTTTGGAACTTCTAGAGCAACCTGTACATTTTTTGGAATCTCCACACTAGACAATTTTGAGGTGAAGGCAGAAAAAGATGAAGATAGATTTGAATATGATATAAAATTGGAAATAGGGTGTTTAGTGCAAGATCTAACCGGTTTTCTAACAGCTATAGGATCATCTATATCAGGATACAAAATACGACTCTCAGAAACAGAGATAGACTTGCCTTTTCCTTTTTTAGGAGGTTGATCATTCCCCGGTTTAGATTCATGATAGTGTTGAGATGTGGACTCATAACTTTCTTTGTGGTTTTTTCTCACAAAAACCTTTCCTTTCCAAGTCTTGTTTCCTGCTTCAAACCTATTATCGTTATATGACTCATTATTTTGTGGCATTTGAATAAGACCATCATTATCAAGATTTTCATTGTTTTTTTCATGAGAAAATGTAGGCTCGGATTCACCAAGTTCCTTACTCATAACAGGAGTAGGATCAGATAAAGAATCATGGCCATTTTCTGTTGGTGCAGAACTATTAGTCTTAGAACTTTGTGATACATGCAAAGGCATATTATTAAAGAAACTCATGTCCCCAGTTTGAAACGAGTTAAAAAGGCTAATGTCTTCAGTTTGAAACGAATCTTCCTTTAAATTCCCCCCCTGAAGATGAGTGTCGTAAAAAAAAGGTTTGTTTTTGTTAAAGAAGTCCCACATCGCTTGCGACAAGGCCTGAACAAGTCTTTATAAGTAAGAGGCAATCCTCACCTTACAAGCCGGTTTTGTGAGGATGAGTTAGGCCCAAAACTCAATTCTAAGATGGTATCAGAGCCTATCCACGATTCGTTGGGCCACTTCGTCGGGCCGCCTGCAATCAGGTTTCTGATCGGGCCCTCAACCTATCCGCGCAACAAGCCCAACAGTGCTGAGCGCGAGGGGGTGTGTTAAAGAAGTCCCACATCGCTTGCGACAAGGCCTGAACAAGTCTTTATAAGTAAGAGGCAATCCTCACCTTACAAGCCGGTTTTGTGAGGATGAGTTAGGCCCAAAACTCAATTCTAAGAGTTTTCAAAGAATGTAACGTCCTTGGTGACAAACATTTTCTGGTTTTTTGGATCAAAACATTTATATCCCTTCTGGGTTGGAGCGTACCCAACAAAAACACATTTTATAGCTCGCGGTTCAAGTTTGCTAATATTTTTATGTTCATGAACAAATGTCGTGCAACCAAAGATTTTTAAAGTCAAATCGTTTGAAACATGATCAGTAGGAAAACATTCTTTAAAAACATTAATTGGAGTTTGAAAATTAAGAACTTTGGAGGGCACTCTATTAATTAAATATGCAGCAGTTAAAACTGCTTCACCCCATAAATAATTTGGTACTTTACTTGAGAAAAGTAAAGCTCTAGCCACCTCCAACAAGTGTCTGTTTTTTCTTTCAGCAACTCCATTTTGTTGGGGAGTATTAGGACATGAACTTTGATGCACAATTCCATTTTCACGAAAAAAATCACTCAACATTGTGTTAAAATATTCCTTGCCGTTATCACTTCTAAATACTTGAATATTTGTTTGAAATTGATTTTGCACCATTTTAAAAAAATCCTTTACAGCCTGACCAACATCAGATTTTCCCTTTAACAAGTACACCCAACATACTCTTGAGTGATCATCTATAAATGTGATAAACCATTTTTTATGAGAAAGTGTACTTGTTCGGTTAGGGCCCCAAACATCACTGTGAATAACAGAAAAAGGTTTTGATGGTTTGTAGGGCTGTAACGGAAAATGAGAACGATGATGTTTTGCAAATTCACATGCTTCACATTTAAACAAAGACAAATCCTTATTATGAAATAGTTTTGGAAATAAGTATTTTAAATAAGAAAAACTAGGATGACCTAATCGCGAATGCCATAACATAACATCATCATCATTATTATTTAAAACTAAAAAAGATTCAAAGCATGAACTTATTGGTTTGGAAGGTAGTTGCGATTGAGGTTCAATGTCAAAGTAGTAGAGTCCTCCACTCTCCTTAGCACTACCAATCATCTTCCCCGAGTTCAAATCCTGAAAGACACAATGAGTACGGAAAAAATTAGTTTGACAATTTCTATCTTGAGCTAATTGACTGACAGACATGAGACTACAAGATAAATTAGGGACATGAAGGACATCTTTGAGGGTTAGACTTGGGGACAACACAACTGAACCTTTACCCGCAATGGCTGAAAAAGACCCATCTGCAATTTTTATTTTATGGTTACCTGCACATGGACTATAAGAAGAAAATAGAGTAGAATCACCTGTCATGTGATCACTAGCACCTGAATCAACTATCCAAGCACGACTGAGACTGACACAAAGAAGGGCAGAATTACCTTTTGGGACAATAGGGCAAGACAAAGTTTTAGATTCAAGAATTTTATACAGTCTGTCTAGTTGTTCCTTCGTGAATGAAAGTTGAATTGAAGACGATTGTTTCTCTTGATTAGAATTACTCGCTTGGAATGTACGACCAACCATGATTCCTTGTTGTGCCTTCTCTCTATTGAACTTCGATCGATTCATCCTTTTTTTGTAAAATTTAAATCGGCAAGTTTTTTATTTTTTTTTTGCCGAACAGTAGCCGCGGATGAACAATATTTTTGGCGGCGGTTTAGGGTTTATGCGGAAGCGAGACCCCCAATCGGGAGCTCTGATACCATGTAGAAAAAATAGGATGAATATTGTGTTATATTATTCCTCAGCTCAAGGCTGGTTTAAATAGAAAAAATACAAAATAGTATCTCCTTGAATTAAGGAGGAAATAATTGCAAAGTGAAATAAAAATAAATATTGCAACAAATTAGGAAACTTAATATTTTCCAACAGTTTTGGTCATTTATTTTCTCGGGTATATTTTTTCTTTGAAAGGATTTAGAGGAGAAAGTAGAAATGATGTGCATTCTGAATTACATGTTGTGTATTTACTTGATTATTTGCCTTTAACATAACTTACATTACACCTTTTCAATATTTTATACTCCAGACGCGGTCTAAAAAAAGAGGTAGGCAAAAAGGAACAAAGAAGAAACTTGATGAAAAGCTATCACAAATGTTGGGTGATGCCAACCTTCACTATGCAAATCGCCGTTATGACATGGTACGTTATTCGGTGATCTAATGATCTATATGTTTTGGTATTGGAGTTTGTTGTTCAAATAGTATTCGAAATCTAAGTTCATTAAATTGATTATATATATCTAGTTACAACTCAATGTTTAACTTTTCAAAGAGACAGGGCTTCCTCCAGCAACAACACATAGCTACAAGTTTTTCTGTCTATTGAAATGTTTTTTTTTAATAATACTTGTTGAAAGTCTCGCATTGGATTCATATGATATAGCCCTGAAAAAGTGTTTATAAATTTGAGGCATTCCTCACCTTACAAGCTGATTTTCTATGGTTTAGTTAGGTCCAACACAAATTATAAGATGCTTCAGAGCATATAAAAAATCTGTTAGGCCACCCGTTATCGGACAACTCGGGTCACACTCCAAATATTCAGTCTAGGTGTGAAGGAGATGTGTTGAGAGTCTCAATTAAGATGTGATGTAGCCTGAAGGAAGTCTATACAAGTGAGATACATCCCTCATCTTACAAGCCGGTTTTGTATGACTTAGACGACCCAACCCAAATTCTAAGAGTTCCCATTTTTAATTGGCTTGACTTCCATATTAATAAGGGGAGTTGTTGATGTTAGATTGCATTTGAGCTTGTGTTAGTTTTTTTCTGATTTTGCACAGTTTACATGTTCGTTTAAGCTTGATATACATTAACATTAGTTCTATTATGTTGGCTATTTGCAAATTAGTTATACATTTCTATGTTGGCTTTTTTCTAGGCTATATCTGTATTGCATGAAGTTGTCAGGCTGAATCCAAATTTACTTGAGTCGTATCGCATCCTTGGACTTGTCTACAGTGCAATTGGGGATTACCAAAAAGAAATGATTCTTACCTATATTACTGCTCTGTTGACTCCAAAAGATTCATTGCTTTGGGAAAGGCTCTTTGAGTTGTCCATGTAAGATGTTTATTCATTTTTGTTGCCATTGTTATTTCTTAAAAGTTACTCTTCTGGAAAGTATTCATATGCCTAAAAAAAAAGGTATTCATATGCCTCACTCTAATGATGAAAGCGGATAAAATTGCATCAAGTAATGTATCCTTAAAATAAATGACTTGGTGTGTGAGGTGTATATTAACGAAGAAAATTGTCAATAACTTATTTGTATAATATAAATGGAGCTTGATCCATTGAAGAAGATGAAGTTAGAGAGAGGAATCTAGAATTGATATTTCAGCAAGTGATTGTTAGTTGCAACCGAAGCTACTTGCTTCCTTACATAGATCGATATTTGAACTAGGTTCAGTGAACTAGGAGGTGTAACTAACTGCTGACTAAGCACTCATAAGGACTTATTTGGCTATTGTTTAATTGAGCCTTTTACTCACTTACTCTAATATAACTATTTCATTTTGAACAAAAAATACCTCTCCACTATGTTTATTTTCTGTTTTTAAGGATTTAGATTCAAACCATTTGACATGATTCATAGAAAATTATCCGCTATGTAAACACCCCATTCTACCATGGAGTTTCCATGGCCTCCATTTAATGACCATAATTGTTGTTTATTCTAGGTTGTCAACTCCGTGTCGTAGTATAATATATTATACTACTTATGTGTCTCTCTTAGCATCTACTGTCAGTGTCATCAGACAACCCCTCTTAAAACAGAAACTTCATGGAATTCAATAGAGTACATAACACACAGATCCAGTAAATGAACTTCCCTACCAGCCGTAGAGCTGAGGCCTCTGAGAAAATAGGTCTCAGTCTTACCTTATAGAAAAATGTATGCTAAAATGTCCAAATCCCTCTATAATTATCCCACATACATTTACGTAACTCCTAAATAACCGCTTTAACATGTAACTGCGCTATTGCATAATTAAAATAACGACTTAATAAAATTGTTCTACTACATTTTCTTCAGAATACTAATATGATCATTTACTATCTTATATCTCCTAGATACACAAGTCGTATTTTAGGCTTCATTTATGTGTGACCGAACACTTGATCCACATTCTGATATTGGGCTCTGACAATAATCTTGTACCTTTTGTAATAATTATAATGAGTCGCAAGGCTTTTGTAATTAGTCACATGTGATGTTGTCATCAGCTGGAGAATCCCAGATTAGTTGCTAATTAGGATTAGAATCAGGTAATTAGCAATTATGTGAAATTGGATTTGTTGTAAATACAAACTGCTTTGTAACTAATTAACTGATAACTGTTTTTCTTATATATATATATATATATATATATAACATATAAACTGATTAAAAATTAGAATGAAAGCATGCACGAACTTAGTTTTGTTAAATGTACACAAACTACAACAACATCAAAAGCTTTTTCTCATTGCTAACAAGAGAGTCGCATAGAAAGTGAAGGCTATTGCTACTTGCGAGATTAATTCTGTTATATATATATATATATATATGGAATGGTTACCCCCTCTGTCTCATTATAAGTGTTCCTTTTGCAATATTTTTTATGTCTCAAATTATTGGTCCCTTTAGAATATCAATGCAACTCATCTAACTACTATATATAAGAGTATTTTAGTAAATGAAACTCATTTTATCATTGAAGTCAACACAACTATCATTTTCTTAAGAAGTGGGCAAAACTCAAACGGGGCATCTAAAATGAAACAGTGGGAGTAGTTACTAAGTAGGGAACCATTTTCAAATGCAGAGAACAAGGTGATATTGGTCAAGCCAATTGTTTTATTTCAAAAGCAATAAAAGCAGATCCCGAAAATAGTAGATTTAGAATTTATCGAGCAAGGCTTCTTGCTGAAAGTGAAGATTATCAAAAAGCTGCTGCGGCATATGAGCAAGTCTATCAACTTTGTCGAGAAAATGTTGATGCACTAAAAGCAGCAGCTAAGGTTAGTCGTTTTCTTTTGAGCTGAGTTCGGTATGAAAATGCATTCAGTTTTCTATAGATTTTATGCTTTGCTAACTTTTTTTGTTTGTTTTGTTGATGATTGATTTCATAATACACATAACTTGTTCCTATATCTATCATTATAACCTATAATTAGGGGTTGAGCTGGCATCTTTGTAGTGGATGACCATTTGGGAAAAGATGTTTTAGTGGGCAAATTTGGAAATTTTATTTTTCAAAATTGATTTACGTGCAAAATCTGATGTTTATATCATTTTCTTTTTAATTTTTTTATGAAGCATTGTGCAATACAATAATGAAATTAGAGTCTTATCCCAACACATTCACAATATGAAAACCAGAGAAAAAGTTGGACTGGCTCAAATATTTTAGGGCCCCATTATTCCTCAAATCACTATTTTTTTGTTTAAATAAGGCAAGCCAACCTCTGGTGGAGTGAAATCTGGCCAGAACTATATTGTGTTGGAATTATTATGTCTTGCCAGTATTTATCATTGGCAAAATTGATTTTTCTTCTGCTGGAATCATGTTTAGAATACTGTTCAATAGGAATGGCTCATATTTTTAATTTTAATTTTGTTTAGAAGTCCCACATCGGATGTAAGATGGCCTGTGCATGAGTTTATAAAGTAGAGGCAATCCTCACCTTACAAGCCAGTTTTGTAGGGTTGAGTTAGGACCAACTTCTAATCCTCACCTTACTGCAAGAATTTCATTTTGTGAGGTTGGTCAAATGGAACTTGTATGTGATAATCAATCAGCTTTACACCTCTCCTCCAACCTAGTTTTTCATGAGAGGACAAAACATATAGAAGTCAATTTTTATCAAAACTTCCTATGTCTATTCTAAGGATCAACTTGCTGATATCTTTACTCGATCTCTACAAAGTCCTCGGATAACTTTCATATGTGACAAGATGTATGCATATGATATATATGCTCCACCTTGAGGGGGAGTGTTGAGATATTGATAGATATTATAGTATGATTTGTTAGTATCTTTTGGAGTTATGATAGGTTTTGTAGGGTTGACTTAAGCCCAACTCCCAATTCTAAGAAATTTATATAAATAGATATTTGGTGGTTGACTTTTAATATTGAAATTTAAATAAATTTTTGCTGCTTTGTTTTAGTTCTACCATAAATGTGCTCAAGTTGAACGCTCAATTTGCATTCTCAAAGATTATCTGAAGAGTACACCAGATGGAGTAAATGCAAGTGTAGTTGATCTACTTGGTGCCATATTGATGGAAATTAAGGCACATGACAGAGCTCTTCGGTACATAGAACAATCTCAAGTGGTCGGAGAAGAATTGCCCTTAAATTTGAAAGTCAAAGCTGGAATCTGCCATGTTCATCTTGGAAACATGGAAATGGCTCAGGTGCGTTTCATGCGTATTTCTAACTGAATTAACTTTGATTTGCTTGATTATTGGCATGCTTAATATTACTCGTTTAAACCTCAGAAATAGAAGATACTCTTTGCATGGGTATTGAGTTGGGACTTTCTCTCAACTTTGATTTTCTCTCCTTCCGAAGTCTGAATTTTTTAAAAACATTTGCTTGTAACTTTGTTCTGATTTTTCCATGTTGTGGATATTTTTTTCCCTCTTTTTAAATGGGTAATAGAGCTTTGCATGTAACTTGTATGATTTTACAGGTAACAAAGCTTTTTATTATCCTCAAAATTATCTACATCTTGTATATCACTTTTGAAGTTTGAAAGAGATTTGCATAATTTGTTCCGATGTTTCTATGCCGTGGAGATTTTTTTTCCTTGTTGCAGTTTTCTTAATTAGACTTCTTGTATTCCGTTATCTCATCCTTTTAGCTTTGTAATTAAAAGCCCTTATTTTCTGTTGAGATATTTGAAATTATGCTATGATATATTTGAATTAGTGTAAATAGAATAGATTTAGATATGATTTGATTATGGTCTTTTCCTAAAATCAAGGGAGTTGATTGTATTGTACCTACTAAATACTTATCAGTATAGATAAACACAATGAGGGTTATTCTCTCAAGCAACTAAAATAAGTCTTCGCTCCAATTTCAAGTTGGTATCAGATCTCACATCTTCTGGGTCTGATTAAAAGTAAGGGTGCACCAAATCTGAACCCTAGCCATCAAGTCATCCAACCAAGATCAAAAGTTTGGCCGCTAGATTTAGGTTCAGAGGCTACCAATCTACCCGTAGTTGCAAACTCGCCGCGGTCAACCTCTCCACGTCCTGTCACGCGCAAAAACAGTTCTGCTGTTCCGTCGGAGCATGAGGTACAGGCGCCTCTGTTCGACGTGCTGCTTGTCCCGGTCTGGTTGCCGGAGGTTCATTGGTCCGTTCAGGGGGTCAAATGTGTGACCCATTTTCATTCAAGTCACGTGGTCTTCATTATCTCATTTCGTGCACAACTGTGCTTGTTGTTCTGTACATAGCTGCTGCCAATCGTCCTTCGAGCACATATTTGCTTGTCCTTTGGTCTCTTTGCTGTGTTTTACTCTCTGGTCCGGCTTTTGCACAGCTTGGTGTGTTTTTTTTTTTGCCTCAGTTCAATTTATTTAGATTTAATGACAAAAATCTCCTATTACGAGTTCTGTTACAGTTGAGAAAATTTCAGTTTGCGTAGCTCACACAGGTAACTTTGCAGTTTGTCTCTCGCACTATCATCTGAATCCTGGATTTTGGATTCTGGTGCTTCTGATACATAGCTGGTAATCCGTCTTAACCCTAAAACTAAAGTCATATGCATCGGTCAAGCCACGCCTATTCCTTATAGGTTCAAGGATATCTTATTTATGTAACAAGCTGGATGCGTATGACATATATGCACCAGCTTGAGGGGGAGTGTTGAGATTTTTGAAATTATGATATATGATAGATATTATTTGAATATTTTGTTGTAAATAGGATAGATTTAGATCTAATTTTATTATGGTATTATCCCAAAATCTAGAGAGTTGATTGTAAATTTGTAAATGTAAATAGAATTATGAGTCTTTCTTTTGGTTTCACGTTATTTGTATGCAGTACTTACATTTTTACATGATGAACAGGCTTTCTTTAATGATTTGAAACCAGAGAATGCAAGCAAGCATGTTGAGTTGATCACCGAGGTCGCAAACTCATTAATGGGTCTTGGACATTATAATTCTGCATTGAATTATTTTAAGATGTTTGAAGGAAATAGTAAAAAAGAAAATGTATGGTAGCTCATTCCTATCCATTGCAATTTTCTGTTTTGATTTTATTTGGGTAATTTCATCTATTGCATTCTTAATATTTTTCTGTCTTACTCTCTAATATTCAGCTGTAAGTATAGGGTCTTCACCAATGTTTTTGATACCTTAATCCACTATTTCTCTCTAGCTTAATTCACTGTGTAAAATTCCTACTGTTGTCTTAAACTATAGACAATAACTTTCACCACAAAAACTATAGAGAATCCCATCCCAATTAACTGATTAAGGACACCATCAATATTCAACAATATGTAGCTAGGAAGAAGCTGAGAGAAGGTCAGGAAAGATCTGCTAGGAGCAACAGGTTGCAGACTTATGGGAACTGTCGATGAAAGACATATGGGATTTTGACTTTTTGAGCGCCAGCCTGCAAATTCTGGGCAAGATTGATGGATTTAGTTTTGTTTTGTCGTAGGTCAATTTCAGAATTTTGTTTAGAAGAGTTTTCTATATTTTTAACAAGCTAAAAGTTCTGTACATGGAGTTTGTATGAGTATTTTATATGTTAGTTGTTGGGAAATATATCATTTAATCAAATCATATGGAACACAACGAGAGAAATCAATCTCAATAAATTCATTTTTTCTCTACTCATTTCTACTTCCGATGTCACGAATATTATGAATTTGCAGTTTGTCCTTTCCTTTTTGTTTTTCTCATTATCTATTTTTATTGCTGCCTGATATCATTATTTATCGAGTCTTTTGGAAGGATGAAGGGTTCATTGGAGAAATAATATTTGCTTATTCGGTTATTTGAATATAATGAAATACTCCACTGTTTGAAATTCTTTTATTTTTTATTTTTTTATTTGGTCATTGTGATTTCATATACCTGTTTAGAGTCTCACATTTAATAGTTTTGTGGCCAAGATATTGGTTATCAGTGGAAGAGAACCCTCACCATACACAGTTGGTTTTGTGGGGTTGAGTTAGGCTCAACCCAAATTATAAGATAGTATCAAATAATGTGATTTGTTGGGCCACCAATTGTCGCACCACCGGGGACACACTTCAGATATCTAGTCCTAGGTGTTGAGAGTGCTACATTGAATAGTGGTATGACTAGAATAGTGATCATAAGTGGGAGGCACCCTCACCCCATGGGTGTCAAACTCTGTTAGTCTAGGTAAACTCAACTTGTAATTAGTTATTAAAAAAATAAAATAAAGACAAAATAATATCAGGTATAGGTTAATTGGGTTAATGTATCTTTCATCATCATTATTGTACTGCCAGGTTAATCCAATCTTGAAATTTAATTTCTTTTCTTGCAGGGTCTTTTGTATTTGAAAATTGCTAGATGTTATCAATCCTTGGGAGAAAGGAAACAAGCAATTATCTATTTTTACAAAGGCAAGGTTATTTTTATTAAGAATGGGATTTAGGGAAATTATACTTCATGGGAACCATTCCCCTCTTGTTTTTCAATGCACAAAATGAAATTTCTTTCCCCCCAATAATAGATGTAGGAATATGCTCGGATACTATTTTAAATTTTTTAAGCTCAACTCAAATACTAGCTCAAGAGGTGAGGATTGCTCAAGCTTTATAAGGACTACTTTGACCTTATCTCTAGTCGGTGTGGGATCTCAAACATCCCAACAAAATCTGAGTTTGGTTACAACCTTTTTCCTGGGGGAATTTTCTCAAGTATTTGGAAGATTCAAGCTTTGCAGCTAACATTCTTAAACATTCTCCTTTGCTTGGCTTTTGAGTCTTGAGTGACACGTATATTCGTAGATTCAAGTCTGGCAGCTATCATTCTGAATTTTTTTACTGCATCTTCTAGAATCTTCATTGCATCTCGAATGACACATGTATTCTCTCATTAAAGTTAATTATTTGAAGCTTTGAAACCGCTTTTTGTTTCTATATGCTTCGTGATAGGATAAAAAGGAAATAGAAAATAGAGAATCAAAAGAGGGTGCATTGGTGTTGCACGCTCATTTGACCGAGGCTTGCAATTTATAATAGATGCTTGTAGAGTATATCATGTGCTGGTGATGCAATACTCTTTGATTTCTGATTATTTTTCTGCTCGGACAGTCTTTGCTTTTTTTTTTTCTTTTAGTTTTTAGTTTTTTAATTTTCATAATCTTCAGTTTCTAATGAAGATTTTGTTTCAGCCCTAGAAACACTGGAAGATGATGTTGAGGCGCGCATAAGTTTGGCATCCCTGCTAGTTGAGGAAGGGAAAGAAAATGAAGCCATTTCGTTCCTATCTCCTCCAAAGGATTCTGGTACTTGTAACAATGTTTTCTTTGTGATTGAAGTTCTTCCATGGATACACTAATGGGGAGGTACTTGCAGACTCTGGTGAAGCACATTCTGAACAGTCAAATAGATGGTGGGTTGATGTGAGAATAAAACTTAAGCTCTGTAACATATTTCAGATTAGAGGGATGCTTCATAATTTTGTGAATGTAAGTTTCCCTTTGGTGCGTGAATCGCTGCATGTTGCAACTCCTAGACAACAGGTAATATTTGAGAAACTATATTTATGCATATACTCTCGTTTTCATACAAGCACATTCACGCACACTCGCACAGCGAGTTAAAAATAGATAGACGGTTGATCACAAACATCTGTGTGCATGCACGTTGCACGCTCACAAAGGAAGGGTCTTTCTATTTAGGCTGCTATCTTAACACTTGGCCTAGAGGGCACTAACGCATGAAGCTAAAACATCCTCTATCCTCGTTCCTTTTAACCCTATTCATACTTATACCCATAGTATTCACATCTCTAATACATCACCTCAAATGAAAGCTCTTTGGTGTTGTCTACTTTCACTTCTAGTACAGTTTTTTTAATGTTAATGTGTTAACTAGATTTCGTGTATGTTCATTCCAGAAACCAAACCCAGAATCTCCCTTGTGTAATCTTCACAAAGATGAAGAATATCAGCTAATCATTGATGTTAGTACTTCTATCACTTTTTTCTGTATCCCATTTTCTTTTTAATGTGTGACCCCTTAATATCAATATACAGTTGTGCAATGCATTAGCATCCTTACAAAGGTACACGGAAGCTTTGGAGATTATTAATCTCACTCCTCGTACTTCTCTGTCTGCTGAGAAGAATGAGAAGCTTCAATCTCTTGGAACTCGTAAGTCCTGAACTTTAACAAGATTGTCTTTCTTTTCTAGATTGATTTTATGCTTCCGACTTTTCTTGTTTCAAGAGATTAAAATAAAAAATAAATGCATTTATTGCTCATTTGTATGTTTGTCCTTCTTTAGCTTTAGAATAGATATTTTGAAAAGAGAAATTAATTTGTTGTTCTAGAGTTGGAAAATGGTTATCGTGCTAACAAAGCAATTTTGTGTTCACAGAAATGGCATACAACACCACAGATCCTAAACAAGGTTTTGATTGTGTAAAATCCAATGTTCAACAACATGCACAGAGTGTTGTTGCTTGGAATTCCTACTTCAAGGTCATATCAAGGTAAATTTGTGGATGCAAAGGAACATAATGTTAGTTAGGCTCCTTAATTTGCTTTGTAGTAGAACAGAGTTATGGCCTAAAGTAAAAGTAGAACCTAGTTTTTTCTATAATTTCGTTTACTTGTTTTATCCTATTTGATAGATTGGAAAAACGAGATACAAGACACGTCAAATTTTTACATAATATGCAAGGAAACTCCACAGATTGTGTGCCTCCTATCCTCATTTCTGCGCATCAGTCTACTCTATATAGCCATCATCAAGATGCGGCAAGGAAATACCTTGAAGCTTATAAACTTTTGCCTGAGAATCCATTGATTAATCTTTGTGTTGGTATGCGCTTTCATTTCAAGCTCTTTTTATATTGTACTTTCTTAGCCAAGAACAAGCAAAAATTGAACCCTTATTCATTAATGTTTCTTAGGAACAGCCTTGATCAACTTGGCACTGGGTTTCAGACTTAAAAATAAGCATCGGTGTGTTGTACAAGGTTTAGCATTCCTCTACAATAATTTGAAGATCTGTGAGAACAGCCAGGTTTGTTAACATGAATTTCTCATTGCCCATTTAAGAAGAAAATGTTCATCACTTATTAAAATAAATATAAGAAAATGAAAGTATCGGCTTTATTTATAAAGTGGATTATTTTGGTTCAATTACAACATTTTATACCAGTTCTTATCTGGTATATATTTCTTTGCCCTAATTTGGTCATTGAATTGATCCTTAAACTGCAAAGAATGTACACACCCTATAATTCTTGCGAGTATTGGTGTTGAAAGGTTGATTGTAGCAAGAAAATATTAATTTGTCCTATTCCTCGCAGCTAGTATACATTGGATTTTCCTTGCTACCTATCTTTATCTTTGTTATTAAGAAATTTATATGGGGGGATTAACCAAAGTACCTATGGTGATGACCCCTTCATACTTAGCCCAATTTTCTGCTTCCACAAGAGGAAGTTCTCATCAGTCACCGAGAATTTTCGCAAATTTGCAGAGAGATAGGTAGATAGCGCTGATGCAGGCAGCATTAGGTTCGCCTAAGGCATTGGATTCACCAAAAGTTGTTTTGGAAGGAGGACTTGCCAAATGTGCGGGGGAGGAGGAGGGTGTGTGTTTATTACCATTGGGGTGCCGGGTGCAAGAAATCCTTTAGAATATAGGTAGTGAAAGCTGTGGTTAGCACTTCAAGGTTCAAGCTGAAATTTCTGCCTTATGAATCCTTGAGTTCATGGAGTCACTTTCAATGAAATATGAAAAATGCACATTAAAATAATTGGGGTAGCTTGTCAGATTAAAAACTTAAAACTGGTTGATTCTCGTTATGAGTTTTTTACTTCAAACATTAATAAGCTGAAACTGAAGTAATTTATTGGTAAGCCATGCAGGAATCTTTATTCAACATAGCTCGTGCATATCATCATGTTGGCCTTGTAACACTGGCAGCGATATATTATGAGAAGGTGATTGCTATTAACGAAAGAGACTATCCAATTCCAAAACTTCCAAATGAGAATATTGATGTCATTGAAAATCATAAACCTGGATACTGCAACCTTCGTAGAGAAGCAGCTTATAATCTGCATTTAATCTACAAAATGAGTGGGGCTCTTGATCTTGCCAGGCAACTTCTGAAAGATTATTGTTCCGTTTGAGATTACATGATCCTTACAAACTGCAAAACATCTTCATTGTTTCGTTAGTGCAATATCATAGAATAAAGCAAAGATGAGTTTTTTGGCAAGTTTGTCATTTGTCATCTATTGAGTATTTACTATTTCAAAAGTTGCATGCTATTAATAGTAATATTTCCTAAACTATCTTTAATTTAAATTATTTAATTTTTTAATTTCTAATTAATCTAATTTTTATTATTGATTGTATTAAACTAAATAATTAATTAACTTGGGAGAAGCAAATTAGTCAATAAAAAAAAACTTGGGAGAAACAAAGGGAAAACAGTTCACTTTTTTTTTCCCAGCTATTGATTAAAATAAAAACAAAATGTTATTTGGGATATATACATTTTAGTTTATATTTTTTTATTAAGTGGAAACTAATATGCGTGTTTTCGAGAGCAAACAAACCAAACGCGGCTTCACATTCTTCCACAATTCTTTTCTCAAGACAAATCCTTGAATGCTATTTGCTCTACTCCCAATCTCCAAAATCATCTCACCATTCTTCCAATTCACATAGGACAATGGAATCGCGTGCCACTCCTATTTTTCAGGTAATTTATTTCAATTTCTGTTGTTTTTCTTATCTATATGACTATATCTACTTCATCGATTATCATTCCCTCTTCTTCAAATCCACCCTTGAATATTACTTCGAATAAGCCCTATGATCTCTTCACCAATGCATCAACAAACTGGCCTTTATCATCCCGCAGACATGCCGCGATACGATGGAAATTCTGTCCCGCGTAACACACAGCGTCTACATTATATTTAAGTATCCCTGCCGGAGGTTTGCTCCATGTCTGATTGCCTTCTGCTGCACTGTTGCAGCCGTCATTTTTGGTCTTTTTCTGCACCTTGGACCACTCTTGCCAAGTATCTCGTGCTCTCCTATTAACCTTGAACACGGTTGGCATCTTATCATTCCAACATTTTTTATTACGGCGTCACCAAATTGTCTAATAGCAGCATAGCTATCTTAGACATAGTATTAGTTTCCAACTCATTCAACATTTTAAGCACTACCGGTACAAAGCCAGCAGCATCCACTAAATAGCCATGTACCTGCTGCCCACATTATGCCTCCAACCACACCTCTTATGCTGTATGACACCCGAAGAAACTATATGAGTATAAATATTGACTGCCTGTAAATTACAAAAAGAGGCACTTGTAAAAATATTGTCGAAGATTTTGGAAAATAGACTAAAAAGTGTTTTGGGGAAGCTGATCTCTAATTGTCAATCCGCTTTTTTACCTTATAGACAAATTTTGGATGGGGTTGTTGTGCTTAGTGAGACCATTAATTTGGCTAAGCGAAGAAAAAATGATTGTTTGTTTTTTAAGATTGATTTTGAAAGAACTTACGATACGATGAATTGGATTTTTTTGGAGAGCATGATGGTTAAAATACGCTTCTCTGATGATTGCAAACAAATAAGCTTGTATATGATTATCTTTTTCTGCTTATACTTTTTGGAATGAACTTCAAATGGCTATTCAAGGAATGCACTTGGCTTTCAAGTTATAGACTTTCTAAAGGTTTTGGTTTGGCCCCCATTCTCTCTTTTTTTTTTTATGTATTTTTCTCTTTAATACCATGGAGTTAATCAGGTCCCCGTAAAAAAAAAAAAAGTCTTGTAGTAAATATTTATATAAGCTCCCGTATTAATGAGTATAAATAATATCTCCGTTCCTTTTTGTTTGATGTTTGAGAAAAAAATGTTAAATTAAAAAAGTATAATTTTGCACTTTATTTTCTTATTATACCCTTTTTTTGGAATATATTATACTCAAATTTTAATCACAAAAAAAATTCCTATTTTTTTACACACACTTTATCTTTAAAAAAAAACAATAAAAAGATTATATGAAGAAGTTTAGTAAAAAAAAAAATACAATAAAAAATTATATGAAGAAGTTTAGTAAAAAATAAAGATACAATAAAAAGATTATATAAAGTTTAGTCAAAAATAATAATTAGGAAGGAGAGTATAATAGACAAAATATAACCTTAAATTATCAAAACATCAAACAATTTGAAACAATTTTTGTTTCCTAAAACATCAAACAAAAAAGAACGGAAGGAGTAGTTTATTTTAACTATAGAAAAAAAGAGTATAAATGTGATCTTGTATTATTATATATAAATATATGTCTTATATAAATTACAAAAACATAAACCATGTATTAATGACTAAAAATATATGCTCTGTATAAATATAAATTCCTGTATTAATTAATATGTGAATATTATAAAAAAAAGGCTCTATATAAATATAAGTTTCCGTATTAATATATGAATATTATAAAATAAGGCTCTATATTAATGTATAAACATAATAAATCTCATTATAAGTTTGCATAAACTTTAGATGGAATTCAAAACAATTATAAAATTAGAACCAATTTAATGCTATCAATGTGTAATAAATCAAATAGACAACAAATCAAACAAAATACGGAAACAATTTGAATAACAAATAACTTTGAACATTTTTTTTATTTAATATGGAAAAAATGACATGAATTATTTATTCAATTAAAAAATTAAAATTTTTCAAATAATTAATAAAAATCATGAATGAAAAGAAAATATTAATTTGTGAAAATTATTTTTAATTTGAATACTCTAACAATATAAAATTATTTTACACTGTCAATCAATTAAAATCTTCATTTCTAACAGGTTCGTCTAATTTTATTTATTTTTGGTACAAACATGTTAGTCTAATGTTAAAAATAAAAAAAAAAATAAAAAAAATTAAATTAAATCTTCAACTTTGATCTAATTTGATATACTCAAAATTTTTGATTATACATACTTTTTATTCACAATATGATTAAGATAAATGGGTGGAATTACAAGACTAATTAAAAAGATCGAGAAATATTTCTTAAATATTTTTTTAACAACAAGCAAAACCATGTATTACTGAAATTTCTTAAATAATTCATTTTACTTTTCAAATCTATCTATTTATAATATATTAAAAAAAACTACTACTAAAAAATCTATTTTGTCCTTAGTACGTTTAATAATATTTCATCGTTTATGCCCTTAAATGTCATTTTACCTCAAAAAGATATGTACAAAATAAAAATAACAAAAAAAGAAGAAGATAAGCATAAAACAAATATACTCATAAAAAAAAGATACAAAACAAAAATAACAAAAAAAAAATCCAAAGATAAGCATAAAACAAATCTACTCATAAAAAAAATTAAAAAGAGAATAAAACAAATATACTCATAAAAATAGCACGAGAAGTGTATTATTGATGAATATATATTATAATAAATAATTATGGGGTAAATATATATTATAGTAATACAGGGAACAATTGTTTTAATAAAAAAAAAATCTTACACGGGACAATTGCTATAATAAAAAAAGGAATTAAATAATATATTATAATAATACACGGAATAATGTTGATGAATATATATTATAATAGGACAAAACTTAAGTACAGGTGCTGTTGGAACTATTCTCAAATAAAATTGTGACATGTGGATTACTTAACCAGGTAGTCACCAAATCTCCCATTAGTTCCTGAAAAATATTTTCTTCCATTCAATTCTGTTTCCTCTCCGTTGCTGGATTAAAACGCACCGCTTGCAATAAATTAAGGAATATGTTACAGATGCAAACCATGATGGAACATAGAGATGTTATTAAGAGGATGCAGAAAGAGGATTAGAATAGAAAGATGAGATACAGGTCAAAATCCTGCTACAACCACACATTCCATTTATCCATGGAAACGTTAGTGCGATAAAATTCCTATACTATAAAATATTACTTTTGACTCAAAGCTGAATTAAAAAACAAAGGTTATCAGGTATGGTATGGTATTGGGCGGTTGTGGGAAGATGTGAGGGAGTCGGAAACTGGTATTCTCATGTGCGGCTCAACTGAGACGAAAGAAAGTTAACGCGAGATTACAGAGTTTCCAGAAATTAATGGGAGATTTGGTGACTACGTGGTTAAGTAATCCACATGTCACAATTTTATTTGAGAACAATTCCAACAACACCTAGAGAACTTAACTTAAGTTTTGTCCATTATAATAATATACGGGACAATTGGTTTAATAAAAATAATTTAATAATACATGGAACAGTTGCTTTAATAAAAAAAGGAATTGAATAATAAATATTAGTTATTATTACTTATAGTTTATTACACAAAAATCATACACGGGACAATTGCTTTAATGAAAAAAATTACTTAATTTAATAAATTTTACAAAAAAATAACAGAATAACGTCACTTATATTTTAACAATATTTTATAAATAAAAGTTAATAAACCCGTGCGAAAGCACGGGTCTCAAAACTAGTTTACAATATATTAAAAGAAACTACTACTAAAAAATATATTTTGTCCTTATCACGTTTAATAATATTTCATCATTTATGACTTTAAATGTAATTTTAACTCCAAACTGGGAAAAAGATATGTACAAAACAAAAATAACAAAAAAAGAAGAAGATAAGCATAAAACAAATATACTCATAAAAAATACAAAACAAAAATAACAAAAAAAATCCAAAAATAAGCCTAAAACAAATCTACTCATAAAAAAAAAGAATAAAATAAATATACTCATAAAAATAGTAATAGAAAACACTTCCGAAATAAGCATAAAAAAATCTGCTTTATTTTTGTTTACTCTTATATAAAAAATACATGAAAAGTGTATTATTGATAAATATATATTATAGTAATAAATAATTACGGGGTAAATATATATTATAGTAACACACACGGGACAATTGTTTTAATAAAAAAAAATTAATCTTACACGGTACAATTGTTTTAATAAAAAAAGAAATTGAATAATATATTATAATAATACACGGAACAATTGTTGATGAATATATTATTGATGAATATATATATATATTATAATAATACACGGGACAATTGTTTTAATAAAAAAAATTAATCATACACGGAACAATTGCTTTAATAAAAAAAAGAATTG
Organism: Trifolium fragiferum; assembly: GCA_954870985.1. NCBI lineage: Eukaryota > Viridiplantae > Streptophyta > Magnoliopsida > Fabales > Fabaceae > Trifolium > Trifolium fragiferum. Next base: position 37,950,767 of record OX940790.1, on the reverse strand, counting down.
AATAATAAATATTTGTTATTATTAATTATAGTTTATTACACAAAAATCATACACGGGACAATTGTTTTAATGAAAAAAATTACTTAATTTAATAATTTTTATAAAAAAATAGCAGAATAACGTCACGTATTATTTTTATTTTGTTTGTACATGACGTCACTTATATTTTAACAATATTTTATAAATAAATCGCACGGATCTCAAAACTAGTTTTAGTAAAAACAAAATTAGAACTTATGATTTTGACAATAAATATGTATCTTTTTTTTACTTAAAACATGTACTTATCTGGGTTAAATAAAAAAATATGCATTAACATTCTACTCCCTCCGTTCCAAAATATATGTCACTTTGGAGAAAAAATTTGTTCCAAAATATATGTCGCTTTACAATTCCAATGAAGCATTTAATGTTATTTTTCCTATTATACCCTTAATTTTTTATTTCTCTCTCTTCTTTCAATTCTTTCATTTATCTTTCCCATACAATTAATGAAGGACAATTTTGTAAACTTACTCATAATTTCTCTTTTCTATACAACAATGATTACATTTCTTAATTTGTGTAATATGGTCAAAATGACTTATATTTTGGAACGGAGGGAGTATTACATATTAGTGTCTCGCTTAATTTAAGGATTCTGTCAATTAATATGGTATTATTGATACCACAAAAATCAAGGCAAGAAAGTAATTAATTATACACGAATTATAATGGTCATGTTAATATTTTCTCTTCGGGAAATTCTTTAGTACACATATTATGTGGCGGTGTATCGGTACATTGTTGACATGATTAACAAATGGCAAGTAATAAATGCAGATTTTGTTTCTTTTATTGATTTTTTATTTTAAACGCTACTTTTTAATATTTGCAAATGTATCCTTGGCATAAATATAACCATAAATAATGTTTCACAATAAATCAAAGCATCAATCAAATCTTTTAAACTAATTTTTTTTTTTAACAAAATTCAAATAGTTTTTTTGGTAGAAAAATATTGTAATTCATAAATTATTAAAATGTGAATCCTTAATTTTTTTATCGTTTGATTAAAATATTCACCATTATAGCACTAAAAATAAAATATTGTTCGCCCTTACGTGTCCTTCAAATATTTGAATTCTTTTTTTTTTGTTTGTACTCTTCAAATATTTTAATTTTTAAGTTAATAAAATGTGTATCCTTATGTATCCTTCAAATTTATTTTTTAAATATTATTAGTTTAAAAAGTTTAAAATTTATTTACCATTTAACCATAAATTTATTTTTTTGTACATTTTTAAAAAAAATAATTTAATATGTGTATATATTTTATCATAATATTGTTAATTTTTAGTGATTCGTAATATTTTATAGAGTTAAATAAGTGTTTTATCTCTGCAAAAGTACTAAATTTAATTTCCCATCTTCTTAAGTTTTTTCATTCGTACTAAATTTTTATGCAGCAATTTTAGTCATGTTATTAAGTTGATGTGTATTTATGATTATTTTGCAAATATGTATAGAGCATCATTAGGGTTTGATCTAGAAATTTTGATTTATTTAGTCACAATTGACATTATTACTTGAGATTTAACTAGGTTTTCTTATGAACTGGTTTCTTATTTAATATAGCGAGTTCAGGCTTAATTGTTTGATTGTCGAGATTTGAATTCTCAAATGTTTCTCATTTCAATTTGGTCAAGTTGAACAGTTAGACTGAGGATATTTGATCTTCTTAATCCATTTAAATCTAGTTGGTTTGTGAGTTAACAATAATTTCATAATAACTAGATTGAACCATTAGACTGTTGAAATTCAGCTTCTTAAGTGTTTATTATTCCAATTAGGTCAAGTAGAGTAGAATAACCGAGATGAATTGATTCTCATAGTCACAATTGAGAAAATTAGTTGATTCTCATAGTCGTAATTAATCTAATTAATTGACGTTGAACTGTTAGATTGTCGACATTTAAACTGTAAAGTGTTTTCTAAAGTGTTTTCTATTTAATTTGGTCAATTTATTTCCTTGGTTCTTATCGGGAGAATTGGTAGAGACTTAGTAATTCGTTTCCGATAACTAGATTTTTGAGTATGTGCGTCATTCCAATTAAGTGGTATTGAATTGTTTGAGAGAAAATTTGGTTTCCTTTGGCACAATCGGGAAAACTATTGTTTTGAGAAATCATGATCGGTAGAATTAGTTGAGACTTAATTGTCCTTTCATAGGAATTAAGATTCTTAATTAAAAAGTTCAGTTACCATTAGATTATCAGAAATAAGTTAATTGTTTGAGATAAGTATAAGCTAAAAAAAAAAAATAGAATTTGGTTAGTGAAGGATTATTCAGTAAATGTTAGTTCAATTAGTTAATATTTAATCATTATTTACTTGCATAAGTTATTTTTTATAAGTTAAAAAATAAGTTAATCCAAACATACCCTTAAAAGATCATTGTGTAAAGATTAAAAATTTATTAAAAAAAAGGTAAAATATAAAAATTAACCCATGAGATTTATTCATTATTTATTTGCATAAGTTATTTTTTATAAGTTAAAAAATAAGTTAATTCAAACTTGCCCTTAAAAAATCATTTTGTAAATATTAAAAAAAAAGGTCAAATATAAAAATTTACCCATTAGAGAATTGAACCCATGACCTTTAGCAAAGCATACAACATACCAACAAGACAAGTGATCCTTTTGTTAATTGAAATTGTTTGTTATTATTTTATATTAATCTTTTGTTTTATATTGTTAATAAAAAAAAAATTGAGTGTAAACTGAATCTTCCCTAACATAATTCCGCCGTCGCGCACAGTGAGTTGGAAAACACAATCTTTCAACTTGATTTTCTTCAAAAATACTACTCTTCTAAACAGAAATCATCAGATCTTCAGATTTAAATTACGATTACATCAAATTTGATTTGATTCAATTTTAAAATATTCTATATTCAAGATACTCTTTGACAAAAAATATATTCTTTTCTTTTTTTTCCAGTCAACCATGATCCATTCTATAAATATAATAATCAAGTATTTTCTCAACACAAAATTGGTAACAAATCTTTCGTCAGGAGAAAAATGGTAACAAATCATGTCTCCATCAAAAGGTTGCTATTTTTATATGCAAAATATTATTACATTTTCTATTTAAGAACATAACTAAGAAAAAAAATAGTGTATTTTGTTTGTCACATAGCTTAGTGATTAGACACAGCACAAAACTTCACACGCAAGATATTGTACTGTATTCTAAACAACAATGAGTCCAGTAAAGAGAATTAGGAGGAACCATTCATTTTCTTCTGATTATGATGATAATCTCAAGAAGTTGAAAAAAGAGAGAACTAGGAAGAATCATTCACCTTCTACTTCTAGAACCTTCTTTAACAAGCAATGGGGTACTAAAAAAAGGAGAACCCCCGTTGTTGAGGTTAAAGGTAACGTTTTTTTTCCTCTTCGCTTAACTTTCATGCAAGAAAATTTGATTTCACTAATTGGATATTATTGTAAATCTTAATTTGGTTTTATTGTCCTAGGCTTTGTTTCTAAGTTTGGGAATTTTATATGTTGTAAATATGAACGAGTAGTTAATATGAGGTTGGTTTTGATATTGTGATAGGTCTGGTTTATGAACCAGGTTTTAGCTATGCAACATTGACACTCCTCGGATTAGACGTGTCATGCGTTGGTATTGGACACTGACACATATGATTACGTTGAATGAATTATGTTATGGCGGCACAACTCTCCTAAAGGCCTGTGAAGCGCCATTGAGAGAATAGTTAATAAGTTTGATTGTCCTTTGATTTTGTGTATTTTTATGTTTTTGAGTATTTATATATGTTGTTGGAATTTATGTTTACTTTCTACGTGGTGTTTTAGTCTTCACAATTGCGACCATCCTGCTATCCACCATTCTGCTATAGCCTTTTTAGAGCGCCGCTATATGAGATTGACAACATAGGCTGGATTAGTATATTGTTGTTTATATGAATATTTTATTATTTTTGTTTTATTGATTGTCAGATGACAACGAGGACTCAGATACCCGAGGAGATAGCAACATGGTTGGACAAAAGGTTGATGAGTGCCTTAAAGGGAATAATAGTTTAGATTGTAATCCAGTTTCCAAGGATCGTATTCTGCCTTCTGAAGATTCCGATGTGAGGGCGGAGTATACTTCCACTACTCACAACGAGACTAATGGGATACTTGAAAGAGTTCAGTCCAATTGCTATCGAGAGGAGACATCACGAAAATGTGTTGGGAACGATAAGGGTGAAAATTTGACACCTAAAAGAAATATCACAGTGATGGATAAGTGTTATGATGTTACTGCGACATTGGTTGATGATGATGACTACTGCAACTTGATAGAAAGGCCTCGCTGCAATGTAGAATATACCAAAAGAAGGTAATTTTATTTGCTAGCAAACTATAGGGTGATTTTTTTGTCACAGCTTATTTTTCTAGCTTCTTTGATCTCGTTGGTTTTCTTAGGCGGACAAGTAATGTTGATCAACCTACTTCAAAATCTACTAACGAAAAGTTATGTACAATAATCATGGAAGGTCAGTGATCTTTTTCATCATTTTAAGTTTTGTTTATTAAATTATATAGTTCAACGAGATTGGTAATTTATTCCATGTGAATTACGTCTTTTGCTCAATTTGTTTGTTCAATCGAATCTCAGACTCGGGCAGACCTCAAGGGAACAATGTTGAGGCTGAGAAAATAAGGAGTCAACAGAAGAGTTTACATCTTTCACTGAAGCCAGAGCTAGCAAAGCTTTGTGAAATTAATCTTCTCCCAGTATGAAACTTACTTTTACTTGATTTGGTTTTATTTGCTCTTTGTCAATTTTCGTTAAAATTTTTACACTTAATTTACCAGATTGTTTTTGTATTGATGAAATTGGTGTTTTATTGGGAAGGCATGTTAAATTGTTAATATATATAGACACACACAATGCAAAAGAGTGTTAGATATTTTAATGCCTTTAATATTTAGTATGCTAACCTAAGCTATATTATCTATCAGCAAAATTGATGGTGTTTTAACATATCTTTGTGACATTTCAGGATAATGTTGAATCAATTCAGAAGCGCAAAAACCAATGGAGAAAGCTGCTTCAAATGCAATTGGAAAATAAAAATAATTTGGAAAAATATTTTGAGACCAAAGATGCTGATTTGGTAAAATGGTACAAAATAGAGTTGGGAGCTTATCAAAAACATTATGCGATGACAAAAGAGCAGCTCAAGGATTACAACTTGGAGTATGATAAAAGACTTGCGGATTTAAAAAGACAGTATCAAGTAAATCTCCAGGCTTTTGAGACCACAAAATTAGAAGCAAGGCAAAGATACAGAGAGTCGTGGACACTTGATGAAGTGTTAGAAACGACATCAGACTTCCGGGAAGTAGTGGACAAAACCACAACAGAAAACACTTTATCCCCGGTGACTACAGTATCGAGCCCTGTGAATCTCATTGAGCCTCAAGAACAAGTGCACTTGATGCCATTATCATCTGTAGAGTCACCTCATAGTCCAGTTATTCCTTTACCTGCTAATCAATCCAATCATGTTTCAATGGTCATGGAGCCTATAGAGAAGATGCATCAGTTACCTTCTTCCAACCAGGATTTCTCTAGAGAAGATGCTATCTCCAGCCAGATTTGTGTGGCATCAACTGAGTTTCAAAATCAAGCATCTGAGAAATCTGCCTCAAATTTGGAAGTAGGTTCACGTACACATCGATTAGTGCCTCCAATCTCGAACATGGTCATTGATTCCCATGTGTATGGTGTAGTTAGAGCTCCGTCCTCAAACACAAGAAATAATCATCCTATTCAAACTGCAGAACAATCAGCTTCGAATAATGTTCGACCTTTGTGCAATGATCCAATTCGTAATCAAATGGAAACAATATGGAAACATGATGAGCTAAAGGTTAAAACCCGTCAAAAAATGGTTATTTTCTGCTCTACTCATTTCTGTGAGAATACTTATTTAGATTTTATATCTTACCTTCCTTTTATTGTATTTGATGGTGCAGGAATTACAGCTGAAATATAATTTTGAGAAAGAAATGAAGAAGATTAGTGCAAAATTTCAGGAAGAGCGCGAGAAAACAACTTACTTAAAAATGATGACTAATGCTAAGTCTAATCTTGAGTTTCCTGGTGCATCGGGAATGCTGCACCTGCAAGGTATACTTCCGTATGCTAATTGCAGAAATTGTTGAAATGTCTATGACATCTACTATTCTATTGACTATAAATATTTTACCAAAGTAAATAGTAAATTTGCTTTTGCTAAACGTATCTGAATTACCAATAAAATATTTGTGGAGATATATTTAGGGGGCAATAATTATGTATGGAACTTGTTGAATATGCATCTCTTGTTTTTCATATTCTACTCGTTTACGACCATCTGCTCTTTGTTTTTTCTGTTTACCTTTTTCTAACAAAATTACTATACTAATGTCAGATGCAGGCTTTAAGAAGATGTTGCATCAGCTTCCGAGACAGGAAAATGTTACTTTTCACTCTCTTGATTATAATCCATCTTCCCGTGGACGTGCTGCAGCCACTTCGCAGAATTCATATGCTTCAGCTGGCTCTAATACTATGGTACTATCACCAGCTTTACAGACCTTTTACAATACATCGGAAATTTTCCGGGATTTTTCTGCAAGACTACCCATTTCTTCTGCCTCAAGAAATCTTCAAGCTGGTGGGGAGGCATCGCATTTCCTGCCTTATGGACCCTCAACATTTATACCAGCTTCAGGTGTCGGTGGAATTCTACATGGTATGTCAAGTCACCCTGCAACACCATCCTGTATCAATTCCCTTTCTCCAGTCTCAAGAAATCTTCAAGCTGGTGTGGAGATTCATACCCCTGCGCCGCATCTATATGCATCCTCAACATTTATACCATCTAGTGTCAGCGGAGTTACACATGGTATGCGAAATCACCCTACAAAACCATCTCGTATCAACTCCAACTTGTTACCCTCAGAAATGTTTCAAGCTGGCAGAGGGATAAGTACCGCAGCACATATTGGTGGTGGAGCTTCATATGGTATGCCTAGTCGGCCAGCAGCACCCAGTAATTCTCCTGCAGGTTATTTATCGGAGTGGCTTGCCAAACCAATGCTGCCGCCAACGACTATCTCTAAGGTTGGTACTCAAAGGGGGCATGGGCAAGAGAACATAGGGTTGTCCCCCCATACACATACTCTATCTTTCAAGGATACGAACATGAATCCTAATAGGAGATAGACAATTGTATTTGGACCTAAAAAATTTCTTCTTTCTTTGTTTTCATGCTTTTATGTCTTTCATGTAGTTTTTATGTCTTTTTCTATGAATTGCTGAATTTTTAATTGTTGAACAGGTCAAACTACAGTTGCATTATGATTGATTTGGCCAATTTTTAATTATTGCATTTATTAATTTATTTAAAATTTGTAATAATTTTAAATAAATTGAAGTTTACCCACAAAGGCTTCACATGACATACAATTCTTTGAGAATGAAGCAATTCTATAATGACACTATTTTAGACAGATTATTAAACTGATAGATGGTACAAAAATACTTTCATATTTCATTAATTTCTTTGAAACTATATTGTCAAAGTACATAACAACTTATTTACTAAACAAATGTAAGTGATATATACAAGTATACCTTGATTCTAGTGAAACCAAATGCTACTTAGTACATTTCTTTGAAGTGTTGTGACTGTGAGTGTGAATGTGATGATCAGCCATTGATGATGATAATTTTTTTGGAGAGTTTGGTATCAATGTGGATTCTTGTTGTTGATTTTGAATTGCAAATCAGCAATTGTTCGATGAATTTTTTCCTTTTTGGTTTTTTGGATTTTGAATTTTTTGTTGTAAACTGAGTATGAGTGGCAAAGAGGATTGAAAATAAAAGGGAAGGTTTGGTTTAAATAAGGGATGTGATATGATGATTTGGTTGAGATTTTCAAGGGAAATTGTGTAACTGCATTTGGCAGGTTAGTTGGGAAAGCTTGTTTGCCGTTAAACAATTTTGGCCTTTACTTATTTATTGTTTTAGGCAAATGCTAAAGAGTGCACCGGGTGCACTTTTTAAGCTCCTTAAATAGTAAGTTTACATAGAATTTTGATAAAAATTTATAAAGTCAACGCATTGAAAATTGTGCTTGTAACGTTTTGATTAAAAAACTTCTTTAAATAGTATGCTTAAAGAGTGCACCGGGTGCACTTGTTAGCAAGATCCACCCTTGATTTTATATGGGTCTCTTAACTAGTTAAGGTTATTAAGGTTATAAATTAATTCTTAACGTATAAATTGGTTACTTAACTTTAATTATGTTTGTCATATGATCATTTTTAATAGGTTGATAGTGTATTTATCTCTTGTCTAAGAAAAATGTATGAACTCATAATCATATTCATTAGCACGCCTAATAATATTACTTTATTTATACGTTTATATAACGAATAACGAAAAGTAAAATTAATGTTTTTTTTTTATAAAAACTAAAGAAAAGGACCAATATGACAAATAAAATTTAAGGGACCAATTTGTAACGTTAATTAGATAAGAGACCGATATGAAACTAATAAATAAGTTAAGGAATCAATAGTTCAATTTAGACAATAAAATATTATAAGCTTATTTTTTATCTTATGAAAAATAGCCTAAAAAATAAAATTAAAATAGCTCATGAATAAAACCTACAAATAAAATAAAATTAATTACAATTACATAAAGAATCAAGCAATAATTTTTTAAAATTAGAATCGTAAATATTAAATTAGAAACTTACGTAGCATTCATAGACATATCTGGCCATATGGCCTGTGTACAACGAGAGGACACTGTTGTCCTTCAGCCCACTATGAAATTCAGCAGGCTCTTGTTCTCCAAATGCACGGAGAGGCCAATGTGGACCTTCCAACTTCTTCTCCGAATTCCCCTCTTGGTCCTGATTAGGGTCTTCCTTTGCAAAGTCCGCCTTACCTAGCTCCTCCCCCTCAGGCTCAGGGCCAACATGTGGTGGAGCCTCAGGGTCGACTTGTGGCTGAGCTTCAGGTTGTACCTGACCCACACGTCGATGGCGTCGAAGACCCCATGCTCTTCCAATGCTCTTGCTCTTTCCCGTTGTACACACGTGGTGACACCCTTTCCTCTAGCACGTCCTTCTGAAGGAGGAGGTTGTTTGTGATATACTTGTTCCAATTCTGATGACATCAAACAAACAAAATTCATAACAGTCACAACAAATATATCAGAAACAACCAAAAGCACTTTTGGATTTCATCAACAACAATAACAACACAAAATAAAGTTTAATCCAAGCATTAACAACATGCAACACACTAATCCGCTACCTAAGTAGGTAGCGGATTTAACCAAAACCTAGTTAAAAAACACAAAAAATGAAGAAACAAACTAACATTGTCGTTGATGATGTTTGAACTTGACTTCGACTTGATTCCGAGCAAAATGGTGAAGAAATAGATGGATTTGAAGTTGGTTTCGTGATATTTATACTAGGAAATCATGAGCGGCTTAAACCCTCTGCTAGGGTTTACGTCGGGGCAGCATGCGCCGTCACGAGACGAAGTTGACCAGAAGGAACGAAGCACAAAAAAAGCCAAGGGAGATGAGAGAGGGGTTGGTGAGGGTAAGGGTGAGGTAGCGAAAGAAGGGGAAGCAGGTGTGATAAGGGAGATGACAGTCTCTAAAACTTTCAAAGAGATTGTTGTTGGGGCTGTGATGGATGATGCTGAAGAGGAGGTACGTATGGGCAGGACTGTGAGGGAGGAAGAGATGGATGAGGAGAATGGAGCGATAGTGGAAGGTCAGATAGAGGAACAAAGAATCGGGGACATTGACTGTCCAAAATTCTCTTTCTCTATGAAGGAGGAACTTCGTATTCAAAAACCATGGAAACAAGGTGTAATAGTACAACTACTTGGAAGGAAGATTGGATACAGGGCTCTAGAGAATCGATTGAAGCAATTGTGGGTACGTAAAGGTGTCATACAAATTGTGGACCTTAGCCATGATTTTTACCTTGTCACTTTTACTAGTTTGGAGGATCAGGTTAGGGCGTTGACGGAGGGTCCATGGATGATTTATGACCATTATCTGGTGGTTCGTGCATGGAGTTCAAATTTTGACCCGACGACTGCAACAATTACTAAAACTGCTGTGTGGGTGCGTTTCTCGGGATTGCCAATTGAGTACTATGATGCTAGAATATTGCACTTCATTGGTAATCGCATTGGAACGTCGGTGAAAGTAGACAAGAATACACTTTTGCAAGAAAGGGGGAAGTATGCGAGGTTGTGTGTAGAGGTGGATCTGAGTAAGCCTTTGCTTGCAATGTTTGAACTAAAGGGGAGACACTACAAGGTGGAGTATGAAGGGCTGCACTTGTTGTGCCTCACATGTGGGAGGTTTGGACATTATGTTGAAGGGTGTCCGGAGAAAGTGAAGGTTAGTGAGGGTAACAAAGGAGCAAGTCCGCAGGGTGGAGTTAGTGGTGCCACAGCCGGACATACGGTGAAAGGTGCCTGGACGGTGGTTCAAAAACCACGTCGACCAAGGAAGGGAAAGGAAGGGGTGTCACCGGCGCAGACCATAGAGGGGCAAAACCAACCGGAAAAGCAAGCACCGGCGCCAAAAAATACAGGTTCTCGCTTCACTTTATTAATGGAGGAAGATGAACAAGAATCCATTATTGCCAAAAATAATGAAGGAGTTACCAATAGTGTTGTGGAGCTTTCAATGCAATCATTACCACACAATGGCATGAGAGAGAAGAATACTACAAAGTCAACCAATGAGAGATCCAAAGGCCATGCAAATAACAGTAAGAGCAAGAAAGTTAATGTCACACGGGCTAACTTCAAGGAAAAGATGGGACCTTCAATTGGAAAGAACAATGATACACTTGAAAATCTAATGGTCACAAATGCTTTTGACACTTTTATTGCAACACACTGTAACCCCATGCACAAAAAAGAGACAAGACTAATCAAGAGCAACATGATACAATGTAGTGTGGAGCATGAGCAGGATGTTGGGCTGCAATCCATAGGACACGTCAACTCTGTTGTTGACCAAGAGATAGACTCTACTCACTTGAATTACCATAGGGATCCAGGTTTAGAAGAGTCAAAAATTTATCATGGTCCTATGTCGAACGATCGAAGGCCAATTCTTGAGACTACACTTTCCTTACATCCCAAAAACAATGGAGGGGTGAGTTTGGAGGTGGAGGTTTTTGAGGATGCAAAGGAAAAGGGGGACTCAAGTACTGAGGAGTGGGATATGGATATCACGGGTGACGGTGCTAATCATAACCACGCGGCGGGCGGAGGAAGGGGTAATCTCGCATAAGTTATGTCTTTTATGATGTATGATAAATTCTTTGTGTGGAATTGTAGGGGGGCTGCTAGTGATGCCTTCTACCGTAATTGTAAACAATACGTTGATAAATATAAACCTGTCTTGATAGTCATAATGGAAACAAGGACCAGCCCCCTTAACTTAAAGAGGTCTTTTGAATTGTTAGGTTATGATGGTTATCAATATGCTAATAATAATGGCTTTGCTGGAGGCATTATTGTGTCTTGGAAGGTGAGATTGCTAGATGTGGAACTTCTTATTAATCATTTTCAATTCCTTCACCTGAAAGTGACTCTTCAAAACAAACAAGTTTTTTTCTTTTCTTCTGTTTATGCCAGTCCTCGGGAGGAGGGGAGGCATGAATTATGGAGAGAATTAAAAAATATTTCTCGTGGTATGGTGGGTGAATGGTTACTAGCAGGAGACTTTAATGATATTGCACACCCTTCGGAGAAGAAAGGGGGTTTACCTGCTCAGCAGAGAAGATGTGACAAGTTCGCTGATAGAATAAATGATTGTAAATTGATTGACTGTGGAGCTACCGGCCCGAAGTACACATGGCGTGGTCCAATTTTCCAAAATGATGAAAGAATTTTTGAAAGGTTGGATCGTGTACTTTCAAATGATGAGTGGAGGTTGGGTTTTCCAAACGCAGTGGTCAAAGTGTGACCAAGAGTACAATTTTCAGATCATCATCCATTGGTAATTGCTCTCTATGGTTTTGGCCATGTCCAAAGGCCAAGGTATTTTAAATTTGAAAGTGCATGGTTGTTAGAAGAGAGTTATGGGGAAATGTTAGAAGCTTTCTGGAGTGGCACAACTAGCATACAGGAGAGGCTGAGTCAGCTTGCGTATGTAATGAAGGAGTGGAAGGACATCACTGTTGAAAGCATCACAAACAAGAAGAGAGAATTATTGGCTCGAATCGGAGGCATTCAGAGGAAGCTTCAGACAGAGCGAAGAAATTGATTCCTCCTTCGTTTAGAGAAGGAGCTCCAAGATGAGTTGGCGCATATCCTTAAATCGGAAGAGCTGATGTGGTTCCAGCGTTCCAGAGCTAAATGGTTGATTGACGGTGACAGAAACACACGCTATTATCACCTTAAAGCAATCACTAGACAGAGATATAACAAAGTTAGTATGTTGCGGGACATACATGGTAATTGGATTGAGGATGTGGAAGCGTTGAAACACATGGCCAATGAATATTATAAGGTGTTGTTCGCTGATGATGGGAATGTTTTACATTGGTATCAAACAAAAATCACATTTCCTCACTTAAGTGAAGAGGATTTACAAATGATTAGTGGTGATATTACCAATGACGAAGTTAAGAGAGCTGTGTTCAGCATGAGCCCGTGGAAAGCCCCGGGACCTGATGGGTTTCCTGCTGGTTTTTATCAGAAGTCCTGGAGTATTGTTGGGCAAACTGTGTGTGATTATGTCAAGAAGGTGTGGTTGAATCCGCTTTGTGTGCGGGATATTAATTATACTGATATATGCTTAATCCCGAAGGTTGATCAGCCAGAGACCATTCAGCAGTTTAGACCCATATCTTTGTGTAATACTTTATACAAAGTTGTGAGTAAAGTTATGACTAACAGAATTCAAGACACTATTACTAAAGTGGTGTCCCCGCATCAAACAGGTTTTATTCCGGGTAGGAGTATTCATGAGAATATTGTTGTCGCTCAGGAGATGGCCCACAGCATGCGTAAGATGAATGGTAAGGTAGGATATTTTGCTATCAAGGCGGACTTGTCCAAAGCTTATGATCGCCTTAATTGGAATTTCATTTATCATACTCTCATTGAAGTGGGATATCCTTTGAAGTGGATTGATGTAGTTATGAAATCGGTTACTAGCGTTAGTACGAATGTTAAATGGAATGGGGAGAGAGCAGATTACTTCCATCCTCAACATGGTATCAGACAAGGTGATCCTATATCCCCCTATCTCTTTGTCATTTGCATGGATAAATTATCTCATTTGATTACTCAAGGAGTCCAGGAAGGTGAGTGGAAACCTATGAGGGCTGGTAGAAATGGACCTTTTATTTCGCATCTTATGTTTGCGGTTGACTTACTTTTGTTTGCGGAGGCAAATTCCACTCAGATGAATGTTGTTCTTAAAATCCTTGGCCAATTCTGTCAATTTTCAGGACAGCAGGTATCTCATGAAAAGACTAGCATTATGTTTTCTAAGAATGTTTGTCCTCAAGTTAGGGAGGAGCTGGTGTTGCTATCTGGCTTTAATGAAACTCCTTCTCTGGGAAAATACTTAGGTGTTCCTCTTGTGGGGAGAGCTCCAAGGCGATCAGACTATACTTATATGATTGATCAAGTGAAGAGCAAATTATCGGCATGGAAAGCGAAACAATTATCCTTCGCCGGCAGAGTTATGCTCTCGAAGGCTGTTATTGAGGCTATTCCCATATATCCTATGATGACTGCTCCCATCCCTAAAGCTTGTTTAAATGAGATCCAGAAAATTCAACGTGCGTTTATATGGGGGGACGAAGATGGCAGTCGAAAATATCATGCTGTGAGTTGGGATAATGTTACCAAACCAAAAGCTCTTGGTGGTTTGGGTATTAGGCGACTAGTTAATATGAATAAAGCTTGTTTAATGAAATTAGGTTGGGCTATCCGAACTGATCAAGAATCCATGTGGATTGATGTTATGAAAGGTAAATATGTGAGGCAAAATTCAAATTTTGATAATCCCATTGTGAGAGCCCAAGATTCTAGTCTGTGGAAATGTCTCGTTGATGCTTTGCATAATTTTCACATGTATGAATTTTGGTCCATTGGTAATGGTAATATAGTTAAGGCATGGAGTGATAGATGGTTAATATATGGAAAGTCAGTACAAGAACTTGGCATTGTAGTTCCTGACAATATGCAAGATATGAGGGTGAAGGACCTAGTGGATATTAATGGTTCCTGGAAGCTAGATATTTTAAGTGAATGGCTGCCTCCAAACATTATTAGCAAGCTGTTTGCAATTGTTCCACCGTCCAACATTAATGCTGCAGACATGAGAGCTTGGCGAGGTACACATGATGGGAATTTTAGCATTGCCACAGCCTATACTTTGATATGTAATTTTAATGATGATGAATGGGATGTAGAGTGGCGGAGAATTTGGCAGTTACAAGTTCCGGAAAGAGTCCGAAGCTTCATTTGGTAGAGTCCGAAGCTTCATTTGGTTAGTTCGACATGACCGTTTAATTACAAATTATCGCAAGAGTAAGATGCATATCGCTGCACCGTGGTGTAATCATTGTGTGGATGTAGTCGAGGATACACTACATGTACTTCAGGACTGCCCTCTAGCCAAAGTAGTTTGGTGTAATTTAATGCATGGATCAGCTGGAGACATGTTTTATACTGCTCATTTGAAAGATTGGATAAAATTGAATTTGAAGCAAGACCTTGGGAAAGAGACAACAAGCACGTGGAGTTGTGTGTGGGCAGTAGGGTGTCACTTTCTTTGGTTGTGGCGCAACAGAGAAGCCCACAGAGATGAATGTGTGAGGCCAAATCAACCTTGGCAATTTATCTTGAGAAGGGTACATCATTATAAGCATGCCAATATATCTCATGTAGCGACACACGTCAGACATACAGCGGTAGCTCAAATTGGTTGGATTAGACCGGAAGGAGATTGGATAATGCTCAATACAGACGGAGCTAGCAGGTGTAACAATGTAGCTGGATGCGGGGGCCTACTTCGAAATTCAAATGGTCAATGGCTCGGCGGTTATTCTCATCATTTGGGGAGGTGCAACGCCTATCTTGCAGAGCTGTGGGGAGTCTTTGATGGACTCAAGTTTGCATATGATAGAGGTTTTAAAAAGATTGCGTTGCACATTGATTCTAATGCCGTGGTTCAGACGTTACAAAGTGATAAAGACGGCAGTATTGTTGGTTGGAGAATTATACACGAAATTAAAAGGTTGCTTGCTATGGAGTGGGAAGTTAGGATTTGTCACTCCTATCGGGAATCTAATTCTTGTGCTGATGCTTTGGCTAACTTAGGGTGTGACCATGAACCGGGGATGCGAGTGTATGAGCAATGTCCTGCGAGACTAAGTTCATTGTTATTAGCTGATGCTATGGGGATTACTACCCCTAGAGTCATCTCTTTGTAGTTTTGTTTCCTTTGGGCTTCGGCCCCTTTTGTATCCAAAAAAAAAAAAGTTGGTTTCGTGACTTGGGGTTTTGGGACGTTTTTGGAGTGAATTTTCCGTGTTTCTGAAACTCATATAATCAGGGGGAATATAGTGGGCTTCCTTATATACGTTACAATAGCTCGCTACTTAAGTGACATATAGTTTTAAATTGTATATTACTTAAGTAGTGGATGAAGAAAGCTACAAGTAGGGTGTTTTTGGAAGGGTTAAATCTGAGGCGTTGGAAAATTTTAATTTTTTACCCATTCGCTATTAAGTGACGAATAAAATCTATTATTTAAGTGACAAATATAAGTATTTTAATTTTAATAAAAGGTAGATCTCTTTCTAACCTATTCACACCCTTTGTTGTTAGCAATAGCAATAGCAATGAAAGAGGAAAAGAGCAATTTGTGATTAGTTTCTAACTTTCTAGTCATATCTACCACGTTTGTTATTTGAACCAACCCTTTGATTTGGCGTCCATCAGTTCAGCCCTATTCCCTAATCCAATCCACTCCTTCTCTCCTTTTCCATGCACGCTGAATTCTGTGACAGTCTCACTCCCACTGCTTCCGCCGCACCACCGGCCATCCCTTCTTCTTCTTAAACTGCCGGTGCAGGGTGCACCACCGTCCACTCTCGCACGCACGGACGCGTTCCTCCAGGCTCCGCAGTCGACCGCCCTCTATCTATCTCGCACAGGTATGATTAATTGAATTGTGAATCCAAGTTTGTGATTTGGGAATTTTGATATTCTTACCTCCAAACTCAACATAGTTGTTAAAACGAATTTTGTGATTTGAGAAGTTGGCTGCTATTGTAGGGAACTTGAATTGCATTATTTACTTATTTATACCTTTGCGTTCATATTCGGAAGCACGGACATAGACAGGGCACGGATACTGACATGTCGACACCGATAATAATTTGAGAAATTGACATAATTCAATGTAAAAGAGGTTGCCGTTGCATGAGTTTGGCTTCTGTAATTAGCTTTATTAACTCTATCGCTCTTGTCTGTAAATTTTTCGAAGTCACTGCTATGTGGAAGCTAGTGGTTCAACTAAAGGGCATGGAATTCTAATATACTTGAATCAATTGAAATTTAAGAACATTTATGTGGTGGTTATAGTTATTAATCATTTTGCATTTCTGTTTAATTTGTTATAATATTGCAGCTAAAGTTACTCATCTGTGTATTTATGATTTGCAAAAACTTGTGACTTTTTTTTCTTTTTTTTTATATATTTTAATCAAAGATACATTCGTGGAGAGATTCTATGATGAGAACAGCATACAGCAACTAATTTTCCTCTGCTTAGAAATTATGTATGGAACTGTGGTGGATTTACTTCTTGAGATCTTTGTAGCGGAAGGCAAATAACTCACTTCTAATTCCAGATATTTGAGTTCTTATTTAGATTCAGAAGTGAAAACCAGGTAGAAATGATTGTTGCTAGAAATTTCTCCCCTTCAAAGCTTAAGCCGCTCGTTTATTTATCACTCCTTTCTGAGTGCAGAAACCATGTGCAGTCAAATCTTTTTGCATCCTTAATACAAGTCTCAAACCCACATCTCCATAGCCTTACAAAAATTTTACCACATCCATCAAGTAATTTGTTTAGGTATTTCTCTTCACAACCTGCAGATTCAGCTTCAAAACAAAAGTTGCCTTTCTCTCGTGAGGGTAATTATGATGAAGGAACTTCCCAATCTCTTCATGTCTGCCCTGGTTGTGGGGTTTGTATGCAAGATTCCAACCCAAAACACCCTGGTTATTTCATTAAACCATCTGAGAAGGACATAACTTATAAATTGTTTACCCATCTTGAACCTGTTGCACAAGAGCCCGAGTTCTCTAATACTGTTAAAAAGGGGTTTGTTGTTGAACCAGAGAAGCTTACTAGTGATGACAACTTGACCAGGAAACAAGAAAAGCCAGTGGTATGTGCACGCTGTCATTCGTTAAGGCACTATGGGAAGGTGAAGGATCCAACTGTGGAAAATTTGCTACCAGATTTCGACTTCGATCATACAGTGGGAAGGAAGTTAGCATCAACAAGTGGGACCCGTTCAGTGGTGCTTATGGTTGTGGATGCAGTGGATTTTGATGGGTCGTTTCCAAGGAAGGTTGCAAAGTTGGTTTCTAAGACAATTGAAGATAACTCTTCTGCATGGAAGCAGGGTAAGTCAGGGAATGTACCTAGAGTAGTACTCGTGGTTACAAAGATTGACTTATTGCCTAGCTCATTGTCACCAACAAGATTGGAGCATTGGATTAGGCAAAGAGCCAGGGAGGGTGGCATTATTAAGATTACTAGTCTGCACATGGTGAGTGCACTCCGAGATTGGGGACTTAAGAATCTTGTGGATGATATAGTAGGATTGGCTGGATCTAGAGGAAACGTGTGGACCGTTGGGGCACAGAATGCAGGAAAGAGTACATTAATAAATTCTATAGGAAAACATGTTGGAGGGAAGATTACACATCTGACAGAAGCACCTGTTCCAGGGACTACACTGGGCATTGTTAGAGTGGAGGGTGCTCTTCCAAGTCAGGCAAAACTATTTGATACACCCGGCCTTCTCCATCCTTACCAGATAACAACAAGATTAACGAGGGAAGAGCAAAAGCTTGTTTACATGACCAAGGAGTTGAAACCTAGGACATATAGAATTAAGGTTAGTGCACTGAAATAATAATTTGTGTTGCTGATTTTAATATTATTATTTACATATATGTATGCTAATTTGCGCTCTAGTGTTGTTTATTTTGTGTCTTATTATCTGCTGACGCTGTTCATCATTCTTTTACCATTTAATTGTGGCAGGCTGGTAATTCGATTCACATAGCTGGTCTTATGAGATTGGATGTTGAAGAAACGTCCCTGGATACTATCTATGTCACGGTGTGGGCATCACCTTATCTTCCTCTGCATATGGGTAAAGTAGAAAATGCAAGTAAAATGTTCCAAGACCATTTTGGACATCAGTTACAGGTATTTTCTTTGATCCTTGTAATTATCTACTTACTAAGCAATCCCTTGCCCATGAGGCTTATAAGCTAATTTTCAAGTGTCGTAATGAAGTATTGTCTGGGTTACAAATAATTGTTTTATCTCTTAGTCATTACATCCAAACTAAAAAATGCGTGTAGTAAACTAAATGCTGTTAGTATGACCTTGAGATATGTTTGTCATGTTTGGTCAACCAACCTGTCCAAATATTTTGTAGCATTTATTTCTCTAGTTTACTGAATTTATTTTCATAGAATTACTTATAAACAATAATATGCATATATTGGTGAAGTTTTTATGTGTAGGTAAAGTGCATGTAGAAATCTATGTTGCAAGAAAGGACACAAATTTCTCTTTTGATTCATGTGCATTATTCATTGTGCATTACAGTTTCCTCTCTAGTATAACACCAGTCTTAATTTTACTTTGTTCAGCCACCAATTGGAGAGAAAAGAGTCGAAGAATTCGGGCATTGGGTGAGAAGGGAATTTCATGTTAGTGGAAACAGTTGGGACTCGAGTTCTGTAGACATTGCTGCTGCTGGCCTTGGTTGGTTTGCCATCGGACTTAAAGGAGAAGCTGTGTTGGGTGTTTGGACTTATGAAGGAGTTGATGTTGTTCATCGCAATTCTTTGTTACCCTATAGATCAAATACTTTTGAAATTACTGGATTTACCATATCGAAGATTGTCTCGCAGTCTGACCGAGCTTCAAATAAGCCACGTCAACAAAGGGACAAAAAGACGAAGCAGATTGATTCAACAACACCATCCAGTTCGGTTGAATCGCCACTATTGGCTTCTGTCGGAGACATATAATAATGATGTCAGTTTGGAAGAAAGCAAAAGGAATTGAATTGCCATTTAGTTTCTATTAACAGCATTCCGACCTATAATATCTCAGGCTCAAACAATGGGAGTGATGTTGCATAAGTCAATCTATATCATATTCCTTGTTTGTTTCATAGAGATGTAAAAGAAATCATAAATGTTTTGTACTGTATTTTCTAGTCTAATAATGCGGACTAGGATTGGCTCTCAATGTTTGGATTCTATTCAGTAAGTTGAAATGCCTTAATGAGGTAATCAATTTTGCACCCAAAATGGTTCTCGTTTGTGAATTAAAATTAAACTATTTACTATGATATGAAATATGAATAGCATGTATTGTGTGCTACATATGATTAGGATTGGTAAGGCCATGGTGTTATAGTGCTGCTTTTGCATACCCATTTTTTCTTTATAAAAGAAATAGTATGTATTGGACTGATGCTGTTGGAGACATAACTTGGCCCGAGAATGTGCAATCGAAGCATAACACTCCATTGATATTGATCAAGGGCAAGAGGTTGATCTGAATGACGACTTGGCATGAGAGCTAGTGTTTTGAACACAAGCTTTGGAGTGAACTAGGCATGCCTTTGAGAAGCTTGAGTTAATGGTTCTCCCTCTCTAGACAGTTGTCAAAGGGTAATTAAAAGATTGGCTAAAGTCATTCAAACACAAAAACTAGAAGAAATGGCCAACAATTAATCTATTTTTCAAAGATATGCTATGGGTTTCTTTAGATATAGAAGATTATATCTATCAATGATGAATTGATCAAGTGGTAAGGATCTGGCCAATTGAGCATTACGGAAATTATGGCCAGCATAAACTAGAACCGAATGGAAGGAGGCATCAAGACCTTATTTGACCAACAAATCAGCACAAAGATTAGCTTTTTGAAACCAATGGAGATTGAGAAGATTAATAACCTCTTCCAGGAGATGTTTAAAATAAGATATGGATGTAGTTCCAGTTATTAGATTTTCACCATTGTTGAATGTGGAAGAAAGCTTAAGAGAGAAGAGAAAATCATAACAGAAAATGTAACAGAATTTTGTATTATTGAACTTAACAGTTTTGAATAGAGTGTTACAATATTTATAGATGCAAGGGTGGCATAACTGAATGCCAGCTGGCATAACTGAATGCCAGCTGTATACAGCTCAGCATAACTAACTGCCACCTAGATCTATCTTAGAGAACTTAAGCTAGTGCTAATTATCTGAGTTAAACTATCTTAGGATACATCTCTAATAGCCCCCCTTCAAACTGAGGGTGTCAAAAACTCTCAGTTTGTCTCTAAGTTCCAAAAATCTGGTGGTGGATAGAGGCTTGGTTAGGATATCTGCCCACTAATCATGAGCAGGAACATGTGTGACAATCAGACTTTTGTTGATGACTTTTTCCCTGACAAAGAAAATATCCAGCTCCATATGTTTAGTTCTTGAGTGTAGTACAGGGTTGTGAGCCAGAGATACTGTACTGAGATTATCACAAAATATTTGTGGTACTTTGGTGGGGACATGAAGTTCTTTAAGTAGAGATTGTATCCATAAAATTTCAGCAGAGACTTGAGCCAAGCTTCTATACTCTGCTTCTGCACTAGATCTAGCAACCAGAGTTTGTTTCTTAGCCCACCATGAGACAAGATTAGGGCCTAAGTAAACACAAGCACCAGAAGTGCTTCTTCTGTCATCTGGGTCAGAGGCCCAGTCAGCATCACAGAAACCTATTAGAGGCAAAGGTTCATTGATGGTAGCAGACTTGATGAATAAACCATGATGTATAGTTCCTTGTAGATATCTAAGAATTCTCTTGACAGCCTTCCAGTGTTCTTCAAGAGGTGCAGACAGAAATTGACAAACTTTATGAACTGACTAGGATATCTGGTCTGGTGATTGTGACATATTGTAGTCCACCCACTATGGACCTAAAAAATGTAGGATCAGACACATGATTTGAGCCATATTTGGAGAGTTTTGTACCGGAGGCCATGGGAGAAGCAATGCCATTTGCATTTTCCATTTTTGCTTTAGTTAACAAGTCTCTGATGTACTTGGTTTGAGAGAGAAGAAGGGAGCCTGAGGTAGAGTGATGCACTTTAATACCTAGAAAATAATCTAGCTTACCCAAATCTTTGAGAGAGAGTTCTGAGTTTAGTTTTTGAATTAATGTCTGAATGAGATTGTTGGAGCTACCTGTGATTATTATATTATCCACATATACTAGTAGAAAAATGCTATGATGGTTACTATGAAGAGTGAAAAGATAGGGATCACATTTACTAGGACAAAATCCCAATTTTAGCAGAGCAGATCTTAGTCTTTCAAACCAGGCTCGGGGTGCCTGTTTTAGCCCATACAAAGCCTTGTTTAGCTTGCACACTAGTGTCTTGTCAGCTGCTTCAAACCTAGGGGGTTGGATCATGTAAACCTCTTCATCCAAGAAGCCATTTAGGAAGGCATTTTTGATGTCCAGTTGCTGAATGGTCCACTTGTTTGTGACAGCTAAAGTGAGTACAGTCCTGACTGTAACTGGTTTAACAACAGGGGAGAAAGTTTCATTGTAGTCAAACCCAGGTTTTTGATGAAATCCCTTGGCTACAAGCCTTGCCTTATACTTGTTAAAAGTACCATCTGGATTTTGTTTGACTCTGAACACCCATTTGCATCCAATGGCCTGTCTGTTGTCTGGTAAGGGAACAATGGACCAAGTATTGTTATTCATAAGAGCACTGTGTTCTTCTTTCATGGCTGCATGGCCTGTTTGTAACTTGTTGGTTCAATATGAGTCAGTAAAAGAGTAGGATTTTTCCTAGGTTGGACAATGCCATTTTTACCTTTAGTAGACATGGTGTGAGTGTTTTTAGGATGAATACGATGAGGAACAATAGGAGCAGGACTCTGAGATGTGGTATTATGAGACTGATGTGAACTACTAACAGATTGGGAAGACAAAGATTGAGAGGCAAGTTGTGAGAAGGGAATAGTACTGATGTGGATGGCATGGAGAACTGGTCCATGAGAGGTGTCAGAATTAATTGGACTGGTATTAGGAGAGTGATAAGTGTAGTGAGGAGGAGTACTGTGACCAGATAGAGGGGTAGATAAAGTATTGGGATTGGAGGAGAGAGGTGTTGTTGATGATAAGATAGGAGAAGATGAGGGCTGAGAGGAAGAGATATGAGTGTGAATGGGTGTTGGGGATGGGAAAGTAGGTGTGACAGCTGGTTGAGGTGATGGTACAGTGGTAAGAGGTATAGGAGTAGGTAAAAAGCTGGACAAGATAGGCCCCTTTGCAGTGATTTGTGTATCTGATGGAAACAACTCAGGATAGGGGTACATAGTTTCATTAAAAAGAACATCTTTTGAGAGAAAAATCCTGCCAGTAGAGTCTAGGCATTTGTAACCTTTGTGATTAGGAGAATAACCAAGAAAAATGCACTCTTTTGAATGAAAATTCATTTTGTGCGCACCGTATGGTCTAAGAAAAGGAAAGCAAGCACAGCCAAAGCTCTTTAAAAATTTGTAGTCAGGTATCTGAGTGTGTAACAAAAAATATGGTGATTTATTTTCTAAGGTGGAGGATGGCAACCTGTTAATAAGATAGTTTGCTGTAAGAAAAGCATGATCCCAAAATTTTAGAGGCATGTTAGCTTGAGCTAGTAAAGTTAGGCCAGTTTCAACTATATGTCTATGTTTCCTTTCAACAGACCCATTTTGGTGATGGGTATATGGACATGTAAGTCTATGAATGATGCCTAGAGGGGTTAGGTATTGGGTGAAGGGACGAAATTCACCACCACCATCAGTTTGCACAGATTTAATAGGTAGATTATGCTGAAGCTCACCCATGTTTTTGAAATTTTGAAAGGCAAGGAGAGTGTGTGATTTTAGTTTAAGAGGGAATATCCAAGTGAAACGTGTATAAGCATCCACACAAGTTAAAAAGTAGGAATATCCACATGAAGACTCAACTGGAGTAGGACCCCAGAGGTCACAAAACACAAGTTCAAAAGGTTTTTGATAGGAGGTATTAGAGGGAAGAGAAGGAAGTTTATGAACCTTCCCTAGACAACATGCAGAGCAAAAATCAAAGGCATTTTTATTAGGTAATTGTTGATTACACAATTTCATGACATTTTTGAGAGCCTCGTGATGAGGGTGACCCAACCTACTGTCCCAAATCTTATACATTGGGAATTGGAAATAGAAAGACTAGAAACATAGGGGTCTAAACAGAAACAATTATTCTGATGACATGTAGAGTAAACAGCAGGTCTTTGAGAGCCTAAAGCTTGAGACTGAGGCTGAAATGGTTGATCAAATTGATATAAACCATCATGTCCAAGGTGTCCTTTTAGTAGGATCTTAGAAGGACCCTGAGATTTGACATAGCACTCATTAGGATGAAATTCAAAATATACATGATTATCTTTAGCAAACTGACTCACACTAACTAGATTTTTAGTAATAGCAGGAACATGTAAGAGATTATTGAGTTTAAGAGTACTATTGGGATAAAAAGGAGAGGAAAAGTACATTGAACCAACAGAGGTTATGGACAAACCTTGTCCATTGCCAACATGGACCTGATCAGATCCAGATAGGGAGATAGCATCCATAAGATTTGCTGCATCAGGAGTAACATGGTGTGTAGCACCAGAATCAGGGTACCAACCATTACCAAGGGAATTTGATGCAGAAGACTCACCAGTTAGGTAAGCTTGAGGTGCTGGTGGTCTTTGAGGAGGATACTGAGGCCTAGAAAAATTAACCTAAGGTGAGCGTGCAACACTTTGCATCCAGACATTCTGAGGTAGATCATAACCACCATTACCATAGCCTCCATTACCATAGTTACCATTTCCATAAGCAGCATTCCCATCAAAACGATAATAGCAGTAACTGGCATCATGTCCTGGCTTATAGCAAATTTGACACTGCACAGAACCTCTACCATAGCCACGACCACCTCTGCCTCTAAAACCACGACCACCACGAGAGCCTCTACCCCTAAAACCATCAGATCTGGCACCATTGTTGAAATTAGAGTACTGAAACTGATTGTAGCCATTGGAATTGTTAGGAAAATTAGGGTTTTGGCCAGGATAGGAGCTATTTTGACCTTGAGAGGCTTGGTTTTTATCATCAAGATTTGAGGTGTGTGTTAGGTTCACAGCAGCTGGCTCTGTAACTAGAGCTTTCTTGAATTTCTCATTACGAGCCTCTAGTGTTAGTAACTGAGACTCAAGCTCATCTAAAGAGATAAGTTCTGTTTGACTGTTTACACTAGCAACAATAGGATTAAATTCCTCAGGTAAAGCTTCAAGAACGACCTCAATTAGGTCACGATGTGTGATAGGATCGCCAATAGACATAAGCGATTCAGAGATAGTACGAATTCTAGCAATAAACTCAGAAATCGAACGCGAACCTTTGGTGATAGCACGAAGCTCAGATCGGAGTTAGCGAGATCGTGTTCGCATTTGCGTGAAGCAGTAGTTGTGTATTTCTTCCCAAACTTGCCAAGAATGGCGAAGACGAACAAATCGCGAAAGCAGCGATGACGAAACAGTAGATAGAATCCACGTACATAGCAAAGAATCTTGTTCTTCCCACTTTGTGTACGCAGGATTCTCATATCCAGATTCTCAAGCAGCATCATTGAGAAAAACTGGAGGAATATGTGGTGAAACAACGTATTTGACGAGTTTCGTACTTCCATTGAAGATAGTTCGAATCATCCAATTTGACTGAAACGACATGTTTGAACGTCTTCGAAGCTGCAGCAGTGACGCGAGGCGCTTCAGATGAACCAGGAGTAGCGGAAGGAATTGGTGAAGCCATTACTTAGGATCGAAAAGAAGAAGAAAAAAGAAGCTCTGATACCATATTAGATTTCCACCATTGTTGAATGTGGAAGAAAGCTTAAGAGAGAGAAGAGAAAATCATAACAGAAAATGTAACTGAATTTTGTATTATTGAACTTAACAGTCTTGAATATAGTGTTACAATATTTATAGATGCAAGGGTGGCATAACTGAATGCCAGCTGGCATAACTGAATGTCAGCTGTATACAGCTCAGCATAACTAACTGCCACCTAGATCTATCTTAGAGAACTTAAGCTAGTGCTAATTATCTGAGTTAAACTATACATCTCTAATACCAGTAATGACCGATATTGCCACTAAAGAGGAATCTGTTTAAAAAATGACATTGTCTATTTGGAGGTGATAGGCCATACGCATTGGAGAATGGATCCTCTCAAAGTGGGAAAAAAATTTGAGGAAATAAAGTGGGACAATTGACCATTGAATTACAAATATAAAACAATATTTAATTATAAAAGTAATGAAGAAAAAGTGATTGATGTTTAAGATGTGAAAATTGAGAAAAATTGAGGGAAAAAAATGAGAGGATCCATTCTCATACGCATTGCATGGACCAAGCTCCACATCTCGACATATTGAGAGTTAATAGTACCAATTTTACAATAAAAACCTTGAATAAGATTCCCACGATCATCCCTCAACAAACCTGCTCAAGTCAAGCTACCACTCCTCTTGTTGTGCGAGCCATCGACATTAAACTTGTAATTAATATTTTATATTTTAGTTACCAAAGTTTTTAATCATTTTTCTTGTAATTTCATGATTTTGATAATTACCAAAGTAATACTCATATGTAAAATATACATATTAATTATAATACTACTTTTTCTCCCCCACTGTCGTGGGAAAAAATTCTCCACCTTCACATCTCTAAAAAGGATAATCCCCACGAAGAGTCCCACATGTAGAAATACTTGTCTTCCTTAGTTACATTGACATTTGATATGTTCGGTCCTAAATTATAACTCATAATTTCTCACTTCTTCACAATTAATGTGTCAACTTTCATCACTAGACTATTTGACAAAAAGTAAAAGAAAGTGAAATCAGTTGACTCAACAGGAGGTAAGTCTATTCGATGAGTCTCAAACACTAACCATGAGTATCCTTCACAACAAATATTCAAACTTTAATTCGTGAGTCTAACGCCTCTCTAAATTCTATCTTAATGACCGTGATTTTCTACTTGCATAACAAAAGAGTTAGTCGTTTCCAAATCACAATTTGTGTTTTCTTCAACCAATGTATTATTATTCATAACAATTCATCAAATTAATTAAGATTCATTTAAGAAATTTTTACTTCTTCCAACACATATTTTTTGAGTGAATAGGCAAATACCCCCCAATAATTTCAAAATTCGTCAAATACCCCCTGCAATTTCAAAATTCGTGAAATACCCCCTGCAATTTCAAAATAGGCAAATACCCCTGCAATTATAAATCGTCAATCAAATACCCCCCTCCGTCAATTTGTTATGTTAAGAGTGACGTGACAACTGCCACCTAGACTCCACGTCACTTAAAGTTGCCACGCCATAGGCAAATACCCCATGCAATTTACTAGTTAAGTGCAAAATACCCCCTGAAAATTGAAAAATGTGACAAAATGCCCCCTACTGAAACATGTAATTCTCACCTATAATGGAATGGCAGCATACTTAGTAATCCAAAATACAAGTGATATTCAAGATAAGCCATAGTAATATAAGTGATAATAGTGGTCAATTTAAAATAACATCTAAAATAAGTCGAATTCAAATTATCAAAATACATCTTAAATACTTCCAAGTTCAAATTACATAAAAAAAAAGTTCAAATTACATCCAAAATAAGTTCCAATTACATAAGTCAAGTTCAAATTACATCCAAAATAAGTTAATTTCAAATTATCAAAATACATCTTAAATACTTCCAAAATAAAGCAGCTCTTCGAATAGTCAAATTCTTCAAATTATTTTGGATATAATTTGAAGAATTTGAGTATTTGAATAGCTACTTTATTTTGGAAGTATTTAAGATGTATTTTGATAATTTTAAATTGACTTATTTTGGATGTAATTTGAACTTATTTTTGGATGTAATTTGAACTTGGAAGTATTTAAGATGTATTTTGATAATTTGAATTTTACTTATTTTGGATGTCATTTTAAATTGACCATCATTATCACTTATAATACTATTACTATGACTTATGTTGAAAATCACTTATATTTTGGATTACTAAGTATGCTGTCATTCCATTACAGTTGAGAATTACATGCTTCAGCAGGGGCATTTTGCCACATTTTTCAATTTTCAGGAAGTATTTTGCATTTAAGTAGTAAATTGCGGGGGGGATATTTGCCTATGGCGTGACAACTCACGTGGCAACTCTAAGTGACGTGGAATCTAGGTGGCAGTTGTCACGTCACTCTTAAACAAAACAAATTGACGGATGGGGTATTTGATTGACGGTTTACAATTGCAGAGGGTATTTACCTATTTTGAAATTGCAAGGGGTATTTGACGAATTTTGAAATTACATGGAGGTATTTGCCTATTCACTCCGTATTTTTTTGTACATACCAAATAATAAATTGAAGCATAAATCAAATAGTCAATATCTCCAAATATTTAACATTTGCGCATATTATTATTATTATTATTTTGGACTTTAACCATTAGTTTAATCTGGTTCGGATGTCAGTTCTGACATCAAGTGATTTCAGCTCCCTCTCAATCGCAGTTGCGGGAGATTGAACCGTAGTCATTCTTTACAAGTTCAGCGTCAATCACCACTAAACCAATTAACAATTAGTTGCACATATTAATTTTTATATACTATAATATTACTTGAAAATCCGTGTATTTTAATCATTAGTTTTTTACAAAATTAAATAATTATCTTAAAATGTAATACTACCAAACCATTTCCAAAAAAGAAAAAGTAAAATTACTAAACAAATGGATTTTATCTTTTATGTTTTAAGCTTAAAAAGAAAAGAAAAAAGTGAGAATGAGAAAGACATCACATTGCCAGCTATCCAGCCCTAAAAAGATAGATATCATTTACATTCATTCCATTTTGACCGATGTTTACAAATTACAACTAAGCATCCATTGTATTTGTACTCTTTCTTACACTTTAGTAACTAATAAAAAAAATTAAATACTAAATATGCATTTTCTTCTTTTATTACTCACTTTTCATTTATTATTACATACACATTAATAACTAAAATAAATAAATAAATAGTACTCCTTCCCATTATTAAACAATTAGTTAATTAATCCAATCGGAGCAACGCTAGTTCCTCTCTCCGGCGTCTCTCCCAATCGGAATGGCCATTTTCTCTCTCTAGGGTTTCATTTCTCCGATCGCCGCCGTTTTCCAGAGATGTCGCGCCAGTCGACGGGTTCCGCTTTCACCAAATCCAAGACCCTCGACAATAAATATGTTTGTCATTTTTACCCTTCACTCTCGTTTCTTCATCGAATTCAATCATTTTTTTCGTAATTATGGAAAAATGCTGCTGTAAAATGTTGCTCTCGTTGTTTTGTCAACTTCAGATTGCTTAATTATTGCTCTATAGATTCTTAAATTAAACATTGAAATTTGAAATTCGATTAGTTGAAGCTTTAGGTTAGTACTAATGTTGAAGTTAGAAGAATTTTGGCGCGATTTTTACTTAATTAGTAGTATGTTAATTGATAAGACGCACAATGAAGCTCTATGTACGATTTTTACTAAAGTTAGAGAAATTCGATTAGTTGAAGTTTTAGGTTGGTGCTGTGTGAGTAGTAGGAAAGAAACTTATGGTAAGTGTAGCTGGTAGCGGCATTGAGCCAGTGTAATGTGGAACGGTGGTAGGTAGTATAATTGAAATGGTGATGATGGTTGTGACTCGCAATAATGAAGTAAAGATAATTTCGCTACAATATGCTGGTGTTGATGGTAGTTGTGACTTGTGATGTCAACTGGATGTGGGGATACTGCTGCTGAATTGGATGGTCGAAGTTGCTTATTTATTTTTTCAATCGTGTAATAGAATGTTAAATGTTTTTTAATTTTTATCATTGTTGATTGATTTTTTTAGTTGAAATTTTAAGTGCTCAGAGTGTGTAGTAGGGAACTTATACTTTTTTCGTTCCTTTTTGTTCTTCCCTTCGGCCCGCCCCTGCTAACTAGCATAGAAAGAGATTCCCGGATAGCAAAATTCTCTATGTGACTCTCTTCCCTACCAGGCCGAATCGGGCCACCACTTGGGATGGGAATGGTTTTTTATCTTTCAGTCAAAAAGTTGAAATAAAAAAAAAATTCTGTGTTAAAAAATAAAAGTCCAGACGCGGCGCCTTTTTTTATTATCATCTATCGCCCTTTCTTTCCTCCTGGATATTCATGCACGAAGATCGTCGTATGCTCGACTTCATGATACCTTATGATATCATTGTCAAATCGGCGACATAACTTAACTTAGGAATTAATAAAATTTACAAACGATTGATCAACTAAAATTTTCAATGCACTTGGAAGGATTGTATTTGTAATTCTTGAGTATGAAATATCATTTTCAAATATTTGACTTTTATCTTGTCATGTTATTATTTGGAAATTGCATATGGTGTTCGCTTGTTTAATAGCTTTATTTCTGAATTGCTGATTGCGTTGTTTACATGTGATCTTTGGAGCAGATGCTGGGAGATGAGATTGGGAAAGGAGCTTATGGTAGAGTTTACAAAGGGTTGGACCTGGAGAATGGAGATTTTGTTGCAATTAAACAAGTTTCTTTGGAAAATATTGCCCAGGAGGATCTCAACATCATCATGGTATTCAATGTGTTTTAATATCATCTGTTTTCTTTTTAAATTTTACGGTAGTTATTAATTATAAGTGGTTAGGGTGATGGCATACTCGGTGGAGTTAATTTTGATCCTAATTGAAATGAGACACACTAGGGGCTGTGCGATTAAAGCTGGATTACTAGGGAGTTATGTGCAAATCGTATGAAATTTGAAAACCCTAAAGTTTCAGGGTCTGCAAAATCCCAACTTTGGTTAGTTCTTGGAGTTATTTGCTAGAGATTGATTCCATGATACTATCATCATTAGTGTCATTTGTTATTCCACTTATACGTCCGTCCGTTAGTTCATTACCTTTTATGCAGGGTTTTTCGAAGCACACTTAAATTCTGAAAATATATTAGCAATGAGTCAAGATCCTTTGACACCGGGTGTAAGTCAAAAGACATACACCAACTATGAATCGTTAGATCTAATTAATCCTATGGTTAATAATATCTTAATCAAAAAATGAAACGCAAATTAAAGATAGTCACGTCACACGTGACCTATTTACTTACACACTTTATTCGTGTATATCCTCACCACTGTCATTGATAGGCACTCACCGCTGTCAACAAGATCAAAGGTGTTCTTTTTTGGCATCATCATACTTGTTAGGAATTACGATTGCGACTGTAACACTGAGTATGAGATCTAGGAAAAGAAATTTAAGATGATTTAGAATCTCCAAAAAGACAAATTTCAGTAACATACTCCACATAAGCAAAATGGTCGAATGCAAAGTAGGAATCTATTATTGTTAGATCTAGAATTTTTAGAGAACACCTGAGTTTCATAATTGTTTTTAATTCTCTTCCTGCAAAATTTTCTCTTCCAATTTAACTGTATTTAAATTAATGGTATTAAAGATGAGTTTCTTGGGAGAAATATTCTAGATATTGAATCTCAATTTCCGATTACAGTTTTGCTCAACAGGAAAGACATTTGAACAAAAATACGAAAAAAGGGTAAGACAAAGCATTAAGAAACTTATTAGTACAATCAAACGAGCACATGGGGAGTTAGGAATTATCACGTGAGGTTTTAAGTGAATAAATCTCAACCTTTTGATTAAACTAAAGCAATGGGCTAGATTTGGTGTCAATAAACTTTGACACTTGATGTCAACGGATCTTATCTCGTTAGCGACGGATAAAAACAAAGCAAACTCAATACCGTTTCTTCTAGCTTGTAATGTCTTTACATTGTTTTCTATGTTATTTTTTGTAATGCTTTGTTTCTAACCACTAATTTTTCGTTGCTGTTTACCTTTGACTTGGATGGACGCTTCAATGTTTCTAGCAAGAGATTGATTTGTTAAAGGTGAGTCTTCTCCTCAATGTTAGATTCACACTTTGTTATCAGTTGGTTTTTCTTTTGCTTGATCGCTCTCGAGGTATTATTCCCCCTATTTTTCTTATATATATTGTTCCTGAAGCTTTAGGCGATGATGTTGAATGACACGATACAGCTGTTCTTTCATTAAAAAGTACCTGTAAACGGATAGATTTGAATTGAATAATAATAGGAACATACTCTATTGCCAGAGTTGGGAAAAATAGGGATTAATTGATAGTGTACATTGTTTTGTTACCTGTGATAGTTCCCATTGTGGAAGTTATATGATTTTTAGTCTTTACTCTATACCTAGCATGTGTAAAAATCAGTAATCAGTGCTTCGTCTTCTATAATAATACCCAACACATCATATTAAAACAATTTCATTATTCGTCCATTTCCTCTTGTTGTTATACCCGGAGGAGGAAAAAGAACACGATAAAAAATGAAATTATATTCATATTGATGTTATTAATGTGTTGGATGTTATTGTAGAGACAGAGCACTCTATAAAAAAAAGGGCAATGCTCTAATTCTTATACTAATACTTTGTTAATACAGAAGAAAATTATGAAATGAAAATATAAAAAGATATAAACTAATTCTAAGAGATAGTCTAAGTTATTTTTTTATAGAATAATGACGTGGTAAGATATTTTTCAAATTTTCTAACATATATGATTTCAAGGTAAATGGTCTAAATACACAAAAGGGATTTATGACATCGATTGGTCCATGTAGCTAGCTATACCATGGAGAAAGGCTTGGTTGTTGTTGTTGTCTTACATGCATGCTTCAAAGCTCAAATTCTTATGCATCATACATAATTCTTCAAATTTTGTGCCATGAACTTGTTTGTGGTATCACAAAATTCTTCAAAAGAGGGTGGAAAACCGAAAACCATAGACATAAGAGCAATCCAACTCCAACCCAACCCAAAGCTTTTGGTTTGGGTTATTTTTTTTAATAGTTTAGGTCAAACCTAAATCAACCCGTGGGCAAACCCGAAGTGATTTGGGTAACGGGTCTATATTATTTTTTCTTTTTCAAACCCGATCCATTTTTTTATCTTTTTTTCTTTTTCAAATTTTTTTAATGTAGTTTAAGACTTTTAGTCAACGTGGGTTGGAATTTTCATGAAATAGAATGTCATTTGATTTTTTATTTTTTAAATGTAAAAATTATGTCTTATGACCCAACCCAAAACCAACCTGCTGATCACTGAATTTAGTTGGTTTTGACAGAAACACTATGGGTTTTTAACCCAACCGGAACCAATGAAATTTGATTTGATCTGGGCAATGAATCCTGTGATTGACTACTATGCTACTTTCATGTTTGCTGATGCTGCAATAATTAATAGCTTCTTGTCTTAGTCTTGGTTTTCGAACTATTCTGAAAAGTTTGGTATTTGAGCACTTGTGGAATGAGTAAACTTATTATATGATACCATGTTTTTTAAATGATTATTGTTTTGCAGAATTTGAACCACAAAAACATTGTAAAATATCTTGGATCTTTGAAGACAAAGAGTCACTTGCACATAGTTCTTGAGTAAGTGAGCTCAACCCTTTCACAGTTTTAGAAGATTTAATCATGGCATTATTTGAAGGGTATTTAGAGTAGTTTGAGGATTTTGCTTCATGTTGTTTACAAATTCATAGGTATGTGGAGAATGGCTCACTTGCAAATATTATCAAGCCAAATAAATTTGGACCTTTTCCGGAATCATTGGTTGCAGTTTATATTGCCCAGGTTTGTAGGCTTAACTGTTCATCAAATTCTTTCCAAGATTTGGCTAGTTTTGAATTTCATGCTAAAAGTATTTTATGATGTGAAAGGTGTTGGAAGGCTTGGTTTACCTACACGAGCAAGGTGTTATCCATCGGGATATTAAGGGTGCAAATATATTGACAACTAAAGAGGTAACTTTTGTTATGGTCCTATTGCATACTTGGGCTTTGCGTTTTAGAAACTTCGGTGGTTGTTTATGTTCATATAAATTGCATCACTATGTTAAGGTATATCTGTTCATAGGTGAGTTTTTCATCAAACAATCCCTCCGTTTATAAATGACTTAATTGTGTTGCATTTGGATGTAGATTCCTAGATGGTTGTTCTTAGTAATATAAAATAATTGTTTAGCCATGTTGAGCACCAGTGTGTAATAATATTTTGAATCTTTCTATGAAAAAAGTACATTTTATATTATTCTTGCCTTTCTGTTTTATTATTTGCCGCATCCACTTTTTTTTTCCTATTTATTTTCTTATGCTTCTTTACTGTATCTTGTCTCTGTTGATATCACTTTATACGGATAAGAGCTGGCATAGACTGCAAATCAATAATAAGGAGGCACACATGTAAGAAGCTCAATAACTGCACATCCAACACTCCAAATGTCAGAAGCTGCACAAACTCAAGACATTTCTATTAATGCCTTGTGTTGTCTTGAGCATTATAATCACTATATTTTGCATTAAATCAGAATGCTGTGTATATGCATAAGGCATTCTCTCTAAAGAGTAAAAAGGAAAATAAAACAGCACGGAGAAAGAGTTTACATTAATAGAAAGAGGCCGAACAACTCTTCTTTGACTTTCTTTTAAGAGTGCCCTTATTTTGTCTCTTTTCTCTCGTTTTGTTGTCTTTGTTGAGGATTTCTTATCCATCAACCTTTTTATAATTTTATGTGATAAATTATTCGTTTATGAACAATTTTTTCAGCAGTCTGATTTATGTTTGCATACAGTGTCACCACATGTTTCCTTTCACATCACCCATGATCCCACCATATTTCTCCATGCTCTAGTTTTTATTTTCTCTTTTGTTCTTAACATATCTAGAAAATTTGCATTAATGTTCACAAACTTCTTAATTTCCACTTTCAGGGTCTTGTCAAACTTGCTGATTTTGGTGTTGCAACAAAATTAACAGAGGCAGATGTTAATACTCATTCAGTTGTTGGAACACCATACTGGATGGCGCCAGAGGTATGAACAGTGTGATATTATTCTCCTAAATCACTTGGTTAAAGCTTGTAATCATTGTCTTACTTAAACTGTCTTCTAAGGCCAGACTGGTATGCGAAGAGATTAGATTACGTAGTTGCAGTTTTTAGCAACTTTTGCGCACTGTTCAGTTTGTGTTTTAGGAAAAAAATTCATATTATCCCAGATGTACTGTGTTCTTTATATCGTTCTTGTAATGCATTTGTTTTGAAAAAGCAGTTTAGTTGTTGAGCTCAGCACCTTGCTGACACTTTAAAACCCAATTAAGTGTATTGTGAATTGAAAGGAACTTAAAATGAGATATATTGGGCTTGATTAGGGGCATACATTGATAATTTTGGTTTGATTTTTCAGGTTATAGAAATGTCTGGAGTTTGTGCAGCTTCTGACATTTGGAGTGTTGGCTGTACAGTTATTGAGCTTCTTACATGTGTGCCTCCTTACTATGATTTGCAGCCTATGCCAGCTCTTTTCCGTATTGTCCAGGTTGCTTATGTGCTATCATTCATTGTTTCCTCAATCTATGAAGGTTCTTTTGACCTGGGTTTCTTATAGAATTTGTATAGATAAGGAACTATTGAGTTCATAATTGGAGCAATTTTTGCTAGCATGTAATCTTAATATTCTTAATTACACAATTATAATTTGATCTGCATCTCTTGACTTTTCTCTCAGGATGAACATCCTCCAATTCCTGATAGCCTTTCGCCTGACATTACTGATTTTCTGCATCAATGCTTTAAGAAGGTAAACCAAATATCAACTGTTGATGGGAAAATGTTTCTTAATGCACATGGTGTCTTTTACTTTGATACCATTGTGGTTGTTTATCAATTATTGGTGTGTTCTCTCCGGCTGTCTTGGACTTTGTTCCCATTCCCATCCACCATCTGACATGGGTTAATTGTTGCCGTCTGTTTCAGGATCTTTTTCTGTACTAGTCTCTATCTCTCTCTCTCTCTCTATATATATAACAAATAAAAAGATGAAAGATGTTGTTACTTATCCTTTAGAATCTTGTTTGTAGCATGTAGTTTGTGTTAGATTATTCATTAATTACGCAGTAGTTAAGAAGATACTCAGTTTTACAATATGGATCTTTCCAAAAGCAAATAGGAATCGTTACCTGGGCATAATCCTGTGCAGTTTAGTAGATTGGTTTTCATAGTTACATAACTGCTTGGTCATTTGAATGATTGGATAAAAAGAAGGAAATGAGTAGAACTTCCAAAAAGTTTGGGCCACTATTAATACAGTAATACTATTTCTAGTAATATTAGGTTGCCACAAATGAAAATCCACAAAACACTATTATCCTTTATTGAGTTTATGTTTGTGTATACCAAGTGTTTCTTAATTACTGGCTCTGGTATGGTCACACTTGTCTGACTGTATAATTTAAATTTTTTCGGGAATCGTATGAGCAAAGTGGATTTTTTGTTGTTGTAATAATTCGAAGTGGCAGAGATGGTGGAGCTTAAGTCATTATCTGATACTTTATTTTGATTTGACTTCTATTTGTACTGTACTGTTAACCTCAAACCTTTGACTTATTATTTAACCTTAAAATGAGGGACATATGTGACAGAATTTATAAAATATGCATATGGAAAACTAATTTTATCTTCCTCTTTATTCATGAGCTAGATGCATCTCACCGTTTTTGGGGTTAGTGATTAATGTTATTTTGGTTATCAAGAGACAGTTCTGTTAGAAAATATTGTTTCTTTGTCCTTATTATTACTAAGTACTGTTTTTACATTTGCTTCACAAACAAATTATAATTATGGGTAAGCAGTAGCATAGGGGAATCATGATGTGTTTTTCCATGTCTTATAAATGGTGATCATGTTGAGAATATCAGTTTTAGCATGACGGATGCTATTGCATTATTTGTGTATTTGTTCCTCTGATAGAAGGAGATGATATTGTCATTATTGTCTATGTCGTTTTCTAACTCTAGATTTGTAGAACAGGCAAGTTGGATACTTTTATTGATGCAGACTTTGAATCATTTCAGATGAAACTAGTGACTAAAATTTGTTTTATATGTCATTTTGTTGCACATGTCAGGATGCTAGACAAAGGCCTGATGCTAAAACGCTGTTGTCTCACCCCTGGATTCAAAACTGTAGACGTGCCCTGCAGTCTTCTCTTCGTCATAGTGGAACATTAAGGTAGACAGCATTGGATATTATTGGCATATTATGTTGTTTATAATAGTTGAACATTAAGTATTTTGTTTAACTTTGTGATTTGTCAAATCACATCATTGCTATTGAAGTTGTACTCATAATAAGTGATGTGGCCCTTCTACCTACTTTTGGTCGTTAAGATCTCTGTTTGGCCACCTGTTTTTGTCCATGCTTCATATGTCTAATCTTAAGTATGAGAGTGTGTGTTGAGACCCCATATTGATTAGAGGTATAGCCAAATAGTCCTTATAAGGCTTGGACCTACTCCATATTTAAGGTGCTATCAGAGTCAATCATTGATTTGGTAATAAGCCTCCCATATTTGTCCACATTCCTGATGTTATAATCTTGGGTGTAACAAGATGTGCTAAGATCTGTATTATATGGCCACCCACATTTTGCCGATGCTTCGAAGTGTCCAGTCCTGAACATAGATATAGAGCAAATTAGTCTTTATAAGGCTTGGGAAATCCTCACATTACGAACTTGCAAGTTAACATTAGTGTATGAACTACTTGGCCTTTTCTTATTGTAATAATTCCCTAAGATGTTGATTGGATTGGACTTTACCTAACAACCACCCCTATCCAAGGGGTTAGTCTCACATCCATGTCTATGTGAATACCATCACTTTGTGTGTGTGTGTGTGTGTGTGTGTGAGGGTAGGTTGTGTGTGTGTAATCCTCCTGCTTTTCTCATTTTCATAATGAACCCCAAGAACTACTTTGGTCTCACTCCTATAGCAGATAGTTTGACATAATATTAATTGTCTGCATTGACATTCCTCAATGGATAACTGCCCATTGTGAGAGAATAGAGAATACCACATCTTGTGTACTCTATCTCAATGGAATGTTGGTTACTTTTTGGATGTATATACTGTTAGATTTTTTTTGAATTATTTTATACTGCCATTTACTTTCAGCTCTGTAATTGTTATGGTTTTTTAGTTGAATGGTGCTGCCTCTTGCAGAAATATAGAGGAAGGTGATTCGGCAGATGGAAAAGTTTCTAATGGTGATCATAAGCTTGCAGGTGAAAACTCTTCTGTTGAGAAAGAGGTCAGTGTTGATGGGAATCTAAGGACGTGCTATTCTCTCATTTCTGCTGGAGCTGATAATTTTAATAATTGAAACGCAATTGATTTTAATTTTAGTATTAGTATACTCTCTCAACTTCCATTTACATGTTGTAGGGCACTGTGGCTGTTGATAGCAGCAGATCTCAAGATGAAAGTGCTTCAGATTCTAATTTTCCCAATGAAAGAACAGAAAAGGCAGATGACGTCCCATCGGAGGAGGTTCTTACCTTATCCATTCATGAGAAGCCCTTTCAACAAACTGGTTCTAGCAAACCCTCTTCTGATGGAGAAATGGGTAGCTCTGAGCCAACTGGTAATCACGAAATTTCAAATGCTAGTGACCTTCATGAAGACATGATGAACGGAGAAGTTGGATCACCACAGTCAAGAGGAGTGGCTAATAAGGTTGGAGGAAAAGACAGTTCTATGAATAATGGCAAAAAATCATTTGCTTTTGGAGCAAGAGGTCTTGATAAAGGTCCCACAAAGGTAAAGTATTTTATATTTGTTATGGCTGATTGAACGATTTGTTGATTATTAATAAACCAAGCCTTGCCTCATTAAGTGAGATCAAATGACACACTTGTGCTCTATCGGAAACCAAATTTCCAATAAATCAATTTAGAGTATGGTCCTTTTAATTGTTTCTCCAAATTTTTTTGATGTCCTTTTCTTCTCATTTTAAATGGGATTTTCTTCATTTTGATCCCTTTTGTACAACTATGCGTCTTGGTTCTTCTTAAATGACAGAATCTTCTTAGATGAGTTTTTGTCATGCACTTTTTTTAGTTGAACTTGCTTTCCCTTCTTTTGATATTATCCACCATTGTAGAGAAACAAATTTGCACAGAAATCAATTTTTTGTTTTGTTCCCCTTAAAATTGAGTTATAAAATCATTAAGTGCTTTTCAGCAATACTTTCACACGTGACAATATTTATTGCAACCACTAGACACGAGATTGGATCGAGTCTACTACTGAGGTTGCTTAAAGCTTCACTCTTTTAATTATCGACGTTATAACTCGTCTAGAAGACATGTTTTGCTTTTTTGAAAGTTGAAATTTATAGACTTGTCTGATTGCAATCTGAAGGCAATGAAGATACTGCACCCTGCGGAAGGAAATGAGCTGAGTAAATTTAG
The DNA here is from genome assembly GCA_954870985.1 of Trifolium fragiferum. Taxonomy (NCBI): domain Eukaryota; kingdom Viridiplantae; phylum Streptophyta; class Magnoliopsida; order Fabales; family Fabaceae; genus Trifolium; species Trifolium fragiferum. The sequence continues at coordinate 37,911,838 of OX940790.1, read as the reverse complement.
TGACCCTCCCGGAGATGCCTACTTGGATGATTTATTTCCGTTAGACAAACGGCCTGGGGAGGTTGTGGGTGAGGCATCCACATCTACATCCACTTCACATAAGACAAAAGGCAATGCATCTATGACTGACGGAGGGGAAAAGGACCTCGCCAAAGAGTTGAGGGCTACAATTGCACGAAAGCAATGGGAGAAAGAGGGTGAAATTGGACAAGCAAACAATGGTGGAAATCTTTTACACCGAGTGATGATAGGTGTTCTAAAAGATGATGTGATTGATATAGATGGTTTGGTAAGTTTGTCAGTTTTCATAATTAATCTCTTTTTTCTTTGTTTAAAATCCCGTGTGTATATCCTTTTAACTTTTTGTGGCTACATTTTTTCATCAGGTATTTGATGATAAACTTCCTGGAGAGAACCTTTTTCCTTTGCAGGTAACAAGCCCTCCGCATAACATACACCTATCTCATGTAGTGTGGTCTGCTCTAATCATATTTTGGCATCTCAGATATTCTTTCTTAGTTTATATTTTAGGTTATGGATATAGGTGTATCTTTATTGAATATAAGGTAGAATACACTTGTTCTTCAAAAATGGATAATGTTTGTATAACTTGCATATTATTTTTTTTAAACAATATAACTTGCATATTAGAGCCTATGTTTGGAAGAAATTTCTTTGATTTGTTCTTTGTTTAACCCCCCGCTTCCGTGCATACACACCATGGGTATGGTTTAGTACAGGGCTATTTTGTGAGACATACAACACATCTTTGGTGTACAATGATCTGACAAATGGAAGAGAGTGGTAGATAGGGAGGGAAGGATTAAAAAAAAAATACTTTGCTCCATATACTGTTCTTGATTCTTGTGATGTCTAATGTAATGATGTGTCCTTTTGGTGTTCTTTATTTCAATTGTTTTCAGAGTTAAATATGTTTTTGGTCTTTATAAAATCAGCAATATGTAAAACAACATCCTCTGCATGTGAAACATGCTTCGTAGAGAAAATCTTAAAATTGGCCTACCAATGTTTTTCTTTGTGAGACATGCATTTGTGATGTATTTACCATTATATTGTAGGCTGTTGAGTTCAGCAAATTAGTTGGTTCATTAAGACCGGAGGAATCAGAAGACGTGATTGTCTCTGCTTGTCAGAAACTCATTGGTATATTTCAGCAGCGCTCGGAGCAGAAGATTGTTTTTGTTACCCAGCACGGTTTACTTCCTCTATCTGACTTGCTAGAAGTTCCTAAAACACGTGTATGCTGTCCTTCTTGATACTATTTGGCTTTTAATTATTGAATGACATAGCTGACAAATAAGTAGCTGGAATGTTTCAGGTCATATGTTCTGTGCTTCAGCTTATAAATCAAATAATTAAAGATAACACTGATTTTCAAGAAAATGCTTGTCTAGTTGGATTGGTAAGTCCTATGTATTTTATTGACAAAGTCCTAAGTATGTTTTATGCTCCTTTCCCTATATCACTATTTTATTATTTTTCTTATTTGTTGGATTAAATTCTACATCAAAATTTGTCAAATTAATGTTAGGGAGCCTTGTTCGTCTAAAATGTTAGTTCCACTTAGTATTCTTTATTACTATTATTAAATCCACGCACCAAGCCCAACAATGTTGCACATGAGGGGATATATTGGAAAAAAACCCAAGTCCTACATAGACTAAAGATAAAGGCCTAATTAGAGTTTATAAAGAGTTTCACTCCTCACTTTACAAGCTGATTTTGTAGGGATGAGTTAGTCCCATTATAAAAACCTAATACTCCTTGAAAAACTTTCTCCTAGTGGCATCTCGTGAAGTGAGCCTTCTAAATCCTCCCAAATTCATTTAAGTGTCCCTTTAATCCTATGTGAGGCACCAATCAAATTAAACGTGTCCTGTTACACAACCCTAGCATTAACATCATTATGTCTTTGATCCATTTTATGTTGATTTGATTAAATTTTTGTTGGCTTTCAGACGCTTAACAAAACCTCTCCTTTTATCTGGGATTGGGACTGACCGTGTATAGCTTTGCATAAAAGCGAAGAGGACAAAAAACTTAATTGAGAATTTCTTAATTATAGCTTTTCTGTATGCTTAATTTTATGACCAAGTGTTCTCAAATATTTTGGGTCAGCTCTATTTAATGCAACATTTCTTGGTAGATTCCTGCAGTCATGAGTTTTGCTGTACCTGATCGTCCCCGGGAGATACGTATGGAAGCAGCTTATTTTTTACAGCAGCTTTGTCAGTCAAGGTTTAAAGTGTATTTTATTTGTTATCATTACATGGATTTGATACTTAGAAAATAAGACATTGAATTGATTGTTAAAACTTGATGCAGTTCTTTGACGTTACAAATGTTTATAGCTTGCCGTGGAATACCTGTTTTGGTGGGATTTCTTGAAGCTGATTATGCCAAGTACAGGTTAGTTATTTTTATAAAATGTGATTATGTAGAATTATATTTTACATTAGATTATACTCCTGTTTTTTATCCAAGATGTGTATGGTGCTTTTTTTGGGAAAGAAATTATTAGATTTGTGATTATCTTAAAACCACATAAGGCTCTTTTGCGTGATGAGTGTCTGATGCTACATATATCATGTTCCGTTATCATATGAGCACAAGCACGAGACTGACGTTCCTGTGTTTTCTATTTGCTTCTTCTAGCCTGTACGTGTTTAAGCTTGTAATTTGCAAAAAATATCATATTTTGAACTACTTAAACTGACTGGCTTGACTTCTGTCTCAGGGAAATGGTTCATCTTGCTATTGATGGCATGTGGCAGGTATTTAAGCTTCAGCAATCAACGCCTAGAAATGATTTTTGTCGGATAGCTGCAAAAAACGGCATACTGCTTAGGCTTATAAATACACTTTATAGCTTAAATGAGTCAACGCGCTTAGCGTCTATGTCTGTTGGGGGTGGATTTTTAGTTGATGGTTCGACTCAACGGCCACGTTCTGGTATCCTGGACCCTACACATCCTTTTTTTGGTCAGAATGAGGCACTGCTCTCTTCAGCAGATCAGCAAGATCTTCCTAAATCAAGGCGTGGAGTACTTGATCATCACTTAGAGCCTTCACATTCTTTATCCTCCAATCCTCGAAGATCAGATGCTAACTACCAAATGGATGTTGATAGACCTCAATCAAGCAATGCAGCAGCTGAAGCTGTGCCGCTAGAGAAGAGTTTGAATCTTGCATCCAGGGAATCTTCAGCGGGTATATCGAAAGAGAGAGAGAGCGTGGATCGTTGGAAAAGTGATCCTTCTCGAGCTGATGTTGAACTCAGACAGCAACGTCTTAGTATTTCTGCCAACAGAACATCAACAGACAGGCCTTCAAAATTGACAGAAACTTCCTCGAACGGGTTATCAGTAACAGGAGCTACTCAGCAAGAGCAAGTTAGGCCTCTTCTGAGCTTGTTGGACAAAGAGCCCCCATCTGGACGTTTCTCTGGACAGCTTGAATATGTACGTCAGTTTTCGGCGTTAGAAAGACATGAAAGTGTACTCCCTTTGCTACATTCCTCTGATAAGAAAACAAATGGTGAACTAGACTTTTTGATGGCAGAATTCGCAGGTAATAAAGATCTAGAATAGTAAATTGAATTGCTGAATTACTAACTAATTATAATAGTAAATACCTAACTGCAACTAACTGCATGACATGGCAAATACATGGTAAATACATGGAATTACTAACTAGTTAGTTACTGAGGTAGAATAATCTAGAATACGACATTTCAAATACATGGAATAGTCTAGAATATTAGCCAACACAGAAACATTCTTTTTTTTTTTTACATTCAATTTTCTGCTTTCTTTATGTGGTTTGTTGTCTTTATTTGTGTTTCTGTGGACTTAATTTTATGGTTGTGCAGATGTTTCTCAACGTGGAAGGGAGAACGGAAATCTTGACTCCGGTGCTAGAGTGTCTCAAAGAGTCACTCCCAAGAAGTTAGGGACTTTTGGTTCTAGTGAAGGAGCTGCTTCCACATCTGGGATCGTATCTCAGACAGCTTCAGGTGTATTGTCTGGTTCAGGTGTTCTAAATGCTAGACCAGGTAGTGCTAATTCATCTGGACTACTTTCCCACATGGTTTCATCATTGAATGCAGAAGTTGCGAAAGAGTATCTTGAAAAGGTAGCAGATCTTCTGCTTGAGTTTGCACAAGCGGACACAACAGTGAAGTCTTATATGTGTAGCCAAAGCTTGCTCAGTCGACTGTTCCAGATGTTTAATAGGGTAGAACCGCCTATTTTATTGAAGGTACTACACAATATATCCTTTAGTACTTTAGCCTATATTCCACTGCATAGTGTCTAACCATTTTGGCATTGGCATATTTTTAGATTCTGAAGTGTATTAATCACCTGTCAACTGATCCAAATTGCTTAGAAAATCTTCAGCGTGCTGAGGCAATAAAATACTTGATACCAAACCTTGAACTCAAAGAAGGGTCTCTTGTATCAGAGATACATCATGAGGTGAGTCTTATTAACCTTCTTACTATTGTTTTTGTTTACCAATCCTTCTTACTATTGTTAAAACTTATTTGTGGGACATTAATGCTATTTATTCTTCTATTAAATATTTTAAAAACTTACTTCAACACATGATTTGATTGGTAGTGGACTAGCGGTAGGCAATAAACTGTATAAAGCACACATGTAACTTTCTGTTAGGAACCTAGTGAAATTGAAATTAAAGTAAGATTGAATTAATCAAAAGAATAGAATTGTGTTATTCAAAATTGAACAGAAAATGGAGCATAAAATTCTTCCTTAGGGTCTCTATTCTATACAGAGGATATCTCCTTTCACACACATGCCATCAAATATACAGAATGATTGATGTCTTCCATCTTTTCATCCCTTATTTATTTAACTATCAACCTCTTTCTAACTAACCCCCTAATTGTCTTAAACTAGTTTTCCCTTCTCCCATATCCAGAATGTTGTATACCGTGTTTACTCACTAATGCTACTTTCGCTTGTACCAAGTCCAAACAAATTTAGCCGCAGTCATTTAGTAACTACAAGGTTCTTTTGCTGTTCCAAAAATAAATAAATTAGCACCTACGGTCACAGTATTATAAGTCTAGCATGTTCTGGATTTATTTTGGAAGACATTTCTGATTTCATTTCACACGTTGCTTTTGATTTTATAGAAGTGCTTCAAACTAAATACAGGAAAGTATATTGCGTATATCACATGAGGGGAATCATATAACATATGCAAGGAAAAGATCAATCTCTAAAGTCTAGGAAATAAAAGCAGTAACTGAAAATCCTATCTAAGGAAATATATCAAGGACAAGGAAATAGTGATAATTATTTATAGTCAACAGAGTTGTGTTATTATGCCTAATTATTTTACTCCTTTATCTTGCATTGTGCTGTTTGTAAAAAGTTGGCTTGAATCTCATCTTTCATTTCTCTTTCAAGGTCCTGAACGCACTGTTCAACTTATGCAAGATAAATAAGAGGAGACAGGAACAAGCAGCTGAAAATGGAATCATTCCCCATCTGATGCAATTCATCACATCCAATTCTCCCCTGAAACAATATGCATTGCCTCTGTTGTGTGACATGGCTCATGCGTCTCGTAACTCACGGGAGCAATTAAGGGCTCACGGTGGTTTGGATGTCTATTTGAACCTTCTTGAGGATGAATTTTGGTCTGTGACAGCACTAGATTCAATTGCTGTTTGCTTAGCCCATGACAATGATAATAGGAAGGTTGAACAAGCATTGCTGAAAAAGGATGCAGTTCAGAAGCTTGTGAAGTTCTTCCAGTGCTGTCCAGAGCAGCATTTTGTACACATATTGGAGCCGTTCTTGAAAATCATAACGTATACATTCTAAGTCCTTTCTCTTCACTTGTCCAATTAAGTATTTAGTTTTGTGTGTCCTTTAATGCTTTTGTTATTTGATAAACTTGTTTTGCACTGATGGGGTTATAAACAAAGGTTGCACCAAAATCCTTTTTCCTATTATGAGGTTAATGAATATAGGATAGACAAGTATTTCACATTTTTAGAAGGAACGGAATAGATTACTAGTGAGGAGAATATATATTTTCCCAGGGTGAAAAAGACAGAAATCCGGATATATTAGCTCACAGAAGTATCTAGAGATCTTTGTAATGTTATATTTTATAGAGCCGAATATCTTTTTCTATGTTATGCACCTAATGTTATCATTTTAACGTTGTCATATAATTACCGATATTGCAGAAAATCTGCTCGGATCAATACCACTTTGGCTGTTAATGGATTGACGCCATTACTCATTGCGAAGCTTGATCATCAAGATGCTATAGCTCGTCTTAATTTGCTCAGGCTAATAAAGGTATGCATATATTGTTATAAAATTTCTGGTGGGTACCACCACACCCTCCATGGTATACAGTTAAATAAGTTTTGCTTTGTTTCTTAAGCCTAAGAGATGTTAATCTTTTTGGGTGACCATACAAGTGAAAAAATGTTCACTTGTGTGGCTTCACATGCTGAAGAAAGTTCAACATTGTAACTGTGTTGATTTTCTAACTGTGCGAGCTATATAGACACAACGACTACTTTATCTCAAATCCTATCCTAATTCAATAGATTGAATGGAAAATTGTTTTATTTTAATGTTCACGTGGCTTATTGTAAAATATGTATGAATGCTACATTCAAGTTTGTGTTTGAACAGGTTTTTGCCATAGAAGCAATTATACTTACATATATCTTAAAATGTTCTTGCAGTCTGTTTATGAGCATCACCCTCAGCCCAAGAAACTGATTGTGGAGAACGATCTACCGGAAAAACTTCAAAACTTAATAGGGGAACGCAGAGATGGGCAAGTGTTGGTTAAACAGATGGCAACTTCATTACTTAAAGCACTACACATAAACACTGTTTTGTAAGTTAGTTTGTAGTGGTCATTTTCATTTATGTAGTATATATTCATTCCATTGGGGGAAAAGGTATTCAATTATTGTATATAAGTTCCCCCTTTATTTGGTTTGCTTATTTTACTGCGTTTGGTGAGTAAAAAAAATTAGCATAGGCTAGTGAACGTTGTTTTGACTCTTGGGTGGTATTTTAGTGGGTGGCTGATTTCTTATGCTTCAATGGCCCTTTTTCATGGCCAACTGTGTATATTACTGTATTTGTATGGAATATACAAAGTGGAAAAATATAAAGGTATTGTTTTAAGGAACGATCTATTTTATTCACTTTGTTGTTTTTTTAACAAAATATTCACTTTGAGTTATTGATAAACTACCGAGTAAATCGAAGATAATTATGCGACATTCAATTGTTTCTTCAATATCTATTTCATATACCCTATTAAAGATTGTGACCCATACTTTTAAGAAAATACCTCCAGGTGGCATTCTCCCATTAGCTCTTGCCTCTCCTTCATTGGACATTCTATGTAATAATTTAGGACTCCTTAACACATTTTTTTTATAAAAAAAATCAGTCGCTGTTTGCAAAACCCTAATGGTGTTGTCTCGCTTCTCATGTGTCTCCTTTCTGTCATCGTCTCCTTCCTCGTCGTGTAGTCGCCATCCTCGTGTTGTAGTGCCGCCTTCCTCATGAGTCACAAACCATTGTTGTACTCGTGTCCTCTCTCTTCTTTCGATGTCGTCTGGATTGTGCCGTCTTTGTCCTAAAATTGTTGTTGTCCTAATGTGTCATGGTGCGGTCAATCGACAATGTTTAGTTTTCTTTTCTTTTTTTTACCTATGAAGCACGGACTCGGACACGGACACCGCGACACGACACGACACGGACACTTCGACACCGCTAATGTAAAAAATATACGACACCGACACCGCTACATATTTATAAAAAATATAAGTTTAGAATTAAAAATACATACATATGCATCTAAGTTGAACAAAATTTTCAATAAAAAAAGTTTTAAAAGAATATATGATAGTACATTTGACATTTACTCATCCAACTACTATCGAAAAACTAAAAATAATGTAATCAAAATGCAATATCTTTAATCCCTCATTGATCAATATTATTATTTCGACACATCTTTAATCGTTGTATATATGTCTGAGAAAAATATAACCAAATAAAAAAAAAAAAATTGGACACTTACTCCGACACGTTTGTAGAAGTGTCTTATAGGTGTCGGACACCGATTTAAGGAGTGTCAGAATAAATAAAAGATTATTTTTTTGGACACTTCTCCGACACGTTTGTAGGAGTGTTGTACGGGTGTCATACGAGTGTCGGACACCGACACGTGTCGGACACTGCGACACGTCTAATCATAGAAGTGTCGGTGCTTCATAGCTTTTTACTATCGCGTTTGCTTTATGACTCTTGCCTTTGTGGTTATTAATAGTATAAAGGTTGGGGAAAATATCGGTTTTAAACAAAAATCTCAGTTTTGCCCTAAATTAATCCTTAAAAATTTCAGTTTTGCCCTAAATTAACTTCTAAAATACTAAAAAATTCGGGTCGATTTAGCTAGTGGTTTGTATTGGTAGTGGGTATTGGGATTTCTCATTTTATTATTTCGGTAGTTATATTTGTTAAAAAAAGAATGACGCGGAGCGATTTAGCTAGCGAGTATTGTAATCATTGTAATGTATAATTATTTAGTGTGTTATTTAATATATAATTTTTTTTATCATGTACTGTAGTGTATAATTATTCACTATAGTCTAATGAATATATTAATCCGTGCCTTCTCACAGCCTTCGCACAAAATTTTGCAACTTTCCAATGAATTGTAATTTTTGATAATTTCAAAATAGTATTAAATAATAAAATCAGCTAATTGACCTATCCTCTCACAAAATAAAATTAAGAACATAAATATGGAAAACTTCCATTTTAGTATTCTGTGCGTGCGTGCATCACAGTAGCGGACGTTATAAAAATGAGAAAAAACATCCAACCATATGCGCAAATTTTAAGGTAGTCGCACTTATGACAGTTGCACTAAAAATGAGAGAGAAAAAAGAAACCCCTAAAAATGAGAAAAAAAATCTCATATTTTACTCTTACGGTAGTTACACTTTTTATTGCGACTATCAATAGTAACAGGATATTCAACCCACCTGGTGGGTTATGTGACATAAGTAGTGACCCATTTCCACCCACCATTGTTGGTGTCAACGAAAGGTACAACAAACCTTTACATTGTGGAGGCACCGACATATACTTGGACCTATGTTCCGGTGAAGCTATAGTTGGAGTCTTTCGTTCAGATCTTTTCGAAGATTTTATGTTATATAACACCATATGTTTAGTAAGTTCAGTGTATGTTGTTGCCATTCTTGTTGGTGGATTTCCATTAAACAAGCATGGTCTCGGGTTTTTAAGATTTTTAATGGTTTTGGCTCTAGTCACCTTTATGTCTATCTATATTAGACGGCGTTATGGGTTGCTTAATGTATATCTTTGTTCGTCAATTGTAGTATGGGTAAATAGGCCTTTACCCCCCTGCAATATAGGTGACATTTGCAATCGCCCCCTGTAAAAAAAAAATTTGAGATTCGCACCTTATAAAAAAAAATTTAATTTGCCTTACCCCCCTTGCCTCACACTTGGATGCTTACTTAGCTGGAATCTCCACGTGGCACCACCATATGATGCCACGTGGAAATTAATCAAATAAAAAAATTATAAAATCCACATAATTAAATGCCACATAATTTTATTTTTTTTTAAAATCTGGGTTTTTTTTTTTGGTATTGAAAAATCTAAATTTTATAAGAAACATACGCGTTTCTTCTTCTGCCTCACACACCTTCAATCCTTCTTCTTCCTCACTCACCGGCGGCGGCGGCTCCGGTGCTTGCCACCGTCGTCGCTGGCTTACTCTCTTTCTCTTCCGACCGACCTTTCTCTCTCTCTCTCTCTATGCTTCATGTTCTCTCGCGAGCTATCTCTCTCCCGTCGGATTCTCGCTTTCTCGGCCGGAATATAACCGGCGACGACGAAACGCCGTCACAACAAACAAGTTTCGTATCAATCTTACTTTAAACTTACTTTCTCTAAACGTGAAGTCGTTCGTTCTTAGTCTGGGTTGAGTAATTGATTTTGGGTTTTAGGGTTTGCTGAATTTCTGTGTTTGATTTCTGGGTTGAGTAATTGATTTTGGATTTTGGGGTATGATGAATTTTTGGATTGATTAATTGATTTTGGGTTTTGGGGTTTGATGAATTTCTGGATTGATTTTGGGTTTCTGGATTGAATTTCTGGATTGATTTTGCAGTTGGATTGTTACTGCTGCTGTTGGCTCCAATTGTTAGCAGTTGGGTTCCGTTTTATTATAGCAGTTCCATGGCTATAGGAATCTTTCTTGTCATTATAATTGTTCTTGTTTGTTCTTGAGTGAAAAAGCCTTCTTATTTCCTTCATTTTACTTTCTTGTTGTTGTGATGGATTCTGAAACTGATGTTGGTGTTGTGGAGAAAGATTCATGTTGTTATATTGATTTTGAATTTTGCTTACTTTTTATTGATTCTGAATTTCGTGTGATTTTTATTGATTCTGAATTTTGGCTGATTTTATTGTTTTTGAATTTTGGTTAATTTTTATTGATGCTGATTTTGAATTCTAGTTTATTTTTCTTTCCTTTTCTTTTTAATTTTTTATTTTGTTATATTTAAATGGAAAATAAAAATATAATCAGAAAATATAAAAAATATAATTCTGGTTTTTAAAAAAAAATTATGTGGCATTTAATTATGTGGATTTTATAATTTTTTTATTAGATTAATTTCCACGTGGCATCATATGGTGGTGCCACGTGGAGATTCCAGCCAAGTAAGCATCCAAGTGTGAGGCAAGGGGGGTAAGGCAAATTAAAAAAAGTTTATAAGGTGCGAATCTCAAATTTTTTTTTTTACAGGGGGCGATTGCAAATGTCGTCTATATTGCAGGGGGGTAAAGGCCTATTTACCCTTGTAGTATTGGTTGCAGTGGGTATTGGGATTTCCCATTTTATTATTTCGGTAGCAAGATTTGTTAAAAAAAGAATGAGTCGGAGCGATTTAACTAGCGGGCACCGGCATATACTTGGACCTATGTCCCGGTAAAGCTATAGTTTGAGTCTTTCGTTCAGATCTTTTTGAAGATTTTATGTTATATAACACCATATGTTTAGTAAGTTCAGTGTATGTTGTTGCCATTCTTGTTGGTGGATTTCCATTAAATAAGCATGGTCTCGGGTTTTTAAGATTTTTAATGGTTTTGCCTCTAGTCACCTTTATGTCTATCTATATTAGACAACGTTATGGATTGCTTTATCACTGTATTAATCAGACTCTGAAGAAGATGAATAGTTATTTGAGAGAAAAAGATAGTGAAAGTGTGAACGTTTTACCTTCTGAACAAATACATATAAATAGTAGTTTTTTTTTTCAAAACGTGTAGGAAAACTTGTCTAACGGGCCAAAAAAACTGAAATTGGGCCAGAAAAGTTTGAAAAGGTAAACTCGAAAAAACAAGTAAACTCGCTCGAGTTTACCCGATTTTAACATTTTCACAACGAGTTAACTCAGTTAAAATCATTTTTTCTGCAATTTTACCAAAAAACGAGTTCACATGCGAGTTAACACGTTTTTCACACCTAAACTCGTACGAGTTTACGTGTTAACACGTGATTTTAACAACCATGGCTTAATGTATATCTTTGTTCGTCAATTGTAGTATTGGTAGTAGTGCGTATTGGGATTTCCCATTTTATTATTTCGGTAGCAAGATTTGTTCAATAAATAACGAGTCGGAGCGATTTAGGTAGCGGGCATTGTAATGTATAATTATTTTGAGTGTTATTTAATATATAGTTTTTTTTTAATCATGTATTGTATAATTATTCACTATAGTCTAATGAAAATTAATTTGTGCCTTTTCACAAAAGTTTTGCAATTTTCCAACGAATTGTAGCTTTTGATAATTTCAAAATAGTATTAAATAATAAAATCAGCTAATTGACATATCTCATTAAATAAAATTAAGAACATAAATATGAAAAACTTCCATCTTAGAACAATGTGTGTGCGTGTATCCATGTGGTAAACTAAATAAATTAAGTAAATATTATAAATAAATTTTAAAATAGACTTAGATTATTATGACTTTGATAGTAAACAAAACCAAGAAGAAAATAGAGAGAAAAAGTAACTTGGTGTCAAAGTAGAGAGAAAAAGAAAATGAGCAGTGAAGAAGCAGCAAGAAGAAATATAAAAGTGACAATAGACAAGTGCCAAAATATTCTGACGGTAGTCGCACTTTTTATTGCAACTACCGTAGTAAGAGGGTATTCAACCCACCTGGTGGGTTCCGCGACACAAGCAACGACCCATTTCCCCACCATTGTTGGTGTCAACGAAAGGTACAAACCTTTACATTGTGGAGGCACCGACATATACTTGGACCTATGTTCTGGTGAAGCTATTTTGGAGTTTTTCGTTCAGATCTTTTCGAAGATTTTATGGTATATAACACCATATGATTAGTAAGTTCAGTGCCTGTCGTTGCCATTCTTGTTGGTGGATTTTCATTAAACAAGTATGGTCTCGTATTTTTAAGATTTTTAATGGTTTTGGCTCTAATCACCTTTATATCTACTTGTATAATTGTTATGGAAATGCTAAAACCTAGACATATTAGACGGCGTTGTAGTATTGATAGTGGGTATTGAAATTTCCCATTTTATTATTTCGGTAGCTAGATTTGTTAAAAAAAAGAATAAGGCGGAGCGATTTAGCTAGCGGGTATTGTAATGTACACCAAATCACTTTGTATGTACACCAAAAAAATTATATACAATTTTTGTATTGTACAAATGTCACCAGCTGCGTTGTCCAATCCAAATATATACATTTCAACGGCAAAGGTTATGGTACATAAGCCCAAAGCTTATGTACCGTGCATAAGTCAATCAAAACACAAGGATTTTACTCACACACCCCCTAATTTGCTCGCGCACCCCCCACCCCCACCTCATTACTCCGCGCGCCCCCCACATTACTCTGCGCGCCCCCCAACCCCCCCCCCCCCCCTCACTCCACTCATTTTTTTTGATTTTTTTTTTAAATTTTTTTTTGAATTGTTGTTTTTCACTTTTTTTTCGAAAAAGATCGAAAACTTTTTTCCGGAAAAACTATAAACTTTTTTTCGAAAAAAAATCATAAAATTTTCCCGAAAAAAGATCAAATACTTTTTCCCAAAAAACCGATAACTTTTTTCTGAAAATTTTTTCCCCAAAAAAAATCGAAAAACTTTTTTTCTGAAAAATCGGAAACTTTTTTTCCAAAAAATAAAAATCAATTTTTTTTTCCAGAGAGTTAAATGGTTTCTGGAAATCATTTATTTATGCAATATTATTCTGGAAACCATTATGCTGGTTAAATGGTTTCAGAGAGTTAAACAGTGAAACCATTTGTATTGTAAAATGGTTTTATGTGTTTACTGAAACCAATATTGTTATTTTATGATTTTAAAAATTCTGGAAACCATTATGCTGGTTAAATGGTTTCAGAGAGTTAAACAGTGAAACCATTTGTATTGTAAAATGGTTTTATGTGTTTACTGAAACCAATATTGTGTTTTTATGGTTTTAAAAATTCTGGAAACCATTATGCTGGTTAAATGGTTTCAGGTAGTTATACAATGAAACCATTACTATTGTTAAATGGTTTTATGTGTTTACTGAAACCAATATTGTGTTTTTATAGTTTTAAAAATCCTGGAAACCATTATGCTGATTAAATGGTTTCAGAGAGTTAAACAGTGAAACCATTTGTATTGTAAAATGGTTTTACACTAAATGGTTCAATGATTTTAAATACCGATTATTACTGAAACCATAAATGTGGTTTAATGGTTTTGATAATTTTCTATGTGAAACCAAAATAATTGCCTAATGGTTTCTTACAAAACTAGTGTTGATTATCTTGGATAATCCTAAATAACCGTCCATAAATAATCCATAACCATTTGTTATAATCGGACATTAAAACCAAATATAATCGGACATTAAGTTTCCGATCTTTTTTCCGAAATAATTTTCGATTTGTTTTTTCGAAAAAAAAGTTCCGATTTTTCAAGAAAAATTTTTTCAACAATATTTATGCTTTCAAAGATCCATTATGAAATTATTCCACCCCAAAATAATTTGGGCATAATTTTAGTTTAAAAATAATTACGAAAATATTTAATCATACATAATAAAAAAAATAAAAAATAAAAACTATAAAAAAAAACTAAATAAAAAAAATTTTAAAAAAATGAGTTGGAGGTGGGGGGGGGGGGGGGGGTGCTGGTTTATGTACCGTACATAAGCTTGGCTTATGTAGGATAACCAGACGCAATGTTTACTTTCAAACAATTCAAGTTTTTTATTAAAAGAACACCAAAAGTAATACTAAAAATATACTTTTCTCATACATCTCTTATCAGAAGCTAATTTCCAGTAGCAAAGTGATCTAATTGCTCAACGCAATTTATATGACAATTGCTCTTTGTGTCCCTATAATGCTCACAGACCTCCAAATTTTACTCTTACTATACTGATTGTTAGTTACATTCCGATCAGTTCGGAAGTTATCTTCCAATTAGTGGCTTTCGAAATCTTCCAATCCAAGCAAAGACATAATACACATGGTATTTGACAAATCTAATCATGGATAGTGTTTAAATGATCATTCCTTAAATTCATCAGACACACTGACAAAACACAACACTCACACACAAACATGTTTGTTGAAGAAAATAAAAGCAATTGAATCAAGATTCATGTTGTTTCATATTCCAATCACAAGTTTCAAATAACCTTTAGCGACGGTGAATCGAGTTTCAATTGGTAGTACCTTCCCAAATATTCATTTTCCTTATAATTTTTTATAATCCAATTAAATTCTAGTCTTCTTTTATTTTTATGAATCAATTCGATTTATGATTTACAATTCCATTGGCTCAAAGGGTTTCTTTGACATATTATAGTTTTGTAGGATATAGAAAGAGTGAGAGACAAGGTATACATTGAATGATTTGAACAAAGATACAAGTAGCTGGATGAATGATGGTAGTGACAGTTGTAACGAAGATCAGAAGTTATCCTCCGAAATTTTAAAAGTTCAGGGAGCCTAAAAAGTAATTTTCAACCTATTTCCATTCAAATTGTACCTCTCATGAAACAAAAAATGTTGACCAATTCAATCTAATTCGTATAATTTGTTTCGGTTTGGGTCCATTTTCTTCCTAAATCCAGCTGATTTCATTACCGGGTCCTTAATTGAAGAATACTACCAATACAAGAAAAACATATACGAAAGAACATCGTACAAAGATATATAATTATTAAACATTGCTAACATAAAAAAATAGTTGGGTAAATTACCCCTATTGTTAACTTATAATGTAAATTCCTAAACAAAATTAGTCGCTGCCTACATTTCGTTACAAACATATTATTACTTGTACTACTCAACATTTCTGCACGAAAATAGGTAAAATCCAACCTTGAACCATATGAATAAATTATGGTAATACATTGCTCTACCAAAACTACGCCAAAGGAGAATACGGAATAATTTGGCAGAAGCTGGAAATTGCAGATAACATTTTAGAAGTGTAAGTAAAATCTATCAATGGAGCTCCTCTGCCTAGTTTACTTGTGTAAATTGCTTTGCTAAAATATAAGAAGCATTGGTGATAAGTTAGTAATAGAGTCCTTCCTTTAAGATCGGTTCCCGAATCCAAATGGTGATTTTGTTCTACTACCGCCTTCACCATACATTTCATTCCACTTCCTTAGCTCATTCATGCTTGTTGCATCGTACGCAACAGATGGACCCACCTACGCATGTTAATGTGTCAGTCGTTTTGCATTTGGAGAACCAAGAATTGGTTGCAATTTTTATTTCAGATAGGAACATAACAAATTAAAATATAACAGTTAAATTTTTTTAAATACCTTGGATTTTGCTTGTACAAAATCATCCAAATTAAGAGGCCTTAATACTGAAGTTGTAGTACCATCATCTCTCTGTGCAATCCAAAAGATAGCACCATGTTAGTTAGCAGGCGAACAAATTTGATTGAAGTAACAACATAATCGGCAGTGAAATCAACATAGGGAGCAATCGGTTTTGAGTTATTTGAGAATTATTTGTATTCTTTTACTTTGATTCTAAAAGTACTGCTGACTAAGGTAAACAAAATATTTAATTTGCTCAAAATAAGATTTGGTGAGAACCCTAACCAACATTTGATATTACAAAAAAATCAAAGCCAGTTTCGTGTATTTACTGCACATCTATCAATTAAGAAAGACCAACTTTATAATCACCGTACCTTCTTTTCTTCTTCTAAGAGCTCTTGAACCGGTCTATATGCTGCAGCAACACAAAGGTTCTGCAAAATGTAACCACAGGGCAGTATGAGATACATGACTTGGGACGGATATACAGAGAATATTATGCATTGCAGCAAAAGAAAAGCATGAAAATATTAGGCATTATGTTCGACCGCATGAGGAATCTGAGGGATGGGAGGTAAATCAAGGGAGCATTCTCAGCGAACCTCTCCGCCCCCAACACCCATATAGAATCCCTCACGTGATCCAGTATAGTGGTGCATAAAATATAGCATTCTCTATTCAGTTGCCGTTGACAATATTTACCTTCAAATCACTGCCAGAGTAGCCTTCAGTCCAGTTAGCAAGTTTGTCATATTGGAAATCAGAATTCAGATTTTCTTTTGCAAGAAATATTCTTAGAATCTTCTTTCGATTTTCAGCATCTGGTAAATCAACATATATCCTATACAAATACAAGTTCAGTTAGCAAAGGTGCACTTCTCGTACTTAGCACATACTTCCCTAATGTAAACATAAACTTGAAATTTAAGTAAACTGATCTACAGTTTCAATATAAACTTGAAATTTAAGTAAACTGCTCTACAGTTTCAATGCTACATCAATATATTTATTGAAGGTCATCCCTATACTAAAAAGTTATAAACAATTTTTTAAACAAATGCATGATATATGTATAGTCCCACAAGATGCTGAACCCTGAGGCAGTACTAGATGACGCTGGACCAGCAGTAGGAAAGATACTTTATTTATAGGGCCTTTTTGAATTGACTTATTTGAACTTATTTGCTGACATAACCACTAGTGAAACCGTTTGAGAGAACTTACAAAAAACAAGACATGTTCATAAGCTTATTTCCTAAGTTCCATGATAGCTTATGAAAACAACTTATTGCTTATACAAAAACATATTGACTGTATTTTATCTTTTGTTATGGAAATAGCTTATAATAAATGCTTATATATGATAAGTGCTTATGCTGTAACCGGCAAATTAAGATGTTTATCCAAATAGGGCCATAATTTATAAATTGCAAGAGTAAATCTTTGTAAGCTTATGCTTAAGGAAGAGTATTAGGAAATATGGAAAATATATTTATCTTAAAGTTAACTTCTTATGATTATTTCCCATATTCTTATTTCCTTATTAACTTATTAAAAATGTAACCATATCTAGTGTTGGCGTGTGTGTGGGGGTGTAAGGATAAGTGTTTTGTCATCTGTAATAATAATATTCAACATATCAATCACATTATATATAATTTTGTTTTAGTAGAATTAAATCCTGTAACTTCAATAGTTTGATTCTTAACACCCCCAATTTCTCAAGCAGAGTTAAAGACACGATCACTTTAAAATTGTTTTTTTTTTAATTTCCTGTTTACACCGATAATTACAAAAGTGGTACAGTTTTACTATATTACAAAAATGTGATAATCAAACAGAAGATAATGGTAATAACCCTTCAACCAATATATCTAAGAGGAATCTTACAATTTACCTTCTTGGTAAACGACGAATAACAGCATCATCAAGGTCAAATGGACGGTTTGTTGCCCCAAGAATGAGGATTCTCTGATTTTCTTTTGACCTCAATCCATCCCACGCCGCCATGAACTCATTCCTCATTCTTCTAGTAGCCTCATGCTCAAAAGCACCTCCTCGAGCACCAAGCAAACTGTCAACCTGCGATATATATTCTAGTGAGAAATCAACTTTCTAAGTCGTGATAGAATAGATAACCTGATGAAGCTTAGACTTCAATACAACTTAAAAAGAAATATTAACAGTATACATCAGACTTTTTTCCACTTTTGAGGGTGCATTCCTGGAAAGTGGAGACTATTTTTTGGCATATATTGGTGTGTTTTTTTTCTTTCAAAAATATGATTTTTAGATTGCATTGAATTTAAATTTAGAAACAACTCAATTGAATGAGAAAACCAATGTAACTGGATTTCATTTGTTTTTCTTCTCTTAAACCTGATTCAATCAAATCATAAATACTGCTAAAGAGGAGTGCTATATATTATGTTGCAACAATTTTTCTTTTTAATTCAGTTAATTACTTCAAATTTTCAAAAGCACCAATAGATTTGCAAAGGAGAATAGACATGGTTGGTCTTTCAAGTTCCACTTTAAATAACTATTGAACGTCTTGAATTGTATTTTTTTCTGTTGCATTATCAAATCAACATAAAGAACAAAAATATCAACAAGAAAGGAGATTGAAAACTCTGCAAAATTCAACGTGCCAGAAAAACTGAAAAAGTATATTTTATTTCTAGAAAACTGTCATGTTCATAAAAGCAAAACTAAAGACGAGAAAAGTTATGCATTCAGATACTCACTTCATCAACAAATATAATGACAGGTGCAAGCTTGCTGGCAAATGAGAAAAGTGCTTTGGTTAGTTTCTCAGCATCTCCAAACCACTGTACCAGCAAAGAAACAAATTAATGTCACATATTATAGAAGAAACACGTGGAACTTAAACTTCTGGAACAATTCATACAACAAAATTAATAAAAAAAAACTCAGAAGGAAATTCAAAATAGAAAAACTAGTTAATTGTACACCCATTTGCTTTTACAAACTCATCAATTCTCCAATCCATTCTTATAGTCATTAGTTGTTCCACATTGACGAAACCGCTTGGAAGTCTAAAACTACCTCTATGGTCAAATCTTTCATCGGACCGAGGTACTTAATAGGATTAATACAAATAACATGTTATAGACTATGAGAACTCACGTACCCAACCCGCTTTTGCAAAGTAAGGAAGCTAAGATCTTAGGGCCTGTTTGGTGCGCATGATAGGATAAAGAATTGGATACAAATAGGATAGGATAGTGACATGATAAACACTTATCCTATCATGTGTTTGGTGCACACGTGATAAGATAGAGGATATCATTATTTTATTATGTTATGTGTTTTATATATAGACATTGTATTGACATGATGAATATCATTATTTTTATTATTTTATTTTTGTATAAATACGAATATAAATTGCAGTATATCTGAGTTGACTTAAAAACAAGATGAAAAGTTGTAATAAAAAAAAAATTTAAGACTAAAATTTGCTGAAATTTTTTACAGAGATAAAAAAATTATTTTAACCCAAAAAAAAAAATCATCAAAAAAGGATGAGAAACACAAAGGATCAAGAGCTCCATGAACAGTAAAAAGTAACACTTTCATAAATATCCCAGGTTGTAAACAATATTTTTTGCCACTCAAAAAAAAATCCAAATATTACTTCAGAGGAAGGGAAGGTAAAGATAAAAAGAAGGATGGCTCATCATCAGAAATAAAAAACACTGGTTTATTTCCAGTAGTTGCGTGGATAAATTCAACTAGTGTTATTTCAAGGAGCATGTATTTGTTGCAGTGCTACGTCTAAGTACAAGAGCTTGATGACTTGTCGATTGTGAAATAAACGAAAGAAACGAATATTGAAAAAAATGTGAAACACAAGAAACCAAAAACGCAGACGATGGAATTCGAAGAAGGTATTTGAGGAAAATGAAAAAAACGCGTTTGAAGATTTTCGTTATCAGGTTGGTAACCTAGCTTAAAATAATGATTAAATTAAGAAATAGTGAAAAGGATAGGATTAATTTATCCTATCCCATTGGTGCACCAAACAAGAGATTTAAGTAGGATAGCATAATTTTATCATATCATGCCTCCCTATCATGCGCACCAAACGGGCCCTTATAGGTGAGCTCTTACAGCCAAGTTGTTTATGCAGTTCTCTAGTGTATTTGGTTAGAAAGGAATGTCAAGCTTTCAAGGATATCTCGTTTCCTTACATTTGTTATTGAATTGGATTGTGTTTTTAGCTTTTCAGTGATGCTTGCTTGGGTACATAATTGTTTGAAAAGAACTTATATTGCTAGCTAACATACAGAGAGATTGGCCTCCTTTGCCGCAATTTTGAGTCACTTGGCTTTCTTAGAATTTGGGATTAGGCTAAAATCAATCATTGCAACACCGGCTTGTAGGGTGAGAGATGATTCCCACATATAAACTCATTTTCTGACGATATATGTGTTGACTGTTGAGGCAAAATCCTTAATTATGTTTTAAAGATAACAAACATTGATTATTAAAGAACTAAAGGACTTTGATCATTTTGGTTATCTGATGTGTGCTCTTGAGTGATTAAGACATGATTTTAATTCTAATATCACCAAGAATCATGAAAGACGTTGAACAAATAAGAGTTCAATCAAAATTCAGAAGGTTCACATCAGAAGTTCAGAAGGTTCGCAACATTTGCATCTCTCTTTATTAGTGTGTAAAGGTGAGGTTGAGTGAACTGCAACTTCTATAGTGTCTAGTGCGTTTATGTGTGTTTGTTTTTCTATCCCTTAACTCTTTACTTTAGGTATTTGTTCATATCACACAAAATAATCATTTTGATTTATTTACTTGACTAACACCTAATTTTAGTTGCAATAAACTTATCAACTGAAAAAGACAGATGTGCTATAATCAAAATTACCTTCGACGTAAGGGTCGAACCAGTTATGCTGATAAAATTTGCACCAGCTTCTGTTGCAAGTGCCTTGGCCAGAAGGGTTTTCCCGGTTCCAGGAGGACCAAAGAGTAATATTCCTTTGCAGGGCTGACAAAAGTTTCTTCAAATTTATTACACACAACAAAAGAGAACAAAATGATTTGGTTGCACTCAGAATGTGTACAAGAAACAAGGACCATTACCCGCAACAAGTTTCCATGAGAGAAAAGCTCAGGCCTTCTCATTGGAAGAATAACAAGTTCTTGAAGTGCCTTCTTAACATCTTCAAGAGCACCAATGTCATCAAACTGTACACCAATTTCACCAGGAGCTACAACAGATGAAATGAAATTGCTCTCGAACTCATCCTTCGCAAGGTTCTGTTATCATATTTGTGTGATCAAAATCAACGTAAGATATAAAAAAAACACTGTACTTACGATCACATATAAGTAAAAGTTAAATAAACCACGTGCCTTGAGGTTCTGAGAAGGTTTTCTTGACATAGTTTCCATGTCTTTCATCCTTGAGATTGCAATTTCAAGACTTCACGCAAGGGAAAGAACAAACAAATGAGCTTTAAATTCTGCCTGAATACATATACAATAAATGACAAGATTCACACATATACCTTTCGCGAGGTATGCTCAATTTTTCTCCTTTAATAGAAGGATGCAAGCATGATGATAAGTGATGATTTTTTGCCCAGCCTACCACTTTTTCAGCTTCTGAAAAAAAATGAAATGACACAAATCATGAAATGCAAACACGTGAAGTTTAATCATAGCAATTATTAACAAATGCCTAGATATGAAACCTGTCAATCATTCAAAAGTATGATGTATTAAGTAAAAATAAAGCTTTATAAGTTCCCAATGTACTAAATTTTGTACTTCTCAGAAGTACCTTCTGATTTTTTTTTTAATTCCTTAACAGTATCCCTTATAGAAGCTTTTTTTATAGGAAAATGTTAATTGTTAGTGTGTTACCAAAGCCTATCCAGGATTCATTGGCCATCCACACTCGGGTCATGCTCTAGATTACAGTCCTAGGTGTGAAGAGGGGGTGTTAAAAATCACACATTGGAAGAGGTAAGGCCTGAAACGTGTTTAACATCGAACTCCCGTTCGGTCTGATAGATATTTTATCAACAAACGAAAATGTGCAAGTTGTACGTTGGAATACAACACAGACTCCTCTCTAAACTATCAGATTGGACACTTCTCCGACACTGACACTCCTTAGACACACCTTGGATGTGCTGAACACTCCTTATTAGTCTCCAATTAAAAAAATTGTGGCTCGGACACGGCTTGAACACAAGCCAAGAGAGAATAAGCCGACACCTACTCTTAGCTTGACACTTCTCAATTTTAAATCAAAAGTTTTTAAAAATGTCAGCTGGATTACCAAATGACACTTTAAATCAAATGACACCTACTCTTAGTTTTTTCAAAAATTTTAAACAAACACTTAAAATACGATTTTATGTTGTCCTTCTCATCATCATCAACCAACCAATCAACTGGATTACCAACACTTCTTAAATGAAGTAACCCATTAACAAATATATTTGAACCACAAAATCAAATATTAAAGCTTTTTTGTAGCCATTTTTTTAGTCATCACTCAATTTCAGATTAGTGTAATAGTGGTCTGACTTAGTAAAACAACCGCTACATCCATCATAACTAAAATGTGTCTATCAAAAAAAGGAAATAAATTAGATAGATAAATAGATGGTACTCGTAAAATCCATAAGGAAAAAAAGACTAGAGCATACAAGATAAGAAGTGATACAGTACTGAAATTAACTACAATTACTTACTTTGTTTTGTTAAAATGATGCCATCGGTATTCACATGCAAAAGGTCGATGCACGATAGATGATTTTCTTCAAGAACCTGCAACATGAAAATCCCGCAATAAATGCTTAATATTGAGGGTGTAAAATGCATTTGTAGAAAACATACTCCAAGGGCGGCACACTTGACATATATATTTGGTCTCTATAAAAATGACAGTTTGACTATTGATATCTCTATTTAAATTATATTTGTTGTCCATGCATTAACAAAAATAGTGCATTTATTTGAATAAAAACGATGAGGAAAAAAAATAAACCAGAAAGAATATCAAAGTATGACACTTTATTGAGAAAAAAGATATTTTACACTACACATACATCTATCAACAAAACACATCAAAGTAACAATAAATGCTTCAGAAAACTGAGAATTACCTTTCGTAGTTCATTCAAATTACTACGTGAAATCACAATTTTTCTGTCTTCCTCGAGTTGTTTTTTGAATACTGTCTGTAGATTCTCCTCCTATAATGGATCATACAGAATATCAGATGAAACCATGACATAAACAAAGTAAATAACAGATATGCAGAACAGAAAGCAAATTAACAGCAACTGTTAAAGTCATTCTTATCAAATTGTACATGAGGTCAAAAGCTTAATAATCCTCAATATAAAACCCCAAAGGAGACACAAATCCAATCAAAAGCTAAACTAATACATATTTTTACTTATAATTGCAAAGTGCTACATTATTTTCACTGTGTACCTTGTTTTCAAATATATATATATATATATATATATATATAGACACAGAGGTACATGGGCACTTATTCATCTATTATGCTGAAATTCCAAATATATGTCTGTCGCTGACTTGTCTTATTTTCAATTTTTAGGCAAATGTTCATGGAAATTGTTAACAGTAGAGGTCAAACCCTGGATCTCCTTCTTAAACTCATTCAGCGTCCTACAGGGAGATGTCTTAATAAATACAAATTTCTTCCATGATACATGTTTATTGCCATCTAAATTTATATTTTGGAATACAATAGGGCATAAGCCCAAACAGCATTTAATGTTATATTGTCTGAAAAGTAGTGGTAGGGATAGTGTACTGAGATATTTAAACTTCAAAGGTTTAATATTGGTGTTTGGCATGTGTCAAAACTCTCGAAGTATTAGTACTTCATAGTAGTATAGACAAAAATATTAGCTTTGGTGATTGATTCATCTTGATTAACCTTATGTGGATACAAATACAAAACAATTACCTTAGGTGGATGTACACTCAAAACATTCGAGAAGAGCTTGTTAATTTCATCCTCTTCTGATGTCTTTCCCCCTTTGAATCCATCAGTCAGGTGCTTCAAAGAAAGAGGCTGTAAACAAATATGAAAATGAATTTGATAATACGACCAAAAATCAATTGGTGATTTCCATAAATGATTCAGTTATGATTTCATTAACCGCAGATCACTTAATCCATATTCAATTCAACAGTTGAGAAACAACAAGACAGATTATATTGCACTAAGGTGGTAAAAAATTTCAGAAGAAATAATAGTCCACAAATAGAATAACCAGAACAACTGGAAAAAAATAGGATAACAAAGGAATGTCTAACGCACGGGAACATGAAAGCAATTTAAGAAAGACATCAAAGCGATGAAATTCTCAAATTCATCATCAATATCTTTCGTTACTCTAGATAGAATTCACTCAAAGAAATAATTAGCACAAATCTTATAAGATAAGACATTGCTAATATTTATCGTTGACATCTATTTTTCTTAATATAAACAAACAATTATTACCATTAGGAAAAGAGAAAAAAAAAAAATATACATTTGGCAGGAAGGATAAGGCTAACATCAATTTCAATCATGTATAAATTATAGAGTTACATTTATCACCATGCTATAGCCTATAGTTCAGAATGATAGTTATTCAACAGCAGCATAATTTGAACCCAAAAACGTTTAACTATAGAATATCTAATTAAAGCAATGCATAAATTTGTAGAAAGATAGAAAGCACTACCAGCTTAGTAACACGTCCGAAGTTTGGAAGTATCATCGTCTGTCAAACATTGCATACGATCAAGGAAGAACATTGAAATTAAAATGACATTATTCGCTAAATGGAATCAATACATTTAAGTCAGACATTTAGGATATATTACTTCATGAAGAAAAATAACAATTAAAGCTTACAAATTTTTCTTTCTCCTTTGATCCTGACTGAACTTTGTTTTGCCCGCAAATCAATACTACCGGACCAGCTAACCGGTCAAAAATCTCCTCAACCTTGTTAAAGAAGTCATTCCGGCTTGACTTAGGAACTGATTTATGCAACCACTGTGAACTATCCGGAAAATAGACTATAAGAGGTTGTTTGGAATTCAAAACCTGCAAAAGCAACATATCATTAAAACAAGATTTTGATTATCTTATTATGAGATTTCAAAAAATACAAAATTCCCAGAGCACCATACCTCATATAAAGCCTCCATTGCTATGTAGCAATCCTGTGATTGAGCATCAAGATCATTCTCAATCTCCTTAACTGTTTAAATATTAAAAAAATCTTAGTTTGCTTATAGTCAAGAGAGCTAGCATATTCTAGCCATAAGGGAGAAGTGAAGTTCACATACTTAGGGCTCGTTTGGGCTAGCTTATTTTAGAGCTTATGCAAATGGCTTATGCAATATAAATTAGGTTTTATGCTATTTTATAAGTTTAAACTAGTGAAAATTGAATTTTTAGAAGCTATTTTATCATAAACTACCTTGAAAAACTTATAATAATACATAAAAATTGCATAAGTTGCTTGCATAAGCTAAAAAATAAGCTAGGTCAAACGGGCCCTTATATCAGAGTAATATTCTAGTAACTTTCTCTAAACCCTAGGACAGAAACTGATAATTCAACCTCTGATAGTCTGATAATAAGTTTATAAATTCTAATAACTTAATCATCGACACATAGTTGCACTTACTTCAGAGAATAAGATAACATTACGCGTCGACAAGAAATATTAAATCATTCAGTTCAATTAGATACAAAAAATAAAACAATTGGGAAAGAGAAAGAAAAAAAAAACACTCCATTACACAGGAGCTGACACCTATCCGGCGGATTAGTTATATTGTTCAAAATCAAATTTGAAAATATAAAAATATTTCCCTAACAATTAACTAAACATAGAAAATACAAAGAAGCTGCTGACTTTAAAAGTTAAAGCGATTGAAGTTTTTCAATATTTTGAATAAGAAGAATGTACCATTTATCCAATAAACTGATGGTTTTTTGCGATCGTCGTTATGGTTTGCAACCTCACTTTCATTAGCCTTCTCTTCATTACTATCCAATATGACAGCAACTTGATCTCCATTAACCTCATATACCTCTCCTCTCTGACCATTATTTAAAATTACATCCCTGCAATGTTTATATATGTACAGTTGGTTAGTTGCCAAAAAAGCAATACCTGCAAGCTATAAGCAGAAAAATGAATCTTATACATTACATCCTACTACCAATTAGTATTTAGTATTACATCTTAGTATTAGATATACAATCAATATCCAGAAAAGGAAAATACATGAGGAAAAAACATAAGAGATGACCAAGGAAGCAACATATAAAATACACAATGCTACGTTACATTTACGGCAAGATGTTCTGTTAGAGTATATAGTTAATATAGCCTAGGCAGTTAGTTTCTATTCTGTTGTGATATGTAACTAACTCACTCTATGTGAAGTCACTACATAAGCCTAGAGACTCATCTATTGTAACTAACTTTTCATAATCAATGAAGTTCAGTTTCCCTCTATTCTCTCTCTCCCTCTGTTTCTATCATGGTATCTAGAGCTTTCTTTTCTTGATCCATGGCGGAGCAAAATCCATTCAAAGGTCACAAGATTTCTAATCTCATCGCTCTCAAGCTTGATGATAAGAACTTCAAGCAATGGAAACAGCAGATTTCCGGCGTGATTCGCGGTTGCGATTTGCAGAAATTCATCACCGTTCCAGAGGTTCCAGAGCAATTTCTCACTGATGAGGATCGTCTTGCAGGAACGATCAATCCTCTCCGTACGCAATGGGAGAAGCACGATGCGTTGGTCTGCACGTGGCTTCTCTCTACAATCTCTGATTCTCTTCTTGCGAAGGTTGTGGATCTCACATTCTCATGGCAAGTTTGGGACTAGATTCATCGTCACTTTGATACTTTACTCAACACCAAAGCGCGTCAACTCCGATCTGAGCTGCGAACCCTACGCAAAGGTGATCGCACCGTCGCTGAGTTTGTTCAACGCGTTCGTGAAATCAATGAATCGCTAATTTCCGTCGGTGATCCCGTTCCTCTTCGTAACCTAATTGAGATCGTTCTTGACGCGCTTCCGGAGGATTATGACTCCGTTGCTGCTGCGATCTCGAGTAAATCCACATCTGATGAAGTTGAATCGGACTTGCTAGCACATGAAACCAGGCTTGAAAAGAACAAGAAGCAGAGCATTACTGATGCAGCTACTGTTAATCTTGCGCACACTGCATCTCCACCGGTTTTGTCCTCAAATTCCACTGGTGATTCTCTTGAACCTTCTAATCAGTCGTTTCCTTCTGGTTCCAGTCATGTCACTGCTAATGGATCTCAAGGAAGTGATTACTCTCAGCGTGGTGGAAGATATGGAAGAGGAGGTGGACGTTCTGGTCATGGTGGTCGTGGAGGAAGGTACAGTGGAGTTACTTGCCAAATTTGTCACAAAGGTAACCATGATGCTTCTATTTGTCATTACAGGCACACTGGATCTATGCCTAGCTATGGTTACAGGCCTCCACAGTTCCCATCTCCACAGTTTCAGGCTCCTTTTGTCAATCCTTATGGCTATGGTTACAGACCTCCACAACGTCCTCCTGCTCCTCAAGCTCTGCTTACTGGAGGCAACTCTAGCTTCAACAATCAGTGGTGGTACCCTGATTCTGGTGGTTCTCATCATGTTACCCCTGATGCTTCCAATCTCTCGGATGCTGCTTCCTTGCCTGGTTCTGACCAAGTCCTAATGGGCAATGGACAAGGTTTGTCTATTAACTCTATAGGTTCAATGTGCTTTACTTCTCAAACCAATCCTAAAGCCTCCCTTACCCTTAATAATTTGCTTTTAGTTCCCTCCATAACCAAAAATCTTATGAGTGTCTCTAAGTTTGCACAGGACAATCATGTTTTCTTTGAGTTTCACCCTACCTTCTATCTTGTTAAATCTCAGGCTACTTCTGAAGTTCTCTTGCATGGGACTGTTGGAGATGATGGCCTATATAAGTTTGCTTCATCCTTAGAGTCAATTTCTGCTTTGAATAAGTGTGCTAAACAGTGTAACTCTGTTTCTATTTCACACTCTAGTTTGTCTGATTCCAATTTGTTTGATTCTGTACTTAGTTCATATCCTACTATCAATGTCTCTACTGCTGTGCCTAATAATAATAATGATACTTCTGTTTGTGTTCCTATCTCTCCTTCTCTATATGATTTGTGGCATGCACGCTTAGGACACCCTCACCATGATGCACTTAGAGAAGCTTTAAAATTGTGTAATGTGCCTATTCCATCTAAACCTCAGACTGGTTTATGCTCAGCTTGTTGCTTAGGGAAGAGCCATAGATTGCATGCACCAGCTTCTACTATTGTTTACTATAATCCCTTTGAACTCATTACCTGTGACCTATGGGGCCCTGCTCCTATTCAATCCTCAACTGGCTTCACTTATTTTCTTACATGTGTTGATGCCTTTTCTAGATTTGTTTGGGTGTATCCTCTAAAACTTAAATCTGAAACTATGAGTCAGTTTATTCAATTTAAATCCATGATTGAACTTCAATTTAATTGCAAAATTAAGACCGTCCAAACTGATGGTGGTGGTGAGTTTAGGCCATTTACCAAATATTTGTCTGACCTAGGTGTTGTTCATAGACTAACTTGTCCTCATACCCATCACCAAAATGGCCTAGTTGAAAGAAAACATCGTCACATAGTTGAAACTGGTCTTACCTTGCTTTCACAAGCCAACCTACCTATGAAATATTGGGACCATGCCTTTGTTACTGCAGCCTTTCTTATAAACAGAATGCCTACTCCAGTTTTAAACAATCAATCACCCTATTTTGTTCTTATGAACAAGCAACCTGACTACAAGGTCCTTAAAGTTTTTGGTTGTGCATGTTTTCCCTTCTTGAGACCCTATCACACTACAAAACTAGCCTATAGGTCTCAAGAGTGTGTCTTTCTTGGCTATTCTTCCACTTATAAAGGATATAAATGCTTAAGTCCTGAGGGTCGTGTCTATGTCTCAAAAGATGTTCTGTTCAATGAACAAAGGTTTCCTTATCCTGCTCTCTTCCCTACTGCAACATCATCATCAAACTCCAAGCCTAACACCACCACTCATGGCTCATCTTCTCATGTTCCCTTATACTTCCCTAAGTCCCCCACCAATAATCAACCTGCAACATCATCCCCTCAACCTTTACCTACCCAATCCCAAGTTCTCAACCCTATTCCCATATCCATTGTTCCTATGACACCTGCTCCACCCTCTCCCACCTCTTCTGCTGCTAACTCTCCTCCTGTCCAAACATCTAATGCTTCTCAACATATTTTCTCTTCCTCTTCCTCTGCTGAGTCAAGTCCCTCTCCTCCCTTACCTGTACCTGTGCCTAGACGCACCAAACAACCTCCTATCCCACATCACATGCTCACCAGGTCTAAAACCAAAACCAATCCCACTGTGTTAGTAACTCACATTGAACCTACTAGTGTTAAACAGGCACTCCAGTCCACCCCTTGGCTTGCTGCTATGAAAGAAGAGTATGATGCTCTTCTCAGAAACAATACTTGGACCTTAGTTGCTCCTCCTTCTCATAAACAACCCATAGGCTGCAAATGGGTGTTTAGAGTTAAAGAAAATCCTGATGGCACTGTTCATAAGTACAAGGCCAGGCTTGTGGCCAAAGGATTTCATCAACAAGCTGGTTCTGATTTCACTGAGACATTCTCTCCTGTGGTAAAACCAGTGACTGTCAAGACTGTTTTGACTTTAGTTGTATCTAACAGATGGCCTATCCAGCAAATTGATGTAAATAATGCCTTTTTAAATGGCATTTTAGAAGAGGAGGTGTATATGCAATAGCCTCATGGCTTTGAGGTGGCAGATAAAACTATGGTCTGCAAGCTTAATAAAGCCTTATATGGCTTAAAACAAGCGCCAAGAGCCTGGTTTGATAGGCTGAAAGCTGCTTTACTTGGTTATGGATTCAAGGCCAGCAAGTGTGATCCTAGCCTCTTCATGTTAAAAACTGGCACACTGCATTTAATTGTTTTAGTGTATGTTGATAACATCATTATTACTGGCAGCTCTCTACCTCACATTCAGCAGCTCATTTCTAAGCTAAATGCAGAATTTGCTCTTAAGCAACTTGGATCCTTGGACTATTTTTTAGGCATTGAAGTGCTTCACTTAGCTAATGGTGCTTTACTACTGTCACAAGCTAAGTATATCAGAGATCTTCTTTCTAAGGCCAACATGGATACAGCTAATGGGATGCCTACACCCATGGCCTCTACTCTCAAGCTATCTAAAGTTGGATCTGTTCCTGTTGACAATCCAACTCTGTTTCGTTCTATTGTTGGTGCACTACAGTATGCCACCCTTACCAGACCTGAGATAGCATATTCTGTCAACAAAGTTTGTCAGTTCCTATCCAATCCTCTTGAAGAGCATTGGAAAGCAGTCAAAAGGATATTGAGGTATCTCAGTGGTACATTGCATTTTGGTCTTTTGATTCAAGCAGCACCTATTGCTAAGCCTCTGACTCTTATTGGTTTCTGTGATGCTGATTGGGCATCTGATCCTGATGATAGAAGGTCCACATCAGGTGCCTGTATCTATGTTGGCCCTAATCTAGTCTCATGGTGGTCAAAGAAACAAACTCTAGTGGCAAGGTCAAGTGCAGAGGCTGAGTATAGGAGCTTGGCAAATCTCTCCTCTGAAATATTGTGGCTTCAATCCCTTCTTACTGAGCTAGGCTGTCAGTTTTACACTCCCAAGATCCTATGTGATAATCTGAGCACTGTTTCATTGGCTCATAATCCTACTCTACATCACAGAACTAAACATATGGAGCTAGATATCTTCTTTGTTAGGGAAAAGGTTCTCAACAAAAGCCTTGTGGTTTCTCATGTTCCAGCTCAAGACCAGTGGGCTGATGTGCTTACTAAACCACTCTCTGCTGTCAGATTCTGTGCTCTTCGTGACAAACTCAGGGTTTTTGACAGGCAGAGCCTTATCAAGCCATGCTCAGATTCTGCAGGGGAGTGTTAGAGTATATAGTTAATATAGCCTAGGCAGTTAGTTTCTATTCTGTTGTGATATGTAACTAACTCACTCTATGTGAAGTCACTACATAAGCCTAGAGACTCATCTATTGTAACTAACTTTTCATAATCAATGAAGTTCAGTTTCCCTCTATTCTCTCTCTCCCTCTGTTTCTATCATGTTCCATCCTATCGAAATTTAATAACAACGAAAAACAAGAATACATATTTACAAAAATGTACGGCCAGAGATACATCTCAAAAGGCAATCAATTTATTATGCCTTCTGCCCTGATAAAATATACAACATAAATAATCAAACTATCCCGCAGATGCCAATTGAAAATGTAAAAATTATTAATAAAAACTAATTCCTAACCCATTCTTTCACTATTGTTCAGACTCCATGCCCCATCATTTCACCGAGGGGAACCTTTCACACAGCCAAAATAGAAGCAGAAGCCTAAAGCAGATTGTCTTTATCGGCACTGATGTAAACATTGTACTCACAATCACATGATTAGCTACTGCTAGCAAGATATTAAATTGTGTTGTAGTAAGGTGCACAAATAAATAATAGGAAGAGGAGAAATAGATCAAGAGTTAATTGCGGTTCAACCTATGGCGAACTATAGACTGAACATGGACATAACAGAGGGGATTAAATATGATAAATGGGGTGCTATCTAAGAGATATACACGGAGTAACTGCACCAAACTCAAAGCCTGATCCTAATACAACCAAACACCAACTCGGATTTACAACAATTTACAATTTAAACACTGATTTCCAACATACTCGTACGATTATTAAATTCCTTGATGGGTTGAATTACTTTCTTTTTCAGGTCGGGCTTTGATCGGCACAAAACAAAATCAGTTTAAATATTTAAATAAAATTAGTTTTTAGGAAAATGCCAAGAGGTGCGAGAGAGGCACTTGACAGTTTGATATCTACACACAGGGAAAAAACCTTAAAAACCCACCTTTCCATAATAATATAAGCATTAGTTGGACCTGATGACGTCGGTATCTTCCCCAGTGAAATCCTGTGATAAAATTATATACGCCAATGTCAGGTGAGTGCTAACTCAAATTCCTATGGGGATGATGCATTGATTTTACAAGAAACAGCCAGGGAAGCTTCCCTAGAACCACACCTGCAGTGCTCAAAATATCTAAGAGCCTGCTAAATATTGTCTAATATTCCCTCCTCCCAAAAAATGTCACTTGAGCACTTCGTACACGAATTAAGAAATGTAGTTAATTTTGTATTGGAAAGAGAAATTATGAGTTACAGTGCTTTACAAAATTATTTGTTGAATTTGTGATTGTATCCAGATCAGACTATACTTAGCTCAATTTATAATAGCATATAGCATATATATATATAATAAATACAGTAAATACTAACTGATATGATTTCCTAATAAAAAATTGAGATTTGCTAACTGATATGATTTGATTATTTGATTCTAACACTCCTTCCCAACCAAAAGCTTACTAAGCTTTCAGATTGTTATAACGGGTGCGAAAGGTAATTAAAATCGAAGTTTTACGCAAAATCGAGAAAGGGGAAGTAAAATCGTAGAATCGTAACACTAATCGTGAGATTATACAAAATTCATAAAAGTTATAAATATGCATACACTAAAAACATGGTTGTTAAAATTGCGTGTTAGTTTAGGTGTGAAAAACGTGTTAACTCGCATGTGAACTCGTTTTTTGGTAAAATCGCAAGAAAATTTATTTTAACCAAGTTAACTTGTCGTGAAAACGTTAAAATCGAATAAACTCGCAACTCGGGCGAGTTTACTTGTTTTTCCGAGTTTACCTTTAAAACTTTTTTGACCCAATTTCAGTTTTTTTGGTCCATTAGACAACTTTCTCTACATGTTTTGGAAAAAAAAAACACTGTATTTGTTTAAAAGGTAAAATATTCACACTTTCACTATCTTTTTCTCTCAAATAACTATTCATCTTCTCCATAATCAGATGGATACAGTGATGAAGATGATGTTATAGTCTTGTCGGAGAATATAATTAAGTTAAAAACCTATGAATCTTCTTATTTTGAATTGTTATTTGGATGTTTATATGATTTTGTTGGGATAATTGTTGTATTTTGACGCAAGTTTATGGCCATGGTGCTATTTATATGAAGATTTGGTCAATGGTGGCCATGGCAGAATGGGGTGCGGAAACTGCCATAGGCAATTTGTGAAGGGATGCCCTCCATGGCGGCGCCATTTGCCGCAATGGTGTGTTCATATGGAGGATTTTTAGCCTTCGGTCATCCACCATCGACAACACTGGCATATATATTTACATCACAAAGTTCTCAAATAATAATAAGAGGAGTGCTAGCAACACTCTCTTTTGAACACACTCTCTAATACTCACTCTAATTGGGTGAAACTCGTGTAGGTCTCACCACTTTATGTGGGTATTTCCAAAGTGAGAGACCCACATACATTTCAACTAATTAGAAAGTGAGTGTTAGAGAATGTTGAAAAGTGTGTTCATATGACTTATCTAATAATAAAAATGATATTTCCACCGCAAGATAAAAGGAGAGGGGAAATGACTGGAACATCATGAGCTCGTAATATAGAAACACGATATATGCTCCTAAAAACCTTATGTATTGAAATAAATCAGTATATGAAAACAATTGGGACACAATTTCCTCTTTGGAGCTCTTAGGATTAAAGAACTCATATTTCATAGAATTAAAAAAGAATAATAACACAAAACCAGTGTGGGGCTTTCAACACCCTTTCATGCCCGATAATAGACATCTGAAATGCGGGCTAATACGGTAGGAATAACATAGATTTCAACACACAGCCTCACGCCAAGAACTGAACATCTAGAGAATTAAAAAAGAATAATAACTTAGTTTTGGGATTCATATAAGTCAAATCTACCACCATCCAATAGTATCGCTCTAAACATTTAGGCTTGGGACCAAACTCAACCCCACGCCAAGAACTGAACATCTAGAGAATTAGAAAAGAATAATAACTTAGTTTTGGGATTCATATAAGTCAAATCTACCACCATCCAACAGTATCGCTCTAAACATTTAGGCTTGGGACCAAACTCAACCCTACAAAACCAGTGTGGGGCTTTCAACACCCTTTCATGCCCGATAATAGACATCTGAAATGTGGGCTAATACGGCAGGAATAACATAGATTTCAACACACAGCCTCACGCCAAGAACTGAACATCTAGAGCATGGACAAATGTGGGTAGAATAGTAGAGATCTTAACCCAATAAAATATCTAAGATAGCCTCTGATACCTCATCACCAACCCCTCTATAATTACTAACACTACAACCACATACATTACCGCTGGTATACAACAGGCATAAAAAGAAAGCACAATATGATAATCACAAAGGCATCAAACTGTCCATCAGTTTGCTTAAAAAATGTCTACCGCGATTATTTATCAATATCAGCCATATTAGCGTGTAACAGAAAGGTAGTATAATTGGGAAGCAAGTTCATCCACACTAGAATCAAATAAATATAAGACATTTTTCTTCAATAAATCAAAAGAATGTCTCAACACATAAAAAATGCAATTTGTAGGTGACAATGGGCCACAAAGTAAGCATCTCCTATCGTAGGGGTAGAAGAAATAAGGAAGAAGTGTTTTATTACCTATCATCGTCTGAAAATTTAATAGAAGGCCCAATGTACTTCACGCGGTCACCTAAATTTTTTTAACAAAGTGGTAATGTAGACAATTATGTGAATGTTGATACAAATGGGAAAATGAAAGTAAATAGGTTGCAGGTAGAAAATCACAAACAGCAAGCTCATATGTAAGATCAAAGTTCAACCTAGCTGAAAATGTTACCTTTTCTTAGCTGACGTTCAGATTTATCAGAAGACTTGGCATCATTAGAACTCGATGACTCAGAACTATCATCTCCGCCAGTCACCATCTGCCAAAACATTCAGGGTACGAGGTGAGATCTCAAACTATCTGTCATAAAGTCCTCAATAAAAATAAATTTTATGTTTTATGAATTGTCTAACTGTCATATAAATTGACCTTTGCTAGTAATAAAATAGCACTAAACTATCATCATTGTGTAGATGGAATAAAACTAATCTTTGGCAAAGCAACTAGCAAAGAAATATGAATTAACACTAGCATCAGAATACCACTTTTTTGAACATTCATTATCTCAACTTCTCAAGTATAATTCTTTGCACTAAAAGTTTCCAAGGCAACCAGATACTTCGTCTTAATAGAGCCACAAAATCCAAAAAAAACATCCCATTACTTGGAAATTGTTAATTGCATATACCTTCTCAAATTCTTCAACATTGTAAGGGACAAGTTTCTGAACAGCTGCTTTCACTTTCTTAAGGGCTGCTTCAGCAGATGCTATTGCATCTTCATTATCACTTGCATCTGACTTCGCTTCAGCACTGCTAGACCACTCGTCTTCATTACTAGCATCATTATCATCTTCATTCTCTGAATCTAGAGCACCCTCTTCCCCAGATTCTGCATCATCAGACTCATAGTCCGATGATTGATCATCGTCAAGATCCTGCATAAAAATTCAGATGACGTGATTTTTTTGCTTTCTAGCACCAATACTATTATAATAAGAAGCCATTGAATGACTTCAAATTTCATCCGGAACTTACATAAGGAGCAAGGATGCTGCTGTCAAGCACCAACAACGGAACTTGTAAATCTTGTGCAAGAGCTCTAACTACTCTCTCGCGATAGAGCTCAGTGCCTGAATATAGAAAGATAACAAAAACATAAAGACTCAAAAGACAAAAATTAGAATAAACTTGTGAGTCATAGATTATGGTGAAATGGCATCCAAAGTAAAGAAAAATAAAAAAAAGAGGACAAAAATTGTAGAATAAATTACAGACCAGGAATGCTCTGAAGCAATATTCTTCCACTTGAAGATGCAAGGCGAGAGCCAAAAGAAGATAACTTATTATGTCTCAAATGGGAAGCAGCACATTCCGTCAGAAGATTTTTCGTATGCTCACTACAAATGAAAATGAAAATTTCAGATAAGAAAAGCCATTAAAATTAAGAAAAGAAAAATGATAAAGAATGTTAAGTAATTACTGTATGTGATAAGGAAATGTGTCCCATGAAATGTTTATTTTCTCCCACGGAACAATTCTTCTCAAAAACTCATTTTTAAACTTGTCTTTTCTTGTCAAAAATGGTGATTCTTTCCTTTTACTTTCTACAGCAAGCTTTTCATTATTAAGCCATTCCTCTTGATCCTGTACTCCAAGCCGTGCATGTGCATTGCTGCATTTAACATCTTCCCCAGACTTATCTATCTGATTCTTTCCCTTATCAAAATTAGCTCCGTCATTAACATGTACTTGTTTATTCTCACTTGCATTACTTCCATCGCTTTTAGAACTAAAAGCATGTATCTGAGTACTCCTAAGACAAAAACTAGGCCTTCTGTTCAGACCAGTAAAACTATGTCTAGATGAAACATGACTAGATGAATCTGAACCTAAAAGATCTCTTCTAATAATACCACCGTGTGAAGAATATTCTTTCACGGTGGTCTTTGGTGATAAAGACTGAAAGCAATGATGATCAGATGATTTTGGCCTATAGAAGTATTTTGATGGCTGCAACAACAAAGCCCATCTCCGATCTCTGCACTGTATTCTCCTCCAGTACATTGAAATTTATTTCCTTACTCCAACTTTAACTGTCGCTGCAAAAGAAACACATCCATTAGATACTTCGTAGTCTTGAAACAGAGTTCAGAATTCAACTATACCACAGTTCTACTGATCACATTGCAACTTAGAATATGGGTACTCAATTCACACATGTAGTGGTGCAATAGCATCTATAGTGGTGCTACGGTGCTTATAGCATAGTGGAATTTGAACAAATCGCTATTGTTCCGAGGTACGCTATTTAGTGCAAAATGTTGTCAAATAGCGGTTATAACAATACAGCTTTGTCGCGTAGCAGAATTTGAACAAAGAGTTACTGTGTTCATACAGAATAGAACCAAAAGTGACTAGTGTTCAGTATCGGTGCATAATATTGCATTACTATTTCATCAGGAAATAATGTTACTGAAAGAAAAAAATTGACTCATGCAACTAAACCACTTCATTGAAAATAATTATTCTTATACACGATTCTAACTCGCGTACAAATCAAGGTATTGCTGAGACCATATTTGTCCAATTAGTAAAAATGAAAAATACTAGTCTGGACACTTTAAGCCTTAAAAATTCTATTTTTACTTTGCCACAAGACTAACAAAACAATGACATGACAAAATCCAAATCCTCCGCGCCAATTGTCAACAAATAGGGAATCCCGAAATTAACAGATTATCCTGATAATTTCATAATAAAAAATAAGCAACAAAGCTACATTATTATTATTATATATAAATAAAAGCTAAATATCTTGAATTCACAACATATTAAGCAGAAAAGGAAACAATTCCTGAACCCTTTGCTGATACAAAAAGACCTTATAAGAAAATGCACATTCAACAAGTTTAACAAGTGCAAACAATTATGCAAATTTCCTTTTAAAAGATCTGAATACAATAGTAAATATTATTGCAATCATAACACTATGCATAAAAAAATAAAAACACACCAATTAATGATTCAATTCATAAAAGAAAACACAAAATCCACATGAAGCTCCATGCTACAACTCTATAACAGAAAACAACTCAAAAATATTAAGAAGGAAAAATAAATATTTAATATGAAAAAAAAGAAGAATAAAAAAGATAGGAGAAATCAATGAAAGAAAAGCATTGGAAAGGGAGAAGAAGAAGAAGAAGACCTGTTTGGATTGGTTGATTGTGAAGAGAGCGAGGTCAGGGTTAGGCCATAAGATGGTGAGAGAGAGAGAGAGAGGGTGCGAAAGAATGTGCAAGAGAAGCGTTAAGGTTGAGATAATAAGCACTTATTAGGAGAAGCACTTCGTGATTGTGCTGTGTTTGTGAATGAATGAATCGAGTGCAAACAAATTATGTTGTTTTTGTGTTTGGAAGCGTAACTCAACTGGTGTGTTCCACTCGCTCCTCCTCGTGCGTCGTAGGTTTGCGGTGTTGTTTTTTAGATCTTGTTGGCCAAGGTGTATATTAGGCCCAACTTAGTGTGGGCTTTGTACGTAGGGCACTCCCATTTTTTCAACTTTGACATGTATGTACGAATATAAATAATTGGGTTAATAGATCTTTATCCCTGCAAAATAGGTGAGTTTTATTTTTCCTCCTGTAATTATTTTTTTAAAATTATCCCCTGTAATGTTTTTTTATTTTTTTCATAGTGTATTTTACCCTCTGTGTTTAAAAAAAAAATCGGCAGGGGGATAAATTACACTACGAAAAAAATAAAAAAATATTACAGGGATAATCTCAAAAAAAAAATTACAAGGGGGAAAAACAAAACTCGTCTACTTTGCAGGGGTAAAGACCTATTAACCCTAAATAATTTTGCCGCCATACGTGTTTACTTACATGCTCTACGCTTTTTCAATTTTACTCTTCCGCTATTTAAGTAGTGAAAATTATAAAAATAAAAAATTTGACGCGCCCTACAATTTATCTACTTAAATAGTGAATTTAGTTCTCTAGTTCAGTAGCGGACGTGTAAAATCTTGAAATTTTAATTTTACATCGTTCTCTACTTAATTAGAGAACTGTGTTAGTTACTTGACTAGCTAATACCTTATATTAAAAGATCAAATACTCTATTCATGTTCGTTAATTAATCTCATCCTTGAAGTTGCAGAACGATAAGTGAATTTAAATTTGAGTTTTGTAGTCGAGCAGCTAACGCATTTTTCTACTTAAGTAGAGGACAATGTGAAACTCTGAAAGAAATTGATAGAGTGTGTCAAATTATTTCAATATTTTAATATTCTACACGTCCTCTATTCAAGTAGAGAACTGTATGGCGTGTCAAATTTCTCATTTCTATAACTTTCACTACTTAAGTAGCGAAAGTGTAAATTTAAAAAAGCGTAGGACGCGCAAGAAATTGATCCACTAATCAAACCAATGATGATATATGAATATGAAGATTAGATCTAAATCAATTATATTGTTTGGGTTATTTTAAATGTGGTTTAGGCTACCTTGTTACGGGTATCAAATTTTTATTGTAGTTTAGTGGTGCCTAGTCTCGGTCAGGAACAAGTAAAGTACACAAGATTGTTTCTTCCACCCAAATAGATTATCTCTATACGCAACAATCAATCGAACCTCTGACAACTTAGTTTAAGGCACTATTTGGATTAGCTTATTTTTGAGCTTATTCAAACATCTTATGCAATATAAATTAGGTTTTATGCTATTTTATAAGTTCAAACTAGTGAAAACTGTATTTTTATAAGTTATTTTATCATAAACTACCTTGACAAATTTATAATAAAACATAAAAATTGCATAAGCTATTTGCATAAGCTCAAAAATAAGTTAATCCAAACAGGACCTAAAAGTTTGTTTGTCACAACTTCTTTTAGCAGAAAAATCATTTTTCTTATAAAAATATTAACTTTAAAAATATTGTGTCCGTTTGTTATAAATTTCCAAATAAAGATAAAAATCTAAAAATAATTAGAAAACAACTTCAAATAAGAAGTTACTCGCTACCAAGGGTCCGTTTGTTACAAATTAAAAAGATAGTGTTTTGATATCAAATAACTTAGAGATAATTTTTTAGAGATTTTATTTGTGTTTATTTATTAAAATAAAAATCACTTTTTTAAATAAAATAATCTTTAGACTTTAATTTGTATGATGCAATGTAAAAGTGATTACCTCAAGGCATAGAGAGGGGGGGGGGGGGGGGGGTCAAAAGCGTTTATACCATAAAATTGATTTTCAACGGAAAATATATTTTTTGTCACTACTTTTATAGTGATTTTTAGTTTTTGTTACTGTAAAATAAAATTAATTGTTTTCATCCCTGCCAAAAAAATAAAAATTGTTGTTGGTCCCCAATGGGAAAATTATTGACTTTATTTTTTTGCCATTTTTTAACATAAAATGGATTTATATAAGTTTAACATTATATATAGACATAATATAAAAACATTTTGAACACAAAAAAAATCATAATATTGACATTAAAATGAACAAAAATTAGCCACTGAGAACTAAAAACAAAGGAAATAATTTGTAGGGATGAAAGCAAATGATTTTATTTTACAGCGACAAAAACAAAAACTCACTAAAAACATGTGTAAGTATTTTAGCAAGCCAACTCTCACTCTATATTTACCACACACCCAATTTTATTTATATAAATCAATTTGAACAAAAGAATAAATTTGTAAATTGCATTTCATTCTATTTTTAAATAAAATATTAAAAACATGTTTCTTTAATTTTAATAAATATTTTATAGACACATGCTAACATTAATTTTTAATTAATTCTAATATAATTATGTACAAAGACAACCCAATCAAATTCAGATGTACAAAGACAACCCAATCAAATCCAGATGTACAAAGACAACCCAATCCAAAGACAACTCAAAGACCACCCATAAACCTCCCCTCCTGATAATATTCTCTATGGTCGCTCAAACAAATTGTCAACTAAAAAAGCTTATGTAAATTTAATAGTCAATGAAAAACAGTTTCATGCGGATTTTTCAAAATAAAAGTTGCAAGAAAATATATACATGTTTTTTATTAAAAAAAGTTTCTTTGTTTTCAAAGGAAAATATGTAGGAAAATCAAGAAACTAATTTTAATGGTTAACATTGTTTCCTACGAAAATCGTAATTATCTCCTGCAAATTTACCTTTGGAAAATTTTGCATCTAAATAAATGTTTCTTGTAAATTTTCTTACAAACAAATTTGTAGGAAACTAATATATATTTTATTTCTTACATATTTACGTTGTCGTTTCTACGAATTTACCTTCGAAGTAATCCATAGGAAACTGTAAAATATATATTTTATTTCCTACAGATTTACATAATTTTTCCTACGAATTTAATTTCGAAATAATTCGTAAGAAACCATTTTACTATAAAAATATAATGTTTCTTGTGGATTTTTTTACAATACTTTAATAGAAAAGAAAACCATAAGATACAATGTTAGTGATTAATTACGAGACATTTACTAAAATTAAGGAACCATGTTCCAAATATTTTGTTTTGAAATAAGAATAAAATTCAAATTTACAAAGCTAACCTTATGACTTATGTTGGTTTGTATGGATATAATTGGTTTTAAAGTAAATATATAGTGGGAGTTGGCTTGCTAACATACTCCCACATGTTTTTAGGTGGGAGTATGAAGGTTCATCTGAAAGAAATGTTCAGACTGTTTGTCTATCCGGAGACAACGTCCATGAGTGCACCTCCTAACCAAGTGAAATATAAAGGTGCACCAAAGGGTTGGTCGAAACAAATATATACTCAAGAAGAAAGGTCTACAAAGCGTTCTCCGTCTTTAGTTGAGCATGTCGAGTACCAATGTTCGGATGCGACACAAAAAAGTGCAAAAAAAAAAGTCTTCAAATTCGGCAAGTCGGCAACGAAAGCCTCTTGGCCCAACTTGAACGAGTTGCCCTTCTTCATGCACCAATACTTTGAAAATATCCTCGACGTGGAAGGTGACGGACACTGTGGATTTCGTTGTGTTAGTGGTCTATTCGGAGATTCCGTTGATTCCTACAATTTGGTCCGCCTAGATTTGTCCATTGAATTGAAGAATAAAAAAAAAAA
This sequence comes from Trifolium fragiferum, assembly GCA_954870985.1. Taxonomy (NCBI): domain Eukaryota; kingdom Viridiplantae; phylum Streptophyta; class Magnoliopsida; order Fabales; family Fabaceae; genus Trifolium; species Trifolium fragiferum. Next base: position 37,869,995 of record OX940790.1, on the reverse strand, counting down.
GATATTTACGTATCTATGGTGGTGAAGACAAGAAATCCAACACGCTTGTGTTATGGGAACTCCCGGTGCTTCAGCACCTGAGGACAAATGGATGATGATGCCGAACATGGATTTTTTAGTTGCCCAAAAGTACAACACCAGAGTTGTTTTATTAACTCATCGCGGGTATTCGGAAACGTATTTCCCGTTAGAGATTGAGCCTACAAAAAATAGAGAAAAACTAATGTGCCTCGAGTGGGTGAACAAAGACCATTTCATGCAAATACACTTGAAGCCAGACAATCCGATACCTCAAACTAGTCGGATGTGGGGTCATTACCATTTGAAAAGCATTGAACATTGGCCCGATAGATATGTGGCTCGAATGGAACTCTACAACAATTTAAAACGTGCTCGAGGTGGTATAATGATTGAAGATGAAAAAAAATCTCAACGTCCTAAGGTGGTTGTAGACGTTGAAGATAGTTTTGTGCTTGAATCGGTGGATCTATCCTAGGATGATTAGATTTAGTTTAGTTTAAAAGTGTAAAGCGTCAAAGTAAACACTCTAACCACTTTTTGCTTTATTTTTTTGATGTAAAATAGTTAGAGTACATTTTATAATTAATCACTCATATTATAATATATACGAAGTGATATTTTGCTATTATCGAATTATTTGTTTTATTTTAAATAAACTTTTCTTAATTTTTTTTAAAAAAAGAAAAAACTGTCAAACTTGGAAACTTACAAGTATAGTTCGCTACCTAGGTAGCGAAGACTTTTATATTCACTTCCTGAGACGCAAATAGTTTTGGGGGTTTCGCTACATAAGCTGCGAATAAGTATATATTTCACAGCCTAAGCAGCGAACTGCATCAGTTACAGAAACGAAAATGAAAAAGGCAGTGACCAAATTGCAATGCAAAATAAAATTAACATCAACAATTTCATTTATTCTTTATTACAACTATAAAGATGAGTACATTAGACATAAATAATACATTTTTAGCCTCGTATTCCTGGGGTAAAAGTAACTTGGGGAGGGGGAAAATTAAATAGAAATTATACAATATTAACCCCTAAATTGGGGAAAGAGTAAAGCTGGGCTAGTGAAAAAGGAAACCGGAGAGGGTAGACAGAAATAATACATTTTGTAGCCTCCGATTTAATTCTATCACCTACCTGTCTGATACCATGAGACAGTCTCATTTGTGTGGTCTCAATTGCAAGTTAGGTAGGACTCAATTGGGTTAATAATATTGATACTAATGGAGACACAAAAATCCCCCGTGGATTAACATATTGTTCCCAACCATGGTGACTTAACAACACTGATAGGAGCAATATGGTTAACCCACGAGGGACCATGCGCCCGATAGAAACTAAAAAACACCATAAACTAACTACAAAGAAAAAAAAAACTAACAAACTATAAAAGGCAAAAAAATGAAAATTATGAGAGAAAGAGGAAAAGAAGGGAATGGTAAAAAAAATGCACAAATGTTGCCTATTTATAAAATTCACCATGAATTCTGATTGTCTAGTGCTTTGTCACTGTCTTACGCGTGGCCAATTACATTTGGCCATGTGTCATCCACTTTTGATTGCATGGGGGACTGATTTTTTGACTGCCGACTAGTTCGATGCTTAGGTAGCGAACGTTCCATCCAATTGGTTAGTAACATAGTTAGCGAACGGTAGTTTACCAAATCTTCAATTTAACACATTTACCGATCAAGTAGTGAGGAGAGTAAAAGTGAAAACTCCTAGATGAAAAAGAGTGTTGGGGGTGAAAAAAATTCTCTTATAAAATTGTTTGAATTCCTCCACACAAACAATTATTGCACCGCGTGTGTGCTTTGGTCACCATTCTCTTCGAGAAAAATTCTATCATAGACACAATTCCAAATCAATATTATTTGAGAACATATACAACAAAGAAAAAAATTTAAAAATAAATTATTAAATCACATCAACTATCATTTAATCAAGTCTTTTATATTTAATTTTTTTAAAATTATATATGTATCTAAAAGACAAATGTTGGGTTTTTCCCAATAAAAGTTTCTCTCATTTTGATTGCACTAGCTGACATACAGAACAGTGCTAGTTGGCAGAGTGAAGGATGGAAAAAGTAATTTCTTTTGGTGTGCATACAAATAAAATATTGAAAAATTGATGCACAATAAAAAAAGTTGAGGTAGGGATTTTTGGTGTGCAAACAATTAGATATTTAACAAGTTTTTGAAGACAAACAAGTTGATTTAGATAATTAGATTGATGATATGTGCAAAATAAACTTAGATATTTAACAATCACATCCGTGTCTTAAGCCGGGCTTATGTTGCACAACTTTTAATTATCAGCAACCAACCAAATTATTTTGAAGAGAGACTAGAATTGATATTAAAAAATTTAATCCCTTTTTTCTACTTTATCCCCTCATTTTATTTTACGGCGACCAAAATTAAAATTTGTTATAAAAGTAGATTGAAAACATATTTTACTCTAAAGTTTTATATAAAAATAATCTTAATTTTGATATATTCTTAATAATAAAATGTTGATATTATTTTAATGTTGATGAATTCACATGAACCGGAAGAATCCGCAAAAATTGTGAAAAAGTATTCGCTCATTCCTCACCCCATTGAAATATAAAAGCGAATGAAAAGCTCTTATAATAATGAGATTACAATGGACTAATTATAGAGAAATGGCTAACTCGTGTAGCTAAGGAGTGCTACTACTGGCTAATTAATAACTTGCTGTGCAAATAAGTGAAGCTAACCTTGATTATTTACTAGTTAAATGAAGCTAACCTCACTACCAAAAAAATGAAGCTAACCTTGATTGTTTACTAGTTAAGATTTTTTGCCAATCGATTAAGGACTCTTGGTGAGCCAATGAGTTCAAATCAAGCTGAGATATTGGTTGGTGCAAATTTAGAACTTGAAAATAAAAACTTTTTAAAAAAAAAAACTAAAACTGTTTGATAATAATTTTTTTTTAGCTTCAAAAGTCTTTTATCTATGTATGGTACTAAAAATAATCAAGACCTTTTTTTTTTATCAAGAACCAATTAAAAATCTGTTTGGCCTAACTTTTCATTTTATTAGATAAAAAAGTTTGAAATATAGGTCAAACAGTGTACCTAAATATTAAATTTGTCATGTGTCAAAAAAATTATTAAATTGGGCAAAAACTCAAGAAATATGCTCTAATAAATAATATAAAATTCATTCAAGTAAATAAATAACCAAACATTTGCTGCAAATTCGAATAGCCGCAGAAATTCCAAAATCCATATGACAATCATAAAACTTTCTGATACATAGATCTTTTCCAAATCCATACTGCAAATTACAAAAACTGAGCAACAAAAACTACCAGAAACAAAATAATAAAATGCATAAATATAAGTTTTCATTATCCCCAAAAATGAAGATAAGATTCGATATCCCACAAAAATGCCACCCTAGTCGTCAGCAAAAGTTGTCTTTTTTCCTGAAAATGGTAAAGTTAAAATAATCAGAAAATGAGATCAGGTCTATAGTAATGGGGGAACAATGAACTGTGAAAGCTTGTTGATTTTTTAAAACAACATTTTTACAGCAAATGTTACTCTGTTCTTTATTAGAATGGAAAAGTTGTTTTAGAAAATTTATAGTTGAAAAGTCTTTGGCAAAATTAATGTTAGTTTAGATAGTGTTGGAAAAAAACAACAGACCTTCTGGAGCAAAGCTTGGTTTGTTGAATCCTCGGCCACGTCCTCTGTCTCCACCTCTTCCTCTACCTCTACCGCCACTATCCCTTCCACCAAATCGACCCCCTCTACCGCCACCATCCCTTCCACCAAATCGACCCCCTCTTCCGCGACTCCTCCCACCAAATCCACCACTACTTCCACCGAAACCTCTGCCTCCAGATCCCTGACTATCTCTAGGTTTGGCTTCATCAACTGACAAAGTATAACCATCAAGTTCACTCTCGTGGAGTTCCAGAGCTTTGTTAAAGCTGTCAGAATCTTGGAAGTCCATGTATGCAAATCTGTAAATAACATTAGAAGTCAGATCATAACAGTTTTTTGGTGAACAGTGTGTGAGTGCGTAAAGATTTCACTATAAGATTATGACAACCAGCAGAATCCCAATGGAGTTTAGCAAAGAAACATATACCCCTTGACATAACCAGAATCAAAATCTTTGGGGATTGACACCCTTGTAATTTCCCCACAAGAACCAAAATGCTGTTCCAATTTTGATCTTATCTGAAATTACATAACAAAACAAAAGCTATTAACTACAAACGAATGAAGACGAAGCAAAACAATCAACAAAACCAGAGAGGAATGCACAACATAATTGTGCCAGAGCCGAGGCGATAAAATTACCTCATCCTCCCCTGGATTCTTATCAAAACCCCTGACAAATATTGTTTGAGCTTGGCCTCTTCCACCACTTTGGGCAGAGTAGTTGCTGCAATTATTAAAAATACCAGGAATAATGAAATCAATACAAGTGATAAGAAAAATAACATTGAAAGATAAATAATTGTATAGAGTAATAGTTATTACCTGTTATTATTAGGAGTATAAGCCCCCCTCTCCCGAGCTAAATCTAGTCGGATAGCACGTTGCAACAATTCTTGCCCATTCAACTCAAGTGCCTATTTATTAAATACAAAAACATTCAAATAAATATTGGATAACAAATGAATCCATAGACAAATTACATGTATGATACTGGCAAGAGTTTTCATCTATTCCAGAAAGTTGAGAAGATGCTAAAAGCTTACACTTTGGGCTGCCTCTGCAGTTGCAAACTCAACATGACCAAATCCTTTGAACCTCCCATCCTCATCATTAGCAAGACGGACATCAACAACCTCTCCACAATCTTGGAAGAAATTTTCTCTGAATAATTTCAAAGTTAGATAATTAATACATATAATGAAATAACCCAAAATCAAATGAGTGAGAAGAAAATAAGTACATATCAGCACGCTGCACGCTAAATGACAAGTTTCCACAGAACAGTGTCTTTGTACCACCATTCTCATTGGGTGTAGCTGGGGTAGTAGGCTACAAATTTGAAAAGTAAAGTCATATATTTCACCAATTTAAATTATCTCAAGTGCAGAAAAAAAACTGGCATCTATATAAAATAATTACAGCTTTTTTTGCAGAGTTGCTAGCATCAACCATCTCCACATCTTTGACCTGTTACACGAGTAAAATATTTTTAGAAAAATTAACAAGGGTCGCCAAATTTAAATAAAATCAGGATTACACAAATAGAGATCATCAATGTGCTAACCTTTTTTTGAGGAGTTTTGGCTGGTTCTTCCTCACTCTCCTCCTCACTGTCGTCAGAACTATCGCTGCTATCATCATTGTCAACTTCCATTTTATCCTGTTGTTGCCACATATTCCCATGTTACAAATAACATAACAATTATGTATAAAATATCATTATAATATATATATAGCTTTCTTCATCAAATGTCGTGTTTCAATTTCATCTCAATATTAGTTATAAGCTACAAAATTTGTAACTCAAAAATACAGAAACTTATATGACAATACATCATCACCAGAGGAATCACTCTCTGGTTCACTAACCTCTTTCTTCGCAGCAGACACAGGTTTCTTGTTTACATTAGATACATTTTTGGTTTTCTGCAACAGTGGAATGGCAATTGAAACATAAAAAAACAAAAAAAAATAGCACGGGTAAAAGAATGAAAGATCATATAATAAATTCTTAATCCGAGAAAAGTATTTATTTTTTTCATTTCAATATAAGCAACACACAGGATTTCTGTATGACTAGCATGCAAAATAAAAATGATAAAATAAAAGGCAATCAAGTAGAGTTTTACATTGTCTTCATCAGAGCTGCTATCATCATCAGATTCTGAGCTATCTTCCTCTTTCTTTTTTGCGACGGCAACAGACTTAGCAGGTGGGGCAGGCTTTGTATCCTACATGGTGGGGGAATAAGTTATAAATTAGAATATTAGTTTAAAATTAATTAATTGCAGATTATTTAATAAATAAAGAATATGTATTTACTCGACTAAAATCAAAACTTACCTCTTCATCAGAGCTTTCATCGCTTGAATCATCATCTGAGCTTTCAGTTTTGGGAACGGTAGTTGCAGGTTTTTTCTTGTTCTGTGACAAATTGCATATATTATTATTACTATTATGGGTATATGGAATCAAAACATGCAACCATTAGAGAGATAGTAAACACCAAGCAATTACCTTGTCATCATCAGAATCAGACTCAGAGCTATCGGAATCAGAGCTTTCAGCTGGCTTCTTTGCAGGAACAGATTTGTTCTTGGCTGCAGCAGGGGCAGCCTTCGGCTTTGGAGCCTGAAATTAATGGAAGAGATTAAAGCAAGCAAGGCAAAACAGGCATTCCAGTCAACAACAAAAATCCACTAATAATCAGTAGGCAGCAGATATTCCGGGGCTGCTATGAAATGTATTACTCACTTCATCTTCATCAGAGTCTTCATCAGAAGAATCATCATCATCAGAAGTAGCTGCTTTCTTTGCAGGGGCACTCACATTTTTAGAAGGAACAGCTTTAGCTGCAGGTTTCTGAACCATAAAAAGTAGATAGTGTGAAATTATTAATAGCCTTTTAAAAAACAGAATAAAAAGTTAACGTAATCGATAACCATAGTAAAACAAACCATGATCGGTAATCATAAAAAACACATCAAAGCATAGACAGTGAATATAATAGTACCTCATCCTCAGACTCATCAGATGAATCTTCCTCTGAACTACTTTCCTCCTTCTTTGGCACCACCTTAGTAACCTTGGTAGCCTCTACTTTATTTGGCTTCTTTGCACTAGCTTCTTCCTCATCAGAAGAGTCATCATCATCGGATTCATCTGAGCTGGAACTAGAAACTGGCTTGGCGGCTTTCTTCACATTCCCATTTTTAGCTGGGGCGTTTTTGGCAGGAGCAGCAGCCTTTGCAACAGGTTTCTGTGCCCAGGTAAATTTAACATAACATAATCAATAACAATAATAATACAAGTAATGATCAGTAATCACAAAAAACACATCAAAGCATATACAGTGAATATAACAGTACCTCATCCTCAGAATCATCCGATGAATCTTCCTCTGAACTACTTTCCTCCTTTTTAACTTTCTTCAACTCAGCTTCCTTCTTTTGCTTAACCTCTTCTATCTTTTGCTTCTTTGCACTCACTGCCTTCACTTCTTCCTCAGCCTGCCTCTTGCCTATATCAAAGTCAAATAATCCAGTTATAAATATCACTAACAAAAAAGGGAGAAGATTTTTCTAATTTTCATAAAATTAGTTGGACCTATCAATAACACTCTATTAAAATTAACATTAACATATAATACATGTATTACTTAACTTCGCAAATCAAATAACCAAATTTGAAAAATCAATTGAAAAACCCTACAGTAAAATCATATGCATAATTTTATGGACAAAACAGATTAATCATCAACATTTCATGAATCAAAACCAATTTAGCACTAACATATAATAGATAACTTCACAAAAAAAATTAAAATTAAAATCAATTGAAAAATCAGCTCTGCACTAAATCATATGCATGACTCTATGGACAAAAAAGATTAATCAATATTCAAAACCCCATGAATCAAACCAGATAAACAGAGTGAAAAATATTAATTTTTCCAAACAAAACAGAGTAAAAATATTATCTTTAAACAAAAAAATCAAAGCGGAACAGTAAAGCTACAAAATTTAACAAACTATCAATACCTTTCTTTCCAGACTTGGCTGGAGAAACAACAACAGGAGCATCTTCAACCTTCAAACAAACCAAAAACAAACAACAATTAGAAATTACAACAGCAAAAAACAATCGAATGAGAAGATAAATTAACAATAGATTGAAGAAAAGGGGAACCTTGGTGGCGGATTTCTTGCTTGACTTGGCCATTTGAAACGGAAGAGAAGGTAGAAATTGGGGAAGCTATTCAAAACCCTGCGGCTGAGAGAATTAGGGTTTTAAAATTTGTTTATCGTTAAGTTTAAACAAATAGACATTATTGAGGTTAAACTTGTAAATAAATTTTAAAAGTAATTCAACTTTTTTTTTTTTTTTTGTACATATAAGAAATTCTCACACAAGTGAGAGAGTCGGGGTTCGAACCCGGTCATGACGTCCATGCCTTGCAATTTCGGCAAATTTTTGTCAGTTGAGCTAGGACTTATGGGACAAGTAATCCTTTTATCGATTACAATTATAATAAAAATCAAATTTATTTAAATAATTGACATGTTACAATTATTAATTAATATGTTAGCCCGTACCATTCATGAGATTATTTTTTTTTTAATATTACTGAAATGTTTATTTTAAAATACTATTTGATAAATTTGTTTTAAAATATTACGATGAATTGAATATAATTTTTGCATGATATATGTTTAAAGGCAAATGCTAACGAGTGCCCCTGGGGCACTATTTAAGACCTAAAATAGTATGGTTTTTATATAATTCTTATGGGAATGCGTAAAGTTAACGCATTGGAAATTGCATTGTTTGATTTTTAAAATAAAAAATTTCTTCAAATGGAATGCTTAAAGAGTGCCCGGGGGCACTCGTTAGCAAGACCTATGTTTAAAAATATTACAGGATAGAGTGTGATGAAGAGTATTTATTTGCTTCTCGTTCTACACTATTATGAGATTTTTTCCCTCGTTTTCATCCACTATATAGGAACCCTATAAATAAGTAAATAATTATAAACTCTATAATTATTGGGGAGCATGCTACTCATTGTAGGGAGCTTCCAGGTTAGGCATGACCTAGTCAGATATGTGCTTTTTGATATTTTTAGGCGTGCAGAGGAATCTCAATGAAGAAAGAAGCACCAGTGAACTTCTTGACAGACTCACAAGAAGGGAGATCGACACTTCGGCCTGCGGATGTTCTGGTGTATGGTTGGATAGGAGAGAAACATGGTTGTGTAGATTTGACTGAAGTTTTCCCACTTGTCGGACTAGGGATTGGAGATTTTACAGTAGGGCGAGCTGCCCTCAAAGCTGCTTCAAGCATTAGAAAGCGTGCTCTGACAATCAACACATTTTTATACCGTTTGCTTTTGATACTTTTGGCTTTCTAGCACCAGATGCAGTAGATCTTCTAAAAAGAATTCAAAGATCATGCATAATAATGTTGTGTCGCCTAGATCTAATAATGTAGTTTTTCAGAGATTGAGTTTCGCTATACAAAAAGGTTTAGCGGCGCAGCCAGGGCCGCCATAAGGCCAAAGCCACTAAGGATAGGGCTTTAGGCCTCACGAAAAAATCAATTTTTTTAAAACTCATTAGTCCTCCAAATTGTTTTTGGTATGTTATAAATAGAACTCATGTCCAAAATTTCATAGAAGAGTTGTCTAGCTCAGTTGGTGTGAAAGCTTTACAACGTACGAAAAGGTTTCGTAACAATCTGAGTCTCTTCTCTTATATAGTAGGCAGCCTGACGTTGTACCTCACGATTTTCTCCGCTCTCCATGTAGAGTTTTTGGCTTACGTGAGAATCGAACCATGTTCACTAAGATTTAAGTACATGTTCAATTCATTCTCCCATATACTCACATTGATAAATTAACATCCTTAAAAAAGTTTGAACGAAAAATTATGCAAAGTTTAAAATTGAAATTATATAAAAAAAAAATATTCATAGATAATATCAATTTATTTTTGCGTCCCATGGATAACTCTTGCAGTCAAAATATAAATATTAATTAGCCACAGTTTATTTTTAATAGTGCGGTGAAAAATGCAACATGTTTCTCATTCTACACGACTCAAAGATTCTCTCTCTCTCTCTCTCTCTCTCTCTCTCTCTCTCTCTCTCTCTCTCTCTTTTTCTCTCTCTCTCTCTCTCTCTCTCTCTCTCTCTCTCTCTCTCTCTCTCTCTCTCTCTATATATATATATATATTCTCAAACTTTTTTTAATAGTGCGATGGAAAGTGCATCCCGTTTTTCATTCTACACCACTATCGATAGATTCTCACAAACTTTTTTTTAATAGTGCGATGAGAAGTGGACCCCGTTTCTCATTCTACACCACTAAGAGATTATCTTTCTATTTATATCTCTCATGTGTCTCCGTTTCAAGTATCTTTAGAGGCTCCATCAACAAAAAACATAGTTGTTGATTCTATATTATTTATTAATGAATATCGAACTATTTTAGTCTCGCTCCTATTCTCAAACTTTCTTTGTCACCATACCACAAAGAAACAATCTCCACATATCAACGTCAAATTGGAAAATGTAAGGATCTCCACTTACATGGATAAATTAACATCTCTAAAAAGGTTCGAATGAATGTTTATGGAAATTTAAATATTTGAATTGTAAAAAATTTAAAAATTACCATAGATTATATAAACAATTAAAGTTATAATTTAGACAATGTCATTTTAATTAATATATTTTTATAATCCAAAAAATTATAAATCTTAATTGTTTATTTAGAAGATACTTTACTTTAGAGATTGAGATTTATTTTAAGTTTTACAAAGATATCATCCCCATTATAGGACTCCATTGAGGTTCGTCAACAAAATAATAGTTGTTAATTCTATATTAAGTCTTTAATAAATATCAAAATACTTTGATCTCGTTCATATTATCAAACAATTCTTCGACCAACTTTTCCATCATATGTTTCTTCCGGTTATCGAGATGCTCTTCGGAAGCTAGCTTTAGATACAATTTCATTTTCTTAGTATAAGTCTTTTTTTCGTCAATTGGTTAACCTCCTGTTGCATCAAGGCTATTTTATCCCATCGTTCAAGCTCTTTCTTCTTGAATTGTTTGTATTCGGTCCATTCTTTATCCACCTCCTTCGAGACAGCTTCTTTGCTTTTCTTTTTACCCTTTTTTTAGCTGCCTCCCTACCCATAGGACGAACACTAGATCCTATAGAGTTTGAGCCACATGCATCACTATCGCGAGATCTCTTAGACTCACTACTTCCTGAGCCAATATTTCCTCCTACTTGACTACCATAGTGGTTGATCACGGGGAGCTTGTCACTCCGTCATTAAAGTGAATTGAAAATTCTTACCACATGCGTATATTTCCTTTGCTTTTGCCAAAACATCAGTCTCCGACCAACCGCTTCCTTGCATACGCTTAGCGCCATCATAAGCGCCAAGCCATTTACTCAGTATTTTGTTCATATAATTAAAACAGTCCCGGCATGCAACTCCATCACGCGGAGGATCAAATGAGCAATGCTCATTACAATACTCAACAATTTCATCCCAATATGCTTCACCTTTCTGATTTCTCTCGACAACACTGCTTGTTCCAAATTTAATCCACCAACTAATTAGCACCAAATTTTGTTCAGTGTTCCATGTTGGTTGCTGGTTTTTCTTGCTCTTAGGAGTTGAATCGTCTGAATTTGGAGTAATTTCATTAGCAACTGTCATGCCACCAATTGTTAATTGTGTCAAAAATTCGAGAAATTCAGGTGCACTAACACTAGAAAAATTTTCATTCACCATTGACATATAACAAAACGGGGGTGTTTGAGGTGAATTCTTCATCATAGATCCATAATATGGATTAAAGTTTGAAACATAGGATGACTGGTTGAAATTTGGTGGAAAACCAAAATTAGGTATGTTTTGAGGATATTGGTTGGAAAATTGAGTTGGATTTTGGTAATGGTTGAAATTTTGATACTTGTTGGGATTTAGATAATTGTTAGATAATTGTTGGGATAATTAGAAGATTTTTGGATGTTGAAATGAATATTGGGATCCATTTCACTAAAAAAAGGACTAAAACTTCAAAATAAACACTAATAGAAAGATAATAATAAGATTAAGATAGTGAAAAATGTGATTTTTTTTTTCTGTGTCCAAATCAAATGAACCAAGTTTCTATTTACAGAGAAAAAAAACCACGAATTTTGGTAAAAAAGAAATTAAAAAATTAATTTGCAACGAAATAATTGAGTTCAAAGTTATATAATTGGATAAAAATTCGAGAAGTCAATCAGAGCAAGACAAGTGTCATGCCCTTATCCAATAGACTATTCTCTCTTCACGCACAGCAGTGACGCGCCTTGTCTGGGCGTGTACTGCACGCGCGCGCCTTTGACCAGCGAGAAGCTGCCGCGTGCCCCCTAGTCAGTCTTCAACTGTGTTGAAAAATTTCATCTCCTATTTCCTCCACATCAGTTTCAAGAGGTTCATTGTATCACTTTGCTATGTTGAAAGACTTTCTCAACACTTGAATCAACAACCATTGTACATGGTCTTAGGTGGAATAAAGAGAAAATGACGTGGAGTGTTGAGAATAGAAAAAGTCGGTGTTGAATATGAAAACCATTGTAAACGGTCTTAGCTACGAAACTACTCCCTCCGGTCACATTTATAGGGAAAAAAACTACCTACGCGGTGTTTAAAAAATTTAGTTAAGTGTAATTAATTTTCTTGATTTAAGATAAAACATGAATAAATTTACTAGATTAAATTTTATTTTTCTTGGAAATTACATGCACATTTTGAAAGTAAGGGTAGATTAGAAATGACAGTATTAATTAGTTTAAAAGTAATTAATTTTTGTTTATAATAGTGATCAAAATTTGATGTATTTTTTTACTTTTAATGTGACCGAAAAAAGTATATGTTATTTGTTTATTTTTATTTGTTAACTTTTATCGTCAGTTTAATCTTGTTCCGAAACAATTCTGACCTCAAGTAATTACAATTTACTGTTCCTTTTTGATTTTTTTTTTTCCAAACATAAATCTTAGGTGAAATCTATCTGGCTTTGTCTTCCGCGCGTGAGAGACAGGAGTTGCATTGCACGTCCCACGCGCAAGTGAACACTCACTCAGTTACACACACAACACAAACAGGAAAACCTCGCTAACTAAGCATTTGTTCGACGGCCAAGTCTAGGGTGGGTAAGTGGTATAGGTCTCTCATGGTGGGAGACTAATTTTCACCCTTAAATTATTAATTTCCATGGATGTTACAGTGCACCACCAACACCTTATACAATTCCTTTCTCTTTCCTGCTGACTTTCTCTCTCTTCTTCTCGTATCTCCGTTTCGTGTGGTAACCGTGTAGCTTTTCCAACCGCCTTCCTCGCCACCCATCTCCGCCACTTCTGTTTAAGGGAATGATTGGTCACTGGATTCCTCTCATTTACTCTAGATAATTTTAATTCCGACAATCACCGCCAACAACACTTTTTTTTTTGTGACTAACAGCCAACAACACTTGGAACCCATTGGATCTGGAAAAACTCAATTAAACTCAAGTGTTAGCTGCTTCTGTCCAAACAAAGTCAAATTGTTGCATGACCATTCTTCTTTTAAGTAGATTTCCCTTCATAGCTAGGAATTGATGAGTGTTTTGATTTTCTTTTTTGAAAAACATATTAACTTGCCAAAACATGACAACTAATAATTTTAATCTGAAATTTTTATTGTGATTAATATAGGGAAGGAAATAAAGAGTAGAATGGTAGTTTATTTTTTATTTTAGGTGTGATTAATTAAAGTTTCAATTCACTATAATGGCGATTTACAGGATATACAAACTTTTACATTATTGAAACTATGCACATTTTTGCACAACTATCAATCAGATTTAAATTGGAAGATATAATTCTTGTGAGATGTTTTCTATAAGTGATGAACTTCTGTTTTCATGGTGGTGATGGGGTTTTGTATATTATTTATTGGTTTGAAGAAAGTAAAAAATGTGGCCGAGGTAGAAGAAAGGGTAGCGGACGCATAAGAAGTGAACAAAAAAAGTAGAGAGAGAAAGAAATGTATCACATACAGCTGATGTATCATAAAATTGTTCATCCGACGGTCCACATAACTCTCCCATGGTGGGAGACCTACTTAGCTCACCCACCCTAGCATTCGCCTTGTTCGACACTTCCAAAGTTTCTTTCTTTTATGTAACAGCAGCGGCTATAACAATATCACTGCATCATTTTCCTCATTCAATCCAACCCACCTAATTATTCCTTATCTTTCTCCATTCTAACATCAACAACACCAACACTTTTCTCCTACATTGCCACTCTTACAACTTATCAGGTAACTAACACCCCATCTCTTGTTTTCAATTGTGGGGTAGGGTTTTAGTTTCAAAATGTTTGTGGGGTTTTACTCAAAATCGATTTTTTATTCATTTTTCTTAAATGGGTCTTTTTTAATTGTCTTTGGGTGATAATGAGCTAAAATTTTGTTCTTTTCCCTGGATTTGAGGTGCATTTTGCTGCATTGTGTACTGTATCAAGGTTTATTGTTGTTTTTGTCAGTTTCAGTTAGTGGAAACTTTGGATCTTGGAAATTATTTTATAAGTACTTCATAAATTATGTGATTTTAATTTTGGTTTTCTATGATTTTTGTGACTTTATGTAAAAGGTTTTAGATTTCATTATGTGTTTTTTTCCTGGGTGTAAATGGCTTGTGCATTCATAACGTGTTAATTTTAATTCACACTGATTTGTGAAAAAATTGTACTTTTTCAACGTGTTGAATTGATTGGACATAAGTACATAACCACTTGGACATCCTCGATTGTCTGTAATTAGGCTGCTTGTAACCTGAACTTCTTGTTTCTCTTAATGTATTTCATGTTTAAGTATTGGATTTGAAGATTGAAAAATCAATTAAGGGTCTGTTTGGATTGACTTATTTGAACTAATCCATCGACACAGACACTTATGGTCTATTTGGGAGAACTTATTGAAAACAATTTACTTTCATAAGCTCTAGATGTTAACGTATATGAAATTTTTTTGACTTTATTTAATATTTTGTTATAAGAATAGCTTATAGACAAGTACTTACATGATAAGCGCTTATGCTAGAAGCTCTTAGTTAAGTTGTTTGAATCCAAACAAGACCTAAGTCTTTCTTGCAGTGCTTTATATGTATAACTATTGATGTGGTTTCTTTTTGGACATTTAGGATTTCTTCTGCCATACTAAACACGTTGAAGATGGCAACAACGTCGTTTCCTAGCTTGCAAATTGCCATGTCAAGATCATGCATTCCTTCATCACAAAAGTTTGCTGATGTCAGCACTGTGGTTCTTGGTAGCAAGTCCAAGGCAGGATCATGGAATAAACTTGCAAGTGCATGTCATGTTGCATCGGTGCAGCCCTTCCAAAGGAGCTTTACATCATCATCCGCAAAATCTGTCAAAACAGTGACGAAGGCAACGGCTGAGTCTACTGAAACAAGTCCAATTTCAGGATTGCCAATTAATTTGAAAGGTTATTTTTCATTCTTTTTATGCTCACTGTAATTATTATGTCTCAATGATGTTTAACTACTTTTTTATTGAGAGGACAATGATGTTTAACTCCTATTTAAGAGACATATTATATTTCTGAGAACTTAACCTACTTATTTTCCATTAGCTAACAATTTTTCTCAAAGTATACCATCTATATGTCTAACTTCGCTATCGTTCTGCAATACGCTATTTATTTAGTACAATATTCTGTAAAACAGTGCCTATTGATCTGCGATTGATAACACTGGTACAAAAATATAAATAGCAAGCTAATATCCAGATTTATCTCCTGTTGTTGATAAAATCAGCTAAATTAAGCGAGTGTTCTTTAATAATCAGTGCAAAATTTCTTTGGCTGTCTTGTCTCAGATATTGCTCACATTAACTAATGACTATTGAGAACTAGCGATTTACTGAAAATGGCGCTTTTTATAGGTAAAAGGGCATTTATTGCCGGTGTGGCCGATGACAATGGATACGGATGGGCAATTGCAAAATCTCTTGCTGCAGCAGGAGCTGAAATTCTTCTTGGCACATGGGTTCCTGTAAGTTATTATGTTATTTCGGGTAAAAATGCAAATACACTTGGTTATCTGTGTGCTGACGTTTTGAATCCTTCCTGTTGTGTATGTATCTAGTCCTTTTGTGTAGATGCATTTATTAACTGTGGACTATTGTTACAGACTCTGAATATTTTTGAGTCCAGCTTACGACGTGGGAAATTTGATGAATCACGCGTGTATGACACTAATTACTGCTGTTGATTTTGTTTGTTATACCACACGATGTATCACCTTACTAATAAGAAACATGTTTTTCCTTCAGATTACCTGATGGATCGTTAATGGAAATTACCAAAGTTTATCCCTTGGATGCTGTTTTTGACAATTATGAGGATGTACCAGAAGATGTAAACAATAAATACCTAGTTTCAATTTTTTAATAAAGACATGAAGTACATTTATGTCATAATTTTTATCCTCATACTGATTCTTTTGTTTTGGACAACTGTTTAGATAAAAACAAACAAGCGCTATGCTGGATCCAGCAAATGGACAGTTCAGGTATATAGACTTATTTATGCTTGGTCAAAATGCTCTTTTGTCACAGTCTTGGATAAAAATCTTGACATTTATGCTTATATTAGACGATACTGAAATTTAGTGTCTTACAATTTACAAGTTTAGGTGGAAATTGTAATTAGTTATTTTTCTGAAATATTTTGATTTCTGAGACTTTTGCCTGATTTACTTTAATGGGACTGGGACCAAAGTACTAAATTGACATCTAAGTCATGGAGACAACACCCCAAATCTTACTTAAGAAGCGATTTTCTTGTGTGTTTTCATTTAAATGATAGACCCTGAATTAGAAATGTATTTTGATACAGTTCTCATACTTTTTAGTTGTTCTTTCTTCTTTTCCTTTCTTGTAAATGTTAATGTGTCACTTTCTTACTTGTAAATGCTAATGTGTCACTTTCTTATATATTGCAACTGTATTTTAAGGCTAAAATGTAATAACTTTGATATTTGATATATGAGTAGTTGTTTTAACATAATTTGTTTTATACCACTTGGACTTTATATCTGAATAACAGTTTTTAAGTCTTGACTAAGAATTTTACACAACACCTCTTCAACTACTCATCTTACTTCAAACAATTTCAATGTCCGTATCACCTAATGTCTCCGAGCTGGAGTTCCCCCCCCTCTTCTTTATCTTTCTGCTCAACCAAGCCCATATCTATGATACCTTTCCATTCTCAAGTAAGAGAGATGATTCATTACTTTTAAGTAATAATTGATTTTCATTTCTGTAATTAAGCATAGTATTTTCTTTCTGGGCGTTGAAGAATCCAGGAACTCTATTGAAGTATTAAACTATTAATTAAGAGTAGTATTGTAACATGAACCGATTCTCGAGTTTTTTTGGTCCGTTACTTACTGCATAAGACTAGCCTTGTTATATCTTACGTACATCTCTCACTTTTCAGGAAGTTGCTGAATCTGTTAAGGAAGATTTTGGCAGCATAGACATCCTCGTGCACTCACTTGCCAATGGACCAGAGGTATGGTTACTAGAATAATATTATTAAGCATCAGAGTTACTTTATGATTTTGGGCTACAGCTTTATTAAGCAGTTAACTTTGCTATAGGTGACCAAACCACTGTTGGAGACATCTCGGAATGGATATCTTGCTGCATTATCTGCATCTAGTTACTCCTATGTTTCTTTACTCAAGCATTTTCTTCCAATCTTGAACCCAGGCATGTACCTTTTCTAATCTAACGATGCTTCCGTTCTACTGCTTATGTTTGGATCCCACATTTTTTAGAAATATGACCAAAGTAGTCCTTATAAGGTTTCGGTAATTTTCACCTCTTGAGCTGGCTTTTGAGATTGAGCTAGGCCTACTCAAAATTCTGATATGGTATTAGAGCCTATTCTATATCTGTTATCGGGCTAGTCACAACCTTCACATTCTACGTAGTACATGTCCAACCCTGGGTGTGAGAGGTGTGTGTTGAGATTCTATATTGTCTAGAGATACAGCCAAATTATATTTCACAAGGCATGAACAATCCTTATCGCTCGAGCTAGCTTTTGCCTTTTGGTGTTGATTTAGTTTTAGTTCAAATTCTAATAAATAACTTATTTGGTTTATCATTTTATCTTACCTTTCTGATTTGTATGTAGGTGGATCTTCACTCTCTCTCACATACATCGCTTCTGAGAGGATCATTCCTGGGTATGTTTATTATGCCTTACAAAGTCCTTATAATTCTATATATCATAAAATTTAGATTTATTGTATTCATTCATGAACTAAATGATAACGCAGATATGGTGGTGGAATGAGTTCTGCAAAAGCTGCACTCGAAAGTGATACACGAGTAAGATTCTACCTTTTTCCAAACTTACCATCTCACAATAATTCAGTTGTTGGTTATTTTCCCTTGTGACCTCGTGGTTAAAATTACGGCATATGCGTTTTCAGGTGCTTGCTTTTGAAGCTGGCAGGAAGCGCAAAATTAGAGTCAATACTATATCTGCTGGTACCTTCCGACTTCCCTTTCTAATGCTCTTCATGCCTTCATGTCTTATACTTATACAAATGCCTAGAGCCTTGGATCTTATGCATTAATAAATATTTACATGTTCGGTTATACACCTCTATTTGGACACGGTTTGATTTTCTACATAACCATTTTACTGGCATTGCTATGTTATCACCTAGCTCTATGTCAGCTATGTCATTGACTGCCCCGAAAGTGGTATCAAGTAGTTGAATGTGATTTTGTTCCGTTATGACATAACAATGTAAATAGCATTAATTAATTCCTAATTTCCTACCTACAATTAAATTAAATGAAGCGACATTTTACAGTTTTTTAAGATTGAATCGTAGTACAATTTAATATTTGCTTCTCCCATACTACTACTAATTTCATCTTTGTTGAAGTTAATTGTTTTTGTTTACATGTCGGTGAATTTAGTTCCTGTGGTTAACATGTTGTGTCTCTTACCTCCAGGTCCACTAAGAAGTCGTGCTGCAAAAGCAATTGGATTCATTGATATGATGATTGATTATTCAACAGCCAATGCACCTCTACAGAAAGAGCTATCAGCAGGTAAATCACAAATGGTCGACATGACATATCAAGTTCATCCTCAATCTTTGATTTATTTTCACAACTGAGTCAAAATTTTCATGTGTAACAGAGGAGGTGGGCAATGCAGCTGCTTTCTTATCATCGCCTTTAGCATCGGCTATCACGGGCACCGTTCTATATGTTGACAATGGTCTGAATGCTATGGGCGTTGGAGTTGACAGTCCTATATTTAAAGATCTCAACATTCCTAAGGATCAACATTAATTAGAAAGTTTCACCCCTTAGTCTCTACTTAGAGTATTTGCTTTGCTTTTTTGTAGGCTATTTTTCGCAGATTTTGTCTTGTAGACTTGAAACCTTTCTATCTATTTATGTGCTCAGAAGTGAATGTCAAATGATTATGAATTAATAAAAATGTTTGATCTATGGTTTTATTGGTTGAGGAATTGGAGAAATGCTACCTATTTATTTCATAATATTTTAATTTTTAATAAATAAACCTTTCATACATTTAATTTCTTGTAGATTAAGGAATATTGAAAATGATATCACATGTATAAGTGTAGGTAGTAAGAAATTGACTTTGATTGACAAGTTGGTATTACAAATTTACAATCATGAAGGGACAGAAATTTAACTGTCAAATACATGTGCAAAAAAAAAAAAGCTTTTATGAATTCTACCAAAATGATTAGTGGAAGCTATGAACCAAGATTTTTGCTTGAGGTCCACCTTGAACATAAACAAACATACATTCAGAACCAGGATTCATGACCTTGAGCCACTGTGGAAGCTCATAGATGTTCTTCTCTCCAGTTGGAGACAGACCCCATACTGAGCCTGAGAGATTCTCAATCAACAACCTAAGATCTGAGATTGGCTTTGCAGAAGTGTTCTTGATTATCACTTTGTGTCGGTAATAAGTTGTAGTACCAACCGTCCATGAGCTGGAAATTGAGTGGAGGAATTGAACTGGTGCACCTGCAAAAACACCTTATCATTTTAAGCCATTGTTTGCATGAATTTATTTTGAAAGCAATGAAATTGAAAGCCTGTTTTATATTTATTGGTTGTTTAACTGTCAGGCGCTATTGCTATAAAAACATCATCGATGTGTCACTTGTTAACGTTTGGTTCTCAAATATGTTTTTTGTTAGTTAGTTTGATCCTTAACCGTGTCTTTCATTAGTTAGTTTAGCCC
Organism: Trifolium fragiferum; assembly: GCA_954870985.1. Classification (NCBI taxonomy): domain Eukaryota; kingdom Viridiplantae; phylum Streptophyta; class Magnoliopsida; order Fabales; family Fabaceae; genus Trifolium; species Trifolium fragiferum. Next base: position 37,849,850 of record OX940790.1, on the reverse strand, counting down.
ATCAAATTACTAACATATGATACACTGAAGGATATTTTTGTAATTTTGACACATTCAGGACTGTAATGACACCGTTTCACATATTTAGGTATCTTAATGTCCATTTACTCTTATTGGATCTCACCTTGTGGTATTTTAGGTGTTGGTTCTTTCCAAAGGGTTTTCGGTGTCGGTTCTTTGTAAGAACTTGGTGTACCTGTCAAACAATGAATGTCAGTTTAGTAATGCAAAGATTTTATGACTAGAAACTTCCAAATCAAATCAAAGTATTGGTCCTTTCTTTTACTCACTTGATGCTTTTTGCTGGGGCAGTGGTGATTCCTTATGGTAGTAACCTGTGTCAAGAAAGTAGAAGAAGATGATTGAGGCTTCAAATAAAAAAAAGCTGACAAAAATATCAGATTAGTACAGAATGGTGATATTCATTCCTCACCTGGATTCCCATATGAACTTTGCAGTTTAGCGAAGATGCCTACAAGAGGAGCAGAACCTGAGAGTGTAGGCTCAGTTTGTTCATAATTGGATCTATCATCAGAGTAGTCATCATTTCTATCTGGACCCCCCACAAGACCTCCATAAATTACATTAGGATTTGGCTCAATACGGTTATACCATGTGTCGAATCCTTGTGCGCAACCAACCTCAGAGTGTATTGAAAAAATTGAAGCAATGGAAGCGCCTCTGTGGTGAACATGAATAGGATATTTTGGTCCATATCCAACCAAGTAACTCATATCCTCTGGGTTTTTACCAAGGATATAATCAGCCTGCGTCAACAAAAATTCAGTTTCAGTTATCCTAAATCTCATAGTAAGTTCCTTTTATAAGTTCAGATAGGATAAGACAATACTCTCTCCGTCCCTTTATAAGTTCCTTTTCCCACTTTTTACCAAATGATGCTTATAATCAGGGACGGACGGAGTATCAGATTCCAATAGATACCTGTGACTTGACAAAACTGAGGAGTTCCTGAGGCTGAAGTTGACCCTCAGGACAGCTGAGCTGTGTCTTTGCAGCGGACAGGTAATTAGAGTAAACAGCTAAAAGAAATGCAGCAGATGAAGCATACTGCATGTTGTTCCATTCGTGCAAGTATATTAAGCCACCTAGTAAAGAGAAAACACAAGCAGAAATAAATTTATGATTATACTTTTCTCCGACTGTTTCTTTCAAGTGATTGTTAAATTAAATTAATGTTTTACAGAAACTAACCTTGAGTTTTCTGAACATTGTAACCATCATTCTTTTGCAAACAGGCGCACGAAAAATAATCTGCTTTGGCCTGATATTGCTTTAGTGTAGATGCATATGGACCAGATTTACCTTCTAGTAATACCTGAAAATTGGATTGGACCATTTATTTTTTATTGCATGATTTTTTGAATCATAATTTGTAATATGCATTAAATAGTTTAAGTCACTGCATTGCTTAAACTAATTACCTTTGATAGGAGAATCTGGACACCAGCGTATTTGTTGTCCCAAGAGAACTCTTTCACCGCCCAGCCGGTTCCACCCATGTACACGGCATTGTCCACAACGTACTTTAGGTAGTATTCATCACCGGTTGCTCGATGCAGCCAGGCAGCAGCCCATAACAATTCATCCTTCATAAAAAAGAGTTTATTTAGATTTGATCGGACACTAATAGAAATGAAGAAAAAACAGAAAAAAAAAGTTTACTCACTGAATAACCAGAAGAAGCATAGAATTGGTGAGCAGAAGATATAGATTCATCATATAGACCTCTGTACCTATCCGCAAATGTGAAGAGCTACAACAGATAGAAGAATATCAATAACTCACATTGAGCGTAAATTTTGAAAAGATATATACGAATCAAAAGTGTGGTTTGAGTACTCCTCTCACCTGTTTTGCGTGAACTAGCAGGAGATTAGAGTAAGAAGAGTTGTAAGGCCTGAAAGCTATGGCTGCAGAAGCCAATGCAGCTGCAGTTTCACCTGCAAGATCAGAGCCAGGGTGTTGTTCATCAATTTTATAGGCAGTTCTTGAAGTTGTCATGTCTTCGGCGCGTTCCCAGCAGTAATGATCAGAAGCTCCATCACCCACCTGAAAATTTCTCAGAGAAAAGCAATATTTTACTACACCATAAGCACACTTAAGTAACAGTCAACCAAATTAGTAATGCTTTTGAACAGTAACAAATAATTAAATTAGCTTATGATATTTCCGAAACTTGTTTCAGTTTATTTTCACAATAAAGGAGCAACTTATACAAGGCTGGCCCGGATTTTATCCTCATTCCACCCTCTCATACTACAGCTAGCCTGACTTACTGAAATGAATAAGTGATTTATTTCAAAACTCCATTTAGAACTCATTTGGATAAGCTTATTTGAGCTCATCTACTATCTACTAGTATAAACAGTTGTGGTACTGCACTTGTGATACCGTGCGAGAGCTTATGGAATCAACTCATGACTTGTTTATAAGTTGTTTTCAGCTTATTTTCACTAGCTCTCCATGATAACTTATGAAAAAAATCTTATAACTTATATGAAAATATTTTTACTTTATTTAATCTTTTGCTATAAAATAACTTATAAATAAACAGTTACAATAAGCACTTAATTTAATTGTTTATCCGAACAACGCCTTAATTTGAATTTGCTCATCAAATTCCCTATGTAAAATAAGCTTTGTAACAAATAACATATTTGTGGTCTTAATCAGAAAACATCTGTAATGTACTCTCTCCAGTCTCAAATAAAAGCTAGTCAAACAAAGTTGATATACTTTAGTCTAAAATTTGAACCAACTACATCAACCTTTATTGACCAATTTTTGCTGATATCCGCGAGTAGTATTCTATAATAATAATGATATTAATTTTGGCAGACGAAAATTGTTGGCCAAAAGACCAAAAAATTAACAGAAGTAATGAATACTGTCTAGTAGTTGCACTGGTTTTACCTGTCCCCAAAGAACATTAGGCTGGGGATGTGCTTTGATGAAGTAATCAGTTCCCCATTTAATGGCCCTAAGGGTATGTCCTATTTGGTTTAAGTCTGTCATTTCCTTATTAAATTCAATTGCTCCCCATGCAAGCATTGTCACACTGAATGCCATTGGCAGCCCAAACTTCACATGATCACCTGCATCATAGTATCCTCCCACTAGGTCCACCTATAACAACCACACAAAAATCCAATTTAGTTAAACTATATATATACTCCAAAGTATGTTTTGACGTGTTCATAAGTTGTTTTCAGCTTTATTACTATAAGCTCTAAGAATAGTTTCTTAAAACAGTTTATATCGTAGATGAAAATAGTCCGATTTTTATCCCTGGTGGAAACAATTTCTGGCCAGACTTAACTTACTTCGCAGTGGAGCCCCTTCTCTGGGAACTAGATGGTTAACACAAAAACATAAAAATAGTCCGACTTTGTTTTATCTTTTATTTATAAAAATAGCTTATACATATAATCACTTATATGATAAGTGTTTATATTATAAGTACTTAATTAAACTGTTTACTGAAACAACGCCTCATTGAATTTCAAAAGGGTACTCACTCTTTGCTGAATTCCATCCTTGAGACCGGAATCACCGCGCCATTTAATCCGCTGTTGTTGAAGTGATAATTTGCCAGACCTTTGAGCTTCAAAGAACATCAAACTTTTGTCAAGAGCATCACCATAGTTGAAACTTGAAGGTACACTTCCACCTAAGTGAGCAAGTACTAGTACCATAAGCATGCACAAAGATATGTTTATGTTCTTCATGTTGGTTAATTAATTAATTAATTAAATTTGCAGGCTGAATGAACAATTCAGAAAATGTGACTGCACTATGATTTGCCTTATGCAACATAATACATTGCAAACTTATATATAAGTTCATAAGAAAGAAATAAAGAGTATATGTGTGTGGTAGGCATCACGTTGGAGTTGACATAGGAAGTTGAAAGAGGTTCCCACGTTTTGACGTGCCAATGTGTAACTGAAGGGTCTATCGTGCATAATGTTTCTTTATTAATTAATATCATAGTATAGTAGTATATAAAAGTAAAACCCCCCCTCAAGATATTAAATTTCAATTTTTATTTTTCAATATTATGAAAAAAATTTAAAATCTAGTTTGATTGAATATGAATCATAATATGAAGAAAAAAGATACACAAATTTTTTTTTTTATATCAAATACACAATTTTTTTTGTTACCTTGATATATATGTATAAAAAATTTCTATCACCATTTAGCAGTGATTAATATAAGAGTCAGAAATTAAACTTGTGACCAACTCTTTCCCAGGTTTCGGTACCTATGGATGACGCAGACAGTCTCATTTGGCATTCTCAGGTTCCGTTGAAGGTTTCCATCTTTGCGTGGCGTCTATTGCGGGACATGTTGCCCACCAAAGACAACCTGGTCACTCGAGGCATCTTATCTACTGCAAACCATTTGTGTGTTTCGGGTTGCAGTGAGGCGGAGTCAGGTCATCATTTATTTCTCTCCTGCGGTACTTTCGGTTCTCTACGGGCATTAGTGCGTTCGTGGATTGACATTCCGATGGTGGAGTCCACTTCCTTACGTGCTCACTTCGTCCAGTTTACTTATTCAGCAGGTGGTTCAAGGTCCAGACGTTCCTTTCTGCAGCTTACCTGGCTGACGTGCGTGTGGGTTGTGTGGACAGAGAGAAACCGCAGGTTGTTCCGCGGTTCAGCTAGCCCTACTTCTCAGCTGTTGGACAAGATCAAGCTCTTTTCTTTTAGGTGGTTGAAGGCGACGAGTGTTACTTTAGCTTCTAACTGCCATAGCTGGTGGTCTTGTCCTATCCCCTGTTTGGGGCTTGTATGATTTGTTCTTTGAGTTTTCACTCTGTATCTTTGTATGACTCTTTGTAAACGGTGGTAGTCGACCTTGGCACACCTTGTGCTAGGGCGATTGTTTTATATCATATATTTCATTTTGGCTTGTTAAAAAAAACTTGTGACCATTTATTTAAATAGTTTGAATCATTTAATACTTGTATCAATTACACAATTTTATATGAGAAAAGAAAATAGCAAGATTGGTGCTTCCGCTTTTGCCGGCAATAATAATTTAAATGGGTCTAACTATACTTGGCTTTTAACACTCCTGGAGTGTTAATCATTTTAATAAATTTACTAGGTATATAGGTGACTATTATTAATTGTCCCCCAAAATAGACAAATATAGATTAGTTGTTAAAATATCATGTTTGTATATCAAAATTATGACATTACTAGTATTAATTAGATTAAAATGCAGTTTTGGCCCTCCACGTTTGTAAATTGCTCGATTTTGGCTCCCCTACTTTCAAATGTTTGGATTTAGCCCTCAAAGTTTACCAATTGTTCGTTTTTGGCCTCCCTATTTTTAAATGCTCGGATTTAGCCCCCGAGGTTTATCCCCTTTTGCACTTAGTGGTCCTCTTGATAATTTTGACTAAAATTTTGCCGACGTGAATTTTTTTTACATGTGTCGTAATCTTAATGGACAACTTAAAAAGCTTGTTTTAATTTAAAAAAAAAAAATAGAAATTAGATAAAAGAAGGTCACGTGCATAGTATTTAAAAGAAATGACCACAAATTCATATGAAGTATTTAAAAGAAGGTCACGTAATCTTAATAGGCTTTTATCCCTCTGCAAAGTAGGCGAGTTTTGCGTTACCTCCCTATAATCTTTTTTTTTTGCTTTTACCCTCGGCAATGTGTTTCTATTTTTTTCGCAGTTCATTTTACCCCCCAGGGGGTAAAACAAAACAACATTACAGGGGGTGCAATGAACTGCAAAAAATATAAAAATATATTGCAGGGGGATAAAAGCAAAAAAAATAAATTATAGGAGGGTAACGCAAAACTCGCATACTTTACAGGGGTTAAAAGCCTATTAACCCTTTTTTAAATTTATTTTTTGCCATCCGTTATTTAAGTAGCGAACGAGGTAAACGTGCTCACTATTCAAGTAGCAGACAATACCAATTTATATAAGAAACTCGATCTTCCTCCTTATTCCATCAATTTCAAAAACTCCAAACTTCTCCAAAAAAAAGTTTCAAAATCCCTGAAACCAACTTCAAATCCATTTGAAGTCCCATTTGAAAGTTGATGAAGTAGCAAAACATGTATGATGCTGATTTTTTTTTTAAAAAAAGTTGATGAAGTTTGGTTGTTCTGATCTTTTTTTTTTTATGGTTTAGAAATGGGCCACACTATGGGCCGCATTAGAGAAAAAATGGGGTGAATTGGCCACTGCGTCTTCACGGTAGGAATGAGCACGGTAATTGGAGATTCAACTATGTGTGCGACCCGCATTCGGAGGATGAACAAGAAGAGGAAGAAGCCGAGGACCAAGGTTATACTCAAGGAGGCTAGGGATGGGCATTAGGAGGCTCAGGCTGAGGAGTTTGGGTTTATTCCATTTGTTATTCCTCCATTTGAAGAGAGATAGACACATTGAAAATTAATGGGACCCACTTTTTAATGGGTCCACTCATTTTTAATGTGTCTATCTTTCTCCAAATGGTCCAAATGGAGAATAAATAGAGAAATAACAAATGGAGGAAACCCAAATCCTAAGCTGAGGGTGATATGCATATACGGATGATGCTGATGGAGAGGATAAGTAGAATGATCAAATTCAAGTTGATTTATATTCTTACCCTTAGCTAGTTGAGTTTTCAAGAGGGCCATTTGACAAGAGCATATTCTTCTTATACGTGGGCCATATATGCTCGACATATCTACGATGGCCACATAAGTTATAAATTTGATTTTTATAATTGGATAGCTTTTATTATTTGAATCTAATTGTAATTTTATCTAGTGTCCAAGAACAAAAATGCAACATTTGATGAAGTGTTTGGTTGAAGAAAAGTATGTGTATAGCTATAAAGTGCTCCCCGATGCTGAAACTGTCAGTGATATATTACTGGGGCTATTATCGACATATCATTTGGTTAGCTACGACTTGGAGTTTATGACGAGCTTGCAATAATATTGTATTTAGAGGCGCTTGTGTTTCGATTTCTTCGTTATTGGAACAAGTTAAGTTTATGTCGTGGTCGTGGTTTATAGGCCGATGTAAGAGTCTTGTTGATTTACTATTTTCGGATTGATTTTGTAATCATTTAGTTTGCTTTCAAAGCATATAGCATATAGTTCCCTTTGAATTGTAAATGTTGAATACCTTATAATTTAACTTTTTGTTTATAAAAAAAATTTCGGTTAAGTTCTTAAATACTTTTTCCATTGTGCTTGTTATGAATTCCAATCATAAGACCAACAAATACCAAATGCCTTTGCTTGAGTTTATTGATGTCACTTTTTATGAGAATACATATACTCCATTGTATTTACTTTTATGACGTCAAAAAAGGAAGACAAAGAGGGTTCGTGGCATATGTTACAAAGCAACTATACGGGGGATTGACATGTGTTATGGCTCCAATTTGGTTTATTACAAATTCTATATTCATGAATATCCGATCATTATAAAGAAAATAAGGAGAACTTTTTTTTTTTTTTTTTTTTTTTTTTTTTTTTTTAATAAAAAAGTTGATGGTTTATAAGTACCACCAACTTATTTACAAAGAAAATACTACATTTGCTGCTGCCAAGGATCGAACCCCTGACCAACAACCTACATCCGCTCAGTCAGCAAGTGCCAACTGAGCTACCCCACCCACCCTTGAATAAGGAGAACTTAGTGAGTAGATGAAGATGATTATAAGGGAACTTAATTAGTCACTTTAAAATGAACAATTAACTTAAAATGTAGGGGTGAACCTATAATTATTGGGGAAGAGGATACAATTTCCTTATAATAATAAGTTTAATGGTTTTCATTTTATTTGAATCAATTTTACTATAGTGATAACTTTTTTTTGAAAAGTAAATAAATTTATTATAGTAACAAAGAGTTATTTTTAAAAAGTATGGAGAAAGCAATAGAGAATTGCTATCATATTCTCGATCTTTTTATAATAGACAATTCATTTTTTTAAATTTATTGATTGAATAACTAAGCCGAAAAAATGAAAATCAAACAACATAAGCTTTACATTGTAAAAAAAAAAAAAAAAGAAAGTTATCTTCACGGAAGAAAAAATAGAAGGAAATCTAATTAAATTGATGTACATTTTTTTATGAGTGTACACACTCTTCAATTTCAACAACATACAAAATATATGACAATTGTACACTTCAAATAAAAGAAATAAAATAATGGACAATTGAAACACAATATTAATAAAAATGGACAATTGATTGATGCTAATGAAGGAAGAATTTGTAAAATTAGTTGGCAGCGCTACAAATGCTTCTTATAATTCCTGCAGATCCAGTTAAGGGTTTAATATCCCCCATCTTTATCATAGCTGCGGCAAAATCAGATTTAAAAGTTGTAGGATTTTTGCTGTATTCTGAAACGATGGAATCTGTAGATCCTCCACTGAATAAAATTTGATCTGATTGTAAAAGACCCTTCTTCTGAATTAAATTCTTGAAGTAGTTATTGTCAAAAGAATTGGGTGTGACTAAGTCCAATGCTGCCAGTTTCTGATTGTTTGCGGTTGTACTCAAAGATGGACAACCACGTTGACGAGTGCTAGCAAATCCAGCATCTATGTCACTTGCATTGTTGTATATTCTGTCACGAAATGTGAAACATTGAGCTTGTCCGATTGTATGCGCACCTATATATTAAAATAAAAGTCACCAATATTAGTTAACTAGTAATGAATTTATTAATAAAAGGTAGTCATGTAGACAAATATAAAAATATTTATTAACTAGTAATGAATTTACCAGATAGAGTAACCATGTCTCTCGCAGTGAGACCTTTGTTTGTAAAACGAGATATAAGAGTTGTAAGATCATCTGTAAATAATGGAAGGTCTGTATTGGCCAAATTTTTGCTTGCTGTGGTAGAGTCTCTTCGTCCAAGTTTCACTGTCCATGAAGGACCACCAACCTGCAGTATATATATGTTATTTGCTATATTATTACCGTAAAAAAAGTGTATGCTTTAATTTTGTGTGTGTGTATGTGTGTCTATATATATATATATATATATAATGAAATTAGCATTAAAAATTTATTGAGCATGCAAATTCTAATTGCAACTTAAGCTTACAGCAAAGGATGCATCACGTGCTGCTATAGCTACTATGTCTGCACAAGACACAACTCTAGGACATGCTTTCTCCACATCAGATTTTGCTTTTTCAATGATTTCAAATCCCCTCACTGAGTTAATATTTGGTAGTGCACTCTTTTCGCTCTCGATTGTGGAACTATCATCCAACAAAATTGATGCATCACACCCCTGCAAATTAATTCAAAATTTCCAAATTAGCCTTAGCAAATTTATATCTAAAATTAATAGTAACATGCAAATTGACAAAAAATAAATATGAATGAAGTAATTACCTGGACAAAACAATCATGAAAATGAAGGCGGATAAGAGATGCAGCCATACGACGCTCTTTAGAAACTGCGGTACGAATTGCAGTTCTGATAGTGCTAAGCGCATCGGGGCATGTGCTATCATAAAACGTAGAGGATAATTGTGCATCACATATTGTGGCTAGCATCACCAATGTGACAACAAAACTAGTGATAATTCTATTAGCCATCACACACAAATTGGTAAGTTACTATGTATGAGTTGAATAAATATGTATTTTTAACTTGACACACAAGAAAACCAAAGAAAAAAATTTAATATTATTGTTGGTAACTAGAATGATGAGAATGAAAATGTTGAAGAGATGATTTTTGTTGATGGAGAAGGAAGTGTGAGTTATCCTCAATTTATAGCATAGCTTAGATATTAGAATGTGTGATATGGTCACTAATGTCCGCCGTAACGCGTTGCATTGTAATGTTTTGCTAAATCGCTTCTCAACCATTTCCCATTTCCATATCCCAATTTTGACCAATTCCCTTTGGACGTTGACAAATAATATTAGTATTATATTATTGCCAGTTCATCATCACAGTAACGTACATTTTAACTAAAATGTTCCATGTACTATACTGAAAAATGAGTAATTTAGATAATAATATGATGATTAGCTCCTCCATCTTTTCCATATTGACAATTCTGACCAGTTCTCTTTTGGTTGACAAAAAAATGACCATACTTTTCAACATTTTCCTCGGAATATTTCTTAATAAACAAATTAATTAATGTATTGTATTCTCAATAGTCAAAATCAATCAATATATATGCACGTGAAAATTGACAAGCAGGATAGCGTTATTCTATTCGATTGAGCCATATTTTCACTTTTATACATAGTGAAAAATATAAAGTACGATATCTCCTTAGTCACTCTATAACACTTGCTAGTTTTGGTTTGGAGAATATTTAGACCCTTTCATTAGAATTCATTTTCTTAGAGTTTGGATTATCAAGACTATGAGTGTGACATGTAGTTAAATTGTGTTTTTCCTATAAAAGATAAAATATAATTTATTTATTTGCATAATATTAAAATATAACTAACTCATAAAATCGATCAGTCCAAGGTGAAGAGCCTTCTCCAACAAACGGTATTTAATGGTAGATGGTTTGGATAGCGGAATATTAAAATAAAAATTATCTCTATTTATAAACATATTTTTAGATTATACTTTTATTCAATGTGAGACTTTTAAAAAATATGTATCTTTGTGTTGGTGACATGGAGGTCCGCCATACATGTGCTACATGTGCCAATACATAGAGCTTCATAAAAATGGAGGTTTCAAATTATATATTAGTAAAATTTATATTTTTAAAATATTCATTAAAATTAACAAATATAAAAATATCTTATATATACTAACATTTATTTTTATTTGTTAATATAAAAATATGATCAAAATAATACATAAATAGCTGCATATATATGATAAAATTAAATCACTCTCTGTAAGACGGTCGAAGTAATTAACTTTGTCTCTATGATTTAAATACGTTTTTCTTTTTACTATACATGCATTTGCTAAGCTAGAAATATTCAAAGGATATAATGTTGAAAAGTATATAAATTAAGATATTATGTGGTTAGCTACTTAAAACATGAGAACCCGTGCTGAACTGGCATTGTCAACCAAATTTAAGAGAATTGGTCACTTTAATATATTTCTCAAAGGGGAGCCTACTGCTTCGATTAACATTGTGACCAATATGAAAACATTCCGAGTTTTTTTTAGGCTTAGTAACTACAATTTCATTATTAAGATGAATAACAAAATAAGTGTTTAGGATTTGAACTTCAATCCTTATATATAAATTGTGATGTTACTAGTTACTAACTTAGCCAAATTCACGGAGTTGTAAAATTCCAAGTCTTAACACAACAAAATAAAGGAAATATATTGGTTAAAATAAGTTTTTATTTTTATTTTTATGTTAGTTACAAGAATAATTAGTTTTTTTTTTTATTTTATTATTTTTATGTTATTGCTTTTATCTGTATTTTAAATTGAGGATGATTTTTTAAAAATGTCTTTGTGTCTTTTATTAGATGTCCATTTTTGATATTCGAATAAGGCCTCAAAATAAATAGGGCCATCCACGGTGTCATGATTTATATGATCATATGTGCGAAGACTTGCTATGTTTAAGTTACGTTTGATTTTCAAGTACATGATTTGGCTGCAGGTTTATGTTAGAATTCTAGCATCTCAAGATAGAGGGAATTGAAAGAGAGAAAAATGAGTGAAATTGCATGATGATCACTAACTATTACATTGACTTTGCATTCTTATTTATAGTCAAATGAAGGTGCATGAACTAGTGTAACTAACTTCAATAGAGGATTATAGCTCAATATGAAGTTAGTTACATGGATAATTGCCTAAAACTAAACAATTGCTTCTACTGCAAGCTATAGTAAAACTAAGTAATGTGAAATGGTTCAAGCTGAAATTCTAACATCCTCCCTCAAGCCTAGGCTTGTATATATATCCTTCAGGCCTAGCTTGTGAATGAAGCTATTAAACTTAGGACTAGGAAGAGCTTTAGTCAAGCAATCAACCAATTGATCTTCTGTTGAAAGAGGTAGAAGCCTCAACGATCCTTTTGAACTTTTTCTCTGACCAAGTGGCAATCAATCTCTAAGTGCTTTGTTCTCTCATGAAAAACAGCATTGGATGCTATATGGGTAGCACTCTGGCTATCATAGTATAGAAAAGGAGGTTTGCTGCAAGTGATTCTTAAATCCTTTAAGAGAAACAATAGCCAAATCAATTCACATGTGGCAGTAGAAAGTGCTCTGTACTCAGCCTTTGAGGAAGATCTAGACACAATAATTTGCTTCTTGGCTTTCCATGATATAAGAGAATTTCCTAAGAAGAAACAATATCCTGAAGTTGATCTTCTAGTCTCTATGCATCCTGCCCAATCTGCATCTGAGAAGCCTAGAATCTGAATGTCACATTGCCTAGGGAAGAATAAACGTTTGCCAGGACTATGTTTCAAGTATCTGATAACTCTACAAGCAACATTATAATGTGTAATAGTAGTGGGTTTATGCAGGAATTGGCTTAACTGTTGAGTGGCATAGGCAATGTCAGGTCTTATGTTGGTAAGGTAGAGCAACTTGGCAATAAGTCTTTTGTACTGTGAGATATCCTCAAAGAGTTTGCCATCATCATTATGTAGCTTAACAACAGGATCTAAAGGAGTTGTAGCTGGTTTAGAACCAAGCAAACCAGTATCCTTTAACAAATCAAGGCAATATTTTCTTTGTGAAACATTGATTCACTCCCTTGATTGAGCAACCTCTACCCCTAAGAAGTATTTCAAAACACCAAGATCTTTGATCTTAAATTGTGTATCAAGTATAGATTTGATTCTATCAAATTCTACAGTGCTAGTACCAGCTAAGATAATATCATCAACATAGATCAACAAAGCAGTGAAGGCAGTGTCTGTGGTGAGAGTAAATAAGGAGTAATCAGCAGTAGATTAGCTATAGCCTTGATGGATAAGCAAGGAAGTAATTTCTCATACAATCTTATACTGGCTTGCTTCAAGCCATAGAGACTTTTAAGCAATTTGCAAACCTGACCAGGTTTACCAGACTTCACACCATGCTGGCTTGTTAGGCTAATTTACTATGTTATACACCGATCGTGCTGAATAGTAGTAGGGGAGGAACTCCAAACCACCATACATATCCTCTATGTTTATGTTTCAACTTTTACTTTTCTGCAAGCATTTCGCTATTTTTATAAAAACCCTTTTCAAAACTCAAAGCGAATGCAAAACTACAAGTTTAGATAACGCTGACCGTGTGATTGGCACAATCCCCGTGGATACGAACTCATTCTAGACACCTAGAGTGTGAATTATTACTCGACGACAGACTGGTGCGCTTGTCAGGCCGTAGTCAATATTTAAGTGATAAGTATGCTTAGAATGATTTGTGTTTGACGGATAAGAGTATGCATTATATTCGTAAATTGTTGCAATGTCTTTTAGGGAGCTATTAATTGTGTTGTTCTTTCTTTTAAGAAATGTTGAGAATGAATGAATTGTAATGTGATGCACAAGTTTAATTATCTTATTTTATTAAGTTGATTACCATGCTAAGTTAATTGTTTACTTGAATGATATATTTGTATGAATGTGAATCTTTGAAATACTTGGAATTCGTTGTTAAGAAATGCTCGTTCTTTTACCATGATTAAACTCTTAATTTAATGATTAAAGAATAAGAAATTTCATGTAGGTAATTGTGTGTCCTTGTGTCGATTATGCATGTGTTGGTAGTGTGTTACTTTTGAATCATTGAGATTTTAGAATATACCATGATAGATTAATTGTAGAATGATTTGAATATCATTTATCATGATTCCTATGTGAGTAACTAAATGAATTGTGCATTGTGAATGAATCTTTCAAATGTGCTATTTTCGTAAACATGTTTTCATGACTTTTATTGATTTGTTAAATTGTGTTTTCCTTCTTTCGACGAATTTTGAAAAGATATGAATCTATGATTGAATGAACTATGTTTCCATATGTGTTTATCTTATTAGCCATTACATGATTTTAAATGCAATATTTTGGTAAGAATGTATTTGTTTAGTAAGAATGGTTGATGCCACCATCATGTTGACTATCTTTCAAAAAATTGAGGAACTGACCGTCCTTGATCTCTTGTTGATAATAGACAAATTGTGTTGACTGGAAGAAACTAGTTTTGTCAAACTTTAGTAGCGTGTAGAGTTTGCTATGAAATGAGAAAATAATTAGTTTATCGAAAAAATATTTTTTATATATAGAATGTGTTAACCGTGTTTTGTGAATTTGAAATTTCGCGATGAATATATATGATTATAAATGATTTTGTGAGATTTAGTTATTCGATAATCCATGATATGTTTAGGGTTATGCTAGTTCCGTGATTATGTGTGAATTTATTTAGGCGTGCATTAATAGCATATGAGTTTATATTTTGTGGATTTAATCTTAGTTTTAAATTATGTCGAAACCATGACTTAAAATGTGAGATATGTTTTGTTGATTGAAATATCATATCATTTTATTTATATATTAATTTGTAATGGTATGAGGTAGTGCCATGATTAGGTCTTGTCCATTTTTGTATGTAACCATGACATGATTGACAAATGTATGCATGTCTTTCCGTTGTTTGTCTTTATATTAATTGTTGGATATTTGGTTGTTGGCATCATTTTGCTAAAACAAATATACAAGCAAGATGTTGGATACAATGTTTCAACATTGTATACCTGTTCAGTATGCCATGTCTGCGCGTTGATCTCATGCCATGTGTACGCATTTTTTCTTCTTCTTGAATCCTACTATTTTTGGTATCTTCAGATATTTTCTTGAGCACCAAGATGTTGGTTTCTCTCTCTATTGACTGAAGATTCTATGAAGATTATTTATTTCCTAAAGATGTGATATATTTAAGGAAAGATTATATTTGGTTCAAGAATACTTTTAAGCTGGATCTAACACGTTTTTCCAGCTGTGTTTGAAGTCCAATTTGCTCAGAAAGCCCATGCTAACTCGTGGCTATTTAAAGGAAGGAGCTAAACCTAGTTTGTTCACCGAAACCAATATATCAAAATGTAGACTTTTAGGGTTTCGTGTCTTTGTAAGCATTGTGCTTTATTTGTGAGCCTCTCTAGTATCATCTTGATGCTTTTGTAGGACTGTGTTTTTGAGTTGTAACTCTGTAGTTTCCCCAAAGCTTTTAAGCATGGAGTATGGTTGTCTTTTGTGCATCACTCTAAGCCTTTAGGTATGAGTGGTTTAGTTTCTAGGAGTGTGTCTCCAAATCCTTATGTGTGTTTGCTTGTAAATAGTGTTGTCTGTACTGTTGTGGTAGGAAGTGAGATGAGATCTCAGACTTAGGAGTTCCTAGGTTGAAGTTGCACGGTAGTGTCTAGGCGATAAGTTGTAAACGGGGGAGTTTAGCTTTGAACTAGGACTATTATAGTGGATTTCCTTCCTGGATTGGTATCCCCCAGACCAGGGTTTGTTTTAAGCGCCGAACTGGGTTAACAAATATCCCGTGTCTTTTACTTGCTTTCAGTTATTTGCTTATTTTTATATTGTGATAAAAGTGTTAAGATGCTTAGAACATCATATCGCACATCGTGCTTAGTGTTAAGGTGCTTAGAACATCGTATCGCACATCGTGCTTAGCGTGCCAGAAATTTCATTAATTGTTCCTTACTTGTGATTGTTAAGCTTAAATTCTAGATGTTTTATTCTAGTGATTGTGTGTTACCTATCATTAATATGCATGATTGAATTCGTTTAATGTTTTTGTAACGTTGTCTTAATTAGTATTTAGGAAAAATGTTAGATTGATGCCTATAAATTTTGATTAAGATATATCTTGCATGACGAATTAATTTTGTTTGGGATTGTAGGTATTGTATGTGACTCATGTATGTAGGGAGTAAGTAACTAAAACTAAATAGGTGTAAAGTAGTTATCGTTGGACCTATTTTGGTATTGTATGCAATTAATGATGAATGTTAAATTTAATTGATATGGTTATAACCGTTGATTATTGTTGATTGATTTGTGATTTTGGAGAACTTGTAAGTTGCAACTTTTGCGTAAAATTTTTGAGGGCGAAAATTCTTTAAGGGGGTAGAGTTGTAACACCCCAAACTTTATACTTTATTATATTTTATTAAATTGATATGATTTAATTAATTGTGAACGATAATTGATATGTTTTTGAATATATTAATTAGTTGCTACTTTTATGTTTGTTAGTAAATGAACTTTTATCAGTATTGGAGCTTAATTAGAATGAATAAGAGTTTGTAGTAGAAATAAAGTTAATATAATAATTTAATATGAGTTAGTGGATTATATAGAGATAAGAGTGACATTTTGGTCATTAACTAAAATGATAGAGTATCTTGAAGAGGAATTAATGTCAATTGTTTAAATAGTATGAAAGTTGGTGGTAAGAGTAAAGATGAAATTGTGAGTGAAATTTGTAGTGAAATTAAGGGTATTTTGGGGAATTTCATATAACCTAAGTTGAGGGATATAAAAGGGGAAGTTATGAGAATTAAGATTAGGTTTTCATTGTCTTAGAAGAATAGAGAAAGGGAGGAAGAGAAGAGAAAGAAGCTTAGAGAAAGGAAGAGAGAAAGAGAAGAAAATCCAAATTAAAATCAAAGAGAGGAAAGGAGGACTAGAGAATTCATCATAATCAAATGTATGAGAGTAGTAATTGAATTCTATTGTGATTATGGATAGAGGAGAAAATCTATTGCTCTCCATCGCAATCTTTCCTCACTTTTTTCCTTTTGGGTTTTTGGGGGAAGTAATTGGGAATGTGTTTATCTATGTGCTTTGATGTTGATTGAATAATTCTAGATGTTTATTCATGTAAAGTAAATGGATTGATATGAGAAAGATCACTACTTTGTATGTTAATTGTGTTGGTTGATGAGAAAAATGGATTTTTATAAAGATATGAGAATCATATGATATTTACATGAAATGATGTTGATTCTTGTTAAGAGTTGTACTTCTATGTTTGTTACAACTATATATGTTTAAAGTTATCATCTTTGGGTTTAATTTAGGGTTTTAGATTGAAAACACGGGGATTTTTACTCTGTTTTTGGGTACGTTCGCCGGAGCTCGCTAACTCTCACCCGGCTAGAGCTTATCAGGATGTTTCTCGCTGGAGCTCGCCCGGCTAGCCTGTCCGCACAATGTTGACCTTTTCTCACTGAACCTATTTTACTCAGTTTTTCGCGTAGATTCCGTAGTTGGTTTTGTGAGATAATGCATGATTATTAATATTCTCTTATGTTAGTAGCATTATGATCAAAATGAAATGAGTTATGTGAAACTAGAGAATAGATCCTCTTAATTTATTTTTCCTCAATTTTCCTCAATTTTCACATCTCAATCATCAATCAACTTTTCCTCATTTCTTTTCAATTTAAATATTACTTTATATTTGTAATCCAATAGTTTAAAGCCCCACTTTATTTCCTCAATTTTTTTTCAAATTGAGAGGATCCTTTCTCGTGAAACTAATTGATTGGAAGTTAAAGACTAGTTGTTGTTATTTGATTTCAATATTATTTGGAATGTCGAAATATGAAGCAAATGCATTTATATAAGATAATAAATGTGTGTTGATAACATGATTTAATTATAATTCCATGCTTATGTGACGATGTATGTGTGATTGAATCAAGTATGCGTATCTTACTTGTGAGTGATTAATGATGATGATGATCTTGAATGTGTGATAACTTGAGAAAATTAATTAATATGATTTAATTAAAAGAGAAGATGTATTCTTTAACAAGAGTGTTAGAATACATGTAATATATTATCCTTTTATGATGAACAAATACTTTAGTAGGTTGGTTAAAATATAGTAGATATTTTAGTAGTTGCGGTTAACTAAAATATGTAAATCATTCATGCATATATATATGTATGTTGAGCAGATACTTTAGATGAGCTCTAAAGTATAGCAAATATTTTTGCAGCTGCGGTTGATTAAAATATAATTGGAATAAATTTTCCAATAAATTGATGATGAGGTACCACATACATTTAATCGTGTCTAGAGTGACATGACATGAATATTTGACATTAAATTACATTACGAGATGAAGGTGAAATCATTATACGAATTATTTGATAATTAATTCACTCCTCCTCCTCCTCCTCTCTAACCCTAGCCGTCGCCCACTTTTTCTCTTCTTCTTGATATACTAGAGAGGGATGATTTAGGGTCAATTTAGGCCTAAAATCACCTCTCCAAATCGTTTTCTTTCTATTTTAATTAAATAAGTGTGATTTTAATACATATTTAGTATTTTTTTCGTTTGTTTTTTTGATTTCATCCTTTGTTTTGATAGTATTGTTGTCCCGTCTTAGTGCGGAGTATTGTTGTCCCGTCTTGGTGCGGTGTTCATTTGTTTCAGGTTGAAAGATTAAGGTTGATCCAGTGCAGATCGAATCAGTGACTTTTGTGCCATCAACGCTACAGATCCGGAGGCATGAATATTCCAGAAACTTCAATATAGTCAAATATGTAGGCTTATGCAATATGCCGTTTTATGCTATTAACACGGATGCTGTAAGTTTGTTCGCAGATTCATCTTTTTGTTTTTAGCGATTTTGAATTTGTATTGCATCGATGTACTTTTATCAATTTAAATGAATGAATATCTTTTATTTAGTAAAAAAAAACATTATTGTTGTGTATTAATTGCTATTTGTGTATAATTGTGAGTAACTTGAAATCATAACGAAGGATTCATATATTTAGCACAGAGACGGAGAGATGATATGATCAATGAAGTCATCTGGTAGATTTTATTTTTTGACACATCTGATAGATTTGTTTAAAAAATTAAAAAGATATGATATTTTATTAAAATGTGATTCGTGGTAAATAGCATTGCTGAAAAAAAAAAATCCTATTTGCGGAATTTGCTAGGTTTACTAATCAATTACTATAGCAATTTTAAAACTCCTTTCCAAGTTTAACAATTTTCCGGATTACTAAACTCATAATGTACAGCGCCTCCTTTCGTTCTCTCTCTCTCTCCCGGCGATGAGGAACTCAGCAACCATTGACAGGATCAGCAATTTACCTGATGAGGTACTCTGTCACATACTCTCTTTTCTTCCAACCAAACTCGCTTTTACAACCACCGTTCTTTCTAAGCGATGGACCCCACTCTTCAAATTACTCACAACTCTCCGCTTCGACCTTGAATCTGTTCACAATGACTCCTTTTTTTCCGCATATGTCGCTTCATCGATACAGTCATGCTCTCCACCCAATTCGTCAAAACTATTCACCTCAACTTTCGTTGTTCTATACACACCAACGGTTTCAATTTCAAGCATTGGATCGAAACTGTAAAACGAAAACCTGTGGAGAATCTCCATATCCTTAGTTTGTTTATCCCCTTGCCGCCAAGTGTTTTCAAATTTCCAACTCTTTATGTTTGATAGAAAGATTATTATCATATGTAGTATTCAAATAAGATGAAGCTACTAAGATCATTAAAAGCAAAATGTGAAAAGAATGAATCTCTAATCAGTTCTTTATGCATCTTTTATAGTGCTCTGTGAATTGAATAATTTTAAGGGAGAAAAAAAATCTTTGTATGTTTGTCAGTGATTTTAATAATGATGGGGAAATATGCTATTACTAATTTATTGTTTTTGTGGCATATCATGGAGCACTATGTATAGTTTTTGTGCTTCAGGTTTCAGGTTCGATTCTCTCTGGTGCCAATTTGGATGAGCTAATTTAGCTTCTTAAAAAAAAAAAAAAAAGTAGCATGTCTTGGACATGTTTGTTATGGAATTTCCCTTCTTCAAATTGTTTCAAACCCTCTCATTCGGCAAGGTGCTTCCTGCTTGCCTATCTACTTCATTCTCTAATCTCATTTTCAAAGATTTACTACTTCTTTGAATTTTATATTTTTCTGTATAAGTTAACACACGACAATTTATTTGTTATAAGCTAGCTATAGCGGGTTGACCTTGTAAACCATAGCCACAAATCAGAGGAGGGATCCTAAGTTCACGACGGGTTGTGTTATGATTTGAATATACAAAAACCAATTATGTTATGATCGCGTGTTTTAGAGTCGTTGAGAAAATCATAAACAAATTTTAATATATTTCCATCTCTTTTTATTCTCAAATTGAATTATGTAGTGGTGGCTGCTAATATCTCTGTTGATCTTCCCTCGCTTAAGACCCTTCATTTGATTGCTGTAGATTTCATAAATAACCAGAATTTCATCAATCTTCTTTATGGATGTCCCATTTTGGAAGACTTGTTGACTTGCATTTCCTTTATAGAAGAAATTGAGGGTGTTACGGTTCGTGCAGGAGAGTTTAAATCCTTATCAAACTTGATAATAGCAATTTCTAATGTCAAGATTTTAAAACTCAAGGTAATTAAGCTACCGATTTTGATATGATGAATTGATCGAAACTCACAATCAATTTCTAATGTTCCCTTAATTTTTTTTTTGAGATTCCAATTTTTTTATTGTATGTTGATGACGAAAAGACTTCTAGAGATCATATCCAATTAGGGAGGCTTTCCTGTATTTCAAAACTTAATCAACCTTAACATAAGCTTAATTTTGTGAATTTCATCATTGGAATGATTTAGTCTCCCGTATTGCCCCGAGCTTCAAATCCTCTGTATTTATAAATATAAAAATTATATTGCATAAAATAATTAAACTTTTTTTGTAGTGAAAAAAAAGTTCATAATAAGCATAAATTACATACTTTTAAACAATATTCTAAGTGTGCCAACTTATTAGAAATCAACAATAATTGACTTTGTGATTATTGTACAAAATTTTGATACTAGAAGCCTACATTCATAACCACCACGAGATCATTAGAAACAATAATTAATTATATGACTCTTCGCAATATACATGTTACATGTACTATTTGTTAGCTAGGATTATTCAAAGGTTCCATTGAAAAAAGATAAAAAAACAGATTCAAAGGTTATATATGATGTAAAGAGTATATAAAGATACATATGGTTGGCTAATTAAAACATGACTACCCGTGATGAATTGGAATTGTCAACCAAATTAAAGAGAATTGGTCACTTTAAACATGAGAGCCTACAGCTTTAATTAGCATCGGTTCGCAACTTGCAGCTGACATTAGTGACCATATGATATATTCTACTATCTCAATTAATGTTTTAAAAATTGAATCGTCCATAAACTGATAAGTGTATTGTGTCACTGGTATATTAGTTGAATTATTGGATCATTAGTTGAATCACAATATTAAAATAGATAAAATTAAACCGAATAACTCGGTGAATACATATTAATATGGATGATACAATGTTTTAAAAAATTAATTATGACATCTAAAATTGTGAAAATTGCAAAATTAATAATTTAGAAGTTCATTTTGATAGTGGAGGTTTCGTGTCCACCAAAATTGATGCATCACAACCCTACAAATTATTTAAGATTTTGTCTATTAATTAACTAACTAGACTTTGACCCGTGCGTTGCACGGATTTAGTTGAACGATATATACACGATTTAAATTTCTATAACAAAATTGCAAATAAAAAAACAAAATGAAATCTAAACATATATATTGAAATTTAAAACAGAGATTACAAATGAAATTAAACAATACTCATAAACTAATAAAAATAGAGGATGCTATAAAATTGAAATCATATAGAATCAAAATAATTTAATTCAAAAATTGTAGTACAAAATTAATTGCAAATAAAACCATATAGTGATATGTTATTTTCAATACAGAGCAAATGACTAATTCAAAATTCAAATTTAGCTGAGAGAAATGTGTTATTTTCAATACATAACAAATGACTAATTCAAAATTCAAATTTAGGTGAGAGAAATTAAATGAGAGTATTAATTAATAGTGATTTAGGAGGGAAAGATTATGGTTAAGTTAGGAGCTTAATTAGGGTTTTAGTAGGTGCTAAACATAACTTTTATTATAACTAGACTTTGACCCGTGCGTTGCACGGATTTAGTTGAACGATAGATATACGATTTAAATTTTTATAATAAAAATTGTAAATAAAAACCAAAATGAAATCTAAACATAAATATATTGAAATTTAAAGCAGAGAGTACAAATGAAACTAAACAATACTAATAAATTAATAAAAATAGAGGATGCCATAAAATTGAAATCATATAAAATCAAAATAATTTGATTCAGAAATGGTAATACAAAATTAATTGTAAAATTGGCTAAAAGGCAAACAGCCGAAACAAATGTTTTAGGTTTTAAAATTTTGGGTCAAAAATATACCTAAAAAAAAATTCAACATAATTTAATAAATTTAATATGAATGTTTGGTTAGTTTAGGTGGTTAGGATGGAGGCTTCACATCTCTTTGACCCGGATTCAATTTACACATTAAACAGTGATGATAAAAAAAATTCATACATTCAGCAAAATAAATATATTTAATTTATTCTTATTAATTTTGTACTCACTAAAAATTTCATTTTAGATTTCTACATCAGTTGGACCAATCTTGAATAATTGAGTCAAATGATAGTGATTTTAAAAGATTGAGAAGATGACAAATCATGTTAATGTTCAAGGTGACATATTTAATTTTATAAAAAGTATTTTAAAAGTTATAATTTTTATATCAATTAATCTTTTTCTATTTCGATTGTATAACTATGTTATTTTCAATACATAGAAAATGACTAATTCAAAATTCAAATTTAGGTGAGAGAAGTGTGTTATTTTCCAAGGTGATAAAAACCGGACCGGACCGGCCGGTTCGACCCCCTGAACCGTGAACCGGACCCATGTCCGGTCCAGCTATCCCTCAAAACCGCTGGAGTTCAAAACCGGGTACAAAACCGTGAAACCGGACAAAAACCGAGATAAACCGGCGGTTCACGCGGTTTAATTGGTCAGACCGTGTTTTTGCTGAGAATGGTTTCCTTCCTTCTTCAAACGACAAAAGTAGAGTGAGAACTGAGATGAAACCCTAAAAAACGGGGCTCCCTCTCATCTCTTCTTTTCTTCTCTCTTTCTAGACTTTTTGCTGCAATTCATAAGTTATTCATCAAAGATTTCTATTCAAGGATGTCTATTAATCATTATCAAATGAGTTCTAGATCTGGAAATTTAAATTTTTTTCTTTTATGATTTTGTATTGTTATTAGATTTTTCTGTATAATTCTGTTGATTTGTTTGTATAACATAAAAGTGAATTAGTGATGATGATAAATTGATGTTGATTTCATTCATGTTCTTGATTTATGACTGTTTGGGATGATTTCGCTTTCGTTCTCGACTTTTCTCCTTTTCAGACTTATGTTTTTGTCGTTGGTTTATGTTGATTCTTGTTCTATACCAATCTTTTTTGTTCTTGTATTTTTGCTCTGTCATTGAAGAAGATGATGTTGAAGAAATGTGCTGCTTCTCATTTTCTCAAAATTCCTTCTCATATTCTTGCCCTTTATTTTTTCGATGTTACACTTGGTGTCGCACTGTTTAGACTCTGGCTATTTTGAAAAGGGGCAGCGCTCGTTGATGGAAGAAATTGTTGGTTGTTGTTTTGGATGCTTAGTTTTTTAACTTTGGAGGAAGATTTCTGTTTGTTTAATAACTCTTGTGTACATTGTACAATATTGATATGCTTTGTTCAACTTCAATGCAATTATCATATTTGCTTTTGCAAAAAAATGTATAACAGTGGTACTTCAAAGAATTAAGTGACATATTTAACGAATTAAAAAATATATTTAATAGGGTATTATTATTTTTAATTAAGTAAAAATATTTTTTGTTATTATTATTTTATAGGTTATTTAAAAATAAAAAATTTATATTTAATTAAAAATCGGTTCAACCCCGATTGAACCCCGGTCCGACCCTTGAACCTTCAACCTTTCGCCTCACCGGTTTAATATCCGGTCCGGTACGTTATGATTACCTTGTTATTTTCAATACATAACAAATGACTAATTAAAAATTCAAATTTAGGTGAGAGAAATTAGATGATAGTATTAATTAATAGTGGTTTATGAGGGAAAATTAGGATTAAGTTAAGAGCTTAATTAGGGTTTTAGTATGTGCTAAACATAACTTTTATTATAATTAAGATTAAGATTAAGATAAGATTTTGGCACGAGTTAGAAATTCGTTTAATTGATTTTTACAAATTTACTAAATATTAATATATTATTTAAATATTTTATTTAGAAATTACATACACATATAGAAAGGAATGAATAAACTACATACACATATAGGAAAGAATGAATAAATAAAGAAAGATGAGAAAGAACAATGAGGTTGAAAAAGAAAAAAAAATGGAGAGAAGAAAGAAAAAAAAAATAATGCAGAGAAAGAGATGGAAAAAAAATATCAAAATGGAGAAAAAGAGAAAAAGATAGTGAAAGATAAAAAATAAAAAAGCCTAATTTTTAGTTAAATAAAAATTAGATATGCTATTAATTAGAAAGTTGAGTGTTAAGTCTATATTTTACTCCCAATGCAAACATAATCCCAATCCATTTTCTTTCTCATTTTTTCAATGTTATATTTGAAATTCAAATTTGGATACACAATAAATGAGGTGGTAGTTGGGGTGGTAATTAAGAGAGGAATTAGGAGGGAAAAAGTTAGGGTTAAGTGATTACTAATTAGGGTTTTAAGAGGGGACAAAACTTACTTTTATTATAACTAGGCTAATACCCGTGTGATGCACGGGTTATGTTTGTTTTTTTATAAATTTTATTGGTTAGCTGTGATACATTTTTTTTTGTGACTCATCATTTGGGATAGGATTTTGCATAATATGTTCAAATGCACAATATAGATGATATATAAAAATTCAGCATAGAATAGAACCAAATTAGAGAATGAAAATATAATAACAATCTATAATAATAAAATTAAGCACAGCGAAAAATTGAGAGATGAGAGCGGCCAAATTTTAAGAAAAATAGAAACTAAAAGAAAATTAAGAACAGAGTGAAAGTGAGACATGAGGGAGACCAAATTTTGATAAGAAAACATAGATCAATGACATACAATAGTTTAGATATAGGGATAACAAAATGAAATTTGCATAAATAAATTTGAAGAATGAATGCAGTAAAAATCAGAGAAGTGAGAATTGAGATTAGACACAAAAAAATAATAGTTGAAAGATTAAAGATTCTTGCCAGTATTAACTAATTTTATCAAACATTTTACTCCTTTATTTCATTATTCAATTGAGTACATAGGAGAATAATTAGTATACGAAAAATTATAAAATATAAACCAATGGTGGGTGACTCATTCTTTTTTTTGGGACCTTATAAAAATAGCAACACACGCTACATAACTACACACCTCCCAGCCACCAAAATGGAGAAAGAAGAGAGAAAAAAATTCAGAGAATTAGAAGTGAAAATTGTTTATTGTAGATGAAGAAAAATAAAAAAGGTAGAGATTCAATTTTATATTTTGGTATTCACGTGAAATGAGGAGAAAGGTGGAGAGAGATATTTGGAAAGAGGGGGGGTGGTAGAAAGATCATTTTGTAGAAAATAAAAAGTATTGAAGAATCAATCATTTTTTTTCTTTTCTTTTAATTAAAAAGTATTATGAGAATTATTTATTTAGTATGCATAATGCTTGTAAATTATGTGAGAGAAAAGAGAAAAAGATAGTGAAAGATAAAAAAAAGCCTAATTTTTAGGTAAATACAAATTATATATGCTATTAATTACAAAGTGGAGTGTTAAGTCTATATTTTACTCCCAATGCAAACCTAATGCCAATGCTTTTTCTTTCTCATTTTTCCAATGTTGTATTTGAAATTCAAATTTG
Organism: Trifolium fragiferum; assembly: GCA_954870985.1. Taxonomy (NCBI): domain Eukaryota; kingdom Viridiplantae; phylum Streptophyta; class Magnoliopsida; order Fabales; family Fabaceae; genus Trifolium; species Trifolium fragiferum. The sequence continues at coordinate 37,823,967 of OX940790.1, read as the reverse complement.
GATATGCAATAAATGAGATGGTAGTTGAGATGGTAATTAGGAGGGAAAAAGTTAGGGTTAAGTGATTACTATTTAGGGTTTTAAGAGAGGGCAAACTTTACTTTTATTATAACTAGGCTAATACCCGTGCGATGCACGGGTTATGTTTATTTTTTTATAAATTTTATTGGTTAGTTGTGATACAATTTTTTTTGTGACTCATCATTTGGGATAAAATATTGCATAATAGGTTCAAATGCACAATATAGATGACATATAAAAATTCAGCATAGAATAGAACCAAATTAGAGAATGAAAATATAATAACAATCTATAATAATAAAATTAAGCACAGCGAGAAATTGAGAGATGAGAGCGGCCAAATTTTAAGAAAAATAGAAACTAAAAAAATAAATAAATTAAGAACAGAGAGAAAGTGAGACATAAGGGATACCAAATTTTGATAAGGAAACATAGATCAATGACATACAATAGTTTAGATATAGGGATAACAAAATGAAATTTGCGTAAATTAATCTGAAGAATATAATAGAGTTGATAGAGAGAAAAAGAAAAACTATCTGATATGAACTGAATGCAGTAAAAATCAAAGAAATGAGAATTGAGATTAGACAAAAAAAAATAATAGTTGTAAGATTAAAGATTCATGCTAGCATTAACTAATTTCATCAAACATTTTACTCCTTTATTTCATTATTCAGTCGAGTACATATAGGAGAATAATTAGTATACGAAAAATTATAATGTATAAACCAATGGTAGGTGACTCATTCTTTTTTTTGGGACCTTATAAAAATAGCAACACACGCTACATAACTACATACCTCCCTGCCACCAAAATGGAGAAAGAAGAGAGTAAAAAATTCAGAGAATTAGAAGTGAAAATTGTTTATTGTTGATGAAGAAAAAGAAAAAAAAGGTAGAGATTCAATTATATATTTTGGTATTCACGTGAAATGAGGAGAAAGGTGGAGAGAGATATTTGGAAAGAGAGAGATGGTAGAAAAATCATTTTTTAGAAAATAAAAAGTATTGAAGAATCAATAAATGTATTTGACGTTTTCTATGTTAGTGGTCTTTTTGTTTTTTTTCTTTTCTTTTAATTAAAAAGTATGACAATTATTTATTTAGTATGCATAGTGCTTGTAAATTATGTGAGAGAAAGAGAAAAAGATAGTGAAAGATTAAAAAAAAAAAAAACCTAATTTTTAGGTAAATACAAATTATATATGCTATTAATTAGAAAGTGGAGTGTTAAGTCTATATTTTACTCTCAATGCAAACCTAATGCCAATGCCTTTTCTTTATCATTTTTCCAATGTTGTATTTGAAATTCAAATTTGAATATGCAATAAATGAGGTGGTAGTTGAGATGGTAATTAAGAGAGAAATTAAGAGGGAAAAAGTTAGGGTTAAGTGATTACTAATTAGGGTTTTAAGAGGGGTGTTTACCCCGATTTTTAGCAAACAACTGCTAGTTTAATTATTACAAGAAGGATCAACTAGTAAATCCTGGGACATATGGATTGTGCAGAATTGACGAAAACATGTTCATATTTTCTGGGTTAAATCGGATAAGTTGATAAAAACAATAAAATCACTCGACTTGGTCGAATGGGTTTGCTTAAAGTAAAATGCTTCAAAGTTAAATTTGCAGAAAACTTGTAAATGAATTTGCAGATAAAGTTTAAAGAAGAAACTTTGAAAAGTAAAACATGCAACGAAGTAAATTGCAGAAAAGTTTAAAGTGCAGAAACTTTAAATGAAAGGCAAGTAATCAATACTTGAAAAATGTAAATTGCATTGATAATTGTAAAGCGTTTACAAAGAATGGTACACAGATTTGTACATGTTCCATATTGCACTCATTTCGCTCGTTGACATGGGTACTTTGAGTTTATTAGGAATTTGCATGAGAATTGTGAACCCGTTTCTCCTATCAGAAACTAATATTTATAGACAAACTAGAATAACTGCCAAAAACCTACATAACGTCTAACTAAACTCCACGTGTCTCGACAATTTGAATTCCTTGGACACCTGGCGAGGCTTTCGAACGTTATCCACTTTGAATATTTTGCTAAGTCCAGAGTATGCTTTCTCCGCACTGCACAATACGTTATACGAGCAAACATACATGTGTATATAATTTCGACAAATATATAGCAATGTCGAAGCATTCAAATATATACTTATTTAAATAGGTTCCTGTCGAATTCGACAGCTTCTTCAGACTCGACAATGAACTTACATATTAAAAGGCTTTCGACGACGAATGCCTTAATCTTCTCTTGATCTATTACTAAAACCAATTCCCAAGAGAATATTAAAATATAGCAATATACATTAAATGAGATTTCATCATCTCATTCTAATTCATTAATGCCTGTCGAAAATACAGGCTAACAAATTGCCCCCTCAAAAATGTCAGCTTCGACTGCACGTCGAAGACAAAAAGGGAGAAATGGCAATTTTGAAGATACTTTCTTTTCAACTTCGTCACACTTAACAAGGCTATGATTGACAAAGAGGCAAACGAAGGCATCAAGTTCTTTAGTGCCTCAACAGCTGTGGATGAAGAAATCAAAATCCTGGTAGATTCCAACATGGTTCTCGACGCAGAAGTTGCCTCTTTCAAAAGCTTATATGAAGACTTGAAGAAAAAATTTTAACTTTGTAGTAATTTTAGTTTTTGTTGTTCTTAGTTTTTTTGCTTCAACTGTTTGAACAATTTGTTAAGGTTTTTGGTTTGTAATCTTTGACAATGCCCATTTTGTGGTGAACAACTTTATGATCACCATTATTTCGTCATGTCTCAAGCTTTATTCTTCGTTAATTTTTATTTCTTGCAACGCTGGTTTATACTTTTTCAAGTATTTACCATTTTTAATTAACGAACGTTGTTCTTCTGTTAATTCTTCAATTTCATAAGCACCATTTGAAAAAACTTGAACAACTTTAAAAGGGCCTTCCCAATTTGGAGACCATTTGCCTAAGACTCTATCTTTTTTATCTATTGGCAAAATAACTTTCCAAACCAAATTTCCAACATTAAAGGTTTTAGACTTAACCTTTTTATTATAAGCTTTAGCAACTCTTTCTTTCTGTCGAGTTAACATCTCTAAAACTTTTACTCTCTCCTCATCTAAATCAACTAATTCGTCTAACATCATATCCCAATAATGATCCCTTGGGATTTCTTCCTGCCTTTGAATTCTAACTGATTGCAGGTGTATTTCGACTGGTAGGACTGCATCATGCCCATATGTTAGTCGAAAAGGTGTGGTGTTAGTTGATTCTTTTGGAGAATTTCTACATGCCCATAACACTTGATCTAAAGTCTTATTCCAATTTCTAGGCTTTTGGGCAATATGCTTTTTAATCAAGCCAATAATGATCTTATTAGCAGCTTCCACTTGACCATTTGCTTGGGCATTATATGGTGTAGAGGTCAAAAGTTTAAAACCAGTTTGTTGGGCAAATTCAACCATCTTTCGTCCAGTGAATACTGAACCTTGATCTATGGTAATAGACTCAGGTATACCAAATCTATAAATGATGTGACTTTGTATAAAACTAATCACTGCTTCTTGATCAACATTTGGTAATGGAATTGCTTCTATCCATTTGGTAAAATAATCTATACCAACTAAAATATAACGTTGGTTTTTAGACGAACTTGGTTTAATTTCACCAATTAAATCTAAAGCCCATCCTCTAAAAGGCCAAGGTTTTACTATTGAATGAAGTTCACTTGCAGGTACATGTTGTATACCTGAATGTCTTTGACACTCTTGACAACCTTTAGCAAACTCTATACAGTCCTTTAGAATTGTTGGCCAATACACACCTTGTCGAAATAACAACCATTTCATTTTGTGGCCTGCCTGATGGGATCCACATGCACCACTGTGCACATCAGATATAACCAAATAAGCTTCAGTTTCACTTAAACATTTTAGTAAAACTCCTTCAGGTGTTTTCTTCATTAGTTCATTACCAATGATGACATAACTCAAGGCTCTATATTTGATTTTTTTATTGGTCGTTCCATTTGGATCTTTCAAATATTCGACAAGTTGTTTTCTCCAATCATTATTAGATAGATTGTCAATGGCCAAAATTTCAAAAATTTCAGAATTTTCATCATAATCATAGGTGATATCTTGACCACTGTCTTGTGGTGAGTCTGCCCCCACAAGTTTTGGCACTGACAATTCCATCGAAGTAGGTTGATCAACAATGAGTTTATCTTTAATCTCAATCAACTCTTCTAGTTTTTCACTAGAGATTTTATAACCAGAAGCTATTTGAGCCAAATCATTGGCTTCTTGATTTTCTATACGAGGTACATGTTCAAAGATAACTTGGTCGAAACGTTTTAACAAAGAAATTGCTATGACAAAATATTTCATTAAGTGCTCTTTTATGCATTTGTATTCTTTTGTCAATTGTTTCAACACCAATTCTGAATCACCTCTGATCAAAATATTTTTTCCCCCAAGTCTAATAAAATTTCCAGGCCTGTTATTAAAGCCTCATATTCTGATTCGTTATTTGAGCAGAACCCATTGATCTTATATTTGAACTTGGTGGGAATTTTGGAGGGAGAAATGATTAAAATCCCAATTCCAACTCCATGTTTGTGTTTAGAACCATCAAAATATAATTTCCAAGGTTCTGAATCTACATAGTTCTGTGGAGTTTCTAATGCAGAATGATCCACTATAAAATCAGCCACAATTTGGCCTTTAAGTGCCTTTAAAGGTCTATAAGTTAGTGAATATTCTGTTAAGGCTAAGGCCCATTTTCCAATTCGACTATGCAGAATTGGTTTAGACAACATATGCTTGATGATATCACAATGAGAATAAACAAAAACATCAATAGGCTTTATATAGTGCTTGAGTTTCATACAAGAAAAATACAAACATAAGCATAATTTTTCAATACTACTATATCTAGTTTCAGCATCATTTAAAACCCTACTTAAGTAATAAATGGCTTTTTCTTCACCATTTTCATCTTCCTGAGCAAGCATACTACCCAATGTCGAATCTGATGCTGATATATACAACTTCATGAATTTGTTCCTTATTGGAGGCATTAACATTGGTGGGTTTGACAAATAACTCTTGATTTCGTCAAAAGCTTGTTGTTGATCTTGCCCCCAAGTGAAAACACTTTCTTTCTTGAGTCGAAGTAATGGCGAAAACGGTTGAGCTTTACCACTTAAATTTGAGATAAATCTTCTCAAGAAATTTATCTTCCCAAGTAAGGACTGAAGTTGCTTTTTTGTAGTTGGAGATTTTGTCTCCATAATAGCCTTTGTTTTGTTTTGATTTATTTCAATGCCCTTTTTGTGCACAACAAACCCAAGGGAATCTCCTGCATAAACACAAAAAGCACATTTTAATGGATTCATTTTTAATCCATATTTCCTCATCTTTTCAAAAGACTTTCTTAAATGATCCAAATGATCATCTTTTGACGAAGATTTGACAACTATGTCGTCAATATACACTTGCATGAAAGTGTCTATGTATTCATGAAAAATTAGATTCATTGCTCTTTGATAAGTAGCCCCAGCATTTTTCAAACCAAAGGGCATTACTACCCATTCATATGTGCCTAATGCTCCTGGGCACCTAAAGGCAGTTTTGGGTACATCATTCTCAGCAATGAAAATTTGGTTATAACCAGAATAACCATCTAACATACTCAAATATTCAAACCCAGCTGCTGAGTCTATTACCATTTCTGCCACAGGCATAGGATATTCGTCTTTTGGTGTAGCATTATTTAAATCTCTAAAGTCTATGCATACTCTAAGAGAACCATTTTTCTTAATCACAGGCACTATATTTGCTAACCATTCGACATACCTTGCAGTTCTGATGAATTTGCTCCTCAGCAGCCTTTCAATTTCTTCTTTGATCTTTGACATTATTTCTGGTGCGAATCTCCTAGGCAATTGTTTCACTGGCTTTTTATCTGGTCGAACTGGTAGTTCATGTTCCACCAACTTTCTGCTCAAACCTGGCATTTCGTTGTAATCCCAAGCAAAACAATCTTTGAATTCTATCAGAAGTTGCACCACTTTTGCCTTCAGATTTGGAGGAATGTTTGCACTAATGTACGTTGGTCTTTTCGTCAAACCATCTCCAAGGTCAATTTCTTGCAAAGGATCCTGTGCTTGCATCTTGTGACTTTGACTGATTGGATCTTTTTAAAATCCTAGGGGTTCGTCATCATAGATGCAATCCAGCTTTTGCATTTCTGGCTTGTGTTTGCCAAATTTTATATCATTGGCTGCAACAGCCATATTTTCTGACAAAGAATTGGCTTCCAAAGCCATTTTGATTCTATTTTCAGCCATATAGGCCGAAATCTTTGCCCAAGTTTGGGACTCAGACATAGTCATCTTCATTGATATCCCACCCAGTTGGGTAGTTGTGGCCTTCATATTCGCCATCTTCAATGTCTCCATCCTCTCTTTCCCACAGAAAACCATGTGTGGGGTCCAACTTAATTGAATGGTGAACATTTCTCACTGAACGATATACAAAATCTCTTTCAGTGCATGGCGAGATAGTTGCCAATTTCTTGTCGAACGAGTGCTTTGTAAGATGATGAACTTCTGTTTTGAAGTAGCTTTGGTCTGCTTCAACATTTTCGACAATACCATCATCTCGCCAGATAATCAGGCGTTGGTGCAAGGTAGATGGGACTGCCCCCACGCCATGAATCCACTCTCGTCCTAGGAGCAGATTGTAGTTTGCCTTAGAGGCCACAACCAAAAACAAGGTTGGCCTTATAGTACTTCCAACAACCACATCCACCTGGATTGCTCCTAATGACAAACCAGTTTCACCATCATAATTTGACAGAACTATGTTGTGTGGATGAAGATCCACCAAGGACTTGCCAATCTTTTTCAGGAGAAACTCTGGCATTAGGTTGACAGCAGCACCACCATCAATTAGTACTTTGTTGATTCCTACATTATTCACCTTAGCCTGTATGAAGAGAGGCTTCAAGTGACTTTTCATGCCTTCATCCGACCTTTCAAATGTAGCCATTTGGTCTTCCAAAGCACCATTGTTCATTACATAGTAACAAACTGGCCTGTGAAGGGCCATTTGCATTCCAGATTCTTCTTCTTCATCTGTTATTTCAGAACAGACGTCGAACTCTCTTGGCAGAATTGACACAACATTTACTATTATGTCGAGATCAGGTTCAGAATCCAGAAAATCATCAGCTTCCAAGTGTTCGTCTTCGACATCATCAGCAACTGAAGACTCTATTTTTGGTTCAACTAACCTCTCTTTCATTGGCTTCTTAGCCAATTCCATAGGTTTCTTCCCGTTACCATCAGCAGTAATCTGGGATTTTTGAGCAGCCAACTTTTTCTGGCGTTGATATCTACGCCATTGGGATCTTGTCATAGGGTTTTTCCCTTTATAGTTATTCCTGTAATCATACTTCCTTGATTCAGAATCTTTCTTGGGATTGGAGTTACTGGAACTTCCTTTTTCAAAATTCCTTTGACTAGAGACCATGTTTCTCCCATGAACCCATTGATTGACAGGTGTCCTGTTTGAGGGGACAAATGATTTTTGTGGTCCCAACCTTTGATGCACAGGCGCCTGTTGGCTATTCAGAATGTTAGAGTAAGTTGGCCTTTGATTTGGCCAATTGTTTCTGCCCTGACTATGAGGCAAAAATTTGGTGAGGCCTGCAGCAGCCTTTTTGTCGAACATGACACTACAATGAGGACATAAAGTAGCTTCGCCATCATTCTTCTTGCAGCGTTGAAGGAAATCTAGCAACTTCTCTCCAGCTTGTGGATACACCTCTTCCACTTTGTTTTCGTATTCTTCCTCAAGAATAGAAACCAATTGCCCCCCTTCAGTGAGGTTCAATGCTTCCAACAGCAGACACTCGAACGGCTCTATGTAAGCAGCATCAACAATCTGTAATGGATTTTCGTCCACCTGCTGTTTGGATTTTGGCTTTTCGCCAAATTTGAGTCTTCCCTCCTGCAGGGCCTTCTAGACCAGATCCCTGAAAAGAACACATTGTGAGGTTTTATGACCCAAAAAATTATGGTATTTACAAAAACCTCTTTTCTTACGTTGTTCCAAAGGTGGAACTTTTAACCCCTTTGGTACAATTATTTGGCCATCAGTGACCAATAAGTCAAAAATTTCATCACATTTAGTAATGTCGAACGTATATGTCTTAGAAACAAATCTATCATTTTTTGGTTCGACAGGATTATTTCCATTTGATGGTTTCAACATTTTACAAGTGTAGGGAGGTCCCGGTTTCAATTCAGCAATATTGACCTCATTATTTTCTATGTAATCCCGACCATCGTCGAACTCATTCTCACTTTCATAAGTTTCTATATACGCCACTTTTTCTTTTTTATGGAATTTAGAATTTCTTACTTTTTCAGCCCTGAGGCGTTCGACCAGTCGAACACGATCTGCTAATTGGGCCATATCTCTTAAATGTTGAGTATCTAACTTCTTTCTAATGGAATAATCAAGGCCACCAGCAGCCATCTCAACCAATTCATGTTCAGGCACTTGAGTAAAGCACCTTGCCTTAAGGAGACGAAACCTATTCAGATAATCGTCGATGGCTTCTGAAGTCTTACGCTTCATACTGGCTAATTCTTTGAGGCTAATCCTAGATTGTCCCATATAAAATTGTTCATGAAATAGCCTTTCTAATTGAGTCCAATTATGAATCGAATGAGGGGGAAGCGTGGTAAACCACGTAAAAGCATTTTTTGTGAGGGAATTGGGGAAGAATTTCATCCTCAAATCTTCATTATTTGCTAAATTCCCTGCTTCTGCCATATATCTGGCAATGTGTTCGACAGTAGACTCATTAGTATCACCAGCAAATTTTGTAAATTTGGGAATTTTCCATCCACTTGGTAGTTCTGTCTGCAAAACATATTCAGACAATGCTGACACGAAATTTGGCCTATGCAATCCTATATTCAAACCATTTTGGGCCAAGATATTTTCTACTAAGTTGGCAAAGTTTTTCTGCCCTACTATGTTATCTTGTCGAACGTTCCTAAGAACATTATCAGCATTTTGGTTTCTATTAACCAATACCATTCCCTGTTCTGGCTGTTCTCCTTCAATGCGTAGTGGTTGGGGTTGAACTTCTGGTTGAATTTCTGGGTTTGCACGAGGAACCCTTTGGTTATTTGGAGCATCAAGGGCTCCAAAAAAGTCTGCCATCCTTCCCATTTGATTGGCTAATAACAAGTAACTATCGTTAGTTGTCTGTAACATAGGATTAAAGATCGTGCCAATCTGTTGGGTCAACGCGTTCACCATATCATGGTTGCTCTCATCCATTTGTTGCCTTAGTACTGCCATAGAATTATTTGTCAGATTAAGAGAATTTCCTCTATTTCCCATCGCAGAAGACGAGGGAGAACTTTCTATTGAAGGCCAATTATACATGTTTGCCATTGTTGTTGTTGGCATTCCAAATTGTGGGTTTCTAGGCAACCATGGGGGTCTTGACGGTGTTCCACCAACTTGACTACCGTCTGTGTATCCATGTGTGTGTGATACGTTTGTTGGCATGGATGACATGTTTAATTGTGTCATTGCTGCACCATTAGGATTTGGAGGAGGAAATCCTCCTGTCATGCTTGAAGTAACGGCAGGCATTGTTGATCCACTGACGTTTGCACCAATGGTACTGGAATTCATTGTAGGGTTCAAACTTCCGCCATTATTATTATTATTTGGGATACTTTCAGAAGTTGTAGAATTTAGTGCAGGGCCTGTTGGCCCACCAGTAGGATTGGCGTTAGAAACGCCAGATGCTGGTTGACTAGGTTGCCCTGTCACATTCTGGGGGTTTGGAATCAGATTCGTTTCTGCTGCATTATTATTGTTATTATTAGAAGAATTGCTTGGTGGTCTCACCATTCTAGTACGAGGACGAGTTGGTATTTTTGAGAATTCTGGGAGAAATTTACCACTCCTCAAATGCATATAAAGATACACACACAATCAAATTTCAACACCAAACAACAATTTTGCAAAAAGTTTTCAAAAACAAACTAAATAAATCACACAATCCAAGTGTCCCACTGGGCGTGCCAATTTGTTTACCCCGATTTTTAGCAAACAACCGCTAGTTTAATTATTACAAGAAGGATCAATTAGTAAATCCTGGGACATATGGATTGTGCAGAATTGACGAAAACATGTTCATATTTTCTGGGTTAAATCGGATAAGTTGATTAAAACAATGAAATCACTCGACTTGGTCGAATGGGTTTGCTTAAAGTAAAATGCTTCAAAGTTAAATTTGCAGAAAACTTGTAAATGAATTTGCAGATAAAGTTTAAAGAAGAAACTTTGAAAAGTAAAACATGCAACGAAGTAAATTGCAGAAAAGTTTAAAGTGCAGAAACTTTAAATGAAAGGCAAGTAATCAATACTTGAAAAATGTAAATTGCATTGATAATTGTAAAGCGTTTACAAAGAATGGTACACAGATTCGTACATGTTCCATATTGCACTCATTTCGCTCGTTGACATGGGTACTTTGAGTTTATTAGGAATTTGCATGAGAATATTTTGAATTCCTTGGACACCAGACGAGGCTTTCGAACGTTATCCACTTTGAATATTTTGCTAAGTCCAGAGTATGTTTTCTCCGTACTGCACAATATGTTATACGAGCAAACATACATGTGTATATAATTTCGACAAATATATAGCAATGTCGAAGCATTCAAATATATACTTATTTAAATAGGTTCCTGTCGAATTCGACAGCTTCTTCAGACTCGACAATGAACTTACATATTAAAAGGCTTTCGACGACGAATGCCTTAATCTTCTCTTGATCTATTACTAAAACCAATTCCCAAGAGAATATTAAAATACAGCAATATACATTAAATGAGATTTCATCATCTCATTCTAATTCATTAATGCCTGTCGAAAATACAGACTAACAAGGGGGCAAACTTTACTTTTATTATAACTAGACTCTGACCCGTGCGATGAACGGATTTGATTGAGTGATAGATATATGATTTAAATTTGATGAGTAAAGTTGCACATGAAAAAGCAAAATAAAATCCAAACACATATATTGAAACTTAAATATTCATATCATTGCATAATAACCATTAAAATTACATAAAAATCGAACAAAATAGACTAACAATTGGTATACCAAACAACTATTAAACATTTTGAAAAACTTCTTTGTAAACTACATTTTCAATCGTATTTGAATCTTCACATTCATCATCGGTTATTAACATCTTTAACCACTTCCTTGATGTAACTGTTAATAATGCAACATATAATTGTCCATGAGAGAAAATAGATTGAAAAAGATAACATATTTCAATAACTGATCTCAGACTCTTGTTTATAGTAATAGCAAATGAAACCATCAGTTGAAATTGCTTTCGTTGAAATTTAAAAGGGAAATTCTATTATCAGATGAAGTTAATGATAATTTTGAAATAAAATTTTTATGACCAATCTAACATGGATTTTTTAGATTTTCATGTATAAGTATGAAATTAGTTAGACTTTATGCAATTTTGGTACTATATTTCTTAATATTGGACCCCCTATTTCCGCCGTGTAAGAAATACATTTTTATTTTTTATTTGAATCAAATACGGAGTATTATTATTATTATTATTATTTCTGAATTAAAATAAAACAAAATTAAATTAAATTAAAAGAAACACCATCGTCATCATCATACAATTTCGGTTCCAAACAGCGCATGTAAAGACCTGCATTTTTTCTACCATGACAATCTCTTGCTACAATGCAATCCCCACCAACCTTCACATATTCCTCATGTAATAATTACCTTAACCTAATTTGTGAGTATAATAAATAAATATGAACCACAAATCAAAGCAAAGGAGGGAGGATTAGTAAGAAAGAGGGAATACCAAAGGATCGGAAAAAAATTTAAAAAGCTTGAAACCTATATTTGCATGAAATTACAATCCATCCACATTCTTCTACTTGGATGCAGAACCCACCCAAAATCAAGAAAGTCAACACCTCACATTAGTAGCTATTCAAATACTCAAATAATAACAAAGAGCAAAACATAGTTGAAAAAGTGCAAAAAAAAAAAAAAGCAATTGAAAACAGAGGAGGAAAACATCGCCACCGCCATCTTCGGCCGACCTTGATCTCAACTCCGACCAAAGCACCAGTCTTCTCTTCCTTGTTTTCATTTGCTAGCCATCAAAATAACGGCTACTGTACATTGTTGAGTCTTTACAATGCAAATAACAGAACATTAAAAATGGAGTGATAATCCAATAAGTTTCAATGTTTTATTTATGAAGTGCTTGCTTTAAAAGAGTCTTCAATCAAACTCATAATGAATTACTATATGACAAACCAAAGAAGGCCATGAATTGAAGAATATTGCTAGTTGAAATAATGTCAAAAAAATTGTTTTTTTACCTCAGGAGCTAGCAAACCATAGGAGCATTGACAGCAGCTGCTGGAAGTTAACCATCCAATACACCAACAACAGCCTCTGTTATTTCAATAGCCACAACTTCCTATTGAGTCAAAATTGGTGAGAGAGAAAAAAACTTGGTAAAAAATTATGTGTGCCAAAACAAAGAAAAAATGAATGTAGGATATTATGGAGGAAAAAAACCGCGGTTCTTTAATGCTTGCTCCAAGTAGAGGGGAAGCAATCATATTCTCATGTTGCACTAACTTATTGTCTTTGGCTGGAGGGTCCTCAGTGAACACATCAAGAGCTGCCTTCTCCACATGCAACATAATAGAAATCATCATATATAATATTTCAAAGAAATATTATATCCAATACTCATACAGGAAACAAAAACAAATAAAGGCAAGCCTCCAAAAATTTTCATCCATGTTAAATATCAATTGAAGAGAAAGTACTTACTCATTCAAAGAATTAAATTTACATAGATAAGAAAAGAATCGGAGCTATATATATATACAAAAATCTTGAACAACAATGTTAGTTTTCCCAAATAGCAGCCACCGCCTAGAATGTAGATTTTTCAACCTGCCATAAAAAGGAAATAACATTATTATATCTAAAGAAATAAAAGAGAAAATTGAAAAACAGAGAGTGGAATATTGAAGGAAAAAGAAGTGAGAAAAAAGGGGATAAAATTGTGAAAATAGAAAGAGAAAGTACCAGTAAAAAGTGAGATCGAGGGAGACAACGACGGAGACAATGGTAGAGGCGGTTGAGAAAAAAAGATGAAGATTTTCCATCTTGTTATTGATGAGGCAGAAGAAAAAAGTTTTGAAGAAAGGATGAAAGATTAGAGAGAAAGGAGAAAAAAATAAGAACGTAAAAGATGAAATAGACTGATAGAGCATGAGGCATAGTAAAAGCAATGGTAACTACTATAGCTATTTTCAAGGAAGCATAAGGAAACAAAGAAATAAATGAGTCACCCCTACATTCCTTAAAAAACGCAGAGCATGTAACAACAATTATTACTGTATCTCTTGCATAAGTGAAGTGCCTATTTTCAAGGAAATTTTTATAAATAAAAAAACGCAGCATTAATTAAGGATGTTTTAGAGTTTCCAAGTCACCTTCTTAAACATCTGCAAAACTCTACTTTTATATTGATTAAGATAAGATTAAGATGTGGTCTCAATTAACACCTTATATAATAATATAATATAACTAAAAATAAATATAAATGAAGTAATATAATTACTTGGAAAAATTAACAGTAATGAAATTGAAGACGAATAAGGAAGGCAGCTATAAGATGCTCCTCCTTATATATAGACTATAGTATAGTACGAACTACAGTTCTTATAGTGCTAAGTGCGTTGAAACATGTAGTTTAAGTACATGTTTTTAATAATTTGTTTTAAAAATATAATAATAAAATGAAATTCATAAAACTAACCTTATAACAAGTCGATTTGTATAAATGTAATTGAATTTTTAGTAAATATATAGTGGAAATAGAGTTGTTAATGTACGCCCACATATTTTTAATTAGGTGGGAGTATGTTAGCAACTCTCTATAAAGAAATAAAAAATAAAATTAATATTGAGAAGATAACTTTTCACAATTTTAAAGTATTAAAGCACAATTTTCAATATAAAATTTTCTTATCAATAAGTTTAACAAGTGTTATGAGTTTACTCTTCAACATGACTCTAATGATAAATTTAATGGTTTTCATTTTGTTTCAATGAATTTTACTATAATGATGGCTTTTTTCATAAATAAATTGTAACAAATATCAAGTAAATTATTTAAAACATATGGAGAAAGCAATAGAGGATTGGTATCGATCTACTTACAATATATTAAAAGAAACTGCTATTAAAAATTCAAATTTGTCCTTATCACTTTTAACGGTGTTTCAAGTTTTGCGCCCTTAAATGTAATTTTAACTATAAACTAATAAAAAAATAAGAAAGAAAGATAAGTATAAAAGAAATCTTCCCATAAAAATAACATTAAAAACCACATCTCTAAACAAACAAAAAAGAGAAAAAAAAGCATATTCAATCTATTTTAACTTCAAAAATAGGGAAAAAATTAATTAAAATAAATTTACGCATAAAAATAGAAACAAAAAATCACGATAAAAGATACGCGCAAAAAATAGTAACTTTTTTTTTAATCAAAAAAAATTAAATAAAAAATAGTAATTCAATCTAACATATAAAAATAGAAGAACCTAATAAAAGAAGATACTTATTATTTATGAGCTTAAAAATAAAAGAACATAAAAACAAGGAAAATGCTAAACAGCGCACCCGGTGCACTAGTTAAGCAAGTTTTTATGGAAAAATTTTCTTGGAAATTGTGTATTCAATGCTTTGAAAGTATAAAAAGTTTTCTTATCTATATTATTTTTGTCTTTTATTTCCATTTTTAGCATACTTAACAAGTGCACTAGGTGCACTATTTAGCATGACCCTAAAAACAAAATCAAAAACACTATGGGCCCGTTTGGATTTACTTATTTATGATCTTATGTAAAACAACTTATGCAAATATATAAGCTTTTATATTATTATAAGTTTTTTAAGGTTGTTTATGAAAACAGTTTATAAAGATATAATTTTTGTCTTAAAAATATTTCAAATCTTCTATTTCGTAAAAAAATAAATTATATTTTTCAATTTACTATTTTTCTATATAATAGTTAAATTATACTCTATATTTATTATAAAAAAATCTACTCTATTTTTGTTTATTCTTATATAAAAAATACATGAGAAGTATATTATTGATAAATATATATTATACTAATAATTACGGGGTAAATATATATTATAATAACACACGGGACAATTGTTTTAATTAAAAAAACTTAATCATACACGGGACAATTGATTTAATAAAAAAAAAGAATTGAATAATAAATATTTATTATTATTAATAATAATTTACTACACAAAAATCATACACGGGACAATTGTTTTAATAATTTTTTTTACTTAATTTAGTAAGTTTTACAAAAAAAATAGAAGAATAGCATCACTTACTATTTTATTTTTTTTAGTACACTACGTCATTTATATTTTATAAATAAAAGTCATTCGCACGGGTCTCAAAACTAGTTTTTTTATAAAAAAAATACTTTCTCCACTCTTTTTTATAACTAGGCAATTCATTTTTAAAGTCATTGAATAACTATACCGAATAAAATGAGAATAAAGCAACATAAGCTTCTCATCAAGGAAAAAATAATAGAAGGCAATTTAAATTGATGGACATTTTTTTTGAGTTAGTACACACTCTTCAGTTTGAACAACACATAAAATATATGACAACTGTTCACTAGAAATAAAAGAATTAATTTAATAATGAAATTGAAACACACAACATTAATAATAACAAATTGACAATTGATTGATGTCGAAGAAGGAAGAATTTGTATAATTAGTTTGCAGCGCTGCAAATGCTTCTTATAATACCGATAGATCCAGTTAAGGGTGCGATATCTCCCATCTTTATCATAGCCGTTGCAAAGTCGGACTTAAAAGTAGTAGGATTTTTGCTGTATTCCGAAACGATAGAATCTGTAGATCCTCCACTGAATAAAATTTGATCTGATTGTAAAAGACCCTTCTTCTGAATTAAATTCTTGAAGTAGTTATTGTCAAAAGAATTGGGTGTGACTAAGTCCAATGCTGCCAGCTTCTGATTGTTTGCGGTTGTACTCAAAGATGGACAACCACGTTGGCGAGTGCTAGCAAATCCAGCATCTATGTCACTTGCATTGTTATATATTCTGTCACGAAATGTGAAACATTGAGCTTGTCCGATTGTATGTGCACCTAAATTAAAATAATAGTCACCAATATTAATTTTCACACAAAAGGTTTTCATATTGATTAATAAAAGTTAGTCATATAGACAAATATAAACATATGTATGAACTAGTAATGAATTTACCAGATAAAGTAACCATGTCTCTAGGAGTGAGACCTTTGTTTGTAAAACGAGATATTAGAGTTTTAAGATCGTCTGTAAATAATGGAAGGTCACTATTGGCCAAACTTTTGCTTGCTGTTGTAGAGTCTCTTCGCCCAAGTTTCACTGTCCATGATGGACCACCAACCTACATTATATACATGATATTTGTTATATTATCATAAAAAAAAAAAAAAAAAAAACTGTATGAGTTATATTATCATAAGAATCCAAATTCTAACTGCAACTTAAACTTACAGCAAACGATGCATCACGTGCTGCTACTGCTACTATGTCCGCACAAGACACAATTCCAGGACATACTTTTTCCACCTCAGTTTTTGCTTTATCAATGACTTCAAATCCTCTTATTGAGTTAACATTTGGAAGTGCACTCTTTTCGCTCTCGATTGTGGAACTATCATCCAACAAAACTGATGCATCACACCCCTGCAAATTAATTCAAAATTTGCCAATTAACATCTTAGCAAATTTATATCTAAAATTAATAGTAATATACAAAGTGACAAAAAATAAATATGAATAAGTTAATTACCTGGACAAAACAATCATGAAAATGAAGGCGGATAAGAGATGCAGCCATACGACGCTCTTTAGAAACTGCAGTACGAATTGCTGTTCTAATAGTACTAAGTGCATTGGGGCATGTGCTATCATAAAACGTAGAGGATAATTGTGCATCACATATTGTGACTAGCACCACCAATGTGACAACAAAACTAGTAATAATTCTATTAGCCATCGCACACAAATTGGTAGGTTACTATATATGAGTTGAATCAATATATATCTTTAAACTTGAGACACAAGAAAACCAAAGAAAAATATTTAATATTATTGTTTGTAACGAGAATGATGTGAATGAATTGTTGAAGAGATGATATTGGTTGATGGAGAAGGAAGTGTGAGTTCTCATCAATTTATAGCATAACTTAGATATTAGAATGTGTGATATGGTCACTAAAGTCCGCTGTAACGCGTTGCATTGCAAAGTTTTGCTAAATCGCTTCTCAACCATTTCCCATTTCCATATACCAATTTTGACCAATTCCCTTTGGACGATGACAAATAATATTAGTATTATATTGTTGCCAGTTCATCATAAGTTAACTAAAAATGTATCTATATAGATCCTTTAAATTGTGTTCTTTAAGTATTTTATAGTAATAATTAAGTCTTTAAGTTAATAATTTGTAACAAATACTCCCTTCGGTCTCAAATATAAGAAACAAAAAAATTTAAAATTAGAAAGTCTTAATTATAAGCAAAAGCAACTACAATGATTATATATCTTTTGAATATTCCAATTTTACCCTTGGTTTTACTTTTCAAATAATTTTCATACAAGCCTATAATCATTACTTTGTAGTTTTCAAGACTTTTGTAGTTTGCTTGTAAGGGTAAAATTGAAAATACCATTATTTTTCTACTACTTTGACCATTTTCTTAAAGGGTGTGCCTTTTTTTGTTGTTGTTTATAATGAAGACCAGAGGGAGTAAGCTAAGATAGAGCGTTTTTAAGGATCTATTTATTGCAAAGGGTAAAACATAAATGATCTATTTGTAACAAAAGTAAAACTTAAAGGATTTATTTATTACTTAAAATATTTAAAGAATCTATCTGACACAAACGTAAAACTTAAAAAACTTATTTGTAACTTTAAGTTAAAGGAAATATCTAATACAAACGTAAAACTTAAAAAACATATATATGCATTCTGCCTTTTTATAAAAAAAGTTTAAAATTTTTATTCTTAAAAAATTTAAAATTTAAAATTTATTTTCTAATGAACAAAATTTTAACATATTTTTGACATTCGTTAAACATAGTATGAATATTTATAGATTTATAACATGACGTGGACAAATGTTAAATATAAAAATAATTATTATATTGGCATAAAATGAACTTAAATTGTCCATTATGAATAACGTAAAATTTTTAGAATTAAATCAGCTTGCCAGCACAATTTAAGACCAACAAGGAGAATTAGCTAGTCATAATACTACCATCTAGATTGAACACTAATGTATCGTGATTACCTTTCTTCTATGTCAAATCTCTCGATCAAAGATGAGTAGGATGATGTATCGATCTAGTTAGTGGCATAACCAGGACTATGACTCAGAGGGTGCACTATTGGATCATATGAACGAAGCCAAGGTCCAACTAGTATGGGCGATTGCCCGGACTTCGGCCAAAATTTTAGATATTTTTAGGAATTAGTTTAGGGTGAAATTAAGATTTTTAAGGGTTATAGTTTATGTCAAAGCTGAGATTTTTTTGTTGGGCAATTTATATATTATGTCTCATGTAAAATTTTGCTCATACTATATAATTTTTCTGGCTCGGCTGCCGTTGGATCATAAGGGGAGGTGGAATATCATTTATATTGAGCTTAAAACAACGTACGAGTGAGTTGGACACAACATTGTACAAATTAGGCAGTTCAATTTTTGTTATTTTCACATACAAAATTTTAACTAAATCAAATCAATAAAAAATATATTAGCTTAGTTTGGTTTGATTCAATCGGGTTGAAATCTGTAAAATAAAAATTGAGTATTATTAAAATTTTAAATCAAGCACAATATATAAATTATACAATTTAAAACTAAAATTATTAATATATTTATAATATATTTTCCGTATTAAACATCAATGATTTTTTATTTTTTTTGGTTTTCACCACCAGTTTAATCGGATCAGTTCTGACATCAAGTGGTTTCAGCCCCCTCCCGATCGCAGTTGCGGGGGATCGAATCGTGGTCCTCTCTATCAAGTTCAGCGTCAATTACCACTGATCACACCATGGTCCAAGAATCATTGACCGCTCCTCTTTCACCAAACTTTTGCTTCCGATAATGACCCCATCCCCCGCTCTTCATGGCCGCGATATAGGCTCGTCCATTCGTTGGTTCCATAAACCCTAACGAAGCCCTCTTTCTTTCCTCTCATGTAATTTTTATGCTCACCATTTGATAAATATAGCTGCAATTGTGACAGGGAATTACAATTCCAAGGAATTGTGACAGGGAAATAACATTCCTCCGATCTTACACGAGCAGGAAGAAGAGAAGCCCTATGCCTTTTCGTATGATGAAGTGTTGGCGAAATTTTTCAAGTAATTGTGTGCCGATTCAACTCTCTAATAGTAATATAGCAATGTTGGATTAAGCACACCAAAAAATGATAAAAGATAAAATTAATGTCAAAAAGATAATTTTTATATTTTTAATATGTTGAATGCATAAGATTGAAGATGAAATTTTCATATTAGTATGCTTAACTAATGACTCAGAACCACTGTTTTGCATTTTTCATAAATTAAATATAAAAATTATATTACATAAAAAAATTAATTTTTTATTTATTTTGTGGTGTAAGAAAATAGTTCATAATAAGCATAAATTACATACTTTAAAACAATATTCTAAGTGTGCCAACTTATTAGAAATCAACTATAATCGACATTGTGATTCTTGTACAATATTTTGATACTAGAGGCATACATTCTCAACCACCACGAGATCATTAGAAACAATAATTAACTACGACTCTTCACAATATACATGCATTTGTTTGGATTTGGATCCTCTCCTTTTTTTTCTTTCCAATTCCCTCTTCAATTTTTGTTATGTGTCTATCTCTATCATCATTTCTTCTCTCTCATCATCATTTATTTATTTTTAATTTTTAATTTCGCTCTCTTCACACTCACAAAACAAGGAATTGGAGAGAAACTATTGGAGAGGATCCAAATCCCATTTGTTTGGCTAGAAATATTCAAAGGTTCCATTGAAAAAAAGAAAAGAAATATTCAAAGGTTATATATAATATTGTAACAAGTATAAAGATACATATGGTTAGCTAATTAAAACATACCGGTGATGAATTGGAGTTGTCAACCAAATCAAAGAGAATTGGTCACTTTAAACATGAGAGCCTACGGCTTTAATTAGCATTGGTTTGCAACTTGCGGCGGACATTAGTGACCTCTCCTATCTCTCAAGTAACCAATGTCTTAAAAAATGGATCGGACATTAAACTGATGAGTGTATTGTATCATTGGTTTATTAATTAATTGAAGTATAAGATAATTAGTTGAATCATATGATTAAAATGGATAAAATCAAATAACTCAAATAAATGAACTGGTCTCTATAAGAAAAATTATATAAATAATCTCGAATGATACAATTTTTAAAAAATTATCACACCTAAAATGTGAAACTTGCAAAATTAATAATTTACAAGTTCATTTTTTAAACCAAATAATTTGGTCTCTAGAAAATTTTAAAAAAGCTATGACACCATATAATGTCCAAAAAGAATTCAACACTTAAAATATATAATGATGAAATATATTTTAATTTAATAATAAATATAGTATTTATTTTCTTTTAATTACAAAAAAAAATATAGTATTTATCAACATAAATATATTCCTACATTATTAAATTATGACTTATGAGCAGGGATATATTGACTCAAAGAACCATATATTAACCTTTAATTTTAATATCAACTAATGGCTAGGATTGATAATAATTGCTATAGTAAGACTAATTTATTTATTACATCGGAAAATTACGATTATCAAAAGAGTCATGTTAACGTAAGGTATCTTAATATAAAATTATGCATTTAATATTGTAAGAAATTTAATGTTTAAAAGTAAACTAGCTTATAGCTTATAAGCTAGATATAGCTTAAAAAATAGCATCTCAAAATAAGCAAATAGAAAAGTTTTTTACCAAACACATTTTTTTCAAACAAACTTATAAGCTAGTTCAATAAACTATGAACTAAGTTAATGAAAACACACCCAAAGATTTTGAGAGTCTTCCATGGGAGAAGAAAACAAATCTTTTGGTTGAATGTGCCGAGACCTCCAAAATTTTGAGGGTCGATGCCGTCGCTCACCCTGACCTCATAGGGGCGTGGCTTGGTTAAAATAAAAAAATTGTTGAAATTTACTTGGATTTGATTTTTTTTTAATAGATCCTTGGATTTGAAGTTAAAAAGAAAATTGGGAGGAAAAGTATATAAGATATTGTCAAAAAATAAATAAGAAAAATCAATACAATGATTACCTATGATATACTATTATAAATAAGAAAATAAAAAATAATTTTACAGAAACATAATTTAATTAGAATCTACGATATACTATTATAAATGTACATATATACTATGTATATATGGAGTTTCCATTACATGTGTGTATACCAGTATAATTGAAATTCCCCAAGAAATAGGGGGGGAGGGTGGGATCTGGATTGGGTGCAGTCAGCACTCCTGACTGCATGCATTTAGTTGAATTTAAATCATTTGCTTGCAATCCATTTCTGAGGAAGGTGCCTACACACCTCTCAACGTAGCTCTGTCGGCCCCTGCTACCGTACGCAACATCAATGAGTCATGCACCGTGCATGACCATTTTTTTTTTCATCAAGGTTTTTGAATAATTTTTTTTTAAATGAAATGCTTAAAGAGTATCCTGGGACACTTATTAACAAGGTCATTTTTTTTTTTTATCAAAAGGGTCCCGAGAGCCTAAAGTTATGGTCCAAAATTTCATTACATTTTACAAATGGTTAATTTAATTCTTCATAACTTAAGAAATTACACTTTTCTATTAGATCAACTAAGCCGTGAGATTAACTCAGTTGATAAGACATTATATTATATATGCAGGGAGTCGGGGTTCGAACTCTTATCATCTCACTTATCCACTTTAAAAATAGAGTTTCTAGCCACTAAACTATTTGATAAAAAAAAGGTCTTACCAACAAGTGCCACCGGGACACTCTTTAAAGATTCATTTAAAAAAACTTTTTATTCAAAAAATTAAACAATACAATTTTTAATGTGTTGACTTTACACATTTCCATAAAAATTATATTAAGAACTTATTATTTAAAGTCTTAAAGTGTATCCAGAGACACTCATTAACATTTGAAAAAAAAATAAAATCCAAGTCTTCTTGATGAAAAAAAAACCTTGGTGAAAAAAAAAATTGATCATGCTAGGTGCATGACTCATTGATGTTGCGTTCGGTAGCAGAGCCCAGCTCTGTCCCTTATCTAGCATACTATCAAAATCTCTTACAACTAAACAAAATCTACTCCATCCGTCTCAATTTATTTGAGCAATTTAGAATGTTTGTATTATTCATATATCTTGTTTTGACTATATTTTTCTCTCAATAAATAAAAATAAATATTAGCATATAAGATATCGTTGGATTCATCTCGATGAGTATTTTCAAAATCTTAAATTTTTATAATTTTTATTATTATATAATTAAAAATATTAATCGTCAAAGTTGTGCATTGATATGCGTGCTGAAGTCAACTAGGTCAAATAAATTGGGACGTAGGGACGAGGGAGTAACACTTTTTTATTTGATATATTTTTAAATCAATACATAAAAAATTAAGAGATGTCAAGTAAAAAATAATTTTTTGTGAATTAAAAGTCAAAAATAATATAGTAAGTGATATCGTTTTTTTTTGTCACTCAAGAGATATAGTTCAAATCAGGACGACTATTTAGAGGTTCTCATTTAAATATTAAAATGGATCCTTAATAAAAAATATTAAAAAATGAAAAAAAAAATCACCCTCTATTCAAATCACTATTTTTTGGGTTAACAGGTATTTATCCCTGCAAAGTAGGTCTGTTTTGCTTTATCCCTGTACAAAATTTCTTTAAGTTTTTTCCCCTTGCAAAATATTATTATTTTTTTTGTTTTTCCCCTTGGATGCACTTTTTAAATCGGTTATTTTGTTCAACTGATTTAGAAAGTTCTGTTTTTTAAATCAGTTATTCTGTTCAACCGATTTAAAAAGTGCAAATTCCTTGCACCAAAAGGGGAAAAACAAAAAAAAAATTATTTTGCAAAGGGGGAAACTTAAAGAAATTTTTTACAGGGATAAAGCAAAACACGTATACTTTGTAGGAGGTAAATACCTATTAACCCCTTTTTTTTACTTGATTAGGATATTTTTTTTTGCCAAACATATGATGTTTTATGAACATTTGAAATATATAACCATTAGTATAAGACTTCAAAATTAATCTATTGAGTACATCACCTCCAAAATTTTGAGGCCTAATGCCGTCGCTCACCCTGCACCGCCGAACCTAGTTAAAATAAAAATTGAAATTTACTTAGATTTGATTTGATTTTTTTTAGGGAAATGCTTAATGGTACGATAAATATTTCGACGACGACTCACGAACTAGTTCCAATATTCAATAGTCACCGCTTACTTCATACTAATAAAGACCAAATCTTGGAATACACCCACAGGCTCCACCGCTTCAATATTCATAACAACAACGACAAGAAGTAATCTCTTACGAAACAAAACATTTCTCTTCTACTGCTACTTTGGAACAACACCTTTCTCTTCTACTGCTACTTTGGAACAGAACATTTCTTCTTCCTCTCCAATATTCATAACAACAACAACACACATGATTGATATACCCAGTGATTGTGACTGTGAGGCCCCTGCTCCATCGAATCGCTGTGAAGAGAAGTTTTTTTTTTTTTTTTTTTTTTAAACATTATTTTGGTCATTGTTTTTTGGTTGCACTTAAAAAAGGAAATTTAGGGTGTTTTAATGTGGTCGTGCAGGGAACTGTCGTTCTATATAGCAATTTTTTTAATGGATCCTTGGATTTGAAGTTAAAAAGAAAATTGAGAGGAGAATATATAAGATATTGTTAAAAAATACTCCATCCGGACTTTTTTTTTAAGCAAAAATTCCCTTTTGCACACTTATTAAGGAGTTGGCTTTTTATCCTAATTTTATGTGTAATTTTCAGTGCAATTCCTAAAATATCCTTTTGTCTATTATGAAATCTACCCCTACTTAGGTGTAATCATTATTAGTACTACTCCAACATAGATTACTTGTAGAAAAGAATAAATGCATGTGTAGGGGTATTGTTGGAAAAAATATTAATTAGAGTTGAATTTAATGACTTTTGCTTATATTTAGTGCCAAAATTTTTTATTGACTTTTGCTTATAAATAATGTCTGAGGAAGTAAATAAGTAAAATCAATACAATGATTACCAATCATCTGAAAATCAGAAGGAAAAGTATATAAGATATTGTCAAAAAATAAATAAGGAACATCGATGTAATAATTATCAATTTGAGAGGAGAATATATAAGATATTGTTAAAAAATAAATTAAAAAATCGATACAAAATAATTACCAATCATCAGAAAATTGGGAGGAAAAGTATATAAGATATTGTCAAAAAATAAATAAGAAAATCGATGTAATAATTATCAATCATCTGATTTTGTTGATAACCTACTACCCCAATATATTATTGAAAGCTATGAAGCACCGACACCTCTATGATTAGACGTGTCGCGGTGTCCGACACGTGTCCGTGTCCGACACCCGTATGACACCCGTACGACACTCCTACAAACGTGTCGAAGAGGTGTCCAAAAAAATAATTTTTTCTTTATTCCGACACTCCTTAAATCGGTGTCCGACACCTATAAAACACTTGTACAAACGTGTCGGGGTTGGTCCAAATTTTATTTTTTTTATTTGCTTATACTTTTCTCAGACATATATACAACGATTAAAGACGTGTCGAAATAATAATATTGATCAATGAGGGATTAAAGATATTACATTTTGATTACATTATTTTTAGTTTTTCGATAGTAGTTGGATGAGTAAATGTCAAATGTACTATCATATATTCTTTTAAAACTTTTTTTATTGAAAAATTTGTTCAACTTAGATGCATATGTATGTATTTTTAATTCTAAATTTATATTTTTTATAAATATGTAGCGGTGTCGGTGTCGTATATTTTTTACATTAGCGGTGTCGGAGTGTCCGTGTCGTGTCGTGTCGCGGTGTCCGTATCAGAGTCCGTGGTTCATAGATTGAAAGATATCTATTTTAAAAACTTACCCTGTTTATTACTATGTTATTAGAAAAAAGTTCCCCTTCAAGAAAACAAAACGAAACACCTACCACTCTTCCTTATACATAATACACATTCATTTGATCAAACTAGAATATTAATTCTATCAAAAAAAAAAAGTTTGACATTAAGAATTAGCATATGGAGGAAGGTAATAAAGGCAAAAAAAGGGCGTGCTCCAATGACAGGTTAAGCAATCTTCCATATGAGTTGATTTATCATATTATGTCTTTCTTGTCAATAGTAGAGGCTTATAGAACAAGTGTTCTATCAAAAAACTGGGCATTGATCTGCACAAACATCCCCGACCTTCATTTTGATATACCAAATTTTTCAGACGACTCTATTGTATTAGAAGAAACTAAATCTGTATATGCAGCTCTCCTAAGACGCAACAAAAATATAAGAAAACTAAGTCTCGCTTGCGACTTAAGTTGTCTACCATCTGATGTATACATGTGGATCTCAAAGGCATTAGACCTTAATGTCCAGGAACTTTACTTGGATATCACTCTCGATAAGACATTCTTTTTGCCACGTAGGCTTTCTACGTCTGAGTCACTCGTCGTCTTAAAATTGAAGGGCAGAATTCAATTTAATCTCAATTCTTCTTCTAAGGTATATTTTCCATCGTTAAAGATTCTTCATCTTACAAAAATTCTGTTAAATTCTTTCTTTGTTGATGATTTAGACTCAGAGTTTGATCTTGGTTTTTTATCTGCTTGTCCACATCTTGAGGAATCTTATTTAGTTGGCATGTGCAAACAGTCCATAAATATCACTTTACCTTTATTAAAGAGATTATACCTTGATTTAGCTATGCCTTCTCATATGCATTCATCAGAAGTGGGAACAATTAAAATTAATCTCTTGTCACCACTTGAAATTCTGCTCGAAAATACGAGTTTGTCAACTTTCCAAATGTTGATCGAGCTATTCTTTGCATTAATAATCATCCTGATTCACACAGTAATTTGTATACCCTCTTGAAAGGACTTTGTAATGTCAAATCATTGACTCTTCAACCTCAAACAGTTAAGGTAAGTTTCATAATTTTTATTATTTTAAAATGATAAGTTCCATATTTTGTTATTCGTATAATTATACAAATTACTTCTTTTTAAAATTTTGTTGTGCAGTTTCTCATTCACACCATGGAGGACAATCTTGACAACCTAAGTCATATTATTTTTCACAATTTATCATCTTTATCAGTTGAAAAGTCTGAGAATTACAGATGGGATATGCTCATTAATTTTCTTCAAAGCGCTCCTAACCTTAAGGATCTTGCCATTAAGGTATGTATATAATATAAGTGTAGAGATGTACCGACACATATACATATAAGTGTATTTGATTTAAAATTCGTCTATGAAAACAACAAACCCTCTGTTATGACATGTTAGGGACTAATTTGTCCTTGATATTATAATATCAGTGATTAATTTGGATTTTATTTTTGTTAAGGATTTAATTTGCCCATCAATATTTTTTTTATATTAACCCTTTAATTTCCACGGGAAGGGCTCTTGTAATCCATAGTTGTTCTAGGAATGACTTATTAAACACTCGAGTGAAGTCTCTTGCGTCAAAAATTTGTGTAATGGGTCTTCACTTTTATAATAATGAACATCCATGTTAAAAGCAAGGATGGTAATCAAGCACGGACTCTGACACGGACACCGCGACACGACACGGATACTCCAACACTGTTAATGTAAAAAATATACGACACCGACACCGCTACATATTTAAAAAAAAAAAAGTTTAGAATTAAAAATACATACATATGCATCTAAGTTGAACAAATTTTTCAATAAATAAAGTTTTAAAAGAATATATGATAATACATTTGACATTTATTCATCAATCTACTATCGATAAACTAAAAATAATGTAATCAAAATGTAATATCTTTAATCCATCATTGATCAATATTATTATTTCGATATATCTTTAATCGTTGTATATATGTTTGAGAAAAGTAGAAGCAAATAAAAAAATAAAATTTGAACACTTACTCCGACACGTTTGTACGAGTGTCTTATAGGTGTCGGACATCGATTTAAGAAGTGTCGAAATATAGAAAAAAATGTTTTTTTTTGGACACCTATCCGATACGTTTGTAGGAGTGTCGTACGGATGTCATACGAGTATCAGACACAGACACATATCGAACACCGCGACACGTCTAATCATAAAGGTGTCGGTGCTTCATAGGGTAGCACTAATGACTAATCTGTACCCACAAAAATAAACAAAAATTCTAACATTTTTTTGGTATAATTTACACGCAGAAATTACTTAAAAGCGAGGATGGAAACTCAGACTTCAAGGCAATGACGAAAACTCAGGCTGGAAGGAGCCATTGTTAACGCCGTCATGTCTTTCTACCAGTCTCATTACGTTTGAATTTAAAGGAATTCAAAATATAAAAGCTGAGTTAAACTTTGCGCAATATATTATAGAGCATTCAAGTAAATTGGAGAATGTAAAAATTTCTACAAAAGAGACATGGTCCTTGCTTGAAACAAATATACTCAAGGGGTTAAAGAAACCATTCTTAATAGATAATCGGTATGAAGTTTACATCCTTTCTTTTCTTCAATATATATATATATATATATATATATGAGTTCTTGAACGTGTCCGCCTTCTGAGTGAGCATATATTATCACATTTTTTAACATGTATTTAGAATTAGAAGGTGTCAACTGTGTTAAGTTTCATGAGTCAATAAATGTGTCTAAAAAACAAATTATGCATATTATATTATGTGAACTTGTATTATGTTAATTGTATAAATTATATGATTTTGTGATGTGTTTATATAATCGAGTTTACTATATTTTATCATTGTATATTAGTATATTATATTTGATTACTCACCCTTTTGGTTTACATGCGTCTGCGTGCATGTATCTGCAAACTATCTATCTCAAAGAAGGACATAAAACGAGTGATTATTTATTTTAGGGTTAAATAGTTGATACCCCTTGCAAAGTAGGTCGGTTTTGCAACACCCCTGTAAGTTTTTTTTTTAAGATTCCCCCTTGCATTGTGGAGATTCTTTGGATATCCCCCTTAGAGTGCCATCTGGGCCAAGAATCACCACGTAGCACCTACGTGGCTCCTTCACGTGAAATTTTAATTATTTTTTTAATTATTTTTTTGCCACGTGGCATTAAAAATTAAAAAAAAAAATTAAAACCAAATAAAAAAATGTATAAAAATTTCAAAAATAATTAAAAAAAATAGAAAAATAAAAGAAAAACAATCAAAACATAATTAATTTATTTTATAAAAATTCTAAAAATCAAAAAACATAATCAATGGCAATTGCTGCAACAACATGCAAAAATTCATCCCTTTTCTTCTTCATTTTCAAAACCTGCAACAACGTGCATCTTACTCACTTCTCCTTTCTCTACTTTACTAAAAAAATTCAATGTAGTCAAAAAATCATCAACATTAACATCACTTAATTCTTCTTCTAATTCTCCTTCACTTCTCCTTATCCCCATCAAGAAGCTCAAAAAATTTCTGCTCCAATATTAAAAACGAGGCGGTCCTGACAATGCTCTCATCTTGTAGACCAATTTTTATTCAATGTAGCTACACTTTTGTCCCAATCTCCATCACGTATTTGCTGCATAAACTCCCCTTATCCCCATCAATGTAGAATACAATGCCTTAGTGATTATGCTTACAAACTCCCCTCTTTTTATAATCCTTTAGTACCAACAACACAGGAACATACCAAAAACAAAAAACAAATCATCAAAACTATAGCTTTTCCAATCAACCCACACAAAAGAAAAAATCAAAAACTATACCACCTAAAATTCAAAAAACAACCATACGAAAAACAAACTTTCAAAACTCTTGAAAATCCATCTCCAATCACAAAACAAGAACCGATTTCAACAATCCTCAAACCCACAATCCATCGAACCAAAATCGAAAAGCAAGGAAAGGTAGAAATTTTTTCATTTTTCCCAGATAATTTAAATCATAGATCTATAGCTTTTCCAAAAGAATTTT
The DNA here is from genome assembly GCA_954870985.1 of Trifolium fragiferum. Taxonomy (NCBI): domain Eukaryota; kingdom Viridiplantae; phylum Streptophyta; class Magnoliopsida; order Fabales; family Fabaceae; genus Trifolium; species Trifolium fragiferum. The sequence continues at coordinate 37,794,415 of OX940790.1, read as the reverse complement.
GAAAAACTAAGTTTGGATCCGAAAACTATACGAAAAAGGATTTCGGAAAAACTATTTTTTTTTTGAAAAAAAAGGAGTTTTGAAATCCGGTGGTGGCGTCGCCGTGCCGGCCGCCGCACCACCACCGGAGTTGTCGCCGGTTTCTGGGGACAGCAACAATATTCATTGTTGTTTTTTTGAAATTTGAGAGAACAATTTTGATTGAAAAAGTTTGATTTTTGGGGTAGAAAATTGTGATGTTCTTGTTGTTCATGGTGATGTTGTTGTGTTCTTGGTGATGTTGTTGATGATGTTCTTGGTGATGATGTTGTTTTGATGATGATGATGTTGATGATGATGATGATGTTGATGATGATATTGTTAGAAGTAATTTATATTTAAGGGTATTTTAGTATTTACTATGTTAAGTACTTTTTTTGAACTTGTCTGTTAAGTTTTTATTTTTAGGGCCTATGTGGCAAACTTTACTCTTTGTATAAATAGCTACTCTTTTATCAATGCAATTAATTCTTCCTTTCATATTTGTGGCTGCTGTCTTTGTTCTCTCCTTACTATTTCATTGATTCATCACCTTGTACACCAACAAATTGGTATCTAGAGCTCCGGTTAGAATCCACGGGAAACACGAGTGAAACGTGAGTTGTGTGTGTTTGATTTTGGTTCTTGATTTGTGTTGAATCTTGAACAAAAATCTGAACAGAATCACCTTTTCTGATTTTGTGGGATTGGGAAACACGAGTGTTAGTGAGATTTGAGTGTACTGTACAAGGTTTAAGATGAACGGAAACGGTGGCATGAGTACCAAGCTTCCAGTGTTTGATGGCAAAAACTGGAATCGTTGGATGAAACAAATGCTTGTATTGTTCGGTGCTCAAGGTGTGCTTGAGCTTGTCACTGAAGGATACGTTCCTGTTGCAGCAGATGCAACAGAGGAGCAGAAAGAGGCGCAGAAAGCTACAAGAAAGAAGGATCAGAAGGCGTTGTTCTACATTCATCAGTGTGTGAATGAGAGTGTGTTTGAGAAGATTGCTGATTCAGTGACGGCGAAGGAGGCTTGGGATCTTCTGACAAGGTGTTACGGTGGTGATGCGTCAGTAAAGAAGGTAAAGCTTCAAATCCTCAGAAAACAGTATGAGAATCTCAACATGAAGAACAATGAGAAGGTTTGTGAGTACATCTCCAGACTAATTCTGATTACTAATGAGATGAAAGCTTGTGGAGAAACTCTTTCAGAACAAGTAATCATTGAGAAGGTATTGAGATCCCTTACCCCTCAGTTTGATTACATTGTTGTATCTATTGAACATTCCAAAGATTTGGAAACCATGAGAATAGAAGAGTTACAGAGCAGTCTAGAAGCACAAGAGTTGCGTCTAACTGAGAGAAATTCTGAAAGAGAAGTAGAGCAGCATGCTCTGAAAGCAGCCACTGAGAAGAAGCTTCAGAAAAAGCCTTGGTCAGAAGCCAAGAATAGATCTGATGGAGCTCAGAATCCAAAAACCTCAACTTCTGGAAAGCAGAAGTATGCTCAGAAAGGAAAAGATAAGACAAAGGTACGGTGTTACTCTTGTCAGAAGTTTGACCATTTTGCATCTGAGTGCAAGTCAAACAAAGAAAGAAAGTCAGAAGAAGCAAATATAGCCAGAAGTTCTGATGACTCTGATAGTGAATTTGTTTTACTAATGGCTTCTGAATCTGATGATGTGAATTCAGAGTGGTGGTATATGGATACAGGGTGTTCAAACCATCTTACTGGAAACAAGAAGTGGTTGGTTGATTTTGACTCTAGAAAGAGTACAAAGATCAGATGTGCTGATGATAAATACCTCAACGCTGAAGGTATGGGAAATGTCAAAGTCATTTTGAACAATGGGAAAGCAGCATTGATTCAGAACGTGTGGTATGTACCAGGCATGAAAAGCAATCTGATGAGTGTGGGTCAATTGATTGAGAAAGGTTTTTCAGTTACTATTGAAGACAATCTTCTGAAGCTATATGACGGTAATCAGAAGTTGATTATGGAGTCAGAACAGGGAAGGAACAGAACATTCAAGGTGAATGTTAGAACTGCAGACTCTGAATGTCTTAGTGCAACAAGTGTTGAGAAGGATAGTGAGTTGTGGCACAGAAGATTTGGTCATCTGAATTTCAGAAGCTTGGGGCGTCTGAAGTCAAAGAATCTGGTACATGGAATTCCTATAATCAAGAAGCCTGAAAAATCATGCGAGGTGTGCATGAAAGGGAAGCAACCAAGACTGCCGTTTGCATCAGAAGTAGCTCCAAGAGCAAAACATGCCTTGGGAGTAGTACATTCTGATGTGTGTGGACCATTTCCAGTACCTTCACTTGGAGGAAACAAGTATTTTGTATCTTTTGTTGATGAATTCACAAGGATGACATGGGTAACACTCATCAAGTTCAAGCATGAAGTGTTTGCTGAGTTTCAGAAGTTCAAGGTGAAGGCTGAGAAACAGAGTGGTCAGAAGCTGAAGATTCTCAGAACTGATGGTGGTGGTGAGTTTAATTCTAATGAGTTTAAAACTTTCTGTGAGGAGAATGGAATTGAGCATGAGGTTACAGCTCCTTATACTCCTCAACACAATGGTCTTGCTGAGAGAAGAAATCGTACTTTGCTTGATATGGTGAGAAGCATGCTGAAAGAGAAGAAGCTTCCTCATCACTTATGGGGAGAAGCTGTTGCCACTGCAACATATGTGCTCAACAGATGTCCAACGAAGAAGCTGAAGGAAATAGTTCCTATTCAGAAGTGGACTGGAGAGAAGCAAAGTGTTAGTCATCTGAAGGTGTTTGGATCTGTATGCTATAAACATGTTCCAGAAGCCAGAAGACAGAAGCTGGATGATAGAAGCAAAGTAATGTTACTGGTGGGGTACCACAGTACAGGTGCGTACAAGCTTTATTGTCCAGAGACTAATAAAATTGAATTCAGCAGAGACGTCATTGTGAAGGAATCTGAAATTTGGGATTGGAACAAGTCTCAATCAAATTCTGATGTGAGAATCTCAGAGGATGACCCTGAAGGTGAGTCAGAATCTGAAGGCTCTGAAGATGATTCAGAAGATGGAGATGACTCTGATGGTGATTCTGAGTCTGACTCTGACTCTGAAGGCAATTCTGAAGGTCAGAATTCTGAAGGCAATTCTGAAGGTCAGAATTCTGAAGGCAATTCTGAAGGTCAGAATTCTGAAGGCAATTCTGAAGGTCAGAATTCTGAAGCCAATTCTGAAGGTCAGAATTCTGAAGCCAATTCTGAAGGTCAGAATTCTGAAGCCAATTCTGAAGGTCAAAATTCTGAAGCCAATTCTGAAGGTCAGAATTCTGAAGACAATTCTGAAGGTCAAAATTCTGAAGAAAGAATTTCTGAAGGTGCTTCTGAACAAGTTCAGAGGCTACGGAGAATCAGAAGCATCCCAAGAAGATTTGCAGGATTTGAAATGTTGCAAGACACTGAAGTAGACTCTGAGGGAGAAATTATTCAGTGTGCAATGTTAGTAGATTCTGAACCTGTGAGCACAGAAGATGCTCTTAAGCAACAAGTCTGGTTGCAGGCCATGAAAGAAGAACTTGATGCTATAAAGAGGAACAAGACTTGGAAGCTATCAGAACTTCCAAAAGGCAAGAAAGCCATCAGCGTCAGATGGGTTTTCAAGCAGAAACTAAAGCCAGATGGATCAATTGGCAAACACAAAGCGAGGTTAGTAGCAAGAGGATTTCTGCAGAAACCTGGACTAGATTATTCTGAAGTGTTTGCACCTGTAGCAAGACACGAAACAATTAGACTGGTAATTGCAATAGCTGCTAACAGGAATTGGCCTCTGATGCATTTAGATGTGAAATCTGCATTTCTGAACGGTCCATTACAAGAAGAGGTATATGTGTCACAACCTCCTGGTTTTGAGAAAAAGAATCAGGAAGGGATGGTGTATAGATTGCATAAAGCCCTCTATGGATTGAAACAAGCGCCCAGAGCCTGGAATATGAGGATTGATTCATTTTTCAAGAAACAAGGGTTTCAGAAATGTGAGTTGGAGTATGGTGTTTATGTTCAGCACACTTCAGAAGGCAATATGATTCTGGTATGTTTGTATGTTGATGATATATTGCTGACAGGAAGTTCTGAACAAGAGATAGCTAAGTTCAAGAAGGTTCTGATGAATGAGTTTGAGATGACAGACCTTGGAAAAATGAGTTACTTTCTAGGGATGGAATTTCTATATTCTGAGAAATGAATCATTTTGCATCAGTTGAAGTATGAACTTGAGCTTCTGAAGAGATTTAAGCTGGAGAATTGCAAAGTTGCTATCACACCCTCTGATACGAATCAAAAGTTGGATTCCGATTCTGATGGAGAGGATGTGGATGCTACAACCTTCAAACAGTTGGTTGGTTCTCTGAGGTATTTGTGTAATACCAGACCTGATATTTGTTTTGCAGTTGGAATGGTTAGCAGATTTATGAGTAAACCAAAATGGTCCCATTACCAAGCTGCTGTCAGGATTCTGAGGTATATCAAGGGGACTCTGAAGCATGGAGTGCTATTTCCCTCTGAAGGAAGGACTGAATCAGAACTTCTGAGTTATTCAGATTCTGATTGGTGTGGAGACAAAGTTGATAGAAGAAGCACTTCTGGATATTTATTTAAATTTCTGGGAGGTCCTATTTCGTGGTGTTCCAAGAAGCAACCTGTTGTTGCTCTATCAACCTGTGAAGCTGAATATATTGCAGGCGCTGTGACTGCATGCCAAGCTGTGTGGCTTCTGAACTTACTGCAGGATCTGAAGATCAAGGTAAACAAGCCTCTGAAGCTGATGATTGATAACAAGTCTGCAATCAATCTTGCCAAGAATCCAGTGCTGCATGGAAGAAGCAAACATATTGAGACCAAGTATCACTTTCTGAGGAATCAGGTTCAGAATGGAGTGCTTGAAGTTGTGCACTGTAGCACTCAGAAGCAGCTGGCAGATGTGTTGACAAAGGCTATCAAAACTGATCAATTTCTTCGTTTGAGGGATGGAATTTGTGTTGTCAGTTTTGTCTAAATATAAATTAAGGGATGGTGTTAGAAGTAATTTATATTTAAGGGTATTTTAGTATTTACTATGTTAAGTACTTTTTTTGAACTTGTCTGTTAAGTTTTTATTTTTAGGGCCTATGTGGCAAACTTTACTCTTTGTATAAATAGCTACTCTTTTATCAATGCAATTAATTCTTCCTTTCATATTTGTGGCTGCTGTCTTTGTTCTCTCCTTACTATTTCATTGATTCATCACCTTGTACACCAACAGTTGTGTTCTTGGTGATGTTGTTGATGATGTTCTTGGTGATGATGTTGTTTTGATGATGATGATGTTGATGATGATGTTGTTGTGTTCTTGGTGATGTTGATGATGTTGTTCATGGTGATGTTGATGATGTTGTTTTCTTTCATTTTAAATAAAAAAATATTAATTAATTATTATTAACATTTAAATAACAAATAAAGAAAAAAAAAGAAATCAGAAAAAAAAATTTGGTTTTAATTTTTTTTTAAATTTTTAATGCCACGTGGCAAAAAAATAATAAAAAAATAATTAAAATTCCATGTGGAGAAGCCACGTAGGTGCTACGTGGTGATTCTTGGCCCAGATGGCACTCTAAGGGGGATATCCAAAGAATCTCCACAATGCAAGGGGGGAATCTTAAAAAAAAAACTTACAGGGGAGTATTGCAAAACCGACCTACTTTGCAGGGGGTATCAACAATTTAACCCTTTATTTTAAAAACAGAAAAAGTGAGTAATTTCTGGGTTAGCTCGCTACGGCGAGTTACCAAGCTCGCCATGGCGAACTTACAGGTCCTGACCTAAACAACTCTCTAGGCGAGCTAGGGCTCGCCATGGCGAAGTTCTTCAGCCCAGAACCTTCAGCTCGCCATGAAGGCTCGCTAGCAACTAGCTATGGCGAGTTCATGCAGAAACGGCTCTGTTTCACGAAAATCTCCATTTTTCAAAGGTTTCACCTACAATCATCCTCTGAGAAAGTGCAGAAATATAATATAATCAATATAGAACAGAATAGAAGAGAATTTGGGAACTAATTCTCCTCACACAATTATTTCCCTAAATCTAAAATTAACATGCAATTTCATAATTTAAGGAATCTAGCTAAACTAGCCTAAGAACCCACCTGTAAATGGAGCTTTAACCTTCCTCTAAGCTCTACAAACAGCTACCGAACCTCCTAGCAAGACCCATGAACAAACTTGGAGAATTTGAGCTCCTAGACACTTGAAAACCCTTGCTCTAAGAAATGGAAATGTGTTTGATGGTTCCAGCTACTGAGACTAGGGTTATTTATAGTGAAGTTTTCCTGAGGATTCACAGTATTTGGGTTGATCAGAATTTGATTTGCATGTAACTCTATTGGTAGGAAATAAGGTGAAATGAAGTGTGTTGTTGTTGTTGTTCATCTTGTGATGCTTGGGGTGATTGAAGGAGTGGAATCTCTGTAGGTTCAGGTGCAGAGGAGGAATCTCTGGTGTACTGATGGATTAAAGCCTTGCATGTGATAAATAATTCCAAACTTTGGTGTTAAGTGAAATGGAAGAAGTTGGAAGTTTGTTGTTAGTTGTTTGGGGCATGGAGGAGGAGAGAAATGAGAGAAAGGCTTCAGCTTTGCTGAAGTTTAAATGAAATGAGTGAGTGATTTTGCATGTGGATGGTTGGGTAGAAGCCAAGTAATGAGGTTTGCCACTTAATGGAAATGTGAGTCATAGGAAAGAGGAAAAATTAGGAGGGAATTTAAATTCTTAGATGTTAATTAATCTCTAGAATTGATTTAAGGTGCTAATTGTGTAATTGAGTTTGAATTAGAAATTCTCAATCTTACACGTAAAACACTTAATTCTCAAGAATTAATTAATTAATCACCTCTAATTAATTTTAATTTTTGATAGATAATCTCTAATTAAATTAATTAGGCAATTTAGAATTTGGGGATGTTACAATCTACCCCCCTTAAAGAAATTTCGTCCTCGAAATTCAGAAATTTACCTTAGAATAGGTGAGGATAACTGTTCATCATGTCGGATTCCAATTCCCAAGTGTATTCGCCGTCCGGAGACTGCGCCCATTCAACTTTGACAATGGGAATCCTCTTATTGCGAAGAGTTTTGACATCACGATCGACAATTCGAACAGGATCGGGTTGATATGTCAAGTCTGGCTGAAGATCTATCGGTTCAATTGATATAGGCTGATAAGGATCTGGAATGTATTTGCGAAGCTGAGAGACATGGAACACGTCGTGTAGCCCTGACATAGAAGGTGGAAGAGCTAACTGATATGTTACGGAACCGACACGCCGAAGAATTTGATATGGTCCAATATATCTTGGACAGAGTTTCTTGGTCCTAAACACACCACGCAATCCCAACTTCGGAGTAACTTTTAAAAACACCTGATCGCCTTCATCAAATTCTAAAGGTCTCCTTCTCCTGTCAGCATAACTCTTTTGCCGACTCTGCGCAACTTTCATCTTTTCACGGATTGACTTAACCTTTAAAGTTGTCTCTTGAATAAGGTCTGGTCCTAACAATCCGCGATCACCGACTTCGGTCCAACACAAAGGAGTTCTACACTTTCTACCATATAAGGCTTCAAACGGTGCCATTCCAATACTGGAATGGTAACTGTTATTATAGGCAAATTCGATCAAGTGTAAGTAGTTGCTCCAACTACCACCATCTTCCAACACACAGGCACGAAGCATATCTTCGAGAGTTTGAATGGTTCTTTCAGACTGTCCATCTGTCTGAGGATGATGCGATGTACTCATTCTTAACCAAGTTCCCATCGCATGTTGGAAGGCTTTCCAAAACCTAGAAGTAAAGATAGGGTCACGATCTGAAACGATACTGAGTGGTACACCATGCAACCTCACAATATGTTCTATGAAAATAGCTGCATACTGTGTGGCCTTATAGGTGGACTTCACAGGGATGAAATGAGCCGACTTGGTCAATCTGTCCACAATTACCCAAATGGAATCTTGACTCTTCTGGTTACGGGGTAATCCTCCTACGAAATCCATCGTAATATGTTCCCACTTCCACTCCGGAACTTCTAATGCTTGCAATGGACCTCCAGGTTTATGGTGTTCAATCTTCACTTGTTGACAAACCAAACATCTAGACACAAAATCTGCGATTTCTGCCTTCATGTTCGGCCACCAGTAATTCTGTTTCAAGTCGTGGTACATTTTGGTGGTAATTCATGTTCTGCCTTCATGTTCGTGCCTCATCAAGAATTAGCCTTTTCAGTTCATCATCATTTGGCACGCACAATCTCCCTTCATACATCATGGCACCATCAGATGCTATTGAAAACTCTGGGTTATTCAATCTCCTTTGCAGGTCCATATCCCCTCGTTGCGCCTGCACCACCCTCGAGCGCCGATCACAGGACAATTCCATACGGTTGATTCTAATGCCACTCTTTCTGTACACCACATTCAGATTCAGGTCTCTGAACTTCTCATACAAACCACATTGTTGCATTAAGAGTTCAGAAGCATACAAGGCCTTCCTGCTCAAAGCGTTTGCCACCACATTCGCTTTGCTAGGATGGTAGTTGAGATTGAAATCGAAATCCTTCAAATATTCCATCCATCTACGCTGCCTCATATTCAGGTCCTTCTGATCAAACAGGTATTTCAGACTTTTATGGTCGCTGAAAAGATCAAATTGGACACCATACAAGTGATGCCTCCAAATCTTTAGAGCGAAAATAATAGCTGCCAATTCCAAATCATGGGTTGGGTAATTTTGCTCGTGTGGTTTCAATTGCCGTGAGGCATATGCTACCACAGCTCCATCTTGCATCAGGACACATCCAAGACCTTTATGTGATGCATCGCAATACACCACGTACTTTCGATTAGGATCAGGAATGACCAACACTGGAGCACTGGTCAACTTTTCTTTCAAAGTTCTGAAACTTACTTCACATTCAGCATCCCAAATGAAAGCAGTGCCCTTCCTGGTCAAACGAGTCAAGGGTAAGGCAATTTCCGAAAATCCAAGAATGAACCTTCGGTAATAACCTGCTAAGCCCAAGAAACTTCTAACTTCTGATACATTGTTGGGTCTTTCCCAATTTAGAACTGCTTCCACTTTGGACGGATCAACAGACACACCGCCTTGGGAAATAACATGTCCCAGAAATTTAATTTCTGAGAGCCAAAATTCACACTTACTGAACTTGGCATACAACTTCTTCTCTCTAAGAACTTCCAAAACAATTCTGAGATGTTCAGCATGCTCCTCTTGATTACGAGAATAGATTAAGATATCATATATGAAGATAACAACAAACTTGTCGAGGTACGGCTGGAAAATTCTATTCACATAATCCATAAACACAGCAGGAGCATTAGTCAAACCGAAAGGCATAACTAGGAACTCATAATGCCCATAACGCGTTCTGAACGCCGTCTTGGACACATATGAGGATCTGATTCTGATCTGATGATAACCGGAACGAAGATCGATCTTTGAGAACACGGTAGCACCTCTGAGCTGATCCAAGAGATCATCAATCCGAGGTAACAGATATTTTTTTTTTATGGTCACTTTGTTAAGCTGACGATAATCAATGCACAAGCGCATGGTACCGTCCTTCTTTTTAACAAGTAACACGGGCGCTCCCTAAGGAGAGACACTAGGACGAATGAAATGCTTCTGGAGTAATTCCTCAAGTTGAGTCTTAAGCTCATGGAGTTCTAATGGAAACATTCTATAAGGGGCGACTGAGATGGGCTGTGAACCCGGAACAAGATCTATAGAGAACTCTATTTCACGCTCGGGAGGGAGACTCATAATGTCATCAGGGAAAACATCTAAATACTCGCACACTATAGGGATGTCGCTAGGACTCAAACTAGACTCATGATCAATAGTAAACAGAACACTGAAACACTTATTGCTGGCACCTAAGTACTGAATCATCTGGTGAGTATTTTGAAATAATGCAGATAAGGCTCTACTTTCTGCAGAGGTTTCCGAAGGAATGAACAAATTCTTTTCTGCACAACCGATGTACACGATATTGGCTGAAAGCCAATCCATGCCAAGAACGACATCAAAGTCCTTTAAAGGTAAACAGATTAGATCAATGTGGTAGACCTTACTTCCAACTAAGATGGGACAATTCTGACAAACTTTCTTGGAAATAACTCGACCGCCAGTAGCGACAGCGACTGACATTGGCGGTATGAGGGGAACAGAAGGTATTCCTAACCGCATGACACTGTCTACGGCTATAAAGGAATTGGTGGCTCCACAATCAAATAAAACTAATACTTTGGACTGTCCTAACAAACAAACATCCATGATTAAAGAATTATTGGATGTTATTTCATTACAGTCTAGAGAATATACCCGACCTTTATTCTTTGCGGACCCGCTGGAGTCTCCGTGCTTTTTCAGCTTTGGACACTCGTTCCTGAAGTGGCCAGGTTGCTTGCAGTAATAGCACATATTCTTGCCTTTCATGCATTCGCCACTGTGAGGATATCCACAGTCTGCACAATTCTTGGGCGAGCGTTGAAAGTGGCTCTGCTTGCCCATGCTGGATGTACCCTTAGACTTCAAGTTCAAACCAAACTTCACAAACAAACCCTTCTTCTTCTGCAAGGTCTCACTCCTTTCCTTGTGAATATTGCTGAGGCCGGCTTCGGCGTGATAGCTTTTCTGCACTAGATCACCAAAGTTAGTGATCTGCTGCATTGATACATCGTGTGCTATATCTGCTTGAAGCCCGATCCGGTATTTCTTCATTTTCCATGCTTCGGTGGGGGCATCTTCCCCATCCGCCACATACCGGACCAGCTCATTAAACTTCATGGTATACTCGGCTACAGTCAAATTGCCTTGCTTCAACTCTGTTAATTCCCTTTCCATCTGAAACTGATAGCTTTCGGGAATATAATGGCCAATAAAGAGACGCCTGAAGTTTTGCCAATTGATCTCCATATGACTGGCTTCCATGTAAGTCTTGGTACCTTCCCACCAGTTACAAGCGTCACCCCTAAAGAAGCGGGAGACGAATGTTACTTTATCTGCTTCCGTGCAAGTCATAGAGTCCAGAATCCCACTCATCCTTTGCAGCCATTCCCTGGCTTTAGCGGGATTATGTTCACCATAGAACTCTGGAGGGCTCATTCTACAAAACTCTCGGAATGCAGCGCTCGACCCCAAGTTCTGAGGAGGGGGAGCATTCATGTGCTGCTGGAACATTGTCATAAACTCCTGATGCTGCTGCGCTTGCTGGGCCTGAAATTGCTGATACTGATGCATCATCTCTGCCCACATGTTGGCGTTAGCATCACCGAACACTTCTGGTTCCTCATCACTATCATGCCTTCTTGGTGGCCTTCCAGGTCCTCGTCTCGCTCCAGACATTATGCTCTAACTGCCAATATCAAGTCAAATTAGCTAGGCTTAAAGTGACATGACACCTAGAATGTATGTAGGGAACCTAGACAACTACTGGGATTGGATTAGTAATTCTAATGACCTCACGCAAGATCTGAATCGACCTGCTCTGATACCAATTCTAATACCCCACATTATTATCTAGAATATAATGCAGAATATTATAAATAGTACTGAGTTCATTACAATTACATTATTCAAATATGCACGCGCAGGTGCAGAGATACAATCGAGTTCAAATATCATAGCGGAAAAACAAGAACAACACGATAAGATAATAAGGAAAGCATGGAAAGACTAAATGCGATCCTCCAACTGCAGCAGCTACTCCACAACAAAGCTTACCTATTCCACCTATTTGCCTGTTTCAAATAGGGAGTGGGGTGAGACAGTCACTTCGTCCCAGTGAATTCTACTACCCTCCTAGGCTATAAAGCCGGGGCTCCTAATCAGTCCATAAGTAATAACTAACATAATATTGTCATAATCATAATTAAAATAAAGTGTAACACACAAGAATATCTTATTAATTTTATTCCGCTAAGACACTTCGAGGTGAGCATGTCTCGAAATCCCGCCATATCCGCTGATCGATTCGACCACGACATTAAGCTCACAATCATTTTCCTAATGGGTTATTCCATTGGAAGCCCATAAGCAGCATACTAAACCGCACATGATTGACTGATTCTAAAGTGAATTGCATACTACCATATTTAACCCAAAACCCGGGGAACATACGATCTTAATTCTAAGTTATCCCTAAATTTAGAATTGTGCCTGACTTCCTGTTTAACATCGAATACATTATATATCTGCAAGCTATCTATCTCAAAGAAGGACATAAAACGAGTGATCATTTATTTTAAAAACAGAAAAAGTGAGTAATTTCTGGGTTAGCTCGCTACGGCGAGTTACCAAGCTCGCCATGGCGAACTTACAGGTCCTGACCTAAACAACTCGCTAGGCGAGCTAGGGCTCGCCATGGCGAAGTTCTTCAGCCCAGAACCTTCAGCTCGCCATGAAGGCTCGCTAGCAACTCGCTATGGTGAGTTCATGCAGAAACGGCTCTGTTTCACGAAAATCTCCATTTTTCAAAGGTTTCACCTACAATCATCTTCTGAGAAAGTGCAGAAATATAATATAATCAATATAGAACAGAATAGAAGAGAATTTGGGATCTAATTCTCCTCACACAATTATTTCCCTAAATCCTAAATTAACATGCAATTTCATAATTTAAGGAATCTAGCTAAACTAGCCTAAGAACCCACCTGTAAATGGAGCTTTAACCTTCCTCTAAGCTCTACAAACAGCTACTGAACCTCCTAGCAAGACCCACGAACAGACTTGGAGAATTTGAGCTCCTAGACACTTGAAAACCCTTGCTCTAAGAAATGGAAATGTGTTTGATGGTTCCAGCTACTGACACTAGGGTTATTTATAGTGAAGTTTTCCTGAGGATTCACAGTATTTGGGTTGATCAGAATTTGATTTGCATGTAACTCTATTGGTAGGAAATGAGGTGAAATGAAGTGTGTTGTTGTTGTTGTTGTTGTTGTTCATCTTGTGATGCTTGGGGTGATTGAAGGAGTGGAATCTCTGTAGGTTCAGGTGCAGAAGAGGAATCTCTGGTGTACTGATGGATTAAAGCCTTGCATGTGATAAATAATTCCAAACTTTGGTGTTAAGTGAAATGGAAGAAGTTGGAAGTTTGTTGTTAGTTGTTTGGGGCGTGGAGGAGGAGAGAAATGAGAGAAAGGCTAAGTTTAAATGAAATGAGTGAGTGATTTTGCATGTGGATGGTTGGGTAGAAGCCAAGTAATGAGGTTTGCCACTTAATGGAAATGTGAGTCATAGGAAAGAGGAAAAATTAGGAGGGAATTTAAATTCTTAGATGTTAATTAATCTCTAGAATTGATTTAAGGTGCTAATTGTGTAATTGAGTTTGAATTAGAAATTCTCAATCTTATACGTACAACACTTAATTCTCAAGAATTAATTAATTAATCACCTCTAATTAATTTTAATTTTTGATAGATAATCTCTAATTAAATTAATTAGGCAATTTAGAATTTAGGGATGTTACAATCTACCCCCCTTAAAGAAATTTCGTCCTCGAAATTCAGAAATTTACCTTAGAATAGGTGAGGATAACTGTTCATCATGTCAGATTCCAATTCCCAAGTGTATTCGCCGTCCGGAGACTGCGCCCATTCAACTTTGACAATGGGAATCCTCTTATTGCGAAGAGTTTTGACATCACGATTGACAATTCGAAAAACTATTTTTAAACTTTGAAAAATTGATTTTTAGGTATTCTGTATTGATACATAATCATTTGTATCGATACAAATGTCCTGAAACTACGTCAGACTGATTTTGTGCATTTTGTATCGATACATACATCACTTGTATTAATACAAAACTGGTCTCTCAGAGACAGAGAGTCACTTGTGTATCGAATCATGCTTGCATGTATCGATACACACCTATATCTCTTAATAGACCAGAGAACTCATGGTGTATCGAATCATGCTTGCATGCTTCGATACATATCAGTCAAGATTTCAAGAAACTGATATATGTATCGATACACATACGTGTTTGTATCGATACATAGGTCAAATTTTTCAAATTTGTACGCTGGTCAAAGGGTTTGTATCGATACAAACCATCATTTGTATCGATACATGTCTGTTCAGTTTTGCCTAAATTTGCTCAATTCTATTTTCTCTATAAATAGCAATGTGATTTGTTATTGTAAAAGAGAGAAAACCTGTGAGAAAGTGAAATAGCTTTGATAAACTCTTTGGGATTCAAATTGGGTGAATAATTTGGATCAAAGGGTTATTCTTCACAAGATCATCATCTTCCATCAAATTGCAATTCATTGAAGAGTGAGTATGGGATCATTCGGATAAAGATTGTACATTTGGTCGATAACGTTCGATACGGCTTGCGGTGAATCAGAGGCGTGATCGAGTTGATTTGTGAAGAAGGTTTGGGTTTTCTTCGGGATTCAAGATTGTGCGATATCTTGAAGGATCAACAACGAAGAAGCAAGGTACTCAGCTGGACGATTGGTGCGAGTATTTGTGCACGGTTAGGATCGTTGGAATCAGAGGGAGAAGCTTCATTACTTGTTGAGGTTATTACGCATAGTTTGCATTAGATTCGATATAGGGTTATTGGAGTCTTTGTAAATTGTGCACTATAGTTCAATCGTTTTTAATCAATAAACGCTCAAATAACCCGTTTGGTTATTTGAGGGGAGACGTACCCAGCCGACCGCGAGGACGACACGAAAGCCGTTGGGAACTCCCTAATCAATCGTTTGTGTCTTTCTTCCTTAATCTTTTACTTTACGCAATTGCTTTAATTTTCGATTCAATTGAATTTTTGTGTTCGTGCGTGTGCACCAAAATTCAATTGACATATATCTTGATTGTGATTGGATTAGCTCTATATTCTCGTAACTTGCTTGGATTGTGTTATTGGATCGTTTAATTCGAATATTTTGCACACGATCGTTTCTTGCTCATTATCATCACACGTTCAAGACTATACTACTTTTTCAGTGATCAATCGAGTGCAAAGAGACTACCGATCCGGTGGTGCTTCCGCGCGTACCTTTTGAACTAAATTTTTAAAATCAACATTGTTTAAAAGGGCCACTTATTCAACCCCCCTTCTAAGTGGTAGCCAAGTAGTCTAACAAAAAATACTAACGTATTCTTTACTATTAAAATGCTAATTTCATTATATGTTTGCAAATAATAAAATGTCTTTAATTATGAATTGAGTAAAATGTTAATTTCCTTATATACATATATGTACAACTTGATATGGTTTTGTTATTCCTTAATTGTATTAGTCAACTAATAAATTCATTTAACTCATTTATTGCTAAAACAATATGAGAGGAGAATGTTTGTGGGAATGCCATGTGTACATTTGCATTTGAAAAAAGGCTCTCAAATTATATATATAGAGATAAGAAAAAAAAACTTGTTCCAAAGTACAAACAAAACAAACTTAGTTGTATTATTTCCAAGATTTAATTTTACTTATTTTTGGAATAGGCTTAAATATGCTTTTGGTCCCTGCAATATACACTTATTTTGAAAAAAGCCCCTGTAAAAAAATAATTTTGATTTTAGTCCCTGCAATTTCTAAACACTTTGAAAAGAGCCCCTGAAATGAAATTTTGGATGCCATGTCACTTAATTTTGCACGTGGCACACGCTGACAGAGACAATTAACTGACGTGGCACTATTTTTGACACAATGTTCGAATTTCTAAAAAACAATTCAATGAAAACAAAAATCTAAAATACAAGTTTTATAATTGGAAAAAATGTAAAAAAAAATTTTAAAAAATGATATGTAATATCCACGTGTCAAAAATAGTGCCACGTCAGTTAATTGTCCTTATCAGCGTGTGCCACGTGCAAATTTAAGTGACATGGCATCCATAATTTCATTTCAGGGGCTCTTTTCAAAGTGTTTAGAAATTGCAGGGACTAAAATCAAATTTTTTTTTTAACAGGGGCTCTTTTCAAAACAAGTGTATATTGTAGGGACCAAAAGCATATTTAAGCCTTTGGAATATAATTTTGTATTACTATTATTAGTTAGTGTTTAAGAAAACAATTACAGAAAAATAATCTTAGGTATAAAAAAAATGAGTGTTAGCTATAAGGTAATAATGATTTACACTTTTTTGCATCATGTCTAGTGGTTCAATACTCACCAACATTAGGAGCGATACCAAAGTTGGACAAAGCATAAACTTCACCTTCTTTAATTTCACTGTCAAACTTATAAATCAAAGTACTTCGAACCGATGCATGAATACGATCGTCCTAAACAAACCACAAATAAATTATATATACAATTAAATTATATATTTATTATATATTGATGGACTATATATGATTAAATTTGTATGTTTACAATAAAAGTCGTACGATAAAATTATAATAAAAGAAAAGTCATACATTAAAAGGAAATAATAATTTTCTCTCTGACTTATAACACTATACGGGTTTGTATACATAAATTAAAAGACAATAATAATTTTGTAACACTATAAAATTATAATAAAAGAAAAACTTACATTTTTGTCCATCATCACCATTTCCATTGAAAATGGTAGTTTGTTAGTTCCTAGATCCTTCACATACCAAAGTCGTACGACTCGAACCATCACATTCCAATTTTCGTTGGACGCATTCAACGAAGCAATTGAATCATATTTAGGAGCCATTAGAATTATAATTTGTAAATGAGAGTGTTTGTTTACTTTGGATGTGATGAAAAAACAATAGCATTAGACATACTATTTATAGATGTAAAATGGTGAAATAAGAGGCAATAATTAAATACAATAATAAAGCATAAACCTAAGGAATATTCTTTGATTAACCAATGATAATACTGTTTTTTTTATTTTAAAATTTTGTTATTTATGGATTTAATTTAATTAGAAATATTATAGTGTAATTGAAAATGCCTTTTAATTAGTAGTGATGATGATGATGCCTTCCGTAAATATTATAGTGTAATTATAATCATAATAATTAAAATTACTAAATTTAATTGACCATATTCTTTTATTTACTTGACCATCTCGTTTGACCATTAAATGTAAATATATATTTGACTCACTCGTTTGACCATTAAATGTAAATATATATTTGACTCATCGTTCCTGTAATCATGTAGCCTATCTTTTATAGTGTGGTTTGACCATTAAATATACGAAGTTTATTTTCATCCCTGATTAGAGCATAAATCATTAAATATATTATTTGGTCAAGTAGTATTAAATATATTCTTTAATTGTGGGATATTTGTTTTTTCCAAACACGGATTTATTACATTGAGGAATAGTGCCAGAAAAAAAATCTACAAAATCATTTAGTATTTAATATATTAATTAGCTAATTTTTTTCAAGCACGAAAAATTTTTATTAGTTAATTTTTTGAAGCACGGATTAGTGTTTTATAATTTTATTTTTTTAATCGTTGATATCATTGGTTATTGGAAAATTTGTTTTTTTCAAGCACGGATTAGTGAATATAAAAAGAGGAATTAAAATATATTATTTGATTGTGGGAAATTTGTTTTTTCCAAGCTTGGATTTATAAACCATTAAATTTTTTTTTATTTGGTCAAGTAGTATTTTAGATACATATTTTAGGTACACACTTAAAAGTTTCAAAAATAAATAAAAAACAAAATTTGTCATATCAATTAATACTATTTTATTTCTTTTCTTTTTAAATATAGAGAATAATTTGTTAGACAAAAAATTGAATTGTGTTTTAAAGCGATTTTACTACTTCGTTAACCACAAAAATGTACGTTGTTAACCGATTTTGTAATTATATGTATATATATATATCCAAACTGGTTTGAAAGTGAATACAACTTACCCAATATCCAAACTGCCCTTGGCTTCTCTAGAATTTGTCGGGATTCGACTCTCTGCTTCCGTCACGTGCAAAACGGTAAATGGAGCGAAGACCAACAACAAACTCCAGTTCCGATCGACAACATTTATGGGTATTTATAAGGTGATAATGCAATGGAATGGAAACATGGGAGATAGAAAGAATAGAATCAGAATATTAAAAGAATAGAATTAGAATCTTACCTGCGATAGAATCAGAACCATACCAGGAGAGATTTGAAAAAAGCCCTCCTTTGAACACCTACAGTGCCCCAATCCGCGAGAGAAGAAGTATATGAAACGCGCTCATTTTTTTTCCTCAGCAGTTGTCTTAGAAGGATTTCCTATTGTTAATATATAGGATAAGGCACATTGCCTAACATGAATAAGATGAGAATCACATCCTTACACAACAAACATGTGATTTGCACTCACACCAAATCATTGTGACCCATTTTCATTCAAAAGACAATTGGTTCACCTCTATTCTCTCATGTCTCACCCACCATCATGTAGTTGGCTGCCATGGACACCATTAACACCCCAAATAAGAAGAAACAATTTGATTAATTTTTCTCTTATATCATTTCACTAGAGTTCCTGCATTTATCGTCATACATGATAGTTACATTTAATTGATTCACTTATTTGTCATCTTGGTGTTGCCTTAACGAATTATACTCTACAACTTGCTATTTGAATTGGGGGTGAAGAAACACCTTTGACAAAAATTTGTTACAAATTTGAGATTCAATAAAATTTATTTCTTTGATAATTTCAATTAAATTTTAGTTACCATTTCAAGATTCAAAGTCATATCTGGACCTTCATCTGTTTGAGAACGAGCTAATGCCGGCGACCTGTTCTCATGCTGGCGAATAATGACAACAACAAACCTTGTAACAAAGGAGTACTACTATATGTGATTTCCTTCTTGTAGTATAACCTACTGTTATTTATCTTTGGAAAATGCTATTGTGCACGACCCAATCTCTCGTTCAGATCCGACGAATGACGTGGCTACCGTTAGATTTTACTTTGATTTAATTTGAGCCGTTAGTTTCATCGAAAGAAAGAATCACAGATGTTCTCTTGTGCAAAGTTGCAAGCAACCGCCAAACTCACTTCCCCTCTTATCTGCAACCCCACAATCACAGATGAATCGACGAGCCTCCTTCTTCTTCATCTTTGATTTTTTGGGGAAATTACTTTCTGTTTTATACTATTTACAAAAGCAATTGATTTTTGCTTTTACATCCCTCACTGGTGGAAACTACTCAAACTAGTGTGGTCTCCTATGTGATTCAGGTATTTGAGCTTAAGGAGAGTACTTTCACAAAGACATGGCGATTTTGCTTCATCTCTTACCTTCTCTCTTTTATTTTGTTTTCATTAAAAAGAATAAAAAATCAATTATAAGAGAAGTTGTGTGTTGTTGATAATAATGAAATAAAACACGTGTCGTGCAGCAGTCGTGCACTGCTGTTTATCTTTTTGTGCATATATATATATATATATATATATATATATATATATATATAGAGGATCTATCCTATGAGAATGATAAAAATATATGAGAATGATTAATAGCCTTGGGATCAAAATCTAAAGGTTGAAAATAAAAGTCAGTTTTAAACAATACATGTAGTTAATTAATTCTCTTTAATTCCTTTTTCATCTTCTTCAATTTCCACCCAAATCTGAGTTTTTAATCATAATAGATATCAAAGCAATCAGTGCTAGCATAGCCTTTTTGAAATCCATAAAAGAAATAAAGCCACAAAGGATTGAGTTCATGAACTTCATTGCAGATTTTAAATGAAATATTAGTTTCTATCGTTTTTGAGATTCAAAGTCACGACCCTTCATCTTCTTCGTCTACTCGTCATGGAGGGGAAAAACGACGGCGACCCAGTGCTGATCATTTCGACGAACAACGGCTAACTGTGCTCATATCAACAAACAACAGCGACCCATGTCGGCAAACTACGTCGACGCATAAGAGAAGAATATGACGGCCAAAATTGGTGATGGAACAGTGATAATAATAAAGAGTGGCGACGCGTCAATATAAGAGAAGAAGTTGCATGTATGGAGTAATGAATCACTGTGTTAATAATATAAATTGGTTTTAATAATTTAAATTGGTTTACTCTTCTCTTGGCTTCAATAACTATTTTTCTTAATGGAATGGGAAAAGAGTGACGTGATGGAATGGGAAAAAGTTTAAATTGGTTTTTAAAAACCTTTGTTTGTTAAACATGAAATTTATTAATGGAGAGAGGAAGAATCAAATTCTGGATCTGAAGTGTTGAGCATAACTGAACTGATGTTGAAGAAGATGAAAGGAATTAAAGAGAATTAATTGACTACATGTGTTGTTTAAAACTTACTTTTATTTTCAACCTTTAGATTTTAATCCCAAGGTTATTAATCATTCTCACCATTCTCATATATTTTTATCATTCTCATAGGATACATCCTATATATATATATATATATATATATATATATATATATATATATATATATATATATATATATATATATATTTTATAAAAAGGTTAGGATCAAATGACACCAAGGTGTCAAACTTAGTAACATGACACCTCCGATAACTCTTTATCGAATAATTGTATTATAAAATTCACCGTTGGATTAAAAGATATTGTTATATAGATCATGTCTATAAAATTAAACATCAATCGGAAATCATTTGATGGGTTAAAAAGAAGGATAAAAATTAACGGTTTTGACGAAGTTTTGTAATACGTTGATTTTTATGCATCTCGTTGACACATCAAATGATTTCTGATTGATGTTTAATTTTATAGACATGATCTATGTAATAATATTTTTAAATCCAACGGTGGATTTTGTAATACGATTATTCGATAAAGAATTATCGGAGGTGTCATGTTACTAAGTTTGACACATTGGTGTCATTTGATAGGGTTATGATCAAATGACACCAAGTTGTCAAACTTAGTAACATGACACCTCCGATAACTCTTTATCGAATAATCGTATTATAAAATTCAACGTTGGATTAAAAGATATTGTTATATAGATCATGTCTATAAAATGAAACATCAATCGGAAATCATTAGATGGGTTAAAAAGAAGGATAAAAATTAACGGTTTTGACGAAGTTTTGTAAGACGTTGATTTTTATGCATCTCGTTGACACATCAAATGATTTCCGATTGATGTGAAAGCTAGCCCTGATGCTACAAAAGTAGATGACTTCACACACAAGCAAAGCCAGAAGAAACAGTTAGAAAACGGTTAAGAAACGGTTAGGAAGTAGTTGTTAGTTAGTTATAGTCAGTTAGACTTTAGATACACAATGAGAAATGTATATAAGTAACACAATTGTACACATTGTTTCTCAGATTTGTGAACATAATTTCAATACATTTTTCTTCTCATTTTCTCTTCTTCATTGATAACACATAGTTACATTGATCTTCTTCTTCTTTTTGCACATTGGTTATGCCTCGTAACCTCTCTTTTCACATGGTATCATCAACTTGTGGCCAGTGCTCTTCTTTCTCCGCTGCATGATTCACAAATTCTCATTTCTTTCTTCTCTGTGATTTTCACTATCTTTCTTTTTTGGCTGCTTCTTGTTTTCTTTTCCTTCCTCATCAATATGTCGATTGAAGGTTCAGCTAACAGCACCAATGGTGATGCCACTTCCAATGCCAATAAAGGTTATCAAACTGATACCTTAAACCCTTATTTCTTGCACTCAAATGAGAATCCTGCATTGGTTCTCGTTACTCCCTTGCTCTCTGGTAATAATTACCATTCTTGGTCACGATCTATGACGGTTGCATTACGTTCCAAGAACAAGCTTCACTTCATCAATGCATCTTTGCCTCGTCCTCCCGATACAGATCGCAATTCTCTTGCATGGGATCGATGCAACACGATGGTTATGGCTTGGCTCAACAACTCTGTTGATCCTGAGATTTCTCAAATCATATTGTGGATGGATAATGCTTATGAGATATGGAAAGAACTAAAGGATCGTTTTTACCAAGGTGACGTGTTTCGTATCTCAGATCTTCAAGAAGAAATCTGCACTCTTAAGCAAGGTGATTCCTCTATCTCTACCTATTACACTAACTTGAAGAAGCTTTGGCAAGAATTAGATAATTTTCGTCCCATTCCTCAGTGTGATTATGTTGAGACTTGCAAAGCTGTTACTACTATTCGTTCTTACACGGATAGTGATCAAGTCATTAGATTTTTGAAGGGTTTGAATGAGCAATATTCTCCAGTTAGGTCTCAGATAATGCTCATGGATCCTCTCCCTAATATCTGTAAAGTGTATTCTATGCTTGTTCAGCAAGAAAGACAAGTTGTTACTTCTTTGGATGATTCCAAGCTCTTCTATGCCCCCAGTAATTCTTCTCAAGGTAGGGGTTATCCTAATAACTCTACTAGAGGTCGTGGTTCCAATGGTTCTAGAGGTGGTGGTAGGGTCCACTCTGGCAAAGGAAAAGGTTCAAGAACTTGCTCCTTCTGTGGTATGAGCAATCATGTTGTTGACAATTTCTTTAAAAAGCATGGTTATCCCCCAAATTGGCAGCAAAATGGTGCAGTCAACAACTGTTCAGGTCATGGCAACACTGAAGATGATTCTCAGTCAGAAGGTAATGAAGATCCTCAGGTTGAGCAGGGTTCTGGGTCTTTGATGTTTACACCAGATCAGCATAAGGCTATTTTAGCATTACTCCAAGGCTCATCTTCAATGAATCCTCATAGTGTTAATCAACTCTCCTACACTCTTTCTCCCACCACAGGTATTGTCTGCACCATTCCTAACTCTGCCAAAAATGACACATTCATTTTGGACTCTGGTGCCACAGACCATGTTTGTTTTCACAAACCTTATTTTCAATCTCTCAAAAGAATTAAACCCATTCATATCAAATTGCCAAATGGCTCCTCTATATCTACTTGTTTTGCAGGCTCAATTTCCTTTAATCAGCATTTTTATCTTAGTCATGTGCTTTTTATTCCTGAATTTTCTGTCAATCTCATTTCCATTCCTAAACTTACTCACGATCTTCCTTGTAATTTGTTGTTTGATAATGCAAAATGTTTGATACAGGACACTCACTTCAGGAGGATGATTGGTACAGCTAGTTTGCAACATGGATTGTACACTCTCACCTTTCCCTTAGTTAGCACTCCTATTGTTCCTTCAGACCATTGTGTCAATAACATTCAGCAATTAGCTAGCTCTAGTTCTAGGCTACTTCACTGCAATTCTAAGCAGAATGATTGTAACATTTGGCACTTGAGGTTTGGCCATACTTCAAACAATAAATTGCTTGAGCTTAATAAATGTTTTTCTTCCATTAAATTTGTTCCTTCCAATATTCCCTGTGATGTATGCTTCTATGCCAAACAAAAACGTTTACCATTTCCTGATAGCACTCACATTTCTGAAAAAGTTTTTGATTTAATCCACATGGATATATGGGGTCCAGTTTCCACTCCTTCTTTATTTGGTCACAAGTATTTTTTAACTGTGGTAGATGACAAGAGTAGGTATACTTGGATTTTTCTTATGAAACTTAAGTCTGAAGCTTCTCAACTTGTAAAATCTTTTGTAACTTTGGTTCAAACTCAATTTAAAACCTCTGTCAAGTGCATTAGGACTGACAATGGAAAATAATTTCTCCTTAAGGATTTTTATGCTCAGTTTGGCATCCTACATCATACTTCATGTGTTGATACTCCTCAACAAAATGGCATTGTTGAAAGGAAGCATCAACACATTCTCAGTATAGCTAGAGCATTACTTTTTCTAGCTCATTTACCAAAAAATTTCTGGGCTCACAGTGTGAGTCATGCTATTCACATTATTAATAAACTACCAACCCCTTTTCTAAATAACCAATCCCCTTATTAAGTTTTATTTCAAACTTTACCTGACATCTCTTTTTTGAAAGTTTTTGGTTGTCTATGTTCTGCTTCTACACTCAAAGCCAACAGAAATTTTTTTGACTCTAGGTCTAGAAAATGCATTTTCTTAGGTCTTAAATATGGTGTTAAAGGTTTTGTTTTATTTGACTTACACTCCAAGGAACTTTTCTTATCAAGAGATGTTCAATTTTTTGAAAATGTTTTTCCTTACATGCATTCTACTTCATCTGTTTCATCTAACACTCCTCACCTCAATCCACAATCTTACAATCCCTCTGACTTAGATGACCTATCCCTTTATGACTCTCCTACTGTCAATTCCTCCCCACCATTACCTTCCCCATTATCCATCCCTTCTTCCTCTACTTTCCCAGATACTATTCCCCCTTCTTCTACACCTTCACCACCCTCCCCTATTATCCCATCTTCTTCTCTTCCTTCAGATACTTCAAATACTTTTACTCCACCTACCATTCCTCCCACCAATCTCTCCACTAAACCCCTTAGAAGATCAATTAGAGTTAGCCACCATCCCTCTTATCTTCAAGATTTTCATTGTCCACTCATTAACACAATCCATGCTGTTCAATCTTCTGATTGCCAATCATCTTCCCCAAGTAAGTATCCCTTATCCTCTTTTTTGTCTTATCAACATCTTTCTCCTGCACACACACACTATATTATGACTCTTTCATCTATTTCTGAGCCTAACACTTATGAGGAAGCATTGAAAAATCAACATTGGACTAATGCTATGCAAGCTGAACTGTCTGCCTTGATGAAAACTCAAACTTGGTCGCTTGTCCACCTGCCACCACATAAGAGAGCTATAGGTTGTAAATGGGTGTTTAAGTTGAAACTTCATGCTAATGGTACTGTGGAACGATACAAGGCGCGCCTTGTTGCTAAAGGCTTCACACAAACTGAGGGTCTTGATTACTCAGACACCTTTAGCCCAGTTGTGAAAATGACTACCATCAGAGTCCTGATGGCTTTGGCAGCTATTCATAATTGGCCTTTATTTCAACTTGATGTTAATACAGCCTTTCTACATGGTGACTTGAATGAAGAGGTCTATATGAAGCCTCCTCCTGGCCTTGCTCTCCCTCATCCTGACATGGTGTGTAAGCTTCAGAGATCCCTCTATGGTCTCAAGCAGGCCAGCAGGCAATGGAATACCAAGCTCACTGACACCCTTATTCTATCTGGCTTCACTCAATCCAAAGCTGACTACTCTCTCTTCACTAAACATACATTCTCAGGCTTCACTGTCATCTTAGTCTATGTAGACGATTTGGTCTTAGGGGGGACATACTTACATGAGATTAACAAAGTTAAGACCTTATTAGATGACAAGTTCAGCATCAAGGATTTGGGCTCACTCAAGTACTTCTTAGGATTTGAAATAGCTCGAACCAAAGATGGCATCTCCATGTGCCAAAGAAAATATGCTTTGGATCTACTCACTGATGCAGATCTACTAGGAGTTAAGCCTTGTTCCACACCTATGCAACCACATCTCCAACTGCATAAAGAGTCAGGCAATATTTTATCTGATGCTACACCATACAGAAGATTGATTGGTCGACTCTTATACCTTACACATACTAGACCTGAGATATCATATGCTGTCAGCAAGTTAAGTCAATTTCTCTCTGCACCTACTGATGAACATATGCTTGCAGGATTACATGTGTTGAAATACCTGAAGAACAATCCTGGCAAAGGGTTATTTTTTATCTCTTCTTCATCACTAAGCCTCAAGGGTTTCTCTGATTCTGACTGGGGATCTTGTCCTGATACTAGGAGATCAACCACAGGTTTTTGCTTCTACATTGGCAATTCCCTTGTGAGTTGGAAGAGTAAGAAGCAAACTGTAGTTTCTCGTTCTTCCTCAGAAGCTGAATATCGCGCCCTAACACAAGCAACATGTGAAGGACAGTGGATTTTGTATTTGCTGCAAGATCTCAATATTTCACACAAACAACCCTTCATCATTTATTGTGACAATCAGTCAGCACTACACATAGCTGCCAACCCCGTGTTTCATGAGAGAACGAAGCATATTGAGATAGATTGCCACGTTGTTAGGGACAAGGTACAAGCTGGTATACTTCATCTACTTCCCATCAGTTCAAAAGACCAAGTTGCAGATATTCTCACCAGATCACTGCACCCTGGTCCTTTTACTACTTTGCAGAACAAGCTTGGCATGTTAGATATACATTCAAGCTTGAGAGGGGGTGTGAAAGCTAGCCCTGATGCTACAAAAGTAGATGACTTCACACACAAGCAAAGTCAGAAGAAACAGTTAGAAAACGGTTAAGAAACGGTTAGGAAGTAGTTGTTAGTTAGTTATAGTTAGACTTTAGATACACAATGAGAAATGTATATAAGTAACACAATTGTACACATTGTTTCTCAGATTTGTGAACATAATTTCAATACATTTTTCTTCTCATTTTCTCTTCTTCATTGATAACACATAGTTACATTGATCTTCTTCTTTTTGCACATTGGTTATGCCTCGTAACCTCTCTTTTCACAATTGATGTTTAATTTTATAGACATGATCTATATAGTAATATCTTTAAATCCTCCGGTGGATTTTGTAATACGATTATCATATTCAATTTTTTATTTTTTTTAAAAAAACCTCCGTAACGCAATTAATCAATTTTTATTTGTAAAAATACACTCTAATTCATCTCAACTATTCTATATTGATGTCTAATAATCTAAATATTTAATACTGTAAATAGCAAAACTGACTCAAGGGAATTAAAAAGAAAATAAAGAAAACCTGGGAAGTTGAAGATGATGCATGTCTAACAAGTAGATTTGGTATACTTGAGCATTTTTAACTTACCAGTTGCTAAGTTTTGCAGCTCTGAACACAGGCGTTCCCTGTTTGTACAGAAGAAGATATCATGCAGGTGTTAGTAGTTACTGTTGAATGTTTCTATGTATTAGAAGTTATCTCATCTTATACAAGCATTTGCAGGTGTTTGTTTTTCCTTCCTTTGTTACAAATGTAAGGGCTATTGACACAGATTCTTGATTATAATTTCTCAAAATAAGTTTCATGCATAACTTAAACCAAAAGAGTTTTAGCTTGGGGGGAAAAACTTTCTTTTAAGATGTTTAGCATTGCTGTATTTCTAGAATTCAATTTCGAGACCTCTGATTAAACAAAAAGAGATTCATATCATATATCTAAACACTTCTGATAAAAATATATTAAACCAGTCAAAGAGAAACAGAGGTTAAATAGATTGTGTCTACAAATGAATACTTGTTCAAGATCTACTAATTTCATTAAATTAAAATTCAAAAGTAAGAATCAAAATGCAATTTGCAGCTAATACACTGATAGACCATGACAGAGTCAAATGCCAAGTATCAATGTCTAGTTAGTAGATCATACTTGGATTCCGCTTCCCCTTCTAATATTCCGATTTTGATTCGAATTGTCACCAATTTCACTTGAAACCCTTTTCACCCCAGTATATTTTTTCACAGACACAACATCTAAACCATTCTCTAATTCCTTAACCAGATTCACAAAATACATTTTAGTTACACTAGTCAGATTGATTAAATTGGACCGAAAATCACGAAATTCTTCTTCTGACGCATCATTTAGAACCTTTCCTAATTTAGTTTCTGCACTATGATGAAGCTTATCCAAAGCAACCTGTGACATACCTTTAATGTGTTCAAAAAACTCAATCTTAGCATTTTCATTCTCAGGAAGATTTTATCCATATACATTAGCCCATTTGAGAATTCTTCTACCTTCAACAATCTGTTTCAATACATCCTTTATGAAATCAAAATAACTTTCAGGTTTTTCCTTTGATATACTCAAACTCTTTATATACACATTACTACTAATCTCAATCAATTTCGAAAGCGCCTTTTTTCTTGAAATTTCATTTTCAGCCCAACTTTCATAGTAGTAAGTGTACCTTTCCAAATTTTTTGCATTGTTTATTTGCATTTCATCACCATATATCTCTTGTTGTAATTTGTGAACTTGTTCAACATTTAATGTTTTGCAACGTTTTCTATTACATGTACGCAAATCACGGAGACATGACCAACAAAAGTTAAACTTACATAACTTACAACTCATGTGTCTGCACCCTTGGTTTTTCTGAATAGGTATCTTGCAATTAGGACATGGTTTTGTGTTAGTAATAATCCAACTATTAGTTGAAATTACAATACATAAACTAATCTTTCCCATCCATTTAGCCACAGTTTTACAATCCGTCGGTGCATGAGCTTCTTCACCGCAATTCCAACAAAAACTATGATAACAAAGACATGTAACATCATAATTTAACCTAGAACTAGAATCAGGTAAATCAAAATCTATAGCATAAACACAATCCGGAGCAGGACACCATTTCAATTTCCGATTTTTGTTAGTTTCAACATAAGACCGAATCAAAAATCGATCATATTTAATCATTTTCGATTCACTTGCTAATTGACGAATCATGTCTTCATCAACAACAGCAATGCAAGAAGGTTGAGGACATCTGAGTTCAAAGCAATTACGATCATCGATGTTTGTATCGATATATTGATTCCAGCAATCAATACAAAATGGATGACCACACCATGATGACTTGATATCATCTTTTGAAAAGGTATTAAAACAAATATCACATGTTTGAATTTGTGATGAAATTAGAAACCCTAATTCTTGTAATTGGTGTTGATTTGATGATAAGCCAGTGATTTAGTCTTCCTAAGCAATTCCCTCCAAAATAGCAAATGTGATTAGGGTTTAGTAGTAGCATGTTATTCCCATTAGATTAGATTATATTTCTGACTTAGTTGGGAAACTCAGGTGCTGCTTATTTATATGAAAATTACTTGTAACATGTACGAGTTACTCGCATGACTTATACTTTTTCCATTTTATTATTCCGCTAATTAAATAAATGTTATAAAATTATAAAAATGATAAACTTTGAAAATTTCATCCGCTATACAGGTTAATAGGTAGTGGACGTTATAATGATAATGATAGGGTGTTTTTGGATATCTGCTACATAAGTAGCGGACAGACTATTTTGACAAAATTGTAAAGCGCGCGAGAAAAATGATAAGATGACGAAATAACTATTTATATGCTATCGTTAGGTTTACATTTGTGGGCCCAATAATATTATATGGCCTATATTATTGTGTCTCGCGGTTTAGTCTCTTTTACAGTACTATCTTTTAACTTATTTTTTAAACGCTATTTCAAATAACTTATAATTTATCATTTTCTTTTCTTCCAAATTTATCTTGAATACAAATTTATTATAATAAATACAAATTTCTTCCACCTCCACAAGGAGTGCAGCTATGCTCCATTTATACATGCTCCTTTTATTCCTTTTCATTGCATTGATTGATGACACGTGGCAAATAAATAATGAATGGTTTAGATTAAAAAGGTGTATATTTAATTGGTAGTATTTGCAAAAATAAAATAAAATAAAAAAAGATTTTTGAAAACACGATCTTCTTCTCCAATTCTCAACTGTTCCATCTTCACCTCACCGTCTCTTTCTCTCTCCGCTGCTGCCATCGCTCTGTGACTGTCACAATGGTGGACTCCTACCTCCGTTCTTCTCGATCCACTCACTGTAACACAGCACCTCGCCGTCTTTGCCATCGTGATCGAACTTCGCCGTTTCACCGCCGCCGTCACAAAGCAACCCATGGCATAAACTATAACAACACAGTTCTATTTCAACACAACGTCACTGCATTTTCTTTGTTATAATCAATATCTTGGACCAATTTTCACTGTATTTTAAATTGAATTAAAATTGTGTACTGAGTTTCAGCGGTGGCAAGATCTGGTGTGTGGTGCGCGACTGTGTGTGACGAAGAATAGAGGAAGGACGCCGCCGCTGTGACTGATGATGTATTTGAGAAGGAAGGAACTGCGTTCATTTTTTGTTTAACAAATAGTACTCCGTAGCAATTAAGTATAAACTATTTTAATCATAGAGCGGCGGCGGAGAGAGAAAGAGGCGGTGATGATGGAAGAGGTAGAGAAGAAGAAGAAGACCGTGATTTCAAAAATCTTTTTTTGTTTTTCTTCTTGCAAATACCAATTAAATATACACATTTTTAATCTAAACTATTCATTATTTGTTTGCCACATGCCATCAATCAGTGCAATGAAAAGGAATAAAAGGAGCATGTATAAATGGAGCATAGGTGCACTCCTCCACAAGTGATCCATTGTGGACAAGTAATCAAAATTATTATAATGAATACAAATTTTTTCCACCTCCACAAGTGATCCACCGTAGACAAGTAATCAAAATTATTATAATAAATACAAGTTTTACAAAATTTACAGTTGAATTGAAAATTCATATCATATAGATCATTGACTACGCTCTGGCAAGTGCACCAGTCTATTGTCGAGTAATAATTCACAATCTAGGTGTCTAGAATGAGTTCGTATCCACATGGATCGTGCCAATGCGCTACTAGCGTTATTTAAGTTTTTAGTTTTGTATTCGCTTTGGTTTTAAAAAGATTTTGTTTGAAAATAGCGATATGCCTTTGCAGAAAAGTAAAAGTTGATTCAGAAACATAGAAGAAATGTATGGTGGTTGGACTCCCTCCCCTATTACAATTTGGCATGAATGGTGTATAACATTGTTACTTAGTATAACATTTTATTCCTTGTTGTGGTAATACCTTACTATTACCCTAATATATGTGAAGTTTTCCTACGACCATAACCAGAATACCTACGAGAGCCTACCTCGCTTGTCACATACCCTAGCTACGGTGTGAGTTATCCTACATACATGTATTATGACCATTAACCATCTTATGCCTCTAATGCCTAGTATCGGACTATTCAGCTTCTACTCGTCTTACTTCAATGGTAGTTCCTAATCCCATCTCTACTCGTCTCAGTTCAACGGTAATGTCGGATGTTACTGTCTCTATACCCCTAGCCTTATTTACTATTATCCGGACAAGTATTAAAGTCGAAATCAATACTTATTCTATTGGCGCTTCCGCATATCCGGCAAGATTAGGAATAAGTATTAAAGCGAGAAAGTAAATAAGAAACATAGTACTAAATATCATTATTATAACTTTGACTCAATCATTTAGCCCAAATATTCATAGGGGATTTCATCTTCTCCACCACAACCTAAAGGAATCTATGCAAAAGATTACATAATTTAATTACAAGAATAAAACTATGCTACCTAAGAGAGATACCTTGCTGATGAAGTTACATTTCCCGTGAAGGAGGAAAGTTCTTCCCGTAAATAGTTCATTTGCCCTCTTGTTCCTCGTGAACAACTCTAGTGTACTAGAGAATGCTCTAAATTTCTGAATGAAAAATTGAGGGAAATAAGCTATATTTATACTTTTTCCAACGGGCTCAGCGTGCTCATCGTGGCCACGATGGACTCATCGTGCTATGATGAAGTGGTTTACTTCAAAAATAAAACAGATTTCTGCGCTGATCACCTTGTGCACCAAGTTATCCCATTGTGGCACGATGAGAGTCATCGTGGCATGATGGAAGCGCATTATTTCCACTTTTTGCTCTTCCCTTGGACTTTTCTTGTATTCTTACTCCTTTCCGCGCTTTGCTTCGATTCTTCAGATTTTGCTTCGTATTCATGCTTGTCTTGGTAATTTATTACTAATATTACTACCTAAAAATACTATAGAAATTCCTGTCATCAATCATCCGTAAAAAAAATGTAGAAAAGTTGAAAATCATTTGATATGTTATTGAGACATATAAAGATTAACGATTTCTTAAATATCTTTAATCTTGAGGATCCCAATAACATATCAAATGCTATTTATTTTTTCTAAATTTCTTTTATCGATGATCTATATGATATAATCTTTCAATCCAACGACGGATTTTTATGCGTCTCAATAGCATATCAAACGATTTTGGATTTGTCTGAAATTTAACACAAACGATCTATATGATATAAACTTTCAATCCAATGATGAATTTTATAAAATTTCTACCGGTTAAAATGTTATTGAGAGGTGTAAATTTGGTATCAAACTAATTTATGTCATTTAATTCTGACCCTACGTGTAAATACAATTTGATTTAAATGTGTGTGTGTGTGTGTGAGAGAGAGAGAGAGAGAGAGAGAGAGAGAGAGAGAGAGAGAGAGAGAGAGAGAGAGAGAGAGAGAGAGAGAGAGAGAGAGAGAGAGAGAGAGAACATATCATATGAGAATGGCAGAGATATGTGGGAATGATAAGAATGAATATGAACCATTTGATTTAAATGAAAGGCTGAGATTAAAATACAATTTTATTCAACTCTTGTACCTAATAATTACACAATATCATCGTTCTGTCTTCTTCTTCCCTTGTTCTCGCGTTATTCATCTCTTCTCGCGTTATTCACTTAAGTGATGTTTTAATCCTACTTCTTCATTTTAATCTAATGGTCATAATTTATTCTCATATATGTTTACTGTAACACCCGAGGCTGATGAGGGCGGGGAGTGGTCGCCGGTGCACGAGGCATGACAATGTGCGGCTCCTGGCAGCTTCTAGGCAAACCAAATCACATCGGAATGAGAGGGATCTTGAGGCTGTGCAGGTATGGGATTGCATGGTTGAAGGAATGCTTATAAGGATTGATGGGTACTACCTATACCAACAAGATACATCTTCTTTTCGGGAGCTCATTCCATAAGAACTCCACAGTTAAGCGTGCTTGACTTGGAGTAGTCTTTGGATGGGTGACCTTCTGGGAAGTTTCTCGGAAAGCGTGCAAGTGAGGACAAAGCTCGCTGAAAAGACTCGTGTTGGTTTGTGGGGCCAGTCGGTCATCCTGAAAGCAGTCCGGGGCGTTAAAAATGGTATCAGAGCAGACCTCTTCCAGTACGATGTGGTTCGGGGACGAACCAAGCGGAAGCTGGTGGGCATGTAACACCCGGGGCTGATGAGGGCGGGGAGTGGTCGCCGGTGCACGAGGCATCACAATGTGCGGCTCCTGGCAGCTTCTAGGCAAACCAAATCACATCGGAATGAGAGGGATCTTGAGGCTGTGCAGGTATGGAATTGCATGGTTGAAGGAAGGCTTATAAGGATTGAAGGGTACTACCTATACCAACAAGATGCATCTTCTTTTTGGGAGCTCATTCCATAAGAACTCCACAGTTAAGCGTGCAAGTGAGGACAAAGCTCGCTGAAAAGACTCGTGTTGGTTTGTGGGGCCAGTCGGTCATCCTGAAAGCAGTCTGGGGCGTTACATTTACCATTCTTATATGATACATTATATATATGGGAAATGATTGTTTGTAAGAATCTAGCAAGCAATAAAGAGAAGAATGAATCATGGCCCTACAATTCCATGATTTCCTCTAACTTCCTATTTTATAGCAATTTTGGTTTTTTAAAAATAAAATAGTACATTTCTTCTCTTTCTTGTACTTTTTTATCCGTAACATATAACATTGCTCTTATATATATATATATTTTGATAAGAAAATTTAAGTTGAAGAATTGCAAGAATAAATCTCCACTCTTATTTACATCAATCACCAACCATGATTTCCATGAAATAGGGAGATTAAATGACATCATCCTTTAAGATTTTGTCATGTGTTGATTATTGTCTTTCTTGTGTAAAAAATTATTACTAAATAACAATGTTCATATAGGAGATGTATGAAGTGAGAAAGACATTTTTATATGAGAGTGAGAGGACTTAATACTAACCGTTGGATTAAAATATAAGGCTGAGATTAAATTTTTAAATTAAACATGTCACAAACCAGAATATTTCCTTTAAATCTTTCACGGCTGATTCAACTACTTCCTCAAATCGTGTCTCATCTCAAGCTTTCTCAGTACCTCCCCACCTTTCTTTATGTGATTTCAACAAAACAGGAGAACAAATTATTTCTTCTTCTCTTCAATTTTTTTGGGATCTTTTTCTCCTCAATTTCTTTATTTTAATCTCTTTTTTTGTCTAGTTTTTATTGTGTGGAATTAAGTGTGATTGTTATGTTGAAATTTGTTTCAGTGATGATTTTTTCCAAATGAAATTCTCACACACCACACAAGGTGTTATTTGCATAGAATCACTTTACTTATTAAGATAACCTCCCCGGTCGTTCTCCCCCCCTCTATAATGATTTTCACAATTATATGATAAATAGTTAATTAATATTGAATTAAAAAAAGAAAGAGAGAAGAGAAGTATCAATAAACTGAAACATTGAGATCGAAAACGACAATGAGTGCTGGAAAGCTAAAACGTGTGTGTATTGTAGTTTTGGAAGAAGAAAGAACTATAATCTGGTGTGTGACATGTTTAATTTAGGGATCTAATCTCAGCCTTATATTTTAATCCAACAGTTAATATCAAGTCATTTCACTCTCATATAAAAATGTCTTTTCTCTAAATTATTTTACATCAAAATCACTATTTTTTTAATACGTAACAAACGGACCCTTAATCTAATTTGAAGCTAAAAAAACAACAATTATCAAACAGCTTTAGCATTTTTCTGAAAGCTCTTAATTATTTTCACTTTTAGTTTTCAGATAGCTTCTAAGACCTAAAAAAGTCAGGCCAAACGGGCCCTTACTCTCTTCTGTCTCCTCTTCTAAGTTATCTTCATCCGACTCCTCTAATCAACTATAGATTGGTTTATTAATGATGTTTCAATATTAATATTTAAATCTGATAAATGAGTAATCTTAACATTCAAATTATGTGTGTGAATGTATTATTGATTGAAGTTATAGTTGAAACCTTAATTTTGATTAAAGGAGTTGGAGAAAAGTTAAAATTTTTTAGCTTCTGATTATTAACTTAAAATAATTAAATAGAAGTATACAATATTTAGAAAAGTGATGATTATTTGTTACGAGAGAAAGAAATATAGTAGATAGTAACTAACAATAGTTTGTTATGAAAGAAAGATAACATATTAATTTTTTTGTATAAAAATAATTTTTTGGAAAAAGTGTAAAAAATGTAAGAATTAATTGATAAATTAAAATAATGGTATAATAAAAAAATAAAATACAAAATATACTTTTTTAATTTGATATTATTGTTCTAAAAGGATATTCTAAAATGATGCTTAAAAAGAAACTGAGGGAATACATACACGGGAAAATTACAGGCTGAATCATTGGAAAATGGCATATGAAACATGCATGCATTCCACAAACAATTGCACAGATGAAGGATATTTTTTTGAATCAACTGTGACTTTCTTTTGACTTCTTTGTTTTTATTAATATATTTATGATGATTGGATATCTTTGATCTCATTTTAATATGTTTTGGTTGGAAAAAAAAAATTGATTGATATCCTTAATTTACTTTACCCACTTAATTGATATATATATATATATTCTTAAATGACGTATATCACGTACAGTATAACATTAATTATCATATATTTCACTCCCTAGTATATATATATATATATATATATATATATATATATATATATATATATATATATATATATATATATGTCTATTATTTCATATGAAGCACGGACTCTGACATGGACACCGCGATACTAAACGGATACTCTGACACCGCTAATGTAAAAATTATACGACACCGACACCGCTACATATTTATAAAAAATATAAGTTTAGAATTAAAAATACATATATATGCATCTAAGTTGAACAAATTTTTCATTAAAAGAAGTTTTAAAATAATATATGATAGTACATTTGACATTTACTCATCCAACTATTATAAAAAAACTAAAAATAATGTAATCAAAATGTAATATCTTTAATCACTCATTGATCAATATTATTATTTCGACACAACTTTAATAGTTGTATATATGTCTGATAAAAGTAGAAGCAAATATAAAAAAATAAAAAAAATTAGACACTTACCCAGACACGTTTGTACGAGTGTTTTATAAGTGTCGGACACCGATTTAAGGAGTGTCGGAATAAAGGAAAAATTATTTCTTTGGACACCTCTGCGACACGTTTGTAGAAGTGTCGTACGGATGTCATACGAGTGTCGGACACCGACACGTGTCGGACACCACGACACGTCTAATCATAGAGGTGTCGGTGCTTCATAGATTATTTTATGTTTGCATATTATTACACGATCTTGAAAGAAACGTCTAGAGTTCAAAAATATTGTAACATCTATCCTTTTATGGCGTTATTTCATTTTCTTCTACTTATTAGTTTGTGTGTAGCATGTCGTGAAATTGATGCTAGAAGCAAAACTCTACTAAATGAAGAAAATCAATTTATTGCATCAGATAGTACCATGGTAGTTGTCTATGACTTTTTGTCCCTTTTTAATTTGTTTTACACATGTTTTACTTTATTGTAATATTGGTTAACAAATCCAGGGTGAAGTGGACAATGATTTTGATTGTGTTGATATCTACGAACAACCTGCTCTACAACATCCCTCGTTAAAAAATCACAAAATTCAGGTATAAAAGTAGAACAACTTAATTATAAGTTTAATTTAATTCACTTATTTGTAATGCGAAAACAAAATTATTATTTGATTAATTAGGAGAATATACTTGTATATAACCAAATAATATATTATGCATTTTATTATTTTAAATTTC
Organism: Trifolium fragiferum; assembly: GCA_954870985.1. Classification (NCBI taxonomy): domain Eukaryota; kingdom Viridiplantae; phylum Streptophyta; class Magnoliopsida; order Fabales; family Fabaceae; genus Trifolium; species Trifolium fragiferum. The sequence continues at coordinate 37,757,880 of OX940790.1, read as the reverse complement.
AAACATAATTATTTATTTATTTATTTATTGTCAATTTATTCTCTTATAAAGAATTTTTTGTTGCAATATAGATTTATCCAACATTTGCAAAGAGCAATGTGCGAAGTAGACCATCTTATGATGGTGACTGTCCAACGGGAAAAGTGCCTATTTACAAGAGGATAAAAAGACGTCAAATTGTTACTAATTCGTCTTCAAAATTACTAATTGAGGATTTGCGGCATTATGCCCAAAGTACTGGTGGCTTTCATGTAAGTGAAAAAATTTAATTAATATACTTGATTCTTATCGTGTGCCCTTAGAGCGTCTACTCCGTGTGTGAGAGAGATTGGTGTTCCAAATGATATTTCTCTTCTAAATATCATATTTAATAATTTGTTTGTATTTTTTAGACTGTTTCTCTCCATACAACACAAAATCAGATATTTTATGGAGGATACGCACTGATAAATCCGTATAATCTATCACTTGCCCTTGGTCAATATAGCACATCTTCAATTTGGCTTGAAAGTGGTCCACGAAATGAACTTAATAGCATACATGCCGGACTTGGGGTAAGTTACTTTTCATGACGTTTATGTCAAAATTTATTTTATTTTAATTTAAGATAGCATAACATTTTAAAAGAGAGATAACTTTCATTTCTTATGAAATTTTTTTTTTTGCCGAAGTGTTAATGATATCCTTTCCTGTGAGCACAGCACTCTCTTTTAATCTTATCTTTGTATTCATTTTTTTATATGTAAGGTTCGTCCAGACATATATGGAGATAGTCAACTACGACTGACTACACTTTGGAAGGTAAGAATATGAATTTAATGCCTCAAATAATTATTTATAAATACATAATATACATAATGCAGTTGTACTCATTTTTATATGAACATGCAGGCAGTTGATAGCAATAATCCTGGATGTTCAGATATTATTTGTCCTGGTTTCGTCCAAGTAACTCAAGACAAGAATAATGCTCTTGGATCAATCGCATCACCCACTAATGCAATTGGGGCATCGACCAAATTGACTCTTCCCGTCAAAATCCAACGGGTAATTATTTATTTATTTATTTATTGGTTGATATATTTAATTTTTTTAGTAACTCGTTTAACTATATTTTATTTGCTTAAATATTTGTAGGATCAATCCACAGGTCATTGGTGGTTAATTATTGGTGATCCAGAAGTATATGTTGGATATTGGCCAAAAGAATTGTTCACTCACTTAAACACAGGAGCAACTTCAGTTAATTTTGGTGGTGAAACCTTTGCTTTTCCTACTATGTCGAGTCCCCCGATGGGTAGTGGGAGATTGCCTAGTGATGGATATCAATACTCTGCTCTCTTTGGAAGACTTAAATATATTGATTCAGATTATGATACAATTCATGTAATATCTGAATATATGAAGTCATATAATGATGCTAATTTAAATTGCTATGATTAGAAATATTATGATCATTTAGGAGATCTGTATTTACGAGCTTTTTTATATGGTGGACCGGGTGGACAATGTAATGTATAATTGTATTGACAATGTTATTTAATAAATAAAAATAGGTCTTATTATGCGTTGCACCAATAAGAAAAAGGAAGAAGAAAATTTGATATTGTTAGTGTTACAACGTAGATCTTTTATTATTTTTTCCTGTCAATCTATGAATAATTGTAAGAAGGAAAATGATTCGTCCATTGCTGAATAGAATGAAGGTTTAGGCATTGACAAAAAAAAGGAAAAAAGAATGAAGGTTTAGGCTTAAAAACAAAGTTGGATCGCAAAAAAAAAAAAAAAAAAAAAAAAAGGAATGATGGGACACTGAATTCACGTGACTTTTTTCTTTTTTAAATTCACGAGCGCATAATTCTGATTTTGCATTTTTTTTAATTTCCTCGTATAACATATATACAAGGTTTAGGTTTAGCTCTGTATGTCTATTTTCTTAGGGTAAAGTTTTCATACCTTTAATGAAAGCTTATGATGCATTGCTATTCTTGATATATAGAAGTACGTAGAAGCATATAGAAGAGAAAAGTATTTTACAAATTGCATGTATTGATAATGTGAATGTTGTTTACTTCATCAAAGGGTACAATAAGGGCTATATAGCCAATAAGAACAATTTATTACATCTTTATATAGTGAATTGGAAGCAATGTGCGAACTTTGAATATCTTGTATTGTATTGTTTATGTTTAGATCAAGTTGATAGTAGTAATAGTATTGTACTTAGATAGTGTGAATGTGTAGTTATCGCCTTATCGGTAGTGAACATGCATGTTTGTGGGATGAATGGGAGCTTTGTGTATCATCAAATGGGAATCGGATGACCATTGATCACATTCCAAACACCACAACCAAAAAAACCCAATTTGCTCCATCATGTTGTCTCAATGGCAAAAATTGTCAACTCCCCACCTGATCCACCGATTCCATCTATACTGCAAACAAAAAAAGCAAAAAAATGTCAATTCTCAAGTACATAATTGTGAATCCGTCGATTTAAATACGATTCGAATTTATATACTTGTTATCATAGTACATGTGATTAACCAGTACATGCTATCATAATTAGATGCCTATTACTGCAATTCTGCAAAAGAATTATAAAATAGAGGGTAAAATTCCAAATTTTAAAATAAGAAGATAAAATTCTGAATTTTAAAATATAGGAGTAAATGGTCACAATAGAGTTTTTTTTTTTTAATAAATTAATTAATGTGTTTTTTTATGATAGTTTTTCAAATTACAAATAATGTAAATAATTTGTTTTGGGTAGGATAATGCAGATAAAAATAAGTTACAATGTAGCCTCTATGGTGGTGGTGCGACGAGTTTTTTTGCTCGATTCGCACCGTTAATCTCTTTCAAACCCCGTGGTGGTCGTCGCTGTTTGGGGTCGTCTTCAACCTTGCTTCGACATTGTTTGTCAGTGTTTGGTCGTCATTTTCAGCTATGAGTTTGCGATCTTGTTTTGGATTTGTAGATCTCGTTGTTTCCGACGTGGTTCTGACAATGGCCGTCGACGTGTTTTCTGCCACCGCGGACCACTTTCCTCTTCTAAAGGTTCTGCAACAGTCTTGCTATGCTTTGCATTAGCCTTGTTAACAACGATACCGGGTGTTTCAGATCTAGTTCGATGTTGCTCGAATGGTTGTTTGTCGTGGCTGTCGACACATATTGAATCTCTCTTTAACGGTGGTTGGTTCTTTGGATCTTCGTCGCCATGTTTCCGATTGGTTCAATTCGGTTCGGATTTGGCTAGAAATGACCTTTTACTTGTTGTGGTTGCTACGAGTCGTCTGTTGTTTGTTACTGTTACAGTGTTGGAGGCTGGATTCATCACTGTTCCTCAAGAGATGTTTTGTCTCTATTTGTTGCTTGTAACTTTTTAATCGTCCTTTTTTTTTTTTGCAATCTGGTTTCAAGTCCGTGTTGGACTCACTGGATTGTGCTTGATATGTATTTGATTGTTTAGCACTTGGATTCACCCACTAGATTTTTAATATTGTAAGGATATGAATTCGGTGCAGTCGGAACCTATGACTGCATGCAGTCAGAGCCATTACAATCATCCGATCTTGATCGGACAACTTAGATTTTATGTTTTATTAAAATTAAAACTACAGTCAAATTCGAGCCACATGATTCTGATCAAACGGTTCACAGCTGCTGACTGTACAAAAAACAACTACACTAAATCTGTTTTCGTGCCCTTTTGAGTTGTCCCTTACACTTTTTGTGTAATTGTTGAGTCAGATTTTGCCCTCTCATCTCTCTACACTATTTCCTTATTTTAATTTATTTTCTTTTGTTTTAATTTTTTTTACCTACCATACATAACTCTCGCTAAAATGATTTGGATGAGTAATTAATAAAAATTGTAGCACACACAATTATTAATTTAGATTTTGCATTAATACAATATTCATGAAGGAGTGGTAATATGAAGAAAACAAATATCTCTTAAAAAAATGAAAACAAATATTTTGCATTAACTCTGACCTTTTTCTTGTCTTTTCAGGTTAGTATAAGATAAAAAAAAAATAACAAATATTTTTAAGTGTTTATAAAAAAAAAATTATTTAAGCAAAATATATATATATAGAATATAGAATTGAAATGGTTGGAAGTTTATGATCCACTCAATCTAATGAAGTGAAATCACCCGCGAAGACGTTATTGTGGTTTGTTTGGGATAAGGCAGATAGATAAAGTGAAAGAGAGAAACAGAAACAACAACAGAAGAAGACGTTCCAATGGCGACTCTGCAATTCACATTCACCGATTCAGCCACTCTTTGCCGACCGTCGTTATCTCAACTACCTTCTAAATCCACCGTTCATTCTCGAACCCGAAGCTTCCTAGTTAAAGCTTCTCTCGAACTTTCCAGAACGAGAAGACAGTTCATTGCAGAAACCACTGCTATATCGGTGTTGGTTCCGTCTCAGTTGGCCAAATCCGAAGAAACTCTTTCTGAATGGGAAAGAGTTTACCTCCCTATCGATCCTGGTGTTGTACTTCTTGATATCGCTTTTGTTCCCGAAGATCCTAACCATGGTTAATCATCATTTCTTTCTCTTACTGTTTTTCTGTTTGATTACGTTATTTTAGTTAAAATGCCTTATGATTTATCAATTTGATTATTTTCACTTAAAATTGATTCTGGCTGCATTGTGTGACTGAATTGACTTATTTCACTATATCTATGAGTATAAGCACTTATGATAAATTAGCTTAATTATTTGCAGGTTACGGCACAAACACTTATCATGATAAATGCTTATGTATAAGCTTACCTAAGCTATATTTATAGCAAAAGATAAAATAAAGATAAATTATGTTTATATATGCTACGATTTTATGTTTATGTATGTATAAGCTTATAAATGCTTGCTTAATTAGTTTGTTTTTGTTGTTTGAATTTGTATTGTAAAATGGAAACGGTGCTCTTGTGTAGGTTTTCTTCTGGGGACGAGGCAAACTCTATTGGAGACTAAAGATGGAGGAAACACTTGGGCTCCGCGTTCTATACCATCTGCAGAAGATGAAGATTTTAACTACAGATTTAATTCTATCAGCTTCAAAGGGAAAGAAGGATGGATTGTGGGAAAACCTGCAATTCTGTTGTACACTCCTGATGCTGGAGAAAGTTGGGAAAGGATACCACTCAGTGCTGAACTTCCTGGCGATATGGTAAACATGCATAGTCTAAATACAATGCTTGTTTCATAAATATTATTTGTAATAGTAATGGTATGGTAATGATGAAAAATAGCTTTTGCGGACGGCTGGAAACTTTAATTTTGCATCAAGCTTGCTTTCAGATTAAGAAAATCTAAATAACTTCTATTGTACAAAATTAATCCCATTCAAAATCATGCTCATCAAATGCTCACCTAAGTTGTTAAATTTGCAGGTATACATAAAGGCAACTAATGAGAAGAGTGCGGAGATGGTGACCGATGAAGGTGCAATTTATGTCACCTCAAACAGGGGATACAATTGGAAGGCTGCTGTTCAGGAATCGGTGTCGGCTACTCTTAATAGGTGAGTTTCCGTGAGACAAAAAACCAAACTTCATTTGATGTAACTGAATGAGAATGCATAATGTAAGTGCGTCACGATGCTATTTAAGGAATGTAACTCTTGCAAATTAGGAAGTGAACTAAGCCAACTTTCTGATAGGAGAAAACTCTCTGATTGGAGAAAACTCTTTACTATATATTAGCAACATGGGAAGTCCAGTAGTATAAATTTGGGGAAATAATTTTTTTTAACAAGCTACTAATAAACAAGTTCAACATCTTATTTAAATGCTTCAAAATCTCTTCCAATGTGTCATCTTTCACATTTTCTATACTGCAAATATTGTATCTCGGGTTTATACATCAAGACATTTATCTAGCTATATTGCCTCTTCAGAACAGTTTCTAGTGGTATTAGTGGTGCCAGCTATTACACTGGAACTTTCAATACTGTCAACCGATCTCCCGATGGAAGGTATGTTGCAGTCTCAAGTCGTGGCAACTTCTACTTGACCTGGGAGCCTGGTCAGGTGAGGCTTTTACTTCGTAATAGCATTTCCTTTTTCTTTTATATGCTTTGTAGATTTACTTTTGGTATGCCTGTCCTGGCCATTCGATTATGCTAAAGCATTCAAGTATAATGAACTCATCATTGCGGAAATCTGCAGTGGCAGCAGTTCTTATAAACTGGGCTGGTAGAGCAGATTATATGCAGTTGCCAAACTATTGAAAGTTGTTACTAAAATTGTAACTGTGGTTTAACTAAATGTACAAGAATATTATTACATCATTGTTGTGACTTGTAACATTATAGTTTGATACATTGAAAGTTTTCTTAGGAGTATTATCACCGAATCTTCTTTGGTTAGGACTCGGGATGTAATAAACTTTAGCACGGTGCAGAGCCAGAAATTTTCTTATACACCAACCACTTTAAGAAAGCATTTCTGTTTCTTTTTTGTTTGTTTTCATCCAGGTGATGTCATAGATAGGATAGGCCTCTTGGAGAAAAAATTCTACCAACAGACTAAAAATAAGAGATCTTCTCTTCTTTCTTATTTTGATGAAATTTGTACTTTTTTCCGTGTAATATATGTTTTAATGTCTCAAATGTCTGGCTTGTATAGATTATGAGTTTTCGATTTAGTCATAGATGTCATTTTGGTTGCTGTTTCTTCTGCACTAATAGTGCTTGATTACATGTTTATTTAATTTACAGGCATACTGGCAGCCACATAACAGAGCAGTTGCCAGAAGAATCCAGAACATGGGATGGAGAGCAGATGGTGGTTTGTGGCTTCTTGTCCGTGGAGGTGGTCTTTATCTCAGCAAGGGCACAGGGGTAGTTAATTTATAGAATTCCATTCTTGTACACCCATATGATACTGGCCGTCTTCCTTTTCACTCCTTTGCTTTTGGATAGTCTTATTTTTCTCATGTGGTCTTCCTTTTCACTAATTGTAGTCTTTGTGGATTTTTTTTTTATGTTTTTCCTTCACTGTTAATTTTGTCACCCTTTTTCACCGGGACATTTCCATCTCTATATTGAACATTCATATACTACTTTATTTACTCTTGCTCATCTTGTTTGTTAATGAGTCAATAGTAGTCTTCGTTCAAACGTATTTCTTTATTGCATCTTCCTTGTTTTATTAAATATTAATTTTGGTTGTCTCCACCAAATTTATCATGCTAATCTGCATTCCTGATTCTTCTGTGGCAAAATGTTTTACATCTTGTAGAAATAGGGAGACAATGTACAAGTTCCAGAACCCTCTCAGTTCTATCATTATTGCACTATATATATAATAAATCTCAAAATTGATCCATTGAATTATTTTTGGTCAATCATAACTGAGTTCGATAAACTTTTCTTTCTACTGATTTTTTCTCTTCAAATTTAGTTGCATAATTTTGAGAACAAACGGTACTTTATTTTTACAGATAACTGAAGAATTCGAGGAAATTCCTGTTCAAAGTCGGGGGTTCGGCATTCTTGATGTTGGATATCGTTCAACGGTAAAGGATAATGTTGTTTTGTTGGAAAAGTTATACATAATATATGAATATACAGTTGCTGCTAAATAACTTTAATTTTTGCTAAATTACACTACCATTTTGTTGAATTAAAAAATTCTTGCTTGTATCCGTCTTAAAATGAATAAAAACATTCGAAATATTACCATTTCCTTTTGCAGTTCTTTCAATATGATTAATTTCAATTTTTGAGAATAACTTTAATTTTTTTATTTATATAAATTTGCAAAATTATGAATACAGGATGAGGCTTGGGCAGCAGGTGGTAGTGGTATTCTCTTGAGAACTAATAATGGTGGCAAGTCATGGATCCGTGACAAAGCTGCTGACAACATTGCTGCAAATTTATACGCAGTAAAGTGAGTATACTATTACTAGACTCTACGTTTATATAATAATGAGTGTACACTTTAAAACCATAAATTTACTCCGTAGATCTCTCTTCCCAACCAAACCAGGTTCCTCATGTTGTTGATATAGTCTCCACTTATATTGTATCAGTCTGTCACTCCTTTCCTATCCTCAAGAGATGCTAATAGAACCGATCAATAATATTATGTAAAATGTAAACGCGTGTGTATTTGTGTAATTTCGGAGGAGGTAGCATATGTATCACGGAAACTTATTTAGGACTGAAGTATAAAATTGATGGAGATGATCTCCCTAGAGAAATTAAAATGGTCACTTAGTAGGCGTACCCCCTTTACCAAGATACCTGCCAACTTCCCATGCTGTTACTCCTTTCCGCTCCTTTTCTCTTTCTTCGACTTCTGCAGCCAGTTGTCAGTTGTCACTTTCTCCTTCTATACACACATGTCTTGCTCTTTAGGCCCAATACCACTACTTTCCTTCTTTGCCCCTCCTATAAACATACACCATAAAATAAGTACAAGGAGTCTGAGGATTAGAGTTTGTAAAACTTTTGGGTAAAAATATTGGGGTCTACTTGTTGCAGGTTCATTGATGACAAGAAGGGATTTGTATTGGGAAATGATGGAGTCTTGCTTCGCTACCTTGGATAGAGCTTCATTATAACATGGTAAATAACAGTCGCCTGTTTCTGGCTGACATAAGCTATCTTTCAATGTCACTAGTAGTTTCAGCTGAACCATTTAACTATCTGATTATCTGTATAGTTTTATGATTGTTATGTGATTTTGTGATTTAGAATGAAAAAGTCTTTTGCATCTTCTTCAAATTCTTATTTTTGCTATTAATTGCAAAATTACAAGTTTTTTCATTCTAGTATTTCTTATTTTCAAAAATTTGTATCGAAAGCGGTGAAAATAATGAGAACTATTTTCAATGTTTCCTATACAATCTTTGAAAACACAACAAGATTATACTAATGTAATTTTTAGTTGAAACAATAAATGATAAAAGAAAGCATTTTTTTAAAATCATTCTGAAACTAAGAATGCCTGCAAAGAAACTCCTCATTTTTCTGATTTACTTATGTATCGGAGAGAAATAAAAAGAGAAGAAACAAGACATAGAAGTTCTAGAAGAAGAAAAAAAATACAAGTCTTATGTGATATTTTCCTGATCCTCATTGGGTACATTAATTTTTGGGGTCAACTAATGCAAGCATGATTTAACAAGGACCTCAATTCCTCTTGTACAATTAATTTAGAAGTGGAGAGAAACTAGAAAGTCCAAGTTAGAACATGGTTTTAAGGTGATCTTTTTGGTTTAACTTTCCATTAAACATGAAATTTTGCAGGTTTGTCAACTCAATTGCAATTTTGTAGCAGATTAAATATCCATTACCCAGAACAAAGCTCCTGGATCATATCAGTTCCTTGATGTCACGCTGAAATATGTGAGGAGGTGTGAAAAATATGTCATGCTTAGTATTCACCACTATAAATATAGCTATATTATGTCAATTTAACATTGTAATTGCCATACTACTATTACATTTAAATGCAAAGTGCTGCATATGTTGTAATGTAGAAACTGAGTGCATAGTTTGAACGACTAGTATAAGTTGTTGTAGGCGAGTTATCATATGCACCATTTATACGTGAGTTATCTCATGCATCAAGCATCAATTGTAAGTGCTGCATGAATTAAAATTAAATACACCAAAAGGACATATTGTAGACTTCCAAGTGATGCATGAGATGACTCCAGTTCAAAATCTTGTTCATTCCCAAAAAATGGAAAACTATTTATTTGAGAGAAAGACGCATTAAGGAGTTTGTTCGGGGTGTGTGACTTGAACAAATCCCAAGTTTTATAGGTCAAGGAAAAGCTAATTTAACCTAGCCGCGAAGCATTAACACATTACTTTTTATTAGTGTTTATACCTCAATTGAAAAGTTTTGTCCATTTACACAAAAAAATTAACAAAATTTACACAAGCAAAATAATAATAGTACTATAGACATAAAGCATATGCATCCCTACCAAAGTAAATTACAATGTCTTGATCATTGTACAAATATGTAGTAAGCGCATACAATTAAATGAATTGATACCAAATATTATAACACCTTACAATTGTAGATATACAAAATAATTACTTTAATGATCAAATTTAAAAATATTGACACACAATATTAAAAGCAATATATTGGCAATTGATTGATGCCGATGAAGAAAGAACTTTGTAAAACTAGTTGACAGCACTGCAAATGCTCCTTATGACTCCAGTAGATCCAGTTAAGGGTTCAATATCTCCCATTTTTATCATAGCAGCTGCAAAGTCTGACTTGAAAGTTGTAGGATTTTTGCTGTATTCAGAAACAATAGAATCGGTAGATCCTCCACTGAACAAAACTTGATCGGATTGAAGAAGACCGTTCTTCTGAATTAAATTCTTAAAGTAGTTGCTGTCAAAAGAATTTGGCGTAACCAAATCCAAAGCTGCCAACTTTTGATCGTTAGCAGTGTTGCTAGACGATGGACAACCACGTTGACGAGTGCTAGCAAATCCAACATCTATGTCACTTGCGTTGTTGTATATCCTGCCACGAAATGTGAAACATTGAGCTTGTCCAATTGTATGCGCACCTAAGTTAAAATAAAAGTTACCAATATTAATTTTCATACAAGCAAAGGTGTACACCTTGATTAATACTATAATAATTAGTTACATATATAGACACCTAAAAATATGTATGTGCTACTAATGAATTTACCAGATAGAGTAACCATGTCTCTCGGAGTTAGATTTTTGTTTGTAAAACGAGATATAAGAGTTTTAAGATCGTCTGTAAATAATGGAAGGTCTGTATTTGCCAAACTTTTGCTTGCTGTTGTAGAGTCTCTTCGTCCAAGTTTCACTGTCCATGATGGACCACCAACCTACATCATATATATGGTATTTGTTAGCATTCATAATATATTAAGCATGCATATTCTAATTGTAACTTAAACTTACGGCGAACGATGCATCACGTGCTGCTACAGCTACTATGTCTGCACAAGACACAATTCCGGGACATACTTTCTCCACCTCAGATTTTGCTTTATCAATGATTTCGAATCCCCTTACTGAGTTAACATTCGGACGTGCGCTCTTTTCACTCTCGATTGCAGAACTATCATCCAACAAAATTGATGCATCACACCCTTGCAAGTTAATTCAAATTTAGCCAATCTTCCACTTAGCAAATTTTTATCTAAAATTATTAGTAACATACAAATTGACCAAAAAACTATATAAATGAAGTAATTGCCTGAACAAAGCAATCATGAAAATGAAGGCGAATAAGAGATGCCGCCATACGACGTTCTTTAGAAACTGCAGCACGAATCGCGGTTCTAATTGTGCTAAGTGCATTGGGGCATGTACTATCATAAAATGTAGATGACAATTGTGCATCACATATTGTGCCTAGAAGCACCAATATGGCAACAAAACTAGTGATAATTCTAGTAGCCATCACACACAAATTGGAATTAATGTTACTATATATGAAGTTGGATATATAATATACTTTTTTAACTTGACACACAAGAAAACAAAAAAAAGGTAATTAAAAAGGTTTTTTTGTTGGCAATGAGAATGAAAGTGAAGAGATGATATTAATTGGTTGGGTTTGATTGTAAAGATGATCTGAGTTCTAATCAATTTATAGCATAGCATGGTATACTTTCTTATGTTAGAAAATGTCTTTGGTCACTATTCTCCGCAGCAACAGCAAGTTGCAAGGCGTTGCTAATTAATGCTGCATTGCATGCTTAACCCTTTCCCTTTTGGCTTTTGGATAGTATTAAAGTGACCAATTCTCCTTAATTTTGTTGACAATGCCAATTCATCATGGACACTTGTGTTTTTTTTGTCAAGCATGGACACTTATGTTTTACTAGTTAGCTAACGACATATATTTATTATATATATTTTTCAACATTATCCTAATTTGAATACTTCTTATAATAATAAATAGCTAGTATATATAATAGAGTCATAGTTAAATAATTGTATCTGTCAATTTAGATAAGTTGATAAATACATCATAATTTATATGTAAGGATTTGGACTCAAACTTCAGATATTCTATTTAGTCGCCTTAAAAGTAGAATTACAGCAACTAAACTACTTGGTAAAAAAAAAAAATCAAAGTTAATAAAAATTAAATTATTATTTTCTTTGAACTAGAGTCAAAAGTTAATAGTGAATATAAACCTAGTATCAATTATAATTATAATCATTATATCTGACAAAATTGATATTGTTAGATTGAACACTTTTATAATTTTGATAAAATGGCTGAACAATTTTATAATAATATGTGAATTTTAGTGGTATATATTTTTTGCCTATAAAAATAATGAAAACATTAATAATAAATGAAGAAAAATAAAGTCAAATATATTTGCGATGGTCTAACAATTTATAAAGTTTATATTTATGTAATTTTTTATTTGCACTTTTTGAAATATGTTAGTATATGTGTGTGTGCATGCATGTGTTTGCTATATAACCAAAAGCTCACTTATTTATACAAACTAATTTGAACAAAAGAATATATTTATAAATTGTCTTATATTCTATTTTCAAAAGAAAATATTAAAAACATGTTTTCTTAATTTTAATAAATGTCTCATAATATAATCATCAACAAAGGCAACAAATAGCTCCTATATGAACTAACAATAAGCACATTTTTTATTGATCCTTGTTTAATCTAAATTTCCCTTTTAAAATAGTGTATAGTTTCCAATGGATTTTTTGTAGCAAAATTCGCAGGAAACAATTTTAACGAAAGATATAGCATTTCTCGTGGATTTTCCTACAAACAAATTTTCAAGTAACTTTAAAATATTTTCTAAAATGAAAATCCATAAACAAATTTGCAAGAACCTTTAAAATATTTTCTAAAATGAATTCATGTGAAACAAGTTTTAATAAAAAATATGTATATAACTTCTTGCGGATTTTATTCAACTAAATCCAGGAATCTTTTTTAATACAAAAATATAATGAGCGAGGGGCCTAAACTTGCTGAAATATATTATAGGGACTAAAATTGAAATTTGAGATTTTATAGGTATCAAAAGCTTTTTTAATCCAATATTTCATTGAGGTACTACATAAATATTAATATTTTGGAAAATATTTACAAGTTTTCAAAAATTGATTATATCAACTATATCATTTTGGTACACAATTTTGTTTCCACATATATAAGCACACATAAAATCTGCAACTGACACAATGTAAATATTTTACGGTTTTTGCATATAAAATAAAGAAATATTTTACAAAATACTACAATAATTGTGGTATTTTGAAAATACTCACGAGTTTTCAAAATATTGTCCGTCTACAATATATTATATTGGGATATAAAAAACTGTTTCTACGTATATAGGTTGTTACTCTCCGCTAAGTGTGCGTGTTTTGCGTTACCCCCTTGCTAAAAATTCCTTGAAGATTTCCCCTTTGCAAAGTAATTTTTTTTTGTTTATCCCCTTGGATGCACTTTTTAAATCGGTTATTTTGTTCAACCGATTTAAAAATTACTGTTTTTTAAATCGATTTTTCTGTTCAACCGATTTAAAACGTGCAAATTTCTTGCACTTAAGAGGGAACAAGGGGGGAAACAAAAAAAAAATACTTTGCAAAAGGGAATCTTCAAGAAATTTTTAGTAGGGGGTAACGCAAAACACGTCTACTTAGCAGGGATAACAACCTATTAACCCTTTATTTTTCTTACTAATCAGATCAATCTGAGATCATTCTAATGTTTGCGTTTGAAGAGAAATTTTTATAAGGCAAATTTTAAAAGGTTAAGAATTCAAACCCCCTTTTTTGTGAAAAAAAAATTGATACTTCAATAGAAACTTTACATTAGCATTGGTATTTTGAAAATATTCACGAATTTTAAAGTTTTTATTATATCGGGTTTATCATTTTGTGACATAAGATTTTATTTTTGTATATATGGCGGCACATGAAATCCGCAACGGGGAAGGTGCAAGTGCAAATATATAATGGATTTTTACTTCTTTTATAGAAATACCACATTAATAATGATTTTATGAAAATAATCGTGCATGAATTTCTTAAATTTTATCCGATTGCCTTTATTTTATTTTTTTTGGTAGATATTGCCTTTATTTATTAATTAGAGAAATCAATACAAAATAAAAATTAGCACGTAAAATTTGTCACAGATCGTGGATTGCACATATATTTTGCTAATTACTTGTAAATTGTAAATTTTTACATATAACACTATGACATTGGGAAAATGTTTCTTCGTGAAATGAGAAAATAACAAGGCAGAACCAAAAATTATAGGCGCCTAAGAAATAAGAAAATAACACTGTTTTAGCCACGGCTAAACCGTGGTAAACCGATTTGTTTAACCACAAATTGCAGTTCTAATAGCACTTAGTGCATCGGGGCATGTAGTGTCACAAAATGTAAGAATATAACTGGGCATCACATATTGTGCTTGCAAAGAAAAACATATTGTGCCTAGCAGCACTAATGTAACAACAAAATTAGTGATGATTCTATAAGCCATCGAACAAGTGTGGATGAATAAGTTGGAATGTTAATTTCTAAGAAGATGTGCAATATAGAGATGATATTGATAAATGAAATGGAGAATGGGATGAATATATATATATATATATATATATATATATATATATATATATATATATATACTAGTTTGTTTTGTTGTGAGAGAGAATGTCTGATGGTAGGGATGGCAATGGGTAGAGTATGGATAGGGTACTATAGTCTCCATTCCCATACCCGCAGTTTGAAAAACTACCCGTATCTATCCCTATACCTGCGTGGGTGACAATTTTTGTCCCCATACCCATGTCCTATGGGTACCTAAGTACCCATACCCGTTACCCGCATTTTTATTAAAAATAAATTGATCAATTATAAGATATCATATCATTTTAATATAATTTAAAAAATTCAAAGATTTTAATGTTGATTCATGAAAAATATAAACAAAATTATTAGTAAAATCATCCTAAAGTTCATTTCTTTATTGACATATTTACATTATGTTATAAATAAACATTTTTTTATTTAAAATGTGTAATAATATAATAATGTTGTATTTTATAAAAATAATTATATATGTTATTATATAATAATATAATTAAAAAAAATAAATATATACTATATGGGTATATGGGATGGGTACCTTAGGTACCCGTACCCGCACCCATACTCGCTCAATTTTGTGGGTAATTATCCATACCCATGCCCATACCCAAAATGTGGATTTTTACCCTATTCATCGTGAATATTTTTTGTGGGTATCCAATGGATATGGGTAAATTGCCATCGCTATTTGATGGTTTCCTATAATTAATGGCTCCTCAACCTTTTCCTAACAATTCTGACCAGTTTTGTTTGAACGTTGAAAAAATGTTGCCAATTCATCATCAGAGCTACTACGTTTTCGTTAACTCTAAAATGATTGATATGCTACTTTTCGATATTTTCTTTTTTGATTTTAAGAGAAAAATTCTTCTTTCCTCTTCATTTATTAGAGAGGTTGAGTTTTTTTTTTTTTTTTTTTTTTTTTTCCGCCAAATTACACTCACCTTTCATGAGGTCTACTTAAATAATAGTAACATCTCCTCTAATTTTTAACTAAATACTAACCTTCCTTGTATTTTATTTAAGGAAAATGCTAACCAGTGCCCTCGGACAATGGTTAAGCATGTTAAAATAGAAATTTTGTTTCGAAATGCGTGTATTCAATACCTCAAAAGTATTAAAAGTCGTCTTTTTAATATTAATTTTTTTTTTTAGTATGCTTAACAAGTGCCCCGAAGACACTGTTTAGCTTGATCCTTTATTTAAAGTGAAAGTTACCTCCCTCTCCAACTTTTGCTTTGATCTGAAATTTCTTCCATAAAAATGTTAGAGTCCGATTGGATATAGAAGAGAATAATTCCAATTCATTTGACACCATTCTAAAAGAATTTTTATAGGATCACCCTCCTACATTTTTTATATCGCTTCTTTAAATATTATAAATAAGTAATTTTCATATAGATCAAATTTTTTCGTGATTTCATCGTCTGAATGCGTCATTGTGTTGTCTGTTGTCTTGTATGGTGCTATTTGATTTCTCGTGTTGTTATGGTACATGTTCATTTGATTTTTATTGAAAGATCGACTTCAGTCAATTACAGATTCAATCAACGATTTGAACATCAATATCGCAGATCAAGAGGAATAGATATTCCAGTCACTTTAATAATATTAGCATATTATTTGTTGTAGACATTTTGTCTTGTATATATCATATTAAGTTGAATTATGTGAATTTGTTCGTAGATTCATTAATGTTTTTAAGAATATGATATTTGATGTATTCTATTGATTTGAATGAATAAATATTATTTTATTTTTATAAGTGTTGAGTACCTCTTATACTCTTTATAATTCACTTTTATTTATAAAAAAAAAAAAAAAAAAAAAAAACTAGTATAAGTTGTTATAGACGAGATATCACATGCATCATTTATAGGTGATTTATCTCATGCATCAAGTAAGTGGTGCATGAATTAAATAGTACACCAAAAGGACATATTGTAGCACTACTAGAAAAATGATTTTTAGAGAGGGATGAAATCCGTCACTAATGTGTCAAATTTCCGTCACAAACACATTTAGTGACGGATTTAACGACGAATAAAATTCCGTAAACAATTTCAACGTCACAAATTTTTAGTGAGGGAATTTATCGTCCATCACAAATTGCACTTTTTTAGTAGTGTAGACATTAAAAAAAAAAATTAAAGTTAATTTTATTCATTCCCAAAACGATAAGGACTCTTCATCGAAACTCAGTCCAAAATTTCACGACGTTCCGTAAACATATTTATGTTTGGAAAGTGAGAATTTTGATATGCAAGAAAGAGAATAATCACATGTGACAATATTTGATTGGTCAAAATATAAGAGCATTGCTATTTAGTAAGAAAATTTTACACAAGAAATGCAAGAATCAACACATGTCAAAATCTTAAAAGATGATGTTATTTAATCTCTTTTTTTATGGAAATCATGGGTGGTGATGGATGTAATTAAGGGTGGAGATTTATTCTTGCAATTCTTGGAAAGTGAGAATTTTGATACGCAAGAAAGAGAAGAATCACATGTGACAATATTTGATTGGTCAAAATATAATCACTTTGTCTCCCATGTATAATTATCCAATTTTTAATTGGTCAAATTCTCAACTTTTGTGGTTTCTTCTCTTTCTTGAGTAAAAAATTCTTACTAAATAAGAATGTTTTTTATGTTTTGGCCTCTTGTGCCGTTAGTGAAAAATCTAAAAACTGAATTAAGTGAAATAATTTTTTAAAACAATAATTAAAAACAAAATATGATTATTTTCTTAGTCATAAAGCATACAATTAAAACTGAATAATAATAATAATAATAATAATAATAATAATAATAATAATAATAATAATAATAATAATAGGAGTATAGACATAAATCATGAAATCTGATATCAGTGGGACATATAAACTTAAATTGAAACAAAGAATAAAACAGAGGAAGAGAGAAAGTATTGCTTCAACACTATATTTCGAAAAATTGATATATTACAAGAATGATTCTACATGCCTATTTATAGCCTAGGATACTTAATTACTAAGCTAACAACAACTTATACATTAAGCTAACAATGAGAAACGGTGAGGAGGTGAAAGTGGCGGTGCCCCTTCATCTTTTAGAGGTCCAATCACATCAAATCTTAGTGCTTAAGTATATCACTTAATATAGTTTTATTTGTTTCTCAAAGCTTCTAGGGAGAACTTGATTTAATTTCTAACATTGCCTCCCTTGAATCAAGCTTTCAAACTTGTCATTCCAAGCATCTTTTTCAACTTGTAAAATAACTCAATTTTCAATGGCTTTGTAAAAATATCTGCAACTTGCTCTTCGGTGGGCTAATATTTAATCACCACTTCTTTCTCATCAACTAATTCTCGTATCTTATGAAACCGAATATCAATATGCTTGGACCTTCCATGAAAAACTGAATTTTTACTCAATGCTATCGCCGACTTGTTGTCACAAAATATATCTGTAGGATTATTCTGCTTTTGGCACATCACTTCTAAAATTCTTCTCAACCATACTGTTTGAGTAGCACAACTAGTTGCTGCTATATATTCTGCTTCTGCTGTAGAAAGTGCGACCACTGGTTGTTTCTTTGAAGACCATGAAATTGCTCCAGTACCCAAATGAAATGCATACCCTGACGTGCTTTTTCTCGTTTCTAAATCTCCAACCCAATCGCTATCGGTATATCCAACAAGCTTCACATCACAATTATTAGCATAAAATATTCCTTCGGTCAGAGTACCTTTGATGTAACGAAGAATCTGCTTAGCACCTTGTAAGTGACTAACACGTGGCTCCTCCATGTATCTGCTGAGCAAACCAACTCCGTATACGATATCTGGCCTTGTTGCTGTCAAATATCTCAAACTTCCAATCAAACTTTTATAATGAGTTGAATCTATTCTTTTTCCATCACTTTCTCTTGTCAGCTTCAACTTTTCTTCAACTGGCGTGGAAATAGGCTTTGAATGCTCCATCTTGAATTTTTTTCAAAATATCACTTGCATATTTCTTTTGAGAAATAAATATCCCATCATTTTGTTGAACGACCTCAATGCCAAGGAAATAGGACATTAGGCCCAAGTCTGTCATTTCAAAGTTTCTTATCATAGCCTCCCTGAATTCTACAATCATCTTTGAGTTATTGCCAGTGAAGATTAAATCATCAACGTAAAGACACACAATAAGGACATCTCCAGGATCAATGAATTTGATATAGAGTGTATGCTCAAACGGACATCTCTGAAAACCATTCTGCAAAAAATAAGAATCAATCTTCTTGTACCACGCTCTCGGTGTCTGCTTCAAGCCATACAATGCTTTCTTCAGTCTATAAACTTTATCTTCTTTTCCTCGAACTACATAACCTGCAGGCTGCTCAACATACACTTCTTCTTCCAAAGTGCCATTGAGAAATGCAGACTTTACATCCATTTGATTTGATGTATTTTCCAATTATTTTGAGCTGGGAGTGAAATAAGCATGCGAATTGTATCTAACCTTGCAACGGGAGCAAATACCACAAAATAATCAATACCTGGTTTTTGTTTGTAGCCTTTAGCTACCAACCTTGCTTTGAAGCGATCAATCTCACCACTGGGTTTGTACTTTGTCTTGTACACCCACTTTACACCTATAGGCTTTTTGTCCGCTAGTAACTCTGTCAACTCCCATGTTTTATTTTTCTCAATTGCATTGATTTCTTCATCCATCGCTTTTATCCAATTTTCATCACCCGAGGCTTCTTCAAAATTCATTGGCTCACAATCTGCAAATAAAGCAAAGTTTATAATTTCTTCATCTGATGGGTCATTATCGTTCCCCATAACACAATCTTGCAATCTGGCTGGTAATCTCTGTTGCCTTTGTTGTCTATTTGATGTTTCTGGTTCATCGGGTGTTGGATCTACATGTTCATTCTCTAGCTCATTCTCCTCTTCGTAATCATTTGTTGTTACTACCGGCTCTTTTTGTGACTTTGAGGACCAATTCCACATTCCTCCTTCATCAAAAGTCACATCTCGACTAATAATTACTTTCTTCGTCTCTGGTTTGTAAAGCTTGTAGGCTTTTGAGTTTGGACTATAGCCAATAAAAATACATCTTTCACCTTTATCATCTAACTTCTTTCTAAGTTGATTTGGTTTGTGAGCATATGCAATACATCCAAAAACTCTGAGGTGTCTGATCGACGGTCTTCTTCCACTCCATGCTTCTTCAGGAGTCTTTTCTCGAACACTTTTTGTTGGACACCTATTCAAAATATACACCGCTGTAGCAACTGCTTCCGCCCAAAATTCTTTTGGTATTTGTTTTGCTTTGAGCATGCATCTCACCATATCCATGATTGTTTTATTCTTCCGTTCAGCAACTCCATTTTGTTGAGGTGTGTATCTTGTTGTTAATTGATGCTCAATTCCTTGTTGCTCAAAGAAATTTGTACCGGCGAGGTATTCTTGGCCTCTGTCTGTTCTCAATGCTTTGATTCTACATCCACTTTGTTTTTCTACAAATGCCTTGAATGTCTTGAAGGCATCACAAGCTTCTGATTTCTGCTTCAAAAAATATACCCATGCTTTTCTGCTAAAATCATCAATAAATGTAATAAAATACCTGCAGCCACCAGGTGTTGGTATCTCAACTGAACACAAGTCTGAATGAACTATCTCCAGTAGTTTTCTCGCTCTCCAAGACTTTCCGGTTGTAAATGATTCTCTGTGCTTCTTTCCCATTTGACAAGTCTCACATACTCCACTTGGAATATTCACAACAGGTAATCCAGAAACATATTCTTTTCGTGACAAATAATTCAAGGCAGAAAAATGGAAGTGACCAAATCTCATGTGCCACAACCAATCATCATTTGGAATTATGGAACTCAAGCAAGGAAATCTATCATGCTGAATTTTTAAAGGAAACGGGCGGTTTGGAGTTATTTTTATCTTTGTGATGAATCTTCCATTTCTATCGATCAACGTGCAGTAACCGTTGTGAATCTGCATGTTGTATCCTTTCTCTGACAGCTGTCCCATGCTCAATAGATTGTGATGAAGACCAGGAGCATAAAAAACATCACCAATAAAATTTTGAGATCCATCTTTCAATCTAATAGCAATCTGGCCTTTCCCCAAAATTGGAATATTTGAATTGTTTCCAAACTTCACGGTAGATTTTACCGTTTCGTTTAGAGAAGAGAATAATTCCTTTTTACCACACATATGATTGCTACATCCAGTATCCAAATACCATATATTTTCTTCTTCTGAAAGTATATTGCTTGCTAAAAATAAACTGTGTGGATTTTCATAATTCTCACCGGTATTTTGATATGAACTTTCTGCCATGTTTGCTTGTTGTCGTTGTCTGCAATCAGCTGCTTTATGTCCAAACTTTCCACAATGAAAACAATTATAATTTGTCCTCTCTTGTTGATAATTTCCTCTACCTCTTCCACGGAAGCTAGAACTGAAATTGTTTCCACCTCTTCCTTGATGTTGTGGATTGTAATTGTTGAAATTATTGTCTCTCCATTGGTTGAAGTTGCCACGTCCTCTTCCTCGAAAGTTTCCTCGACCTCTGCCTCTAAAATTTCCTCGACCTCCATTATTGAAGTTATCACGACCTCTGCCTTCTCCCATTTGACTGGATTCAACACCGTTGTTGAGATTAACATGACTTTTCAATGCTTCTTCCTTTACTCTTTCCTTTTTCTCTAATATTCTGTTGACGTGACTTTCAATACTTCCCTGCAACTCTGCTACAGATAAGGTGTCTGTATCGTGAGACTCAATTATCGTAGTCACCACATGATCAAACTTCATCGGCATGGTGCGTAGAATTTTCTCCACCACTTTGCTATCTGGGATGTCTTCTCCGTATACTCTCATCTTGTTGACAAGATTTATAACTCGAGAAAAATATTGTTCTACTGTTTCTGAATTAGACATCTCGTACCTTTCATATTCTCGACGCAAAAATTGCAATTTTGATTTCTGAGCTTTCTCAACTCCTTTATGTGGCAGCTTCAGTATGTCCCACGCTTCTTTAGCTGTTTTGGCATTAGCTATCTTGCCAAACATCGAATACTCGATACCTTGATGAATTTGTGAGAGTGCCAATTGGTCCCTTCTACGAGCGGTATCATCAGTTCCTTCTTGCAAACTAGTTTCAACATAGCTCCAAATATTGTGAGCTTTAAGATATGTTGTCATCAATATCTCCCAATAATCAAAATCTAACTCAATATTTAATTTAGGACCGGACCAAACGAAGTTGTAATTAGTACCCATATTTCTCCAAGTATATACTCACAATAATTTTTGACACAATGAAAACACTTTTGTTCCTCACACACTCGAACTATTTTTGACACTAACACCTGCAAGATCGTACCTGCTCTGATACCAATTTGATATAAGTGGGACATATAAACTTAAATTGAAACAAAGAATAAAACAGAGGAAGAGAGAAAGTATTGCTTCAACACTATATTTCACAAAATTGATATATTACAAGAATGATTCTACATGCCTATTTATAGCCTAGGATACTTAATTACTAAGCTAACAACAACTTATACATTAAGCTAACAATGAGAAACGGTGAGGAGGTGAAAGTGGCGGTGCCCCTTCATCTTTTAGAGGTCCAATCACAACAAATCTTAGTGCTTAAGTATATCACTTAATATAGTTTTATTTGTTTCTCAAAGCTTCTAGGGAGAACTTATTTAATTTCTAACAAAATCCCTTATAACAAAGTAAATTACAATGTCTTGATCATTGTACAAATATATAGTTTAAACATAAAATTAAATGAACTGATACGAAATATTATAACACCTTAATTACATTTTACAATTGTAGATTTACAAAATAATTAATTTAATGATAAATTTAAAAATATTGTCACACAACACAATATTAAAAGCAATATGGCAATTGATTGATGCCGGTGAAGAAAGAACTTTCAAAACTAGTTGACAACACTGCAGATGCTTCTTATGACTCCAATCGATCCTGTTAAGGGTTCAATATCTCCCATCTTTATCATAGCAGCTGCAAAGTCTGACTTGAAAGTTGTAGGATTTTTGCTGTATTCAGAAACAATAGAATCGGTAGATCCTCCACTGAACAAAACTTGATCGGATTGAAGAAGACCCTTCTTCTGAATTAAATTCTTAAAGTAGTTGTTATCAAAAGAATTTGGTGTAACTAAATCCAGTGCTGCCAACTTTTTATCGTTTGCGGTGGTGCTAGACGATGGACAACCACGTTGACGAGTGCTAGCAAATCCAGCATCTATGTCACTTGCATTGTTGTATATCCTGCCACGAAATGTGAAACACTGAGCTTGTCCAATTGTGTGCGCACCTAAGTTAAAATAAAAACCACCAATATTAATTTTCGTACAAACAAAGGCATACATATTGATTAACAAAAGTTAGCTATATAGACAAGTCTAAAAATATGATGAGATAATAATGAATTTACCAGATAGAGTAACCATGTCTCTAGGAGTGAGATTTTTGTTTGTAAATCGAGATATAAGAGTTTTAAGATCATCTGTAAATAATGGAAGATCTGTATTTGCCAAGCTTTTGCTTGCTGTGGTAGAGTCTCTTCGTCCAAGTTTCACTGTCCATGAAGGACCACCAACCTGCATTATATAGATGTTACTTTTATATTATTGTAAAAACAAGTGCATATATATATATATATGAAATTAGCATTAATTTATTAAGCTTGTATACTTACGGCGAATGATGCATCACGTGCTGCTATAGCTATTATGTCTGCACAAGACACAATTCCGGGGCATACTTTTTCCACTTCAGATTTTGCTTTATCAATAATTTCAAATCCCCTTACTGAGTTAATATTCGGACGTGCACTCTTTTCGCTCTCGATTGTGGAACTATCATCCAACAAAATGGATGCATCACACCCCTGCAATTCAATTCAAATTTGGCCAATTAACCTCTTAGAATATGTATATCTAGATAGAATTAATGGTATAATATGCAAATAGACACAA
Organism: Trifolium fragiferum; assembly: GCA_954870985.1. Lineage (NCBI taxonomy): Eukaryota > Viridiplantae > Streptophyta > Magnoliopsida > Fabales > Fabaceae > Trifolium > Trifolium fragiferum. The sequence continues at coordinate 37,734,204 of OX940790.1, read as the reverse complement.
ACACAATTATAAATAAAGTAATTACCTGGACAAAACAATCATGAAAATGAAGACGAATGAGAGATGCAGCCATACGACGCTCTTTAGACACTGCAGTACGAATTGCAGTTCTTATCGTGCTAAGTGCATTGGGGCATGTGCTATCATAAAATGTAGATGACAATTGTGCATCACATATTGTGCCAAGGAGCACCAATATGACAACAAAACTAGTGATAATTCTAGTAGCCATTGCACACAAATTGGAATGTGTTACTTTATATATGAAGTTGAATATTAATATACTTTTTAACTTGACACACAAGAAAACAATAAAATGAAATTAAAAAAATACTTTTGTTGATAAAGAGAATGAGATCAATGAAAGTGAAGAGATGATATTGGTTGGGTTTGATTGCGAAGATGAACTGAGTTCTAATCAATATATAGCATACCATATGGTATCCTGTGTTAGAAAATGTCATTGGTCACTATTGTCCGCTGCAAGTTGCAACGCGTTACTAATTAAAGCTTGCAATGCATGCTTAAACCCTTTTGCTTTTGGCTTTTGGAAATAGTATTAAAGTGACCAATTCTCCTTAATTTCGTTGACATTGCCAGTTCATCATGTACACTTATGTTTTTGTCATGTTAGCTAACGACATATATTTATTATGTATATTTTTCAATGCTATTTAATTTGAATACTTCTTAATAATAATATTAATGTAGAGTCAAAGTTAAATTATTATTCTCGAGAATTAGTTAAGTCGGTAGAAACATCATATTATATATAAAGAGAATGGAGTTTATCTGAACATTCACCGTATTCATTTTAAGAGTAAAATAATACCGTTATATTAAACTATTTGACCAAGAAAAAAAGGCAAAGTTAAATTATTACTATTATTTATGAAAAGGGTTAAATAAATATATTTTTTAAGTAGGTTAAATAAATTTTTGATCCCTGTAAATATCTCAAATTTCAGTTTTAGTCCCTATAACTTTTTTATCAACTTTTAGTCTTAAATATTTTTTGTCAAAATTCTTGGTACTTACATTTCAACCAACTCTTGTGTACTTTCAAATTTTTTAATGGTTTTATATATTCATGAACATTTCCCATAAAAAATAAGAATTTTTTAACATAAGATGAATTATTTATGAATTTTGTAACTCAAAAAATCTTAAAAGTTCATATTTAATTTATCTCTTGTTAAAATAAATTGGGTTGAATATATTTTTAATCTCTACATTTTGTCCTATAATCAAGAATAGTCACTACATATTTCTTATGGTGAAAAAAACCCAACAATTTTTTCAGTTATCAAAATTTGTCTCTACCATTAATTTTTGTATATGGGCGCTGCTGACATGGCATAGTGCGTGCTTGTTGTTTTTAGGTTAAATACTACTTCCGTCCCAAAATATAAGAACTCATTCACAATTGCACGTATGCCAATGCACAATTTTAATTGCGAATATTTTTAATTGTCTAATTTTGATTGCACAATTTTGAGATGAATCAAATTTGATGTCAATTATATTGTGACACTTTAACGTCATTTGATTCATCTCATTTTTAAATGATGAAGAAAAAATATTAGTAACATTTATTTAAAAGGAGGGATCCGTTGACTTCAGGAATAAGTCTCAATTGAGTTATTCCGCTTAATAACTCGATATTCGTATTATATTTCTTCAATCCAATCGTTGAATTTAAAGATCTCATTGAGTAGATCAACTCCACAAATTTTATAAAAATTAAAAAAATATTTAATATTTTTTCTGATAACCTAACATTGGATTAGTAGCTTCTTTTATGTGTTATACGATACGATGCTTAGAAGTCGAGGCTCAACATCAACAAGTAATGCAAGCTCTGCGTTAAAATTTTATGGGATCATTGGATTAGAAGCTTCTTTTATGTGTCATATGATGCTTCAGTGGCAGAAGTCGTGGCACAACGTCAACAAGTAATGCAAGCTCTGCGTTAAATATTTATGGGTTAATAGGTCTTTATCCCCTGCAAAGTAGCCGTGTTTTGCTTTACTCTCTATAAAAAATTTCTTTAAGTTTCTCCTCTTACAAATTTTTTTTTTTGTTTTACCCTTTGGGTGCAAGGAATTTGCATTTTTTAAATCGGTTGAACAGAAAAACCGATTTAAAAAACAGACCTTTTAAAATCGGTTGAACAAAATAACCGATTTAAAATGTGCATCCAAGGGGGAAAACAAAAATAAATAAAAAAATTACAAAGGGAGAAAGTTAAAGAATTTTTTTACAAGGGATAAAGCAAAACACGGCTACTTTACAGAGATAAAGACCTATATATTAACCCAAAATTTATATTGCCCGTAATTATCTGAAGTTTACATTGCATCTATCATTTCTTTTTTGAACAAGGTTGTATCTAAATAGCAATTATTAGGCTATTTTCAAAAAATATATTTGTATCTATACATCAAAATAAAAAATATTCCTATCTGATAATTATTAGGTGAATATTTGATTTTTTTTCGTACAAAATATTTTTTAATCCAAATATTCTATATTTTAATACAATCTTCAAATATTGTGTCAAAAAAAATCTTAGAATAATATTTGCTTGAATCTTTAAAAAAATTCTTGTTGTACAATTGAATATAATCTTTTAATATTTACAAGGAAAATAATTTCTTCACAATCTTTTGCTTCTAAATATATCAAGAGAATCGAGTAAGAACATATTGGCAACATAACACAATGTAGATTTGTTCTTATCACACAAAAAAAGGTAGATTTATTTTATAAAAAAAAAAATTGAAGAAGGCAATACTATAAAAGAAACATGGTCTTTCACAAAAAGAAATAATAAATGCTACAAAACAAAAAAGAAACTTGGCAAATATGATCTCAAATTTGAGCACTACGAATGAGTCAGTGGTGATGGTGAGTTGAATAGGTTGAATGAGAGTTTATCACAAGATTTCATGCGTGCTTGTTTTTTATGTAAAAGTCGTATCAAAAATAGTACAAATGTTTACATGTACAGGTAATAGCTAATTATTTTATTTATTCTTTTAATATCTTAAAACTCATTCATTCTTGCTAATTATGCTACCTGTTATAATCAAATTTAGGATGTTAAATTTTGTTATTTTATGTGTTGTGTATGTCATAAAAGTTTATTCTAAATTTGAAAAAGTTGGGTTGACTACTGTGCAAAATACTATGTATATATATTGTCAATAATTTAACTATTCAAGGCTTTAAGCATTCAAGATATTTTAACTTGGTTTAGAGACGAACATATTTTACTTTTTAGTTTATAATTTAAAATACATATCTTGAATATGAATTGGTTGATCTTGATCGAACAATTATCGATATCCTAAATGTGTAAATACGCGTAACACCAATTGTTGAACAATAAGAATCATAATTTGATTACGTTATTTACTGAATGTTTGTACATTCCGTAAAAATTCAATTTACTTTATTTTATATATGAAGGGGAACGCGGATTATGTTGTTGATGTGAAAGTAGACTAACAACACCTAATAATTTAGTAAAAAATTGTGGCCTAAATTTTTAGTTGCTTTATTTGATAAGATTATAATATTTTGAAATAGTTAGAAGTCTAATTGTACTTTCTTTTTAAAAGGGACCTATTTTTAAGATTAAATTTTGATTTTTTGGTGTTTGATTTGGTAAAAATTTAATATTATGAAATAATGATGACACAATTTCACTTTCTTTTTATTAAGGAGTCAACCTTTAATATTGAAACCAAAGTGATTAAGATGCTCTCTTATTGAAAATATTTTTTTAATTACTTTTTTTTTTGTAGGGATAATGCTTTCTGCAAAGAGTTATGTCGTCAACAGCAAATAATCCACGATGAGGAAAATGAGAATTCCGTGACAATAAAGAGACGAGTTAGTTCAACCTCATCTACAACGCAAATATCTCAAGTCACTACCTCAAAAAATCAATCATTGTTTCATTGAAGAAATTCCTATCTTATTTATATGATTACTATTAATTCAATATTGAGATTTCCTAGTATTTTAGACTCCCATGTAATGTAATAAGCAGTATTATATTATTATTTTTATTTCTCATAAGTTATCTCTATTAGTTGTAAAGCTATTTGAGACGATAAAAGATTAAATATAGACATTTCTCTCAAAATTGTACTATTTGGCTTAGTTTATTTTAAATTTCTTTACTCAATAAATGAAAAAGTTAGATCAAATAAATTTTTAGTAGAAAAGAATTGCTTAATTTTTATAAGTAAAATACATGGATAAAAAACTTTGAAAACTAAAGAAATAAGATGATCTTAAGAATAAAGCATGAAAAGTGTTATCATATTCCTTGTTTGCATCTTTGCGATACAAAATGAAATGGACAAAATTGCATGAATCCTCAGAAAATTTCTCCACACATCAATATTTTATATAGTCGTCCTAATAATAACTAAATTGAACACATCAATTTAAGAAAATAGTCACAATCAATTTTCTCAAAAAAAAAAACTATGTTTTAATTTGATCTGAAAGAACCGAATTGAAACCAAATAAATAGAAATTGAGTTTTAATTTGAGAAGGAAAGTCACATATAGACCTGATTGAAGGCCAAATTAAGGAAATCGAGCACAAAATCAAAGAAATTAAAACTCACTAGCAACAGGTTTTATTTGGTCTAAATTTTGCAGGTTTGTCAACTCAGTTGCAACCTTGTAGCAGATTAAATATGCTGGATCAAATCGGTTCCTTGATGCCACGCTGAAAAATGTTAGGAGGTGTGTTAAGATTTGAGCTTCACATAATTAGTTATAACTACCTTCATGTTAGATAACTACTCTTAGCCATTTCTAGAAGTTACTTAAGAGTAGAAGCTACTATAAATATAGAATTGTGTACTCATTTCCTCATTTTTATCAATTGATCAATACAATGAGTTAGTATCTTCTCTATGATTCTCTCTCAATATTGATATTCTAACATGGTATCAATAGCCTTTGATTCAGTTCCGCTGCCATAACAAACTTGTAATTGTTTCTTTTCGGTGACAATGCCGCCGCGTGTTGCACCTGTAGACCTTTCTTCCGATCAATCTTCATCGTATTACGTTCATCCAAGCAATGGACCTTCTTTGGTTAAAGTCACTCATCTTCTCACTGGTTCGAACTATCATTGTTGATCACGATTAATGACAGGATATTATATGATATTTTTAGCATATTTTTAGGATTATTTTATTTAATTTTTATTAGTTTTAATAAGTTTCAAGTTCAAACCATGCAAAAAGTTCAAGACTTTTAATGGGACTCAAGCTAAAAGCAAACAGACAAAAGTGGACGAAAAAATACCAAAAAAAAAGGCGAAAAATAAAGATTTCAGTAGATGTCATCGAACCACAATGGAAGTGCATCATACCACGATCCGTGGGTATATTTTTGAAGAAAATATGTGAAATTTTGGAAGAAAATCATAAGTCATCGTATCACAATGCAACTATGTGAGACATCAATGCATCTCGTCATATACTACGATAGTGCGGGAAAAGCATGAAGGTGTGAAAACACAAGAAGGGGGGGGGGGGGGGGGGGGGGGGTTGAATTGTGTTTTGAGTAGTTTTAAAAAACTTCTTCAAAGTTTTGCAACTTATCAGATTTCGCAGCGGGCCAAGTTTAAACACAAACAACTTCTGGGATGGTGAAAGCGAAAACAGAGCAAGAATGAGTAAAACAGAGAGAAGAGAGAACACAAGAGATTTATACTGGTTCCTCTCACAAACCGAGAGTAATCTAGTCCCCTTGCACTTCCAAGGGATTTCACTATAATCACACAAGATTACAAATGCTCAAGCCAACAGCAAGAGACTTCCTTTGCTCAAGTAACACCTTACAAGAGACTTCCAAATGCTCAAGCTCACCAGCAAGAGACTTCTAACACAAATAGAAAATACAATGTTTGAACAACTGATAAATAATATCAGAGTTCTAAGAACAAAGAAATACAACTTAAATAACAAGACTATTCTTAGAATTCTTGAAAAGAAAACTAAGGTTCAACAACTGACAAGTCAGAAGTTGAAAACTGTTTGTCTTGAATTTTGATATAATCTCAAGTTGTATCTAAGTTAAAAAATGCTCTTTGAATTTTAGCAGAATAACAGCTCTTTTTGTTCTTCGCAAGTGTGTTGTCACGTCTTCAAATTCTTCCTCCTTTTATAGATGAAGTTGGAGCGTCTTGAATTTGAGCGGACAATGATGAAATCAGCTACGTAGTACTGTACTATTGTTTTCATTTGAAATGTGCTTATCCAAATCAAGTAAAGATCAAAATCTGAGCCTTGATTTCGAATATTCGCCCAAATCAGGAAAACAAAGATAGTACAATAGTACAAACGTCATTATCATGAGGATAACGGTCTGAAAGAAATTCTTCTGCTCCTTCAGATCTTTGCCAAATAGATGATAGTCGTTAATGAGAATAGAATGTTCTTCTGGCGTCCTCTGCTGCTTCATCATCATCAGAATCTACAGATATTAAATTTGCTTCTGATGAGTTCAACTTCTGGTTGACTTTGACTTGCAACTTCTGATGACTTCAACTTCTGGTGTTGTCTTCAGAACTTGCATTTTCCCAACTTCTGGGGATACTTTAGCATAGCAACCAGAACTTCAATTTCTAGTGAATATAAATTTTAACTTGTAAATCTGCACACTAGAGTAAATTATCAGTATTCCCTATTGTATATTAATACTATTGTTATCATCAAAACTACTTGGGTTATATTAGAACCAACTTTGTTCCAACAATCTCCCCCTTTTTGATTGATGACAAACCAAGTATTGATTTACAATGGTTGTTATTTTAATCACATAATTTCGTCCTTCAGGTTTATGAGTTTTGCAAGCTCCCCCTGAGTTCAGTAATGAATGATTAAAATAGTTTAAAATTTTAATATTGAATCCAGAACTTCAGTATACATTTCACTTCCAGAAGATAGGTTTGCAAGCTTTCTTCTTTGATCAGATCTACCTAAGAGAAAAGTGCAATCTTCTCTTACGTGTATCATGTATAGAAAGTTCTAATCTCAATAGAAAAATTTCCTTAGATAAAAAGAATTGATAACTGATAAAATGTAATAACTGAAACTTAATGAAATTAATAAAATTTGAATTTGGCTTCAGTTAGTGTTATTTAAATTAATTTACTCTTACTCCCCCTTTTATCATTAAACAAAAAGAATAATAAAAAAAAAAAAGGTTAAGAATAAATGAACATGTGACTAAAGAATTAGTCAAGTCAAAAATAAATTAAAACAGATGATAAAACCATAATTAGTTAATGCAAAAACGAAAAAAATGAGGTAACTCCTACCAACCAAAATGGCTATAAAAGCGCACCGACTCTTTGTCATTTCACTCAACGCTTCCATGAGAGAAAATAGTTTCTTCAACAAAATGAGAGAAAATATTTGTGAGGATAGAAGAGTGATTGAAAGAAATGGGTTTAAGAAATTTTCAAAGACAACCTCCAGGTTTACAAAACAGTAAATCTGTAGCTCGAGAGGTTTAGGTCACAAACTCCCAGGGTGAAGTTTGGGACACCATCCTCTTCAGCTCTCTTCTAACTCATCTTCTTGTAAAAATTTCCTTTTAGGTTAGGTAGTTTTCTAGATCTTATGCAAAACATTGCTCAGAGAGTAATGAAGAAAAAGAAATGCAAAGCATTTTAGAAAGAAGAGCAATGATGAAATGCAAAAGATTTAGAAAGAATAGCAATGATGAAATGCAAAAACAATGTAATGCAGTTTTATATGAATAAAAGAAAATATTTTGAATGCATGAATTTATGTATTTATGTTTATGCAGCAATATAGATCTATCTTCTGAATATAATAAAGAAAATAAACCAACATAACATAACTAAAATAACATAATACCAATATTCAAAATAGTAACAAACAGATCTGAAACAACAAAGTTCAAACAGAACATGATAAAACAGAACATAAACAAAATAAAACAAAGAAATCCTAGGGTTGTGAGAGGTTAGAAGGGTTCTGCAACTTGGCTTGAAGCTATTTCAAAGCTTCTTCTGAGATCATTTGTAGCCTTTTGAACACATCTTCTGAGTCCATTCTGCCAACCAGATGTGCAGATTCAGAGTCCACCTGAATAATCTTATCCAATTCTTGAGCATAGAAGGTGGAAAACTGATCTACAGCCTTTGTCATAACCAGCTTCATCTTCTCATCATGTATCCTCTTGGCTTTTCTAATTCTGTTCTCTTCAACCTTGTATTCAGTGAACTTATGCCTTGCAATGTTCATCATAAAGTTCCTTCTGTATTGAGAACTAAGATCACTCATCATTTGCTTGCACATATCTGAAATAGCAGTACATTCTTCATCCACTTGGTCAGGTGCAATAGCAAGGTCAGGCAGATCTTGGTGAAGTTCCTGAACTTTGTCATTAATGCCCATCAGCACACGTTTAACATCTTCTGGTGTGATGGCTTTGTGAGGTGTAGGGACAGATGAAGATAAGGGTTTTTCTAGGATAACTGAGGGATGAATGGTAATTTCTTGTTCTGTTGGAGGGGGTGTAATGACTTCTTCAAAAGTTCTAAGATAGTCATTTTCTGCATTTGTGAGTTGAGGGGTTTGAGATTTTTGAGGTGAGGGGTTGTGAAGTTCCAACTCTAATTGTTGAAAAGCATTGGCAGGAATGCCAGTTTCAATAATGGCTTCAATGGGAGAAGATTGATGTTCAGATAATGTCTTCTCTGAGTCATGGGAACTAGGTGAAACAGGTTTAGCAGACACATGTGTAGAAGATGTAACAAGGGTGTTTACTTGAGGAATAGCTTCAGAAGTTGCAACCTCTGCATTAACTTCTGATGCTACCTTCTCAATATTCTCCACAGAAGTAGGAGTAGAAACACCTGTTTCTGTAATCAGGGATAACACATGTTTAGAGAATTGTTTCATAGATTCAGGGGATGGTACAAAGCTAACCACTGGTGTTTCAAGAGAAGCATTAGTAGAAACTTCTTCTATACAGTTGGATTTAGGTTCTAAATCTGAAAAGATTTTTGAAAAAGAGTTTTGAACTGGAACTGTATAGGGGATGTTTTTAGCATGCTTTGGACCATTAATGACATAATCAGGAATATCTTTAACATTGATATTTTTATAAATACCTTGATTTGCCAACTTTTGCACTAACTCAGCTTTAGGAATGGGAGTATCAAGAAATTCATTATGTTCAGCTTCTACTCCACTTTCCCAGTTAGTTTCTTCCCAAGCCTTATAAAGCTTCACTTGCCTTATGGCTTCTTGAGCTTCTTCATCATCATCATCATCTTCAAGAATCAACCTTTGCTTCCTCTTCCTGTTCAAGTTTGTTCTAGCCTTAGTAACTTCTGGAGCAGCCATTGCAGCAGATCCAGAAGCACTAGCTTCCTTAATTATTTCCAACTTTGCCTCTGCTTGAATAGCAGGCTCAGAGTTCCCAGGGTTCACTTCTTCTACAGCAATCTTCTTTACAACAACTTCTGAGGTACTCCTAACACCAGAAGTACTTCCAGACATCTTCTGGGGTGTAGAGCTTCTTGCTCTCTTGGGTTTTGATTCTGTTGCTTCTGATTTCTTTACTGCTTTCCTTTTCTTTTGTTGAGCAGGCAACATATATCTTGTGGCTAGTTTGTCTTCCAACTTCTGATCATCTCCTCCTTCCAAAAGTTTCTTATGCAAACCAGCAATGAGAGAAACTTCATCTCTAGACACAGAGGTGAGATAGAAGTGCTTGTCACTTTCTTCCTTCCTTGGTTTATACTGAACTTGTGGTGTAATCAATGGTCCTTGAGTCTTCAACACTTTCTTTATAGTAAAACCACTTATCACAGAGGGATAAGCATCAATGACGGATCCATAACCAGGGAAAACAGGTTTCAGACAGTGAATCAAATAACTTCTGTGAAACATGAAGGATAGGAATCTGCAGTAATGTGCATTTGTTGTACCCTTGGTTTGACTATCAGAGATAGCTTTACACATGTGCTCAAAGATAACCTTGGCAAAGTTCACCTCAGCCTTTGTTCCCAAATAATATAAAACTGTTTTATAATGATTGGAAACTTGGTCAGATGAACCAACCTTTGGTAACAGAGAGTCACACATAATCTTGTAAAGTATCTTGTAGTATGGCTTCATGTCATTGTTGTTTTTGGAAGTAGAATTCTTGCCATAGATTTCCTCTTGTATGTAGTGACTAATATCTTCAGAGGGGTAAGGAACAATACTAGTAAATGACAACTGTGCTGCTTGCCTAATGTGCTCATGTCTGATCCTAATGCAGACACCACCAACCTCTGAGCGAATCTCTATGCCCAGATACTCTTCATTAGGTATTGTGTCGCTGAGAGCTACTTCTGCCTTCATCCAAAAATCCTTCACTATTTCTGGATAGACAGGTCCATTTAAACAATCTAAGAAAGTTATCAACTTTTGCGCCTCAAACGCTTCCTTGATCCCTTTAACACCGTTCGCTCTAATTCCTTCAAAGTCGACTGGTCTCTCAATATGAAGAATTAGGTCTAAAATAGGAAAACCTATTTTGTCTTTAGAAAGAACACCAGGAGTAGAGGCTTTAATGTCAGCAATCGGTGGTACATTGATATATCTTTCTCCTTGAGATTGATTGCGCTTGGTAGAAGATGTCATGATTCTGAGTTTGGGGGTTAGGGTTTGCTAATTTGAGAGAAGAAAGAAATTGCTCTGAGTTTTAGAAGAGATGAAAGTGTGGGTAGTGAATGTGCAAATGTGTGAATGTGAACAGTTAAATGTGTTTAAAAAGAAAAGAAAAACAAACCGCGCAAAAACGTACTAACTGAAAGGACAGGGGTAAAAGAGTAACTTAACAATTCACAAAATGAATTTAGAACACAATCATCACTAACCAACTTCTTTCTCTAATAGCAACCAGACACGTGTATTAGAAGGTTAATTAAATATCTGACACGTTAGCAACAGTAATTTGAAGAGTTAACTCAACAATTACTGCCACGTCACGTTCAGAACCACTCATATAAACTTCTGATAGAAATACCAGAAGATGGTTTGTCAACTTCTGATACACAAGTTCTGACTCCCCCTAACTTCTGATAAAGATACCAGAAGATGGTTTGTCTAAACTTCTGATAGAAAGATCTGACTCCCCCTAACTTCTGATAAACTTCCAGAACTTCCTAAAATAATATTCTTCACCAGAGTTCAGCTTATTCACAGATTTCCATCATATTAAGATTCCTTTTGATAAAATCAAATCTTTCAACAGCTAAGGGTTTTGTAAAGATATCAGCCCATTGATTTTCAGTATCAATAAACTTGAGATCAATTACACCCTTATGTACATAGTCTCTTATAAAATGATGTTTAATCTCAATATGCTTAGCTCTTGAGTGTAGAATAGGATTTTTAGAAAGATGAATGGCAGCAGTGTTATCACAATATAAAGGAATATTATGACTGCTTATTTGATTATCTTCCAATTGATATTTCATCCAAAGTAGTTGTGTACAACATTTAGCTGCTGAAATGTACTCTGCTTCTGCTGTAGACATAGCTATGGTGGTTTGCCTTTTACTGGCCCAAGAAATCAAATTCTCACCAATGAATTGACAGTTTCCACTAGTGGATTTTCTTTCAAGTTTATCACCAGCATAGTCAGCATCACATAATCCAATCAGTTTGTAATCATTAGATTTCTGATACAGCAATCCAATGTTACAAGTAGCCTTCAGATATCTAAAGATTCTTTTTACAGCAGTAAAATGAGATTCTCTATGATCTGATTGAAATCTTGCACACAGACATACACTGAATAAGATATCAGGTCTAGAAGCTGTTAGATAGAGAAGAGATCCAATCATACCTCTATATAACTTCTGATCAACTTTACCTTCAGACTCACCTTTGTCAAGACTTGATGTAGGATGCATTGGAGTGTTCATGGGTTTGCAGTCTTCAAGATTGTACTTCTTCAGAAGATCTTTGATATACTTTGACTGATGAATGAAGTTTCCTTTCTTTGTTTAATTGATCTGAATTCCCATAAAGTACTTCAATTCTCCCATCATGCTCATCTCAAATTCATCTTGCATCATCTTAGAAAAGTTCTTGCATAGTCCAGCATTTGTTGATCCAAAAATGATGTCATCAACATAGATTTGAATGATTAGAATGTCTTTCTTCATGGTCTTCTTGAATAGTGTATTGTCAACTTGACCTTTTACAAAACCATTGTCAACCAAGAAGTTACTTAATCTCTCATACCAAGCTCTGGGAGCTTGTTTGAGTCCATAGAGTGACTTCTTTAGTCTGAACACATGATCTGAATTTGAAATATCTTCAAATCCTGGAGGTTGTTTGACATATACTTCTTCAGAAATTACACCATTTAGAAATGCACTCTTAACATCCATTTGATAAAGAGTAATGTTGTTGTTGACAGCATAAGAAAGAAGTAATCTTATAGCTTCCAATCTTGCAACTGGAGCATAAGTCTCTATATAATCAATGTCTTCTTATTAACTGTATCCTTGTGCAACAAGTCTAGCTTTGTTTCTTGTTACTTCTCCTTGTTCATTCAACTTGTTTCTGTATACCCACTTTGTTCCAATAATGTTCTTGCCTTTTTGTTTGGGTACCAGATCCCATACATCATTCCTTTGAAATTGATTCAGTTCTTCTTCCATAGCAACTATCCAAGCATCATCAGATAATGCTTCATCAGTGGTTTTAGGTTCAATCAAGGAAACTAGACCAAATAAGGATTCTTCATCCCTAAAGCTTGATCTTGTTTTCCTAGTAATGTTCTTATTACCAATGATAAGCTCTTCAGGATGTATACTTGAAAGTATTCTTGGGAATAGTTGTTTCTTCTTGTTCAGGATCTTCAGTTGGTGTTGTTTGATGATCATCAGATTCTTGAACTTGATTGTTCTCTGGTGCTTCCAGAAGTTCAGGAGTGGGAATAGGTTCACAACCTTCATCCTCTGAGTCTTGAGAATCTGAAATTTCTATAGAAGGCTCTGACTTTTCATGATCAGGCGCTTTATCATCAAACCTTACATGCATAGATTCTTCAACTGCTTGAGTTTTAGAATTATACACTCTGTATGACTTGGAGCGCTCAGAATATCCAATAAAGATACCCTTACTAGCTTTAGAGTCAAATTTCTTTAGATAGACTTTAGTACTCAGAATGTAACAAGTACAACCAAATTGGTGAAAATAAGAAATGTTAGGTTTCCTTCCTCTAAAAAGTTCATATGTTGTTTTATTCAGAATAGGTCTAATATAGATTCTGTTCTGAATATAACAAGCAGTGTTTATTGCTTCTGCCCAGAAAAATTTTGCTAAAGAATGTTCATGCATCATGGTTCTAGCCATCTCTTGCAAAGATCTGTTCTTTCTTTCTACAACTCCATTTTGCTGTGGAGTTCTAGGAGAAGAGAACTCATGGAAAATTCCATGTTCTTCACAAAAGTTTTCAAAAGGTTCATTTTCAAATTCTCCACCATGATCACTTCTAACTTTTAAAATCCTTAAATCTTTTTCATTTTGAATTTGGGCACAGAAGACACTAAACTCTTCATATGTATCATTCTTAGATTTCAGAAATCTTACCCAAGTCCATCTACTATAATCATCAACAATGACTAGTCCATACTTCTTTCCATTGAGTAAAGCAGTGCTAACTGGTCCAAACAAATCAATGTGCAGAAGTTCTAAAGGTCTAGAGGTAGAAACAATGTTTTTAAGTTTAAATGAGCTTTTGACAAATTTCCCTTTTTGACAAGAGTCACTAAGAGAATCTGAGTGATAAGTCAATTTAGGAAGGCCTCTCACAAGATTGTCTTTGCTAAGCTTGGAAATTAATCTCTAGTTAGCATGACCCAATCTCTTATGCCAAACCCATTTTTCATCACTTAGAGTCAACAAACAAAGCACATTTTGATCTTCCAGATCAGATAAATTAACTTTATAAACATTGCCCTTTCTACAACCTTTAAACAAGGTAGATTTATCAGAGTTGTTAATTACAGTTCATGAAATCTTATTAAACACAACATCATAATTACTGTCACATAATTGACTTATTCTAAGTAGATTATGTTGTAGTCCATCAACCAACCAAACATCAGAAATAGAAAGAGAAGAATTACCTACTTTACCTATACCAATGATTTTGCCTTTCTGGTTCCCACCAAATCCTACAGTTCCTCCCTCTCTCAAAGTCAGGGTGAGAAACAAGTGCTTGTCTCCTGTCATGTGTCGTGAACATCCACTGTCCAGATATCATGAGCTTTGCCTTTTTCTTGGGGTGCATACCTGCAGTAAACATTATCTCAGACTTTGGTACCCATATTCTGATGGGTCCTCTAAAGTTAGTTCTTTTATCCTTCTTCTGTCTCTTGTAATTTCCAGAGGGTCCATAGTGAGGTGAGCCTTTAAAAACAGGTTTAGGCTTAACCTTTCCTTTGGACCTTGACCCAGAGTGTGTCAGCAAACCAGCTTTCAAGTTTGTACAGCCTGATCTCATGCCCAGAATACTCATAGGCTTGAAGATCTTTTGTACTCCTTTATAAGACTTGGATACTGAAGCAATGGGAGCAGAGGTTTTCAAAGACTCCACGCTTACTTGAGCATCTGACACTTTTGGATTTTCTATACCATTACTAGAAACAAAATTAGAGTAAAGATCAGAAGATGTTCTGCTAATACACACAGACTGATTTGAGTTTCCTTTGACAGTACTCCCCAAACCCTGTCCAGTGTATTTGCCAGCAACATAAATCATAGAGGCTAATTTATGCTTGTCAATATTGTGATGAACAAACTCTTGAAGAGCAATCTCATGCTTATCATAGGGTTTGTTACATGTTCTGCAACCATTTTCAAGAACTTGAATAGTCTTTAAGGACTTCTTATAGTCTTCTTGAATATGATTGACCTTATCATTGAGCATGTCAAACTTTTGTTTAAAAAGCTCTTGCTCATTTGATTTTAAAAAAGGAAAAGGAGATCCTTTAATTTATTTATAGAATCTTGTGAGTTTATATATTAGTAACTTATTAATAGCCATCAGATCAAAATAAAATCAACGGATATTAATGAGTGTAACAATTTTAAAATTACACTGGTGTAATTTGATCCCTCCTCTATCAAATTAGCAATAATTTATTAAAGAATAAATACAAAGGAAGCAACCGATACAAAAAGCAAGAGACCTCCTTTGTATCGGTTGCTTCCTTTGTATTTAACTTGTTTTTGAGTAGTGTTTTTAACATTTCTTGTGCTAAATTTATTCTTTAATAAATTTTTGTTTTTAAAAAAAAAAATATATGTGAGTAGTGAGTGTTAGAAGGGAGTAAAAAAAAAAAAGATCAAAATAAGATCAACGGAAAGTGTTAGAAGGGAGCAAGTTAAAAAATATATGTATTTATATAGCAAGTTAAATACAAAGGAAGCAACCGATACAAAAAGCAAGAGGGTGAAAAAAAAAAGAAGGTGAATTTTTAATGGGAGCACCTGAGTGTTAGAAGGGAGTATTTAATAGCCACAAGATTAAAATAAGATCAATAGAAATGATAGTATAAGAATAAAAAGGGAAAAGGAGATCTTTAATTTATTAATAGAATCTTGTGAGTTTATATATTAGAAACTCATTAATAGCCATTGGATCAAAATAAAATCAACGGATATTAATGAGTGTAACAATTTTAAAATTACACTGGTGTAATTTGATCCCTCCTCATATATATATATATATATATATATATATATATATATATCTTGCAATGTGGCATTATAGTTGGTTCTGTTTAGAGGTGGCAAAACGGGCATGCCCGCCCCGTTTAGGCCCGTTCAAAAACGGCGTTGGGCGGGGCGGAACAGCTTAGGTGTACGAGTTCAAAATTCAAGTCCGCCTGTTTATTGACGGGGTTGCGGGCATGCCTGCCAATTTTTAACTTCACAATTCCTTACAATTCTTACCTCCTATTTTTAAACTAACAATAATACTATAATAAGGATAATTAAGAGAAGATTGCATTAGAGAATAGAGATAATTAAACTAAAAGAAACATTAACCAAGTTAATAAGCAATTTCTTACAAAACGCTTAATTAAACTAACAAACCATCAACTAAGTTAACAAGTAATTCATTACAATATAAAATAAAACGATAAATACTAAAAATAGGTGGAAAAACGGGCATGCCGGCCCCCGTTTAGGCTTGCCCCGTTTAAGCCCGTTTGAAAATGGGGTGGGGCAGGGCGGACCAACTTAAGATAGCGAACCGAAAACCTCAGCTCAGCCCGCCAAAAATTGCGGGTCAAACGGGTCGGCCCGGCGGACTCGGCCCGTTTTGCCACCCTAATTCTGTCTAGAGCAACCGGTTCAAATATTCTTCAACCCATATCTATTGGATCGAATACCGGTTTAGTTTAACCCAAAACAACAAAAACCATAACCCGGCCCGACACTTCAAATATTTCGCATTCTCTGCGCTATATGCAAACCAAACCTAGCTACCACCAACAGCCGTAAACCAATTTCTCTCTCCCTCTCTCCGCCGTCTCTCTCCATCTCCGGCGCCGGTATTAACCTCAAACAACAATGGTAAGCATATGCTTAAGCTCGTTTACTCTCTCTTGTTCTATATCCAACCCTTATTAGCTCTTTGTTGTTTTAAAGTTTTATTTATTTTCAATTTTTGATTCTTGAACTGGGTTTTGGGTTTTATGCAATTTTGTATCAAACCCAACAAAAAATATTGAAACTTGTGTTTTTTTCTATTTTTTTTTAACGTTGTGTTATGGCATGGAATTTACTGTACTTTTTTTGTTTTGAATGAAACAGAGGAAGAATAATAAGGGGTTTAGAAGACCTGTTATCATCAAGAATAAGGGGAAGCAACCAGAGCCACAGCCTAGTGTTGATCCCATTACCGGAAAGAAGATACCGAAAAGTTTTGTTTTTTCGCGAGGGAAGTTGCCTGTTCCTCTTAAACAACTTCAGATGGACCTTAGGAAGTTGATGCTTCCATATACTGCTCTTAGTCTCAAGGTTAATGTTCCAGTTTTCTTTGTTATGTTTGGATAAACAACTTAATTAAGTGTTAATTGTTCAAGTGCTTATGTATAAGCGCTTTCGTATAACAGAAGATAAACTAAATTTAAACTGTTTTAGTATAAGCTATAAGCTATTTGGATAGCTTATGAAAATAAGTTGAAAACTGATTGTTGCATGTCGTAAGCTCTTTTCATAAGCTTTTTTAAACAGTTTCA
The DNA here is from genome assembly GCA_954870985.1 of Trifolium fragiferum. Taxonomy (NCBI): domain Eukaryota; kingdom Viridiplantae; phylum Streptophyta; class Magnoliopsida; order Fabales; family Fabaceae; genus Trifolium; species Trifolium fragiferum. The sequence continues at coordinate 37,716,863 of OX940790.1, read as the reverse complement.
CAAGTGTTTATGTTGGTAGATAAACTCAAATAAGTCAATCCTAGCATGCCCTTTGTGTATTTTATTTATATAGCAGCAATGAAGTGTTATTGCAAATCTTTATTGCTTTACCAGAGTTTAAAATGTGAATATGGTAGCATGTTGAAATTCACCTAGTGATTAATGTATTGCAAATCTTGAATTCTCCTCGAGGCTTAAATTTTGAGAACATTAATCCTTCTAACAATACAACGTATTCATTGATAACAATAAGAAGGACTTTGATTTGATTCATAAATAAACAGTGGAATCAATTTTTGTAGGGATTTGTAGTTGTCACACTATATAATCCACATTTTTAACCGGTTTTAATCTCATGTGCTACACGCTACGGTGGCTTATATGCTAGTGTTGACTATATATTCTCATGTCTCCTATTATGCAGGAAAAGAAACGGAATAATCTGAGAGACTTTCTGAATGTTGCTGGTCCTATGGGTGTCACACATTTCCTTATATTGTCAAAAACTGCATCTGGACCTTACTTGAGGGTTGCAACTACCCCACAAGGACCTACTCTTACATTTAAGATACAAGAATACGCATTAGCTGCTGATATTGCGCGATCTCAAGTGCATCCTCGATGCCCTAAAGATCTTTTTAAAAATCCTGCATTGGTAAATTATTTCTTTATGCTTATTAAAATTTATATGATAAAAAAACAAAATGTCAGATTGAACTACTTTTCATATGTTCGTCAGAACAACTTGCCACCAGATTTGCTTAGAAAATGCGAGAAAGGGTTTTTTTCTTTTGACAATCAAGACTGCAAATTGGGTGTACCACTAATTTTTATTTTTACTACACCAAACATGAATCTGTTTAATCACTTTGTGATGTGATGTCCATGTTGTGTTAATAGTGTTATTATTAGTTTCATATGTCACTTAACTGCTCTTCTAGTGGTAGTATTTAAATGGCGAATGTATCTACTATGTATTATATAGGAGAGGCATTAATAATTAACTTGCATGCTTTTGTTATTTGTCCAAGATTGATGTTGTCATTTTTTTTCCAGATTGTGCTTTCTGGATTTCTCAGCAGTGAATTACCTCTACGACTTACAACGAACATGTTCCAGAATATTTTTCCAACAATTGACGTTAAAACTGTGAGTCTTACAAACACTTTAAAGACTTACTTGACATGCAAGTATATCTCCTAATGGCACATCATATTTCAGGTTAAACTCTCAGCATGCCAAAGGATTGTGTTGCTTAATTACAACAAAGACACTAAGCTGATTGATTTTCGACATTATTCGATTAGATTACAACCTATAGGTGTTTCACGTAGAATTAGGAAACTTGTGCAAAGCCATCAAGTTCCTGATCTAAGGAATCTTCAAGACGTGAGTGATTTTGTCACAAAGTAAGATACTTCCCATTTACATATGATTTCACTTTATTTTCTTTCTTTAGAATGATTAACTGGAAGAGAGAATTAACTAATATAATCCATTTTTGACATTTGCATTGCACCCATTTTATACTTCAACTATGCATAACTCTTTGGTGGAATGGGTGGGGTTTCATTGTTTCCATTATTATTAATTGGGAGTTGAGAGGTTAAAATCTAAAATATCATTTTACTTTAAAAAGGAAGATATATTTGGCATATGCTTATGATTTTATAATGTAGTCAACATTCTCTTCCTTGAGGTGCTAACAGTGCAATGCAAGCTTGCAGTTATGCAATTGTATGGTGCAAATCATAAGCAATGTCCATAATTACCTTATAATTATTATTATTTCTTTTCTCAATTAACCTTTAAAGAAGTTGTCTGATAAATTTGTTAAATGGTTTTCAAATGTTGTTTCCCCTGGTGAAATGTTTCCTGACTTATTGTGTTATTCGTGTTTCTATGTATGTGGCAGTTATATATTAATCATATAAATCACCAAGTCACTCAGAAGTGAACTACAATTGTGTTATACAAAATAATTTATCATATTCAATGTTTCTTTCTTCGTATTTTTCATCTTATTTTTTCACTGGTGATATTATGTAAGGGCTGGCTATGGATCAGAAAGCGAAGCAGATGATGAAGCAGCAACAGTGACGTTGTCCAGTAATATTGGTAGAGTCAATCGCGCTTCTAACAAAAGTGCTGTCAGACTTCAAGAGATTGGTCCGAGGATGACTCTTCAACTCGTAAGGATTGAGAAGGGACTGTGTACCGGTGAAGTCCTCTTTGACGCATATGGTACATCATCCTATACTTTTCCCTCAAGTAATTTTACTTCATTTTCGTTGTGAAAATTTATGTAATATCATTCTACAATTATCTTTTGCTGTCTCATGCGTCAGAGGCAAATATATGTGTAAAGCTTTGTTTGAGCCATTTTTTAATGTTTATGTAAACCTTATTTATAATGTTAGTAGTACATAGTTATTAAATTCAACCTTTACATCATAAAAGAAAATAAAGATCAGAATACAACCAACCAATGGCTATTAACTTTTGTCATGCACAATATAGTAAATATTTCCTTTAGTTATGCTATAATCATATTTCACATCTTGAAATCTTGAGCACCAAATCCATGTGTATTATTTTGTTCGACATATTTTCTTGGTGCTGCCTGATAGAGAACAACTATAAAACCTTCAATCTTGTTATCTTTCTGGCAGTAGAAACCTTGCAAAAGTCCATGCTGCTTTCATGACAACTCTTGGATCATCCTTGTTCTTTTCTTCCCTCCTCTCCTTTAATCATTCCTAATTAGAAGTTCCTATTTTGTCTTCATCGTTTCTGAATGCAATACATGTTCTTTCTTTGCACAATACCTAACCCTGTCGTCTCTTTTGTATCTGAACTGATTAGCTAACATTTCTATTGTTGTCCCACTTCCAGTTTCAGAAAAAGATGGTAACAAAGGAAAAACTGACGATAAGACTGACAATAATGACGAAGATTCAGAAGGTAGTGAGGATGATGATCAAGATGGAGAAGAAGATCCAGAGAATAATGAAGATGATGAAGAGCTTGATTAGGAACAACATAGTAATGCTACAAAAGTGTAAGGGTGCTACAGGGAGGTTTTCGTTATCCATTCCGTTGGCTGCTACATACAATTTGTTTGTTCTTGTTATAACTTATACAAATTTTGAGTAAGCTATATAAGATTATGCAACTTCTATTCGGCCGTTATTTAACTATGTTATGCAATTACCAATATAATTTAGAAACCATGAATCTAGTATGTTTTATTTGACAGTGATCACTATCTTGCCATGCATAAAACAAATTTAAATATGAAGTTAAAAAGGTTTTGCTGAGGCACACGGCCACACGGGTGCTTCATTTCTACCAAAGTTTATTTTGCATCTTGAAGGGAAAATAAACACGGTGATGCCGCACATGTCTTGACCCTACAATTTGTTGCTTCAGATATAACGAGTTCATTCTTACGAAAAAAAGCAAGTGCAATTACAGTAAAAGTTTTTTTTTTTTTTTTTAATATTGAAGAGGGCTTAAAGCCCAGAAAAAAGAGAAAAAGTTACACCGAGACTAATCTAGGCGTTGTGATACCCAGATTATCTTCCAACATCAAATGACTTAGAAAAGGCGGACAAACATCGTAAAAAACAATATCACGCCCAAGCGAGCATCCAACGTTTGCTAATGCATCGGCACATTTGTTGGCTTCTCTATAGGAATGAGTAATCTCTATGTCCCAGTTCAAATCCAATAGTTTCCAAATCTGACGGGCTACTGTTCCTCCTGACATGCTATGAAGATTTCTTTGCTGAAGCATTTGCACTACACTTACTGAGTCAATATTTATTTCAACCTTGTTAAAACCCATCCTCCTAACACATCTCAAACCTTCAAGTACTCCCCACAATTCCGCCACGAACGCGTTATATCTACCAACGTTCTTCGCAAAGCCGTGAATCCACTCTCCTTGACTCCCCTACAACCAGCCAACTGCCCCGATCTGCAAGCTCCATCGGTATTGAGCTTTATATAACCTTCTCTAGGAGGGTTCCACTTGATTAGCGCAACAGTTTTAGATTTTTCAACCATCGCCCTATTCAAAAGCGCTGCATTCCTATACTCTTGAACCTTCTGCTGGATCACATTCACTTCATGCAGCGGACGGGTAAACTCCTCATCGAATAGTTCTTTATTCCACCAGCTCCAAAGACAGTGACATGTTATTGCCCAAATTTCACACCAATCTGCACACCCACTCCACTGGGTAGAGTCAAATAAATTGGAGCTACACCAAGTTTGAAGTTCACCCATAAAGAAAATCCCTCTGTGCTGAGCAGGAATGAGTTTGTACCAAAGATTCTGAGCTTTTGAACAATCTCTTAAAACATTAAGAGTAGTCTCTTCTACATCCCCACAATAAGAACACATAGCATGACATAAACCCATCTTACTCTTCAAGCTATTTGTAATCAAACGATTATGCATTGCCATCCACATGAAAGCTTTTACATGTTTTGGTATCATAAGCTTCCACACTTTGCACCACACACTGTTATCATCTTTATGAGGAAAACCACAAATGTTATTATACATAGTAGCCACTGAGAAGCCGTACCAATTACCTCCAACACCGGCTCGAGAATCACGCCCATTGTCGTGACTGGGTGGACAAATAGTAGCAATTTTTTGTTTATATTCCTCCGGCAGCCAGCTCTCTATTAAATTCCACTTCCAATCACCATTATCATCAACAAGGTCCTTCAACTTCAGATTCAATAAATGCGTTGGTATATGTATGTGTTGGTCAAGTTGCAACCCTTCTTCAATCCACACGTGGCTCCAAGCATCAATATCTTGCCCATCTCCTACAGTCCAGACGCTGAACTTGTGAAGCAAAGGATCTAGCTTCACCAACTCTTTCCTCAAACTAGAATCAGACACTTTAAACAAGTTACCTCCTTAGGTCACGTATTTGCCATGCATAACCTTGCACCAAAAATCATCACTCTCCAAATGAAGTTTCCAGTTCAGCTTTAATAAACAAGTTTTATTCATAACATCTAATCTCCTAATGCCAAGCCCTCCCAGCCATTTCGGTACAGTAATTTTGTCCCACCCAATAGCGTGGAATTTCTTTCTCTGCTCAGTGTCTCCCCATATAAATTGCCTCTGCATTCTTTGAATGTCATCTAAGCAAGCTTTTGGAATTTTAGACGACATCATAGGGTAGATAGGTACAGCCTCAATAACGCTTTTTGCCAGAGTAATTCTGCCTGCCAAGGATAAGTGATTTGCCTTCCAAGCCGAGAGCTTAGAGTTGACCTGATCAAGAATATACTGAAAATCACTCCTTCTAGGTGCCTGGCCAGTCAACGGAACTCCTAGGTAATTTCCAAAACTATTAGTTTCTTTATATCCAGAAATATGGAGCAACCTACTCCTAACCCTCCTCTCCACATTTCTAGAAAAAAGAATACTAGTTTTTTCATTACTCACTTCCTGACCTGACATACCACAAAAAATCTCCATAGTGTCCATTACAAGTTGCATTTGTCTATCATTTGCTTCTCCAAAAAGAAGGAGATCATCAGCAAACATGAGATGAGAAACAACTGGCCCATGTCTCCCTGCCCTAATACCATTCCACTTCCCTTCCTCCACTGCATGTACTATGAGATGCGATAATTTATCCATGCACAAAACGAACAGGTATGGCGAAATTGGATCTCCTTGCCTAATTCCCCTCTGAGGTTTAAAGTATTCTGTTCTGGCACCGTTCCACTTAACATTCGTCGACACGCTAGTGACTGAATGCATTATAACATTAATAAGGGTTTCTGGAAATTTAATTTTCACAAGCACCCTCCAGATGAATTCCCAACTGATCTTGTCATAGGCCTTGGCAAGGTCCACTTTAATAGCGAAGAATCCTTTCTTACCCTTCTTTTTGTGCATTGAGTGCATCATTTCCTTGGCCACTATTATATTCTCATGGATATTCCTCCCAGGGACAAATCCAGTTTGAAATGGAGACACCAGCTTAGCAACACACATCTTCAATCTTTCCACAATTACCTTGCTGACAATTTTGTAACTTGTGTTACACAAAGAGATAGGTCTGAACTGTTTGATATATTCCGGTTGATGAACTTTCGGAATGAGACATATGTCAGTATGATTGACTTCTGTAATTACACTTGGGTTCTTCCACACCTTGTCGACAAAACTCCACACAGCGCCTCCAACAACATCCCAAGATTTTTGGTAAAAGCCGGCAGGGAACCCGTCCGGACTTGGAGCCTTCCAAGGGTGCATAAGAAAGACTGCCCTCTTAACTTCATCCTGCGTTATGGGTGCTGCAAGCTCCTCTACCACCTCATGATCTAGTCTTGGATACGAAATATCCGTTTGATGCCACTCGCGGTGTAATTTGTCTTCAGAGAACAAATTAATGTAAAAAACATTTGCCATAATTTGAAGTTGGTCAGTGTCATCTATCCAATTCCCATTCTCATCCTTAAGCATGAGAATATTATTTTGCCTTCTCCTGGTAACTGTTTTAAGATGGTAATATCTAGTGTTACGATCACCATCCATCAACCATTTGGCGCGAGACCGTTGGTGCCACATCAACTCTTCCTTCTTTAAGATCACGCTCAAATCTCCTTGCAATTTATTTTCTAATCTCCTCAGCACTCCACTATTATTTCCAGCCTACATGGATCTCTGAATACCAGCTATTCTCACCATTAGCTCCTTTTTCTTTCTCAAAACTTGACTGAAATTTTGGAATTTCCACAACTTTAGATCTTGTTCAACATTGTTTAGATTGCTAACAATGTCTCTGTCTCCCTTCCAGCTCTGTCGAACCATATTTTTGTATGTATCATCAAGTAACCAAGCTCGTTCAAATCTAAAATGCTTAGGCGCCACCGGATGAGGTGCTTCAATGGGCGAAATTAACATAGGGTGATGATCAGAAAATTCCAAACGGGTGAGAATTTTAACAAAACCATTTGGAAATTCCACCCTCCATCTATCATTGCAAAGAGCACGATCAAGCCTTTCAAAAATTCTTTGTCCTCCATGATATAGTGGCCCCCTCAATGTAAACTTTGGACCAAGAGAACCTATGTCAATCAATTTACAATCATTTATTCTTTCATTAAAAATATTACACTTTCTTCTGGAAGCTAAGGCGCCTCCCCTCTTTTCTTCCATACACCTTATGTCATTGAAATTCCCGGCAAGCATAACAGTAAAAGTTTAGTAGTGATAGGTTAATGACAAACAAATGTGCCTTCTTTGATCAAATTTAACTTATACTAGATGTGTGTACAGTTATTTTATTTATTTTGCAAAAAAATTGTTTCCTTGAGTAGCAAAATAATTCTTTCCTTGAGTTCAAAAAAAATATACAATTAGTTGGAAAAACTTTAATGTGTTTTTACCACAATTAAAGAAGAAAAATAAGATTGCACCAAAAAAAAAAAGAAGAAAAATAAGAAATTGGCAAATGCTCAATCCACACTGCTTTAAATAAAGTGTTGTATTAAAGTGCCTTAAAGATTTCGGCTTGCCGTCCATCACTATTAAATTAATCATGCATTGTGTCTCTACTTCTTCTTTGTCTTTGATTTGGAATGGTAAACGACTTTCAAATTTTGCCCCCACTAGAGGCCTTAGACAAGGGGGTCCCTTATCCCCTTACCTTTTTGTTATTTGTATGGAAAATTGTCTCTAGCCATCTCTGATGCCGTGCTAAATAATTCTTGGAAGACTGTACAAGTGTCTAAAAATGGACCAAGATTTTCTCACCTTTTCTTTGCAGATGATGTCCTCTTGTTTTCTAAAGCAACTTGTGCTCAAGGAAGGCTTATGGCTGATATTTTTAATAAGTTTAGTAAGGCATCAAGTCTGAATATCAACTGCTCAAAATCCAGGGCTCTCTATTCAAATGGGGTGCCTAGAAGAAAGATTGAAAAAATGACAAGTTTGTCGTCTATCAGAAGCACGAATTCCTTGAGTAAATATTTGGGGTTCCCTATGATCACTGGCAGAGTAAAAAAGCAGGACTTTAATTTCATTTTGGATAAGTTAAATTCTAGACTAGCTTCTTGGAAGAACAAGCTTCTCAATAAACCAGGTAGATTGGCTTTAGCCACCTCCGTGTTAAATTCCATTCCCAGTTACTGTATGCAAATTAGTTGGCTGCCTACTGGGATATGCTCACAAATTGACATGATGACAAGAAAATTCATTTGGCAAGGCAACACCAATAAAGGTATTCACCTGGTTGGTTGGAATCAAATTACTCAATCTAAAAAAGATGGGGGCCTCGGAGTGAGAATTGCAAGAGATGCTAATACTGCTATGTTGGGGAAATTAGTGTGGGATATCCAACATAATGCCAATAAGCCTTGGGTCAACATGATAACAAAGAAATACTTGTGTAATAAATCTTTGTTAATTTCTGATACGTCCTATGGCTCCCCGGTTTGGAATGCAATTTGTAAAGCTAAAAATGTTCTAAGGGATGGTTATTGCTTTAGAGTTGGGGATGGCAGCTCTTTATTCTGGTATGCCCCGTGGTTCTCTAATGAGCCTCTCTGCAATCGTGTTGATTATGTGGCTATTCAAGATACTCAAATTCAAATTAAAGACTTGTACTTCCATGACTGTTGGCATTTGAATCAATTATATACACCGATCCCTGCATCCTTCCAAGCTTCTATCATAAATTGTGAGTTAATTTTGAACACTTCTACTCCTGATAGTTTCATTTGGAAAGGAAGTTTAGATGGTAACTACACTGCTGCTACTGGATATAGGTGGTTACTTGACAAGAAGAGAAATTGTGATCCTAACAAGTCTTGGCTCTGGATTTGGAAGCTTCTTGCTCCTGAGAAAATTAAGTTTTTCATTTGGTGTGCCTGTCATCATTCCATACCCACTCTTGATTTGCTGAATAATAGAAATATGTCTCCTTCTAATATTTGTTCTAGATGTTCAAATCATGTTGAAACCATATTTCACTGCCTTCGAGACTGTGATGTGGCTAAAACTATATGGCATAGCCTTGGGTTTAGGGATTCTAGTTTCTTTAGCAATATGATTATTGATGATTGGTTGCATTTGAATGCTATTGGACCCTTGCATAATTTATTCTTAGCTGGTCTGTGGTGGAATTGGAGAGCTAGAAATATTGTTTGTGTGGGAAAAGACACCATTCATTTGTTCCAAATTGTGGCTGAAGCTAGAAGACCTGCTTCGATGTTGTTGATTTGCTTCCCTTCTCCTACAAATTCTCAAATTACTCCTAAATTGGTTTCTTGGCACCCATCTAGAGAAAATTGTTTCGTTCTTAATGTTGACGGGAGTTGTCTCGGTGTGTCGGGCAGGGCTGGTACAGGCGGCTTAATTAGAAGAGGCGATGGCTCTTGGGTGACCGGGTTCAGTTGTTACCTTGGCATATCTAATAACACATATGCTGAACTCATGGCCATTTATCAAGGACTGAACTTGGCTATGAACTATGGTTGCACCTATATTTGTTGTTACTCAGACTCCAAAACGGCTATTGATCTCATTTCAAACCATATGAATAGATTCCACTGTTATGCTCCTGTAATTGCTAACATTAAAGATTTGTTGAACTTGGATTGGGAAGTGAATTTGTCTCATACTCTAAGAGAAGGCAATGCTTGTGCAGATTTTTTAGCAAAATTTGGATCTAGTAATGATATGAAGTTGAAGATTTGGATCACCCCTCCGGAAGGAATGGACGACTTGCTGCGATCTGACTCTGAGAGGACGCAACACCCTCGCCGCTAATTTTCCTTTTTGTTCCTATGTTTTCTTTTTTTTTCTGCTTTGTTTCCCTTTTAGCATTTGTACCAAAAAAATAAATAAAGTGTTGTATAAAACGTACATGTTTCACAAACAAGAGCGCAGTTATACAATTATTATTTTTTCACTGACTTTGTTCACTCATATTTGTTGGATGGCAGAAAAACTCAAATCCAAATAGTGCTAGTAAAATCTATTCCCTAATTTATCTAATCAATTTTATTCCCTAATTTACAACTTTAAAAAAAGGTCAGAACCTAATAAAATTTAATTTGATAAATTTGTTATATTTAAACTCCGAAATAGCCATTATCATAATTAAATATGTTTAATGTATTGATTAAACAAATTCAATCTTAAAACAAATGGATTGGCAATTATGGAATTATTAAAACAAAAAATAAAACCAACATATATGAATTACATTATATAACAAGAGTTTGTTTTAATATTTTTGTAACCAATATTGTCAACAAACATGACTGCCTCAAACTCTTATTGAAAATAATATGAAATATACAAAATTAAAAAAGGAAGCAACTTGAGACTACACCCACTATAGCATATTTTTTTTTTCTTTCAGGTAACGGCAGAAAACATTGCCTAAATGTTTACACAATGTTTTTCTAGGCATGGATTATACGACCATTAATTGCCTATTCGAACATGCTTCCAAGCAAAAAATATAATACATCTCTTTAAACCTATAAAATATTAAAGAGAGTTACTAAAAATTATATTAATTGTACTTAATCTCATATCGAAACAACAATATAATTTGACCTCCAAGCGTGATCTAATGAAATTTGAATAGCATTAGAAGAATAAGAATTTAACAAAGTGAAAAAAAGATAAATCAAACTGCTGACTAAACCAATATCCTGACTAATAAAGACAAGATATATTAAAGAAAGCTTCAAGACTCGAAAGAGAGGTTTGTTACTTTTGTGCAATTTTTATGATTTTTTGTTTTCAATCTTTTTTAGGGTTTGAACTTTGAATTCTTTAGTTTTTCTTTATTTCTTGCAAATTAGATCATGGAGCGATTAAAGGCTTTCAATTTGCATTTGTTAGTTGTTGTTAATACCGAAAAATATACCGATTTTAATTTTACGACGTAGTTGCAGTTATTTGTAACATCCAAACCCGTATTTAAGAAAATACTACCTTTATAAAATATTATTCAAATTGCGCAACGGAAAATAATACTTGATTTATAAAATTGGTGGTTCGAGTATTACAAGCTTAATCAAATTTAATTACTAACAACTTAATTAGTAAAATACCATTATACAAAATATTTCTAAACTCGATACATCCTTAAATAAATAAAAATAAGTGATAAAGACTCTATATACATTTAGAGAACCCTATCCCCGTGTCATGATCAGAGCGGAGCTTCACCAACGACTCGGTCACAAACATAACCTGAGAACCTGAACCCCCAAAGGTTCAGCACATACACAAAATAGAGGGTTAGATAATATAACCATAAAAGAAACTAAGTGCAAGAACACACTTAACACTTAGGACATAGTATGCTCATGTCTACATAAATCAATACATAAACATACATTAATCTCATTATTATAAAAGTATAACACATCACAATAATATCACATTTCTAATCAATAATCAAGTATACACATATAATCATCAATTATCAATCATTACATCTCATAATACACTTAATCACCCAATTAAGGATTACCAATCAATGACAATTACCAAGTATCACAATTAATCACATATTCCTAATGCAACTAATGTCAATTACGTAATGTCATGTCACCCTAGACATAACTATATGCATGTGGTACCCCGCATCAAATTAGGATAAACATATATTCATCGCATCAAGTCAGTTTTAAGTCATGGGGGACCTCGCTCAAGTAGAATTATGAATGCATGAATGTACACATACCAAGTAATGATGATAACACTACACATCTACTCATGAGTCCGCATCAAAATTAGGATAAACCTATATCACCGCATCAAGTTAGTTTTAAGTCATGGGGGACCTCACTCAAGTTCACATCAATTCGCATCATCATATCATCATTAATGGTATACATTCAAGCACATAGCACATATAGAATCCAATTCACGATTCAATTCATTATCAACATCAACATCATAAACTCATCATCATATATAATAAATCACAATCTCAACTCAACGTACATAATCATCATAATTAATCATCTCATAACTAGGAGTTCATATCATAATCATATACATCATCAACTCAATACAACATCATCTCAATTTATATATAATTCAAACACAACACATTGTTAATTAATCTCTAATCATCACATATCATTAGTTAATCAACATGCATCATTAACTAATCCTCACACATCACATTATAATCACCCAAAATGGATATCAACTCATACTTCAATAATTACTCATCAATTCATTAATTCAAATTCAATTACATATACTAAGTTCTTAATTCAATTAACAAAGTATTGCAATCACATACCAAAGCAGCATAATCCAAGCATGATCTTTAAAAACTAACATCAAAAATGGATTCTACGCGAAAAATCGTGACGAATAGGTTCCGGGTGCATAAACCGTCAAAAAGTCAACGAAAAAGTCAACCGGTCAAACATGTTGACCAGTCAACTACGCCGGGCGCCAACAGCAGAGCCGAAATGACATTTCTAGAGTGTTCTGGGCGCCGGGCGCCAACAGGGCTGCGCCGGGCACGAGGACCTGATGGGAAAATCGTTTTCTCGCGTTTTTCACCCAAAAATAACTTTTTCAAAGCCAAAAGCACTTATTTGAACCCAATAACATTTATACAACATTTCCCAAACATATTCATGGATAAAAACACTTATTCTAACTTATAAACAACTTAAAACAACTCATAAACAACTTGATTAAAGATTCATACCCATTTTCATCAAAAACTCATTTTTAACATAATCAACCAAAATCAAAGTTCAAGACTTCAAGTAATCAACTTTATCATGAATTTCACACAACAATCATACGTAGAAGCATATTATACATGAATCATTATCAAAGCTTCAATTATAAATAAGTTCCCAAAACCCTTTTCTTCCCAAAACCAAAATGAGTTAAGAGAGTTTGGGTGTAGAGTCATAGACAAACTCCCCTCTCTTTGATCACTCAAAATTATATTATCTAAGCTTCTTACCTTAGATTGAAGCTTTACATCTATAAGCTCTACACTTTGACTCCCTTCTACATCTTCAAGCTTGATTCTTCTACACTTTCTCTCTACCTCTCTTTCTCTCATATTGTGACAAATGAAAGCATAACTCTACTCCTCATAAAAACTACTCATTTATATACTATCCACTTAGGTTAGAGTAAATTTCCTATATTACCCTTAATTTCTCTACAAATCTCACTCACAAATTCAACTTTACTCTTACCACTAATTACCGTACTATTTACTCAATTGCCACTACTTCCTCCCCAAGATACTCTATCCTTTTAGATAATAATCAAAGTGTCATTCTTATCTCTACAAAATTCACTAACTCATATTAAATTACTACATTACCCTTATTTTTATCACAAACTCCTATTCATTCTAATTAAGCCCAATACTCATAAAAGGCCATTACTAGCAAACATAAAAATAACGACAAATTAATGCATACAAAACACATCAATTAATTAAATAAAATCAATCAATCAAATATAACAAAATATAAGATTTGGAGTGTTACATTATTCATTAATGTTTTTGTATGTTGATACTTGATACTGTTATAATTTTGAGGAATAAGTTATTTTGATTGATTTTAGTAGATAGTATTGTATGTTGTTAAGAGTAAATTAGTTAAAAGAAAAAAAATTATTAAAAAAAAAATTTAATTTGGCATACAATGCAAAAATAGAATTTAAACATACACCTTTTGCAAAAATAGAATTTAATCTACTAGATTTGTGACTAATTTGTTTTTAATCACTTTTGTGTAGGTTGTTTATCGTTGTATTACACTTTAGAGTCGACTACTTCTACACAATTTTGTGTGGTTGCTTAGTCAAAATTTGCCCCTTCAACTATTTGTACTATTTCCGTATTTTAATATATTTTTCTTTGTTTAAAAGAAAATTTAAACATACACCTTTTCACCGTAAATCTTGAAGTAGAAGTTGTATCACTTTTAATTTTACATTTGGGTCCTAAACCGTATATACTATATACATGATACAATTTCTTTTAGTCTCACTGCCTTTTCGCATGCCCCTGAAGTTCTAAAAATGCTCTATTTGAGTTGTAGACATTGAATGTTGAAAAAAAAAATCAAAAAATAAAATGAGGCTTAAGTTCTAGAACTTGAACTATAAAATGTTTCAAGTTCTATAAATCAAACTAGACGAATATTAGAAAGCATGCAGAAAACATAAACACATGAATCAACATATTACACCAACATAAAGATCAATAATATAAGGCATGAATAAAAAATCATTAAACATAATGAAATAGCCAAATTAATTAATCCATCATCATTTTCAGCCAACTATAGGCGCATTTTAGACTACACATTCAAAAATCCCAACATACCTTTGGTTCGAATTCTATAACTCGAAATGAGGTTTTACAACAAAATACCAGAATCTATTTTTATTATTGAACTTGTGTTATAGCCTTAAAAATACAAAACACTAAACGTACATAAGTGTCAGAACAATGCAAGGGCTCCTCCTCCTCAAAAGTTGTTGCCGCATTCATGTGTCTATGAGAACAATGCATGAGCCTCTTTAGTTTGAAATATTTTTCTTTTGGCATCCACAAGCGTGGCTCCAATCAAATCCACTACCAATTGCAATGTCTCCGGCTTGGTTATTGGAGTGTTGTCTAGAAGACGACCCTTGATGTATATATATAGCAAACATGACACGTCATCCAATTAATGTCACATAATTAGTGTACGAAAATTATTTGTCGGCTCTCTGCAAAGCTAGACAACAAACCGAGATCAAGAAGGATGTAGCCAGTAGCTATGATCCAAAAAAGCGTTTCATCTCTAAATTATTGATGAGCATTGAAAGTAAATATGTTATAAACAGAGCAAAAAACACATCCTGAGCAATAATTGGTGGTTAGAAGATTCAACATATTGATGATTTAAAGCAAGAATTTCAAAGAAAAATGTGCAGTTTTTTAATGTTTCAAATATTGGGTTTTTAAAGTTGAGAAACTAAAAAATAAGGAAAAGAGATAAAGAGTCGTATGTATATGATGGGAACATCAAGTTCTATAACTCGAATAAACAAGTTTAACCGGAAGAAGGATGGTTCGGATAAAACATGACGAGTTTGAGTAATGGTGATGAATTACTTTTTTCACCATTTAAATTAATGCATGCAAGAAGATAACGAGGGGTGGAGTGGATTCTCTTCCTTCAACTTTGAAAAATATTGGGCACACAAATCCATACACAAAACTATTTTATCAAACTTTACTTACCTCTCTCGCCCATGCTTCAAATTTTCCCTATAAACCACAGATTAACTAAATAATAACTATTTTTTTTTATTTTTTTTTTATTTACAATGATGCCAATAAAAATTGAACCTAGGACGTCATGCCTTCTACCCAAACTCCTCACACTAGATCAATATCCTATTGGAGATTAAGATTATCCAAATAATGGCCAAAGGTAAACTTATCTAATGATATTTTTAAATAAATTCCATCAATTTTTTACTCACATAATTGACTTCCTCAAAATAGTCTTAAATCATTAATATAACTCATGAATATTTTTTATTTTTTTTGTCAAGTAGCTTAGTGGCTAGAAAATCCACCTTAAAGGTGAATAAGTGGAGTGTCCCGGGTTCGAACCCGGGCTCCTGCACATATAGTGCAATGTCTCTACCAACTGAGTCAAGCTCACGGAGACTATAACTCATGAATATTATATCTAAACAATTTGACCTATGATATATAAACCATTTGACCGCCTAAATCTGATTTTATTTTTAATCTTTATAAAATAATCTAATAGCTAGACTAACATCATAAGTGTAAAAAAAAAGTAAAATATTCCAAAATTGAACCCACACCTCCTACACATCAGCTGAACTATACATATTATGAGAAAAAAACATTTTTCATCTAATAAAACTATATTTTGCCACAAAAAAAAAAAAAAACTAAATAAAATAACCAATATGTTTTAAATTTAAATATATTAAGTGAAAGGTCTTATTTTCATTGTAAAGTGTATTTTGTAGGAAAGTGAGATTAGGAATATAATTTTTCCATAATTCAAGTTTATTAATACTATTCGGATGAAAAATGTCTACACTTTCTCAACTCTTTATGTAAGGTGGGATTTTTTTATTCACATGAAAATAATTACTAATAACTACCGACTTGTTAAACTAAATAAATTTTAAGAAAATAATCATAGAAATATTAAAATTTTGCCAAAAAATTTGTGGAAATAATATTCCTACTAATAGAATTATTAGAGCATCTCCAACGATGATACCATTTTTAGTATCATATATTACTAATAAGTAGTCCCTACAATGTCAAATAATATTTATGCAATTCAAACATATTTTGCTCCAATAGTGATACAATTTTGAGTATCATACATTGTTAACAAGTGGTCTCTTCCATATTTATTTTTTTAATTGTCTAAATAAAAATAAAAATTTATTTAATTTAATAAATTTGTAGATAAATAAATTAATAATTAAATATATTAAGAAACACAAGTAAATAAAAAATGGTGCAAAATACATAAATATAACAGAAAATATATAATAAAAAATATAATAATTAATTTTGATTATTCTCTTTTTTTTTACAAAAATTACTCTCTTGATTGAAACGCTCCCAAATATATTTTCTTGTGACGTGAAAGGAACAAATTGTTTTTCTGAGAGGTCTGTGTTTCTTCATCAAATTCATGTAATCATAAATATTCTTACCGAACATATTATGATCCATTTCATAGAAAACAAATAAAATACGACTTGAGAACAAAAAATTGTGTAATATAAAAAAATATGAAATATGATTAAATGTTTGTAAAAAAAAAGATCAAATGACCATTTAATGTTCAACCAAAAAAATGTAACATTAAAATATGATACCTTATTTAAGATACCGATATCATCAATTTTGATACTCTTTATGTCACGTCATGAAATGCCAATGATAAAAATAATAAGGTATCGTATCATTAACCTATAAAACTCTCTTAGATATCCTTATTGAAGATGCTCTTAGGAAAGCTAATTCCCATAATACACCATACTTAATAAATTTCGATGACAGATGATGGTCAGTAGGCCAGGACACATTTAAAAACATTAAGATAAGAAAAATGTGAGATTCAAATTTGCTACCTAATTTGAATTGAATGGAAGATGATTAATTCTAGTGGTGTATGATTTAGTAATTAGCCCCCCTGCCAACGTTCCGCTTTGCTTCAATATGGTTATGAATCAATTTTATGCAAATACTACTACTATCAATTAAGGATCTATAAAATAACCTTTTACAGATGGGTTTTGCTAACGTACATACGGTTATTTTTTAGAAGGAGTGTTTTAGCAAGTTATAACTAAAAAGTTGTTAAATACACCTTGAGGTGTATGTTACTAAAACACTCATTCTAAAATATAGGTGGGTGTAAGTTAGCAACTCTTATAGACCTTTGCTATCGTACACCCACTTATTTTTTAGAAGGTGTGCATTAGCAACTGATAACTAAAAAGTAGTTAAATACACCTTAAGGTGTATGTTGCTAATGTACACCTTCATGAAAAATAGTGGGTGTGCATTAGCAAAACCCTTTACAGATTACAACATTAAACTCGAAAAGATTGAAATATTAGTCTCCTAAAGAAAGAAAAATATAAAAAGCATCAATGTAATGTGATAATCAGAATCAATACCAACAAACAAATAAAAGAAAATAACTGAGGTGAAGCCAATGATATGCTAAAGAACAGGTATAAATTTATAATCTCACGTGATATTTAAAATATCTATATATTATACCTTGCATTATAAGAGAATGAAAAATACAACCATCAAGGGTATGCCTAAGCAACAGTTCATACAACCTAAAACATGTCAAAAACATAAAACAAGATGATGCTGATTATCGAAATCATAATTTCCTTGGATTATATCATCCAAATCGTGTATATGCAAAATATGTATATCGTATGGCAAACTTCTTTTATCAGACATTTTGCTGAGAATACATTGTGCTGATTGATCCACAAACTATGAGCACATTATGCCTATATGGCATTCCAAAATATAAGGCAGAGTCACTTCTTTCCTTTTATAAAGTAGTAGTATCAAAGATCAATTTCCTGACAATTTTGGATATCTAAAGCAAGTATGTACCACTGAATCCATCAATTGAAAGACAATAAGGTCAAAAATAATTGAAATCAATGTGATCTACAAAATGATCCATAAGGTGTTTAAAAATAAGTCGTGTTTTATGTGGTTTTCCAAGGCATTATTGAAAATGCAGCTAGCCCAAACACAAAACCCTAAGAAATAAACTCCGACGACAAAGATGAAAGAATCCATTGTGACAGAGTAGATGAAAAACTTGTTAAGGAAAATGCATTTTTTGAAATAATGAAAATATTGTTGACGTATTCAAAATTTCTGAAAATACTAAATTTGTTTTCAAAATTTATAAAAGAATATGGTGAGGAAAGTGTCAATTCTTGTTTTATCTAATGCTTTTAAGTTTCGGTTGTATTGAGAAAAACTCGAGTCCCACATTGAATAGATGCCCAAGTCCCACATTGAATAAAGATGATGCCTAATTAGAGGTAATAAAAATCGACACCTCTCACCTTACAAACCGGTTATGTAAGGATGCACTAGAGCCAATATGAAAACCTAATATGGCGTTAGAGCCTATTGATTGGACCACCCACCATTCATGTCCACACAACAAGCCCAATAGTATTAGGTGTGAGAATACTTGCTAGGAAAAACCCAAGTCCCACATTGAATAAAGATAGGTCTGATTTGAGCTTATAACAAATGAATTAGTCCCAAACGCCCAATATAAGAGAAAATCAAAGCCAAGTAAATAGGCCTCAATATTCCAAAACAGTTATTATCTGTCTCAGCCTAACTATCCATTGGCTTCCATCATCAAGCTTTCTCTGGTGTAGTAAAATCCAAAATATTGAACCTCTTTTCCAACAATGGGTCAGAAAAGAAGACACTAACATTATAATGAGCAAGGATAAAAACACATGACAAGATTCTTATGATGACAGATTATGCCTTAGCTCTCATGGCAAGTCACCAGAAATATCATAATTCTTTAGTATATAACTGTGCAGCAAAAACCAAAGAAAATTTATGTAGTTAAAACTTCCTATTCCTGCTATTTTCTGAAAGAAATCAAGAAAACTAAAGATTCTAACTGTGCATTACACAGTACAGGAAAGCAACCAAGCATTCACAATGTACAATAAATATTTCTGTGGAATTTTTTTAACCATAGTTCTTGATACATTATGTATAGGTGCTATTGCATACTAATCAAAGTCAGTAACTAAAGCATTGTCTTTTCTGAAATTGCATGACTATTTACCTCAATTATCAGTAGTGTTTCTATGTGATGAAGTTTGCCTTATTCTGAGTTACATCATTCAAAGCATGAGAAGGGTTCTACATCCTATCTTGTTTTGCCAAAACCTGAAATCATCAAGTTATTCAGAATTCCTCCTCAACAATATAGAAAGGTTAACAGAAAAACAGATCATTATTTAAATGTGCTTGTACCCAGAAAGTGGATTAAAAATTATTATAAAGTAACGCACATGCCATAAATATTAATGAGTTCTTTCAAAACAAAAACAAGTGCAGGGTGGAATACATCTAGAATGTAATTTTAAGAACCTGCATGAAAATACCTAACAAAACAAAGAAAAACGAGCATACAAATCATCCTATCTAAATGGATGAAAAAGACCAACAGAATCAAGTGAAGGCTGAAAGGGTATTATTAATCATTTGCCTCTATCCCTACCACAAAAATTCCTAAAACATTGTGAATTCCAAAAGATATGGTACATTTCAAAAAGATAAAGAGGATACAAGGCAAGAAAAGCCTTCAATAATATAGGGTTCACAAGAATCCAACTTAATTTTGATCCAAAAACACAAGGTGTCGAAAACCAACTGTGTGACAGCAGTCTGATTAAGAAAAATAGAAATTAAAACAATCGATATGAAGATGCCAGCACTGGTCACTTTATTTGAGAGGAAATCTTCGATTACAATTACTAGCAATCCCACTAGGGGGGGAATATAAAAGTAGTTAAGTACCAAATAATCACTTTAAGACATGGACATTACCTAGTGAAAAAAAAAAAGACATGGACATTCCCTGGTATTGGATGGCGGACTGCCACCCTCCACCCTTAACTTCATTACTACCCAAAAGAAAAGTCAGCAATACATCAATTTATATCCATAACAACAATGATAACATCAGGCAAAACCTATAAAAAAACAACTTATGTTGACCATCCAATGCTTAGATGTTAACAGAGAAAAAATGAATGAATATATCATAATTACATATAAACAAGTTGCAGTGCTTTATTAATATAACAAAGCTATCAATTAAAAATCAGTAAAAATGAAAACAAATCTCACATATATCAGGCACTCAAACTTTGAAATGATAAATATATTTTTACACCTAAATACAGTGTCATCTCATAGAGAAGTGGAAAAAACAGAAATTTAGCGATACTAACCTCAACACAATTATAAATAAGGAAAAAAGTACTCAAGTCATACATAAAGGTTTCATATATAAAGGTTCAGAATTGGGGAAAACTATTAGCATCCCCAAAAGAGATTCAGAATTGTTTCATATATAAGGGTTACATCATATAAATACTCAAGTCACTAAAACATGCAAAATTTATCAAGAAAATGCAACCAACAACAAGAAAACAAAATTTGAACAAAAAATCTTAACAGATAAAATTAACATTACTTTATTGTTAGTTAAAATTGAATCCTTCAAACAGATTTCGATATAGGTGGCGTAAGGTAATAATTACAAGGGATGGGAAACAGGTAAACTAACCAAGTCAGAAACATGGGCCTAAACTTGGAACAAATGTCTGTGGGATACATTGTCAGGAAAAAATACAATATACACAATCCTGCCAAAAGCCTCCACAAGTTTTCAAAATTCTCTTCACAGGTAAGTTGTATGTACTACACAGGCAAGCCTAATTTGGCAGTACAATATATAGCCGTGCATGTTGATCCACCAGCAACAACACTGAAAGGTAAAAAGCAGTAATAAATCAATATTTGAAGAAAAAAGAATACAATAAAAACAATATTCCTCAACAAAAAATGACAGAAGCATACTACAGGTAAGTAGAACAACATGAAACTGTCTATTCTAAAAGAAATTCAGTTCATATACAAGATGATATTATAATCAAAATCAATCTTCATTCACCATGTAAGGAATTATCCTACACAAATTTGAACTTTGGAAAGCTCCATGAAAGGGATTCTTATCATCACATACAGAATGACTAATATTCTTTCAGTTTTGCGGATCATAAATTATATTTCTAAGCAAATAGGGCTTGGACTTTTCTCCAACACGCCGTTCTCATGCCTTGGGCCTGGTTTATGAACAATACAAAACTAGCTTGTAAAATGAGAACTGCCCCAACATTGTACACTCTGTTTAGGCTATATCTCGAAACAGTGCGAGACTTGGCCTTTTCTCCAATAAAAATGAAGTCTAAAATTACTAAACCGAAGTCAAAATTATTTTAATTGTCCTAATAAGCAAGCAGTCCCTAATTTATAAACTAAAGTGTTTGCAAAGTATATTGCCAAGTGATATATGAGTGCTACATAAAGTAGTCCTTTCTTGTGCTCCTTTCTTCCCCCGTATTTTTACTACAGAAGTTACTTGAAAAAGAAAAAGAACAAAAGAAAAGAATGAGTTTATCCAGATTGCCAGTCATACATATCAAAGCTGTTCAAGTACACACATACCCCGGAAAATTCTCCAAAAGATAACCCCACAATGTTCTTCACCAGTTGACCAATTTTCACCGCTGATTCATGTGAGTTTTTAGAGGCACATGATTTCATTTAAAAGCTAATAATTCTACCCCCTCCAAATTAATACACCCAAGATAATCAAAACCGGACTGGCCGGTTTGACCGGTTCAACCATGAACCAGACGTGTCCTGTCCATTTTACTCTGAAAACCGTTGTGATATTAAACCATAAAATCGAACGAACACCAGTAAAACCAGAGGTTGAGGCAGTTTGAGAGGTTGGATCACTTTTTGTGTTAATAAGAAGAAAGGCAGAGAAGAAGAAACTAGTCTAGATCTAAACTTTTACTTTGAAAAAATAACATGTACTTCTCTCTCTTGCACTTGGAACAAAACCAAGGAAAAAGTAGAGCACCAATAAAATAGTCACGATTAGACTACTTTTAATTTAGTAGGCTATTAGCATATTACTACTTTATTGAGTTTTTACTCAAGCAGTGGACAATGCATTTCTTCAATTGTATATTGGGTTTTTTCAAAAAACAAAGCATTTGTATATTGATAAATTATTAATATTGCGTCATTTTTTATTTCTTTTCTGCATTATACAAAATTATATTTAATTGATTTCGGTTGAACCCCGGTCAAACCGGTTGGACCTTGAACAGGTGTCTACTCTGGTTAAACGTCCGATCTGGCTTTAATTACCTTGAATGCACCTAATGAATAGCTTCAGAATGTTTCTATGTTCACAAATAATATTGACTTCAATTATGTTTGCATATAGTTATTTCATTATTACATGAGTAATGTTAATGTGCCTGAAGTGAAGGCCATGTTCGTACCAATCTGACAAATGACTTGGGAAAAAATATTATTATTCTTATAATTTTTATTTTATTTTAAGTAATATATTTTTAATCTATATAATATTTTGGATTAAATAGGTTTATATTCCTTATAGAATTTTGGCTACATTGTATAATTTTTTAATTAATATATTTTTAGTCTATAGATAATTTTCAGATTAATGAGGTTTTTAGTCCTTAAAAAATTACGGCCGAGTATAATTTTTTCTTTATTTGTAAGTTTCACTTTGTTCTCTTAAGTTTTTAGTTCTATTTTGGTCCCTTAAATTACAAATGTTGGACACTTTGGTCATTTAAGTGGTTTTTGTTCTATTTTGGTCTCTCTAATGTTTCAAACATTAGACACTTTGATCCCTACTGTTTGCAACTTTTTGATCCCTACTGTTCGTAACTAAAGAAACCAAAATAAAAACATTTCTAACTTAAAAGACCAAAATGATTAACATTTGCATATCAAAGTATCCCAAATGGAACAAGGAATTTAAGGTATCAAAATGTCTTAATGTTTGGAACTTAAAGGACAAAATAGAATAAAAAAATAAATATAAGAGACCAGAGTGAAACATAAAAATAACTTACGCAACTTCATCATTCGCATGAACGTAGTTCTAATACTTAAGAGAGAGAGAGAGAGAGAGAGAGAGAGAGAGAGAGAGAGAGAACATACTTAATTTTAATAAGAAGACCACAATCAACTTCAAGTGGGTCTCCAACAATTAACAGCAGTAATGTCTGGCCTGGGAGGCAATATCTGAGGAATACCATGTCCTGGAAAAGAGAAAAAGCAAAGATCAGACACAGTAAAGCAAAGTAAAGTGAAGAATAAAAAAAAGCAACAAAGGAATTTAGAAAAGTCACCCGATACTGGTGCACTAGGTAGGGTGCTTGAAATTGCTCGCTGAAAACCTGCATTGCCTAATGGTGGCCTTTCAAGTGTTGGTCGGAAACCTTCATCACCATTATAAAAAAAAAATGAGCGACAAGACAATCAAATTGATCTTACAAAGTACAAACAACACAAAATACCAATAACATCAGTTCAATTTCAAAGCTTTAATATCATCGGCAACAAAAAATGAATAAAAAGTAAAACTAAAATAGTAGAAGGTAAAGAACCTCCACAAGCTGAAAATTAATTTCACAGATGATATATACATGATAAATAGTTTTAAAAGACAAACATTAATTTATTTTGATATAATAAACATTTGCAATGGCAAGGAGAATAGATTAACATACCTTCCTGCCCAAAGGGAGGACCAGGGCATGAAGGATTTATCCCTCTCCATACACCATTTTGATGTTGATTATTTGTGGATGCCATTCTCCATTGCTCATCAGCAACGAATTGCCTCCGACCATCAGGAAGAGATGGTAAAGGAAAGGGAGACTGGAATGCATGTGGATGGTGTTGCTGAACTGTGTGATTTTGATATGAGTACTGATTTGACGGATTTTGGGGTGGAGCAGGATGTGTATGTCTCTGAACATATGGGGCGTTACCCTGCTGATATTGCTGGTTAGATTGATGAACTTGGGCATTTAAATACACATCATTCTGTCCATATTCTAATTGTCTTGAAGGGTTAAAACCAGAGGGCTCCAGGGAGCTGCAGCCTGCAGCCAGGGGAAAAGCAGATGGCTGTGGATATGGTTCATTCTTGATACCTGCATTACTGTGACCTCCAGAAAAAGAATTACCAGCCATTTGAACTATTTGGTTACCCTGCATAGAGGACAGTGTTTTTAGTATACGAGAAATCAAATAAATCCATAAATGAAGGAAATCAAAAGCAAAGCTTTCTTACACTAGTTGAGTTACTAAAGTCATGAGGTACATTCTGCTGATACCCCAGCTTTGGCGATGACTGATATGATGACTGAGGTGGCATTAATGACTGGGAGACATGTGATGGCCGGGGCAGTCCAGATGATTGAGGAACCAATGATAGTGGTGGGGCTGAGGATGGTAAAGGAAGCGGTGGGGGTTGCAATATTGGAGGGGGTGGAGGTGGGGGAGGAGATGATGGAGGAGGAGGGGGTGGTGAGGAAGGCAATGGTGGGGTTGGAGGAGGTGAATCAAGAGGTAAGGGAGGGGAACCCTCCGGAGTAGCCAAAATGTCTTCTGAAATATTTAAAGTTGGGTCTAAATTCCTATTTGAGCTCTGAAGAAGCATTTCAGTTTCATCAGTGCTGTTCAAATATACAGGTCTCTCATCCTTTGGGTGACCTGAAACATCTTCCATTTCAAGCTCACCATCTACATCCTCCAAGATACAATGGCGCTTGTCATTTGGGGTCATAGTATAAGGTTCTGATCCTCCAAACTTGGGTGTGGGATCAGCTGGAGATGTACCATACATATCCGTACAAGAATTAATTTGTAAATCTTCATCTTCGTCTTCATCAAATGCATGGCAAGATAAGCCAGGAAGCTGAAATGTAGCATTACTGATAGACAACACACATAAATATAACAAGAATCAGATAACCAAATTACATTTTGGAAACAAATAAAATGGCAATAGAATAGAAAGAAAAAAAACAAAGTAAAGCTTTCTACGGTTAATCAAAAGTCCAGCAAGTATAAATCTATAAACGATGAACGCAAACCATCACCTGAATTTTTTTAAAAAAAGAAAGAAGTTATTTCTATTTCCCATCATACGATAGGAAATCCTAACTCTTAGAATTGAGTTTTGGAAACAAAACCGGCTTGTAAGGTGAGGGTTGCCTCTAGTTTATAAACACATATTCAGGCCTTGTCACAACTGATGTGGGACTTCTTAACACACACCCTCACGCCCAGCACTATTAGGCTTGGTGCGTGGATATAATTGGTGGATGGCCTGGTCAGAAACCCGTTAGCAGGCGGCCCAGCGAATCGTGGAGAGGCTCTGATACCATCTTAGAATTGAGTTTTGGGCCTAACTCATCCTTACAAAATCGGCTTGTAAGGTGAGGCTTGCCTCTAGTTTATAAACACATATCCAGGCTTTGTCGCAACCGATGTGGGACTTCTTAACACTAACCATAGCTTACATGATCATCTCACATTTAATAACATGGGTAATTAAAAAAAATGTTGTCTACATTGCCATCAGGCATTCTATTTGATAGGAGTAATTGATTATTTTCTCCTGCTTATGTTGTTTCAATATTTTGTTAACAGGGACACTGCTTAAATGTTATAGGAGATATAAAAGGTCAACAACAAGTCGGAAGGGAATATGTCTCATCTAACAAAATAATGAACTCCAAAAGGAAAGTCACTATGCATTAGCAAGCATCCCAAGCTATAATATCAATTTATAAGTGTCCAAGGGAGGAGAATCATGTCACATAAATACTCCACCATGTATTCCATACTATCTCTATTTGGATTTTGGGTATCCTGAATACCCAAGCTTCTAATATGGTAAATTCTATTTTCAGTATTTAAAATCACTTTATACGTCAAACTACGTATAAAGATAATATCCTAGTACTTTTAAGTTCCTTACTCCCAATTCTCTAATTTTTTATGTTAAATTCGAATACAATTTACCAAAAAAGGCATGACACTGGAACCAGCACAAAACGAACTTTTGAAGTTTGAACACTTATGAAATCAGTTCAAATTTATGTATATACTTAAGTTAAGGTACTATTTTTAACTT
Organism: Trifolium fragiferum; assembly: GCA_954870985.1. NCBI lineage: Eukaryota > Viridiplantae > Streptophyta > Magnoliopsida > Fabales > Fabaceae > Trifolium > Trifolium fragiferum. The sequence goes on along the minus strand of OX940790.1, from coordinate 37,690,434 downwards.
AGAAATTCTTAACCAGGAATTAAAATGGTTAACTCTCCTCAAATTGTACAAGCCTATTTAATTGACATAACTTTTAGCACAGATTTGACCTTATTTCCTTTTGCATTTTGGATATTTTCAAATTCCTGGGTCCTATCACAAATTTTTGCATTTTAAATATTTTCAAATCCCTGGGTCCTATCACAAATTATCTTAATTATCTTTGCACCTTCTGCCAAGCTCAATTGGGATCGGTAATATATTCCACTTTGTGGTTGTTTTTGCTGCATTATTTAAGGATTTCAAAATTACTATTCTCCTGGGTTTTAGTAAGGATAAACTAAATGTACAAAAATGACCAGCAACAGAAACTCATGATTGGAAAAGCCTGTTATAAATTATAAAGAACATGAATTTATGGAAAACACTCGATCTAAAAAATTAATAGAATAAATACCATACCTTCCATACTCATCAACAAGCATGCCTTCCATTTCTCTAATTGGATCGTCCACAGATCGCTCCGCACGAGATGGACGCCTGAAGTTATAGCTAACTGTGATATCATCATTTGAGCCCCCAATTTCATCCATGTGACGGCGAATAACAGACTCGGGCAAAATTTTTCTCTCAAGCCACAACCTCAAAACCTGCAAACCGCCCAAAATAAAAAATAAGAAAATAAACATTTAAATGAAATCTCACTCCACTAAATAAGGAGGCGAAGATTGTAGTCAACTACAAGTAATTCTATAATTGACATAATTCTGTAATTGACATTCATAGAACATGATCAGGTAGGGCACAATTTGAGGAAAAAGCTATGAGGTTGTTTGCGGTGCTGGATGAATTCAAGTTCTCCCCATAAAACTCCCTTCCCCTGACGTTGGTGTTATTTACATTTTAATTCAGAAAAGTAGCCCATTTATTTTTAAGCCGTGAGGAACTAATTTTCCTTGGAATAAGTTGTTTGGATGCTACATGAATCTATGTTAGCCCCATGACATTGAAGCAGTATGTCTATGTTCTAAAATATTTGAAGAAAATTGAGGTGACAATTTCAGCGGTGATGGGTGGTTTTTACACAATATATAGTGCATTTAATCAGAGTGACACCCCAACATCTTGTAGGGCCTCTCATTATCCCAGCTCCAATTCAGGACAAGTTTGAATACATGAATCAGTAGCCTCTCTCTAGGGCGCTCTCGAGCATGTTTCCAGGCACTTTCATCCACTAATATACAAAGAAAATAACTGGCAAGCTTTGTTGCATTATTTGCATTTCTTTTCTTTCTTGTTCTTTTCTTTCTGGGATTTCAATGTGTTCTAATCCTCCCCCTATTTCTACTCTGCTTCTTTCCCCTGTTGCAAGTCCTTTTGTTATTTATAAATAAAAACAAACAAGCTGACCTTGTGACATTGACGACGATTTTCACGGGCACTAGCTCCAGGGGGAGCAGCAGCACCAAGAAGACGTGGCAGCGCTGCTTGAACTATAGGGATGTATGAAGCTCCAGCAATTCCTAAAAAAGCCCGTCAATTAGTGAGACAGATGCCAGTGAAAAAAATACCTAAACTTGTAATTTTGAGCTGGGAAGAGAAGTGGAAACAAGAACACTGATAATAAATGTAATAGCAAAGGACTATCTCACTTCTTCACCAACCTTTTTGACTATGTGAGCACTGGGTGATAGAATCAACAAGAAAAAACAAATCCACTTTGCGATGAAAACTAGTTTCATTTTCCAATTTCCGGATGAGAAGTTCAACAACCTGAACATAAGGACTTAGACGTAAGTCCAGCATAGATACAGTGACCATAAAATTAACATAACGACCAAAATTGGTAAAAAAAAAAAAAAAAGTATCTTAGAATCTATAATCACATTCCAATGAATGATCTCTAACTAAATATAAAGCAAACAGAAAGAAGGTGCATTTAGTATCATTTTCCATGGATCCTTGATGTTCCTATTCCAAGATTTCTAATGTAACAAATAACGCTACTTATGATAATAATATAAGCAACAAATTAATTTAAATATCACATAATTAAACTAATGGTAGAAGTATTCAACTTACAACACATTAGTAACATCCAAAATCATGTTAAACAACCTTCATTATAGTAAATATGAAGCTTGTGCACCTTACCTCCAATAAAATCAGTAATGCTGGTTTAGGAGATCCCACCTAGTTTTACACTTCCCTTCTTACATATACATCAAAGTGACTTAATATCATATATTCAGATTGAGATATATTTTTGTGCATCTGCACTGTAAAACAACATTTACCACGTCGTTTCCTACTAGATGGGATTGTCTATAGATCAACTAACAACATCGAGTCTTGTCATGTATCAAGACCAAAGGTAGTTCATTTAGCTTTAAATTTTTCTTAATTAGACCCATGTTATCAATCTCGGATAGCGGCGTGGTGCGACCAACCAAAAAATTGGCATGGGGCGGAAGCAGGGAGCGGGCGAGCTTTTTCGGTGACGCAGACACTAATATTAAAAAAGTATACTATTAACTAAGGACTGAGAAATTATGAAAAACATATATTTAGTATGGGATGGGTGCCTCTCCATTGTAAAGTGTCTCAAGTGAAATCTTAACCACATTTTTATTTGTTGTAAGTTGACCATGTTATAAAAAAAATAGAAAGGTTGAAACGGGCACTTTAATTCCTCCCGTGAAAATCACACGGAGGATCCACACCCATTTAGTATAAATATAAATGAAAAATTAAAGATAATTAATTGATTGTTAGTTATAATATAAATGTACTATTTAGTATTAATATCATTCTGTATTTATTTGCTTAGATTAATTTATTGTATAAATATTAAGTAGTAATAAGTTAACCCTTTTGGGTTTGTTGGTTAGTTCAATGTGGGCCTAGCCCAATACCCAATTACGAAAGAAATATGTAACCCTAGTTCTCATATTCTCATGCACAGCCAGCTACTTCATCTTTCTCATCAGCCGCCAGCAACTTCACGATCTTCCGTTGCCTTCATCTTGGTTGTTCTTCTTTGCAGTTCGCGATGGAGGCAGAGTTGAGAAACGACGAAAAATAACCGTCATTTTGCGTAATAGGTGAAACTCGGACGCGTTGATCTGCTCCGCTCCCCACAAAAGCACACGCTCCGGTCGCACCGCTTTACCCATACACGACGCACCGGTGCCTGAGAGCAGCCACCTCAAAAAATCCGCTTAGCACCGGGTATTGCGGCCGCATCAACCGCTTTTAACAACATCGGATTAGACTATAGTTTCCCTGGTTCCCTCCCTCGCTGTCATCTACTATCCACCATTTGGCCAACCCTCTTTATGAGTGCAGGTCTTCTCCATACATGCCCAAACTACCTAGGACGAGATGCAACTATCTTTTCAACAATCAGTAGGGCAAACCCAATTTTCTCTCTAATGTCTTGTATTTCTCTTTTCTAATCCATTCATATCTTCTATAACCACTCATTTATTGTAAAATCTTAATCCCTAAAACGCTAAATTTACTTTTTTGTTTTTAAATGCTCTCGCCACCAACAATCAGTCCCACATCATTTTTTTTGCACTATGATAGTAGTTAAATAATATAAATTCCTTTCTATTGTAACTCTAACCCCTCTAATAGGTCATATAGCTTTGCAAGGAAAAGTGGAGGGTGTGAGATCATAATTTGATTAATAGTTTATAACAAGCAATAATATGATGGAGCTGACCTCGTTGGCAATGCCATACTTAGCACAATCTATGGCAAGACGAGTTGCGCGCCCAATACTTTCCTTGGTCCTTGACAAAGTTTCAATCATTCCTTCAAAAGCATCACGGGCAACAGCAGCCTCTGTATCACCACTGAGCGACCCACCAGGACCCCTTTGCACTGAACCTACTCTTCTCTCCTCAATTTCATCAGCATCGAGCTGATTTTGAGATACAGAATGATACTCATTAGTTGGTGGAGAAGCCGAAGTCGTGTGCTCATGAACTCCCTGCATATCTGTCTGTGCGAAGTTACTTGAGACGGAAAAAAATGGCTGAACATTGGAGGGGCTAGGAGTCCCCCCTTGAACATTATGAATATCAGAAGAAAGATATTGAGAATGAGCTTTTTTCCATTTTGCTTGGGCAGCTGCAATTAGATGCTTCATATTTTTAGATGTTTCTGAATTCCCAGAACCAATATATATATTACTTCTTTCTACCATACCCTCTTCCAATCTGTATTGATATAAAAAAAATAGGAAGGGAAAAGGATCAGAAAACAACACCAAACAAAACAAGAGGAGTAAAAAACATATATACCTATCAACATGAAGTACATCAGGCTCCTTAAAATCTACTGTTGAAACAGGAACGTCAACTGCCTGGGACAATGTCTTTGGAGTAGTCTTAGAAATTTCAGCTGAAGATACCAGCTTCTTCTTAAGAGCAGAAACTGGGTTATGAGAAGAGCTGAGGTTGAGTAAAGATTTTGAAGACCCATTATCTGCCTTTTTTTGAGTAGCAATGCTGGAAGCTTTAACCAAAGGTTTGGAAGATTTACTCCGCTCAGCATTTGACTTTGTTGTTGTGGGAACTGGCTGAGGTGATTTTACTGGGGAAGCAGAGCTTACTTTTGCCGCCTTAGAAGGAAACTGCTTTGAATCTAACTTATCATGACTATGAGGAACTTGTACAGGATTGACTTCATCAGCTTTCCCTTTTTCAGGAGGCTTAATTGATGTATCAGTATGCAATTGAGAAGATGGCTCTTTCAAACGAGCATGCTCAAGTTGACTAGAATTTCTGCAAGCAGCATCAGATTTCTCAGAATGTGCATTATTTCCCTTCTTGACCCCTGTAGCAAAAGGAGATTTCATATTTTTTGCAGCTCCTCCATGAACAGGAGTTTTAGGTACATCATCGTCTTCATGAAGGCAAACAGCTTTACGTTTTCTCTGTACTTGTTTCGTCGTAACATTCTTCGTATCACCTTTCAGTTTAAGATTATTCCATTCTTTTTTCTCATCAGAAGCAATAGTATCAGAATCAGGCATAGTTTTCTGAACTTGGCTATGTTGTTTGACCACAGGTAACAACTCATGGACAGTACTTTTTCCTGCTTTTGAATTTGCTGTGGACCTTTTCAACTCTAACGTTTTAGATGATTTATCTTCAACAAAAGTAGAGCAAGGCAAAGCACTTTTCACATCTTTTGGGATGTGCCCTGAAGGTAACTCATCTCTAGCATCCATGCGTTTCAACTTCTTTGCAGCCTGTAATGACTCATTTGCTCCGATATTATGCTTTGCATGAACTTGGTTCTTTTTTCCCATACTTGAGTTTTTGCCATCAGACTCCTTAGCATCAAACATGATCTCCTGTAATTCATTTTTTACCTCAAGACTTGCTTTTTTTGAAATCAAGTTCTTACTTTTTTCTCCAGTATTACCATTCGATTCTGATTTAAGAGTGTCTGGAGAATCTGATTTAGCAGCAGATGTATCTTTCCCTTTCTTACCCATTTTAAATGCCTCCCCCGACCTGGAAACATCACCACTTCCAGTAGAATTTCCCACCTTCATATGTGACCCAGAAGATCCGCCATTTTTGTTTCTATCATCTGCAAATTCACTTTTCCTCTTTGAACCAGTAACAAGCTTTCTTGGCTTACTCCCATTTGTTAAGACACTATTTTCGTTATCATGTTGACCAAAATCATTAACATTACTTGCACCTTTAAGAGTAGGTTTGCTAGAATTCTTCTTTATCTCTGAACCAGTGGATAATTTACTTTTGACCGAAGGAGATGAAACAGAAGAACTTTCCTTAGGTCGGCCAGACTCGGTGAGCTTTTCATCTAGGCTACCCCTCTCTCTGGTTTTCAACAAACAGTCCTCCATATTGGAGCCAACGTTACTCACATAGATGTTATCCTTTTCTGCATGAGACGTCATAGCATCAGTAGTATCCTTTGAATTACCTACTGCCTCATCAACAGGAGGAGCTTCTGAACCAATCCGAGAATCATCGGTGTCGTCACCACTACTCTTCTGTTTCTGTATCTCATCAAAAGCTGCACATATTTCCTTCACCGCTTGGGTAAAGAACTTTGTCTTGCCTTGAAGCCGAGCAGTCAACTTATTTTTATACTCGCTTGTAAATACCTGAATATCTGCGGGTGCAACAAAAGCTCTGCAAAGGAAAACAAAATAACATAGGTGCAATGGTATGGAAACAAAAAGGCAGGACATTTATCTAATGGAAATAATAACCATTAAGGATACAGAGCAGAAATCATGAGTTATCACCAAATTAGATTACCTTGGCATTTGTATGAAGGTCAATAGACTTTTACCCTTCAAATTAACCAGAATTTACTTACTATTACTATGATATGACTTTAACCATGGTTTTCAACTCAGATAAAATTTTAATCTAAGATATATTCCAGGATCCTAATTTTATGTGTTATCAGATTGTGAGTCATGTAATGCTGACAGATAACAAAGTCACAAAATCTATTTTAAAGAAGATTCCTTTACTTATAACATGTTTACTTAAGTTATACCATAATGTAGAGCTACAAAATCTTGAAACTTTTTTCTTGAAACAATATCATAGATACCAAAAGATGTACCCGAGCAGAGCATAAAATATCCTCACAGGAGTCAAAGCTCAAAGACAAGAAAAAGAACTTATTGCGAGATATGCATTAGCTTAAAGATCTGTTGGACCCCTGTGCAAGAAGGATCCAACTCAACATTCAGTTATCATTGAAAAGTCTCCGAGAACCCAGACCACCTTTCTATCTTTAAAACTTTCGGTTAAGCAATTGCTAATCAAAAACTATTATTTGCATGCAAAAACTACTATCGTAAATTATTAAGGAGTATTTCACTATAGCAACCAAAATTATCACTGAATTCTACATGTTTATAATTTAAGATGATTCAATTTTAAACTTTGGGCCTTCACCTAACAATTTGACCTTTTAGATAAGTTGGTGAGGTCGTCAACAAATTGCATAGTCGATTATACACTGCTAACAAGTAATTCATGGAAACAACAATTTCTATTAACCTAAATGGACATGCAGATATAGAATCCAGGATTATATAGTTATATAATAAAATTTAACTGGAAGCTTGTCATTTCAGTTTCAAGATTAAAGATACCATTTTAAAAACACTGCAATGCATTACAACATCTACACTGTACCCTGTAAGTTCTTATCACTCGGTGTGTCAAATAAAACTCCTCCACAACCGCAACAACCAAAAGCCAAAGACTCAGAACAGAACACCACTCAATAAACATAGAGGTAACATGTGAGAGGGAAATATTTCCAAACTCCTACATATGTCATCAGTACAATTTTCCACATCCAAACTACATAATCTTTGCTAATTCACACATCAGTCCCTATTTATCATCACAAATTATTAAACTTGCGCAACCCCATCATTCCCCGGTAACTTATCAACATGTTAGTTAGTTACAAGAGAAATCAGGTGAGAGAGGCTTACATCTCTTTGGTGCCAAAAAACTGAACAAAATATTTCTTAGGATCAGCGGCTTTCTCCCAATCTTCCGGCCTACTTATCTGAAAACAAAGAAGCAACAAAACCAGTAGCCATTCATCAGTACCTATAACTGAAAGATAAACCAACAGCAATGCACAATATCAGACATAAAAAACAAAAGGGTCATGCTAACAAGTATCATGGCCCATAACGGCACTAGTTAATAAGGCAAAAAAAAAAAACTTTTTCATACGAGATTCATTAATTATTCAATGAATCTGAAAAGTTGATTTTTTGCTTATATTTGAATTCAGATGGATGGATTAAATTTTTAAACTTGTAAAAAGTTGAATACGATACAGCACTTTTCAACATAAAATTTCTATATTTGTTTTTCTAAACAATTGCCCTAAGGGCACTCTTTTAACATACTCAACAACAAAATACTTAGAATCCTTAATCCAAACAATTTCACAAAGTAACGATTATTCAATCAAAATTGAAGCATCAGGAAATTCACATCCCAACAGTATGATGAAGAAAATAGAGAAAAGAAGAAGGAATTGGATTGAGAGTAACGAACCTTTGCAGGCCAAGCGGGGAAGCCTTTAACCTTAGCAAGAACGAGATCGCCTAAACCCAAGTGACCGTTCGTCTTGGCCTTATTCGCTCCGCGTCGACGCGCGGGAGGCATGACTCGGAGAACGACGTCGTGGAAGAATAGCGGAAGGGAAAAGGTAGGATCGGAAAAACCCTAGAAAAATCCCGCGGAGGCGCCGCGGGGAAGGTGAAGAAGAATTCAGCGGCGGAGGTGAAAGGGATTTTAGGGGAATTGAGCGAAAATAGTTAGAGATTTTGATTATTTTGTTTTTTTATGAGAATCGCTTATTGATTTCGCGTTTGCGTTTTTGGGTTTGCCCAGAAAGAGTGTTAGGGATGGATGGATCCTGAATGGAATTTTCTGATCTTTTTTTTTCTTTTTGGTTTCCAGCAATCATTTGCAAGTATAAAAAACATTTAAAAATAATTGTTATATTTTCGGTCTTGTTATTTTCTGTAAACATTATAATATAAATAAATTAATAAATAAATACGTTAAAAATATAAAAATATATTTTTTCAAAAAAATAAAATATATATATATATATATATAAATATATAATATATATTTTAAAGATTAATGGATTATATATCTAGTCAGGATTTATCTGAAATTTTAGTTTATTTAAGAAGAATTATAACGTTTAAGATATAAATGTTTGGTGTAGTTTAAAATATAGATAAATTTATCTCGAACATAGTAACAAATACTACTAAAATACACACACATTGTAAAATTTTGAGTTAGATTTTAAATAAACATATTGGATCTTACAATATTGACATTTATCTGTTGACTTAAAACTTGCGACTAAAGTTTATTAAATATAGATTGATACGCAGAGCATTTGACAGATTAACTATGAAAATAATTTTTTGTTTATTTATATTTACGACGAAGATGAAAATCGAACTTACAATTTCTAACATAGTACTTAATTATGAGAATATTTGTTAGTAATATTGATATGAAATATATTTTTTAAAGAAAAAAAAATGAAGAAATTAAAATAAAATAATTGTACTATATATAAAAGTGGTGAAGTTAACTAAATTATGGATGAAATTAATGGAGAATATTCATTCATGTTTGACTTGAGCCAATAATGAGGTTTTACGAGTGATCATGTTTACCTTCGCAAAGTTGTTTATAGACAGACAGGTATACTTAACAGGCGGTGGAATCTAAGTGATGTGTACTTGTTTGTTGTCTTGTTTTAATTCAAGGACATTCATTCATTGAACTAAGAACTACTCCTAGTGAGAAACACTTGTACTTGTACATCTACAGACACAACACAACCTATTTAAATCTGGGTACAAAACTCAACTAAATTTAAAAAACAATGAATACTAGTTAATAGAAGCATTATCATCTCACGAGCATGTGATACTTACTAGTAATATTATCTAAATTTTTTTTACAAGACAAATATTATCTCTATGAGCATGTGACCACCCACCTGACCAACAAAAGTGTTGTGTAGTTCTGTTTCTTCAACAAACGCCCTATCATCTCTTTTTTGTTTTTAATAAAATCTTGTGCTTTTTTAAAAAAAAACTTCACTCAAATTTTTGCTTTATACCTCTACACTGATTTGACCGGCCTTGAACATACTTTACTTTTAGAAATCAAAGATACTATAAAATATTTTTTAAAAAAGAATCGAGGGTAGTTGAAGTATTATTTGATTCTTCATCATATTCCTTCAATTTTTTAAGACCATCAAAATATAAATTTAGCCTTCTAAAATTGTCCCCTCTAAAACTCAACCTCCCAAACATACATACCCTAAAATTGTTGTTGGAGGTGCTCTAAGTTTCACTAAGCCACACAAGATCCGGAGATCACTCAACTCTTTGAATTTCTCATCCAAAAAAATGGCTCAACTCTTTGAATTTCTCGTCCAAAAAACAATACACCGTTGTTTCAAAATTGTGCATATGCACTGTCCCATTATGGTAGCCTAATTGACAGTTATTAGAGACACTATTGGAAGGTCGAAAGTCTCAACTTTTCCACACTTATATACAAGTCTAGCCACTAAATTACTCAACAAAAAACAATTGTGCATGCACTAATGTCAATGTAGTAAGTCAGCAACAAGATTGTCATTGATAAGACAGTATTCCAAAATCTGGCCAAAATTCCATACCATTCTAAATTTGTAAGGGGGGTACAGTTTGACCTTCAACATCTTGATTATGATATTGGATGCTACTCAACAAATCTCACAACTAAGAAACTATGATGGTATACATAAAATGTTAAAAAGATTAGGAAGGAAAAATGAGAGGAATGGTGATAGAGACACTAGCAGAGAAGAGCGGAGGAGAGTTTTAAAAAGCTAAAAATGAAATTTCGAAAAAATGTTTAAATTAGAGTTGTAGAAGAATATATACCTCTAAAATTTAACATGGTCTTTGGTAACAGATAATAAAACTTCATTTGAGATGTCTCCGAGACATACTTTATGAGCTGTTTTATTTGAAAGATAAACCAACAGCAAAACATTGAAGACATGTTCAAAATGCAGGATTTCCAACCAGTCATTGAGAGGTCAACCTCTCAATTTTGTTATTAAGATCTCATGATACAATCATTTTCTCTTTACTTAGAGAAAACAATTTTTCTTTTCATTTTGTGACAAAATTGTCACTTTGTTTTCAATTAGTTTTCTGTTTTAAAAGTGTTGTGCAGGAAACACTAATCAAAAAATGAAAATAGAAAAAATATTCCAAAGTAAACAAACCTTGTATTCTATCCCATATTATATTCCTCAGGTTCCATAATATATGTAGTTTAGCAATCAATCAACGACAATACTCTGTACCAAAAGATCAACCGTATTAATTCAGAAAACTAGCTACGTTTATTTCATGCAAACATATCACTATCAAAATGAAAAATGTTGTGAAGGGAACTAAACTTAGTAGAGGAACAGACACCAAACCTGTGTTGTCAATCCAGATAGTGGCACGTAGCGCCGGCCCTCAAAAACGTTATAGCGGGATGACCGCTATCGTGAACACTAAAAAACTATGTACAAAGTAAAACTAAATTCCAACAAAAATCACAAACAATTGTTTTTTTTTGCTCTTGTCTTTATAAGAATTCCAATGCCAACCTATATCAAGGTTGTCACCAGTAGGTTTTAAATAACCTATTGAGCAGAGTGACGAGGAGGAAGAAGAAACAGAGCAGAGCAATGAACTTGAAGAAGGAAACGGAACAATGGACATTTCTAACGTGATTTTTGAGAAATTAGGGCACCCAAAGGGGTACGAAGAAGACCAAAATACCCCAACTTAATGAAATAATTTCCAAAATTAGGTTTTTCAGCAATTTTCCCCCACCAAAAGATTATAGCGGCCAAAAAACACTATAGAGCTGCTATCACTCCGCTATTCGCGGCCACTAGTGGTTTGCGGCTCTCTGGCGTAGCGGAGACGGGGGTCACCGCTACGCTATTCCGCTATAGCAGCGGTAAAGTGTGCTGTTAACATCATAACACCAAACAGATCTACTTTGTGCCCTTCTAATCACTACTAGTTTCAAATTTACCACCCAAAAAATAATGCATTTCCAAATCATGAAGGTTTGATATATTGTCCAAATTTTCTGTCTGATTCAGCGGTCTGAATTGGAACCAGACAGTGAGCAAAGGCCATATCCCAATGGCATGTTGACCCTGGCTTAAACTCCTATTTTCTTATCCTAGCCTTCAAGTAGTTTTAGAAAGCAAATTCACAAATCACAAATTTTCATAAATAATAAAATAACACAAGTTAGAAATTAAATCATATGTAGTTGATTACATGAAGCCACAAATCATTATCATAAATAAATACAGCTTGTCAATTTATCATGAATGGATATTATTATTTTTACCAATTCAATCATCTGCTTTAAAAGCATATTCGAAAGACGCAAAAACATAATCCATGTACGAACATCGCAATTAAGTTTTAACATATTTGATTATCGAACTATTCTTCTCAATCTCTTGTGATGATTCCTAATCATAGGATAGATGGGTATGCTAAATTTTCAAACAAAATAACTGATGACATAGTCGAAGTATTCAAAACACTGGGAACTAAGAGAGCCTACAATATCACACTCAAAAGATATCAACACTATACTTTTCACACAGATGATTTAGCAATTAGATATGCTATTAGACACACATTGAAACAATCATCTGATATTATTATAGATAAGGGTAATTAAAGCTCAAAATCTGTGACAACAATATGCCAATAAAACCGAATTGAGCGCAAAGACTGAAGCTTAATGGTAAAATCTAATAACTGAAACTTACAAAGATTATGTCCAATTGATAAAATTATACCAACTGCAACTAATGCCTAAGGTGGCAGGCAAACATTTAAATACAGCAAGGATTCCTCAAAGAAACCTTACCCTCAAATTCTAATTTGAACCTTTATCTTTGCCTTCATCAGCAACGGCGTCAGAAACCAAAGTCATAGGTCTTTGATCAATAACCTCATCAATAATCCCAAACTCCTTTGCCTCTTCAGCAGTCATAAAATAATCCCTATCCATATTCTTCTGAATAACATCAAGCGGCTGGCCAGTGTGCTTGACGTACAACTCATTCAATGCATCCCAGACTCGAACAATCTGCTTGGTATGAATTGCAATATCCTTTGCCTGGCCACTGTATCCACCAGAGGGCTGGTGAATCATGACTGTTGCATTTGGAAGAGAACGCCTCTGACCTTTGGCACCCGCACTCAACAGGAGAGAAGCCATGGACGCAGCCTGACCCAAACAGATTGTGTTTATCGGAGACCGAATGTACTGCATAGTATCATAAATTGCAAGCCCTACACACATTACAACCAGTGACACCAATTGTCAGGACCACAGTCCAACTCAACAATTTGTTAGCTGGCAGTTATAGGCATTTGGCAGCTATAATACAATTACTCAATCAGTTATTCATTCATTCATAATTACCTTGTATATAAAGTATAAAAACTATTCATCCAAAAGATTCATAACTCATTACACCAAGGCTGCATTTGGATTTACTCGTGAGTATTTATTTGGGTTTATCTACTCCCATAAGCACTTGTGAGAGTGTCTAAGTGATCTTAAAGAAACAACTCAATACATGTCGATCATTTGTTTTCAGTTACTTTTGACAAGATCTCTATGATATCTTATAAAAATAGCTTCTTTCTTTTTATTTCCGACAGAAACGAGCTTAACTCATATCATTAATAACAACCATCACCAATAATACAATGTAGCATCAACTCTAAATCATGAGGATTAGCCCACATATATATATATATAGCCACCCTAGCTAACTTATCGGCTATCATATTAGGCTGCCTCCTAGAAAACTCAACAGACGAGTTTAGACAATAATGGGAATACCAAGAAATACAATCTCTAATAACAAACAAAACTAAAGTATGACAGTAATTCATGAGACGGATTTTTGAAACTATCAACAATGGTCTTTAAATTGAGGTCAAAGATAACATTATCAAGCCCCAATTATGCAATTCACTTAATAGCTTATATAAAAACAGATTAACTATTTTTTAACCACTAACATGATAAGCACTTTCTTAGAATTTCTTTAAATGTATAAATAAATAACCAATTTCATAGGACTTTCAACATGGTTAATTAAGTTGTTTATCCAAACAGGCTCTAAAGTGAATCTCAGGACAAGAACAGCACACATATTTAACAGCAAAAAAACACAGAATTTACACATGAATCCATTGATAATTAAGAGAATATTATGAAATAACAAAATGGGTCATAAAAAAAACGAGATTTGAAATCGATATAAGGAATTAAAGACGGTAATGGGTAGGTACCTGCAGTAACAGCGCCACCAGGGGAATTGAGATACATATTAATCGGCTTGGAAGGGTTTTCAGATTCAAGAAAGAGAAGCTGAGCAACAACAACATGAGCAGTATCATCAGAGATAGGTCCATTGATGCAAATGATTCGTTCTTTGAGAAGACGAGAGAAGATATCATAGGCTCTTTCACCTCTGGAAGAGGTTTCAATGACCATTGGGATAGTTTGATATGGTCGAATTGTGCATGATGATGATGGTGTGAATTGAGGTTTTGTTTTGTTGAACAATAATTTGGTCGCCAATGATCTTGTGGTTCCGAACAAGTTTCTCATGGTGGTGTATGTCGCAGTTTGTGCGAAATTGGGGTTTTTTGTTGTTTGTGATTAGGGCTTGTCTTTCCAAAACAGTGAAACTGTAACACAACTGACAAACACCACACCACTCCAGAGAGGCTTTTTCGGTCTTTGTTTTTTGTTTTTTGTTTTTTTTTTTCTCCCTTTTCCAATATTGATTTATTTATTTCCTAAAAAAAAAAAATAGTATTTTTTATTATTTTAATTTATTAATTGTGTTTTAAATTATTTTGGAGAAAATAGGACAAACACAATTTTTCATTGTCATCCAATAGTAATTATGTATTCTTCTTCTTCCAAATCATCTTATTACGCTCACTTTAATGGTGTGAATGCAAAGAATAACTTATTTCAATTAAATGTTTGTTTAAAAATATTAACGTAATTGATTTAAGGGAGAGTTGGTATATCATATTTATATTTCGGTTTTATTTTTTTAAAATGAAATCAATGGCTTAGAGTTTTATAGCATATAATTAAAAGGGAGAAAATGAATATTATGAATAATTGATTAAAAAATCATGAATATTATAACATTGTTAACGTAATTGATTTAGAGATATTTGTTAAGCTTTTATAATCCAAACGTGTGTCATGATGTTAGGACTAATGAAGCATGCATGTGTTTCAAAATTATGGATGTCAACAAAGTAGGAATTGAGCGAAGTGTGTACTTTACCATTCTTTGTCCCATCTTCTAAAATATTCCCCATTTTCGTACTCATTTTCCGTTTCGGGGAGTATTCTTCCTTCATCTTTATCTCCGTGGTCCCTTCAGTTTATGCGAAGATATATCAACCTTAAGAAACTATCAAATTTATATTATTTTTAATCAAACTAGTTGTAAAAAATAGTAACGTTTAATTACGAAACAAATAAAAAATTAAGATATTATTATGAGTCTTGTGACAGTAATATACATCATATATATATAAACAAATATATACACATATTGTATGGAATTATAATTAAAAATAATTTATAATATACTTAAATATACATTTATAAATATTATTTTAATAAAGTTTTCAGGGACGGAGTTTCCACGGGGCGAGGGATATCTCGTCCCCATCCCCAAACCTCTTTCGGAGGACTTTCCCCTCCATCCCCATCCCCATAGAGGAAAATTTCACATCTTTGAGTCCCCAAACAGGGCAATCCCCGTGGAGATTTCATTTACGGATAAAATTGATATCCCTATTCAGAATCCTGATATGTAGGCGTGTTAGTTTCTCATGATAAGGTTGGAGGTAGATTTTATTAGGTGAGTCCCTATATATCCTCCGTATCCTTTGACTTCACGGTTGGGTCATTTTGATACATTTAAAGTGGAGGGTTTCTTTTGGCACCCAATGAATTTTTCAAACTCCATCCACTAAAGATTTGTATGTTAAGCTTAACACGGATGGAGCTTATAAAGTGAATCAAGTGGCGGGGTGCGGAGGAGTGATTCGGGGCGTGCAAGGAGAATGGTTAGGGGGTTTTGCCAAGGGAGTTGATTTGTGTAGTGCATTCATCGCGGAGTTGTGGGGTGTTTTTGAAGGTTTTCGACATGTTTATAGGATGAGTTTTAGAAAAGTGGAGCTGAATATTGACTTAGAGGCTGTCATTCGTGTGATCAGGAAAGGTAGTTCTAGAAGCGTATTTGGAAATTGATGGAGAATGATTGGCTTGTTGAAATCTCTCACACCTACCGAGAGGCTAACAAGTGTGCGGATGCTTTGGCGAATATAGAATGTGCTCTTGATTTTAATTTAGTGTTTTATGATTCTTGTCCTCCTCAAATTAAGGACATGTATGAATTTGATATGTTGGGGAACTTTACCCCTAGATTGGTTAGTGTGTAGTTTCTTTTTCCTAGGCTTTTAAGCCCTCATTTTTATCAAAATAAAAATAAAAATAAGACGCGCGAGAAACTCATTGTGGGTAAAAATAAATTCCCTTTAAAACAACATTCCTTTGTGAATAATCCATTATAAAATTGAGTTGCATGGAGTTTTAGGCTCACATTTACTCAATAAAATTTGTATTTGCGATGTGTTAGGAATATAAACGAGTGAAAATCCTCTTAATGCACGAGAAACGTACATCCATCTATAATATAAGTAAATATGTAAAGTTGAAGGAGATTAGCTTTGAGATTAATGATTTAGGTATAATTTGAAAGATGAATGTTGTGACTTGTAAGAGAACTTAATTACTTAAGTGTAAATTTAAATTTTAAATGTGAATTTATTTCGTAAGATATGATGATAAAAATTATTCTATAAAACATTTAAATTTGAGTTTAAACGTGTTGTCAAATCTAAAGTTGGTCAACTAATCAACTAATAATTTTAACTTTGATTTTTGTTGCCCTTCAAACGATTACGACGAGAAAAGAACTATGTTTCTCAATTGTGGGTTATTTAATTCCTCCAGAAATTATCAAGTACGACATTAGAATTTTTGTGAGCTAATGAATTAAGAAATGCATAAGTAAAAAAAAGTAAAGCAAATGGAAAAAGATATACATTTGAGAAAATAAACTTATTTGATTGTTTGCGTGTTAAAATGAATTATACAATGAAGTATTTCTTTATAGATAAAACTAGTCGCCGGCCCGTGCGATACACGGATTCGGCGGAACGACATATGTATGTCAATCATGATTGTTGCTTTAAATTAGTGGTATGATATAAGGTAATTATATAAATGTTTGATGTGAGTTCAAAGACTAAATCATACAAAGGGGTTAACCAAATTAAATCAATGAATACAATCTCTATCCAACTACCGCTGGCTCGTGGTGTTGCACGGCTTTTGTGGAACGCCATAACAAAGCGAATCAAGTGAAGCGTCACACCAAATTTTATAATGGAGAATCATGGTTGTTGCTTTAGATATTAGTAGTATGATATAAGATAATTATAGAAATGTTTGATGTGTGCTCAAAGACTAAATCATACAAAGGGATTAACCAAATTAAATCAATGAATACAATCTCTATCCAACTAACACTGGCCCGTGGTGTTGCACGGCTTTTGTGGAACGCCATAACAAAGCGAATCAAGTGAAGCATCACACCAAATTTTATAGTGGAGCTTTCAAGATCCGTGTCATATGTATAAAATTTAATTTTTGCCTAAGAGTATACTTAATATTATCATTGATAATGGGATAATACAATACAAAAGTGAACCACTCTATTGTTGGATGGTTCAGTCACATCGAATTTCATAGTTGAACCTTCAAAGACCCGTGACATGTATAAAATTTAATTACACTCTTTTTTTATGCAATTAATATGGTTCTAAAGGACAACGATCAATTGATTAAAAAGAAAAATTTATTAAGACTTCAAACAAAATAGTTGACATCAAGGATCAAATCAAGTAAAGACAATTACATAAATTGGAACTAATCATGTGCCACAAAGTAGTGTTGACGCATACAGAAAAATAATATTTGATAATGCCAATTATTTGAATGCTCGATTAGGATGAAGTGATTTAGTTGCAAACATTAAATAATTTAGAGATAGCCCCAAGTTACGATTATAAAGTCTAAATTCATGGAAAAGAAAAATATATAGCATAAAAAGGATATATGCTTATAACATTAATCGTGCGTTGCACATGTTTTGTGGAACGTCATAATAAAGCGAATCAAGTGAAGCATCACACCAAATTTTACAATGGAGCCTTCAAGACCCGTGATAATATACAATTTAATTTTCGCGTAACAACAAACTTAATTTAATTTTCTCATGTTTAGGTATGTGTATCTCAAATAATATAAACTAAATTGGTCAAATTTTCTCATGAATAACACGTTAAGATGATGAAATTAAAAACCATTCATATAATCATTGATAATTGGATCAAGAAGTGCATTGCATATTATTGTTGGGTAGCTTAGTCACATCAAATTTTATAGTGGAACCTTCAAAGACTCGTGACATGTGTAAAAATTTATTTTTTACCCTTTTTTGCTGCTCAGTTAATATGATTATAAAGGAACGCGTTAAGATAATGAAATTAAAAATCATTCATATGGTCATTGATAATAGGATCAAGAAGTACATTGCATACTATTGTTGGATAGCTTAGTCATATCAAATTTTATATTGGAACCTTCAAAGACACGTGACATGTATAAAAATTTAATTTTTACCCTTTTTTCTTGCGCAATTAATATGATTCTTAAGGACAAACATCAATGAATTAAAAAGAAAACTTCATTAAGAAAACAATCAAAATAGTTGACACCAAATATCAAATCAAGTTAAGATAATAATTACATAAATTGAAACTAATCATGTGCCATAAAGTAGTGTTGCCGCATATAGAAAAATAATATTGGATAATGTCAATGCTTTGATTAAACAATGAACAAGTGATTTTGATCGAGGAAGAGGCAAAGTAGACGAATCAACCCCCACAACCAAGACCACTCATATGCAATAAATGTCTCTTGGGAGTATTAGAGATAGGATATTTGACATAGTGCACAAAAATTTTA
Source organism: Trifolium fragiferum (assembly GCA_954870985.1). Taxonomy (NCBI): domain Eukaryota; kingdom Viridiplantae; phylum Streptophyta; class Magnoliopsida; order Fabales; family Fabaceae; genus Trifolium; species Trifolium fragiferum. Next base: position 37,671,625 of record OX940790.1, on the reverse strand, counting down.
AAACTTTATGTAAGTGGAGCGTAGAAATTACAAACCTATTTATAAGTAGCACGTAAAAGTTAGTTAAATTCGAAACATTTAATTAAGAGTTCAATCACCTGTTATAAATATTTATTTAGAAGAGTCATTAGATGCTACACAAAGGTTTACGATACATCTTTATAGATTAAATTAGACATTCTTAGTTTAAGAGAAGTAGTAGTGTTTTGTTAAGTACACTACAAATCTCTATGCAGACCCATCAATTTTTATTAAGTTAGTACACTTGTACACCATAAAATTGACCATGTTATAGTGATAATTGAACACTCTTAACTTAATAGATTCTTTTAAGTTGCGAGGTAGAATAGATTTAGTGTGGTTAAAAGTCTATCATATTAGAGCTATATGCCAACTTTTTTTGTAAAAATGCAAATTGTTGGTCATTATTTTCATTCATCCAAGTTAACAAAAACACTTTTTACACATTGTCTTGCTTTCAAGCAAGAAAGTTCCGCCGAGATTAAATTGCAATGTAGAGGCTATCTCTGCCTCAGACAACTCAATTGTTGTTGCTTCTTTAACTACAAAACAGTTGCCATGTTCATCTCTCTTTGGATTGTTATTGATGTGAACCTAAATCAGACATTAGCAAATAATAAGCAAAAACATATCAATATAAATGATTTTATTCAATCATTCAATACTCAACATAAAGTCTAAAGAGACATTTAGAATATTATCTCTAGCAAAACAACCATATGGACTTAACCAAACATAAACATCACCATAAAATTTCTCATAAAACTTTTAGACATTAATTTCAAAGTAATCAATCATAAAATTCCATTTAATGGGAAGCGTAAAAAACAAATAGGGTTTTAATTTTTTTGTTAAGGGTAAAATTATAATTTTCAAAAAAATTGGGACAAAACTGTAACTTTTAAAAAAATAGAAACAAATTTGAAATTTTTAAAAAATTAGGATTCAAAATGCAATTTATAAAAGTACAGGGGTCAAAACGAAAATAATGAAAGTATGAGGTGTAAATGTAAATATATAAGGTACAAGGGTAAAACCGTAATTTTATAGTCTAATTCTGACGTGGTTGGAGTGACATGTGGCAGAAGGTTGTTGGGCTTAAAGCGACGTGGCAGATAATGTGGATGTTGAGGTGTAAAAGATGACTTAGCGAGATGATACACATGACGGACAATAAATGAATGACATAAATTAGATGATATCATGATGACATCATCGATAACATAAGATTGTAGGATTTTGCAAGGGGCATCGGGGTTGGGTTGACCCTTAACAACCTTTTGAGTATAGTAAGATTAGTCATACTTGCTAAAACAAGCGACCTACAAAATCTAGCCTAACATCACATATCTATCAAGCAACATTTCTGGTTTTCTTATGGCATATGCTATTGCCCCATATCTTACCAAACAAGTATATTTTAGCCATTTGTAAAAATAAATAAATAAATACTATATTCTAGTCGTATAAACTAATCGACTATCAGCTATAAACTATGAAGCCCCGATACGGGACACGATACGATACCGATACGTCGATACGTAAATTTTTTTAAAATTCTCAATCCGATATTGCCGCGATACGTTATTTAAAAATTAAATATATAAATACACAATATATAAACATGACTAAAATCAACAATATTAATAATTAAAAACAGAAAATATATAATCTTATATCAGAATTTTGGAAAAAGCTCAAATGTTTAACAACCTGTTATATAGTAGGACATCATAGTTTTTCTTTTGATAAGTAAAAAATTATATTGACAAAGAAAAACCACAAGAAGTGCTAAAGATACAAACAAACATCGGGTATTGGGACGTATCAAACATGTATCGGGTATTATTTTTTTATTTAAAAATAATGATTTAACCAATACTTTTTCGATACGAGTATCGAGACGTATCGAAAGAGTATAAGATATTATTATTTTATTTAAAAATAATGATTTAACCGATACAAGTATCGAACGTATCGAAAGAGTATCGATATCGAGTACGTATCGAACACGATAAATTACCAATTTTTTAATATCGGGGCTTGATAGGCTATAAAGTAACTAATTGTATAGTCAATCAGACCCTTAGCGAAAATAGTATTTCTCATGTAAATTTTGTTCAACAAATAGTTTCCTGGTTCATATCAATTGGCACACTGTCCCCCTAGTTTTCTAAAAATTTCAAATATATATACTATATATTTCATTTGTCAAAATAAACTAAGATATCGATTACTATGGTGTTTTTATATATAATAACAAATCTTTAAAATTGCAAAATCAATTAAAATTTATACATCAAAATCATATAGTCATAAATTCCACCCCCAAATATCCAATCCTTATTTAGGCTTCAATTCCATGTACTACACTCACTCAATCCTGTTCTACATCACTCTATGTAGTAACAAATTACAAACATCTCTAATGATTAAGAGTTTAAGACCTTAGATCTTTATATAATATATGTTCCAAACTAAAAAATAATAGCATCATTTTTGAATTTCTGAAGCATCCCTCTTATAGAGATTAACTTTAATTCCATGCTTCATGTACATAGTTAATGCAATCTTTGGCTCCACAGGATGATTCTCAACAACCTTCACATGATATCTATATATGATACTAGCAGCAACATATTTCATTTGATAATATGCAAAATCTTTGCCTAAACATAACCTTGGTCCACCATTAAATGCAGTGAATTTGTATGCAGATTCACTCATGAAATGTCCATCTTTTAACCATCTTTCTGGCTTAAATTCTCTGCAATCTTTTCCCCATATGCTTTCCATTCTTCCCATTGCATAAATTGCATACACTACTTTTGTACCTTTTTTTAGTTCTGTTCCATCTGGGAATGTATCATCCTCAACTACCTAAGATAAATCAGAAATTAAACACATGTTGTTAGTAGTTGCATGCTTCTAATCTAGAGCTACTAGGTGCATTTAATATGACTTTGAATTGTGTCAGATTATTCTAGGTTGATGTTTTCCAATAAAACTTGAGTCATAGGTCTTCTTGCATAGTTTCAAAAAAATTAAGAATTTTTCATTTTTTTATGATTATTATTCTTTGACCTGTACCTTGATTTATTAGTAATACAAGAGGTGATTATGACAGGATTAGTTAGGTAAGCAGAATGGTTGATAAAAGAATAATTGTAGCTCTATCAACTAATCCACTTTGGAGTATTTAATGTTTTTGTAGTAAAAAATGTCAAGTTTATAGGACTAAAATTGAAAGATCTATATCATCTATTACAATATTTTATAGCGACTAAAAATATATTTAAATCTAAAAACAAATATGTAAATAGTCGGTGTTACTTTGAAATTTAAAAACGACAGATATATAGAATCTTTTTTCTTTCTTTCTTTCTAAGAGACCTAAGTAATGGAAATTGAAATCAATAGTAAAAATATGGATGAAAAAGGAATGAATGTGAGAAAAATTGAAAATTACCTCCTTGTGATCAACAGGAACAGAAGGATATAATCTGAGAGTTTCAGATAAACAAGCATGCAAATAATCCATTTTTTTAATCTCTTCAGGTTTAAAAATCAATGAATTTCCAAACTCTTCATTCTTCATATCATTCCTCTGACTTACAACTCTGCATATCTCTTCTAATATCTTCTCCTCAACTTCATGATTCTTATCAAGCAACCAAAAAAACCAACTCAAAGCCACAGAAGAAGTGTCTCTACCAGCCAATATAAAATTCACACATATATCCCTCAAGAACTTATCTGAATAAGCACTTCCATTCTCATCTTTCATCTTCATAAAAACAGTTAATAAATCAGACCTTTGTTTCTTTGCATCAAATTCCAAAGACAGTTCCTTTTTTCTAGTCTTTATGACATTCTCAGCAAACTCATCAACCCCTTTGATTGATTTCTTGAGTTTTCTTTCTGTGCCGAAGTTAAGAAGCCTCATGAACTTCCAAACACACGTAGGCATAACGAAACGAAGCACGGTTGCTTCTGTTGCATCTTCAAAGGCTTTCGCGAACGGTATCTCAGGAAGTTTTTGACTCAAACAACCAGGATCAACACCAAAAGCTATCATACAAACATTATCAAAAGTTAACCTTAAAAGAATGTCTTGAAGATCTATGACAACTTTTGTATCAACTGATTCATCTAAAACAGGTAAAAGCCTTGAATGAACAAGCTCAAATAAAGAATCAGTTGTTAAATTTCTAAACTTTGTTGAATGAAACTCGATACTCGCTGTTTTTCTTTGTTTCTGCCATATTTCGTCGTCTGCACTGAATATACCATCTCCAAGTAAGTCTCTAACCATGTTTCTGAAGTAAGTTCCTTTAGGGAAGTTAATGAATTTGGTTTTGAGAAGATGTTCGAGGTTTCGAGGATCAGAAGTGACTATGCAGTTGAGGCTGCTAAAACTAGGACCTTTAAATCGAAAGGTCCCGTTTTGTTTGTTAAGAACGTCGGTTATCCATTCATACAAGTTGGTCCTTAGACCGGTGATTAAAGACGGTAACATGCCGAGAAAAGGCCAAATAGGTAAGCCATGATGGTTTTTTTGCCTAAGAGAATGAATGATTATGAAGATGGTAATTGCAATGAGAATTTCTAGAATTTGAATGTCTTGTAAGAGGTAGACACCAAGGGAATATATCATGTTAAAGTTGAAGTTTGTGGCCGCGAAAGGCGAGGAGGAGGAGGAGGAGGTGAGGTTGAGATTGGTTTTGGTCATGGTATTGGAAAGATAAGGAAAGTGAAAATGCATGTTTTGATAGTGTTGGTTATGTTTTGGTCATGATTATATTGATGTATGTTAGTTATATGGAGTGAATATGCATGACTATTGAATATGTTTCTTGGCGTGATTGATTTTGCATATGTGGTTTGATTTGGTGACCTGAAATGTTTATGAGGAATAGTGAATTTTGGGAATGTTTTCTTGTTATTATAGATTATAGATTATTGGAAAAAGGAATTTAAGTTAGTGGAGGTTTGAGTGTCAAATTGGAGTTTGCCAAAGGGATATTGGTGGTAGTACCATATATAATTTGAAGTATGGTTTAGAAGTTGATGAGACGGATTACCTAAGTGGGAAATTGTATGCAAAGTTTATACTATAGTTTAGTGTTGCAAGTTTCTTTCTGATTATCAACTTATCAATACTCCATCCGTCATACCGATTTAGATACATTTACTATTATTTTTCTAAAGATTGATAATGTCAATTTGTATGAAAAATACATCTATCTATATATAAAAAGTACAATTATTTTTTGAAATGCCTGAAAAATTGTAGAGTCCCACACACGATCAATTTGTAAGAAAAACACAAAACCAAATATAAAAAATCATATTCTAATTAGTGGGATGAAGAAGGAAAAGATACATAGTTTCTCATTATGTTTGAGACATGACAAACCTTTCTTTTGGTGTTCATTTTATTTTATTTTTCTAAAACATACACCTAGCCACTTTAAATTGGTACAATAAAAATAAATTAAAAAAATATTAAGATATATATTTTTTTAATTCTTTTAAATCATCTTTTTTTAAAAAACCTACCACCATTTAATATTATTTTTCAGGCCTAAAAATTGAAAGCCCGGTACGCTAGGGCACCCTGCACCCATCAGAGCCGCCCCTGGTCCCACGTACAAATGCAATAGGGAGAGTATAATAACTAGAGGGGTGTTATATGAACACCACAAAAAGTTGTCCAATTGGGACAACTAAAATTTTTCTATCTATACACGCAAATCGAAACAGTATGAAAATAATAAAAAACATAAAAGGTGGCGGATCCCACACCAAAATAGTTGTCCTACAACCATTTTGGTGTCAAAATAACATTTGTGTAATAACTATTGTCTCGTGATAAGTACAAGCCATGTATAAAAATATTTTGTCCCAAAATTATGACCCCCTCCCAATTTTAGATAAAGATTCTTATTAAGGAGTTTTTTCGGGGGGTTGGTTTTTGGAATGCAACGAGTTCATCATCTCTCTAGAAATTTCCCTCTGATCTCTCTCTAGAACATTTTCCAGATCGCGACCCCTTTTATCCAAATCGTCACAGTTCGATGTAGTCCATCTGGGTGGTGGTGCGATGAGCGGCGGCTTCCCTCCGCACCACCTTTTTCCTGATCGGCGCCGGAGTTTTCGCGGTGGGTTTTGTGGTCCGCTCTTCAATCGGTTCTGCCTCCATCCGTTTTCTCCTTCTCGCGGCGGTTTGGTTCTCTCAGCCACGTTTTAGCCTCAAAGGATTGTGTTTCTGCCTTTCCTGTGAGTTATGTCGGTTTTTATTTTTTGTGGTGGCCGCCGGCGCCGGATTCAAGCGTTTGCTGGTTTTGGTGGTTTTGGGTTTCTCTGTTGCCGTTTTGGTGGCCCTTTCTCCCGCCTTCAACTTCAGTTGGCTCGTTTTCATCGCCGGTGTTTTCGTTGGTTTGTGTTCGTTGGTTCTGTGCCCATCGGTGTGCCGTCCGTCGATTGGTATTGTTTGTTTACGTTTTGTTCTGTTTTTGTTATGTCTGTTTGTTTTTGGTTTGTGCTTCTGGAACAGAGATTGGATGGGTCATTGGTTTTATTAACCCGTAAGGGTTTGGTCCTTTTAACCCGTAAGGGTAGTTTCTAACGCGTTGAGTTCTCGTTTTGGGCTCAATTGCGTCTTTTCTGAAACTGGCGGTGGTGGTGTTTTGCGTCTTTGTTTCTCTGATGTTCCAGGTCTATTGAGATCTGCAGGTCTCAAGGCGTCAGGACTGCTTCTACTCCGGTACCGTTTTCTTATCCGTATAGGTTCCTGTGACTGTTCTCGGATTGTTGGTTCGAAAGAATTATTATGCCTGCTGCTTGTTCGGGGGTTGTTGGCACGTGGTTATGGTTCCGTGTTGACGGCCGATCCATTCGCTGAGTTTCTAACTCTTTTTAATCTTGGGGATGCTCTCACTCTTCATCTTTTTTTGTAACTTGGTTTCGCGCCCGTACGCGGGCTCGCTGGGTTGCGCTCGTGATAAGTGTTTGTATTGTTTTGATTGATTAGGGCTGTTTATCTGATTCTGTTTATTCACGATGTATTCCCATTTGGGTTGTAGCTGGGTCAGGTTTAATGTCCCCCAATCTCTGTAACTTTCTCTTTTTTTTTTTTTTGTAATATATTTTTCCTTTTGCTTAAAAAAAAAAAAGGAGTTTTTTCGGAACATTCTTTGAACATTCTATTTAAAAAAATATTTAAAAATTAAATAGTATAATCAATACGTTAACTTTACGCATTCTTATAAAAATTCTATAAAAAATTTACTATTTAAGATTTTAAAGAGTGTTCGGGGGCACTCGTTAGCATTTACCTTAGATAAATCATGTCGTCCTTTAAGTTTTGCATTTTTTTATCAGAGCCGTGGATCGGCCTGGTGGGGGAGCGGGAAGGGATCCTGATATTGGATCAACTGTAGTATGTGGAAACTCACACTTGGATGGAGAATGTTGGGTTTCAAGTGTGAGTTATTAAGTCTCACATCGATTATGTATAGGAAGAATGTTTGATTTATAAGAGATGTGACTCATTAACCTAATACCTTGTGATTTTGGATGGAGATGTGATGTCAAAGTTTCTTGTGATCCTGAAACATTGACCCATAGTTTCTTCCGAGCTCCCCCAAACTCCCCAACAAATAGCCATTCGTGCTTTATATGTTGGATTTCTTTTATTGTGTTTAGATTTTTATTGTTTTTAAATTCATATCGATTTTTGTGATTGATTTCAAACTGCGATGATATTCTCGCACCATTCTCTATGTTTGATGTTGGACCGTTTGAATTAAAAGAGTTGTTTTGCTTGCTGCCGCTGCAAGGAGTTGTTGGTTGTTGGACTTGTTATGTGCTAACGGGCGGTCCATCCACCGATCTTTGAATCTCTTAGTTCAATGTTCACGCCATTATTATTTTTTTAACTTAGTTTCACGCTCGTACGTGAGTGTCTTAAATTGTGTCTGTGATAATTGTTCGTTAGTTTGAATGTACTAAAGGTTTAATCCACTATCGTTAATTTTTTTTTTTGTCAAACCACTAGTGTTATAATATTTTATACTATATAATAAATTTTTTTTTGTTCAAATAGTCTAGTGATACTATATAATAAATTCTTAATATTATATACGAGTGTTATTTTACATCAAAAGCTTCTAAATTCAGTTGCAATGTTTAATCAAAATACGAATAGTTTCTGAATTGGGTTAGTATAACTACTAAAGTTACTGTAATTAACTTGGCATGTGTTAAGCAGGGCAGTTGATTGCTTAATAAAGAAGCGAAATTAAGTTAAAGCGATTAAGAAAGCAGCAGTACATTTGATCAGTAGTAGAACTATCAAGACGGAGTTGGATCCTATGCTGCTCTTTCTATTCAGCCATCCATTTTGTTCTTGATCCAACGGTTGATAAATAAATTAATTAAAAGAAATAGTTTTAAAGAGAAAAAAAAAAAAATGAATAAACGACTGAGAAGATGGCCGGGCAGACAACAAGAGATAATGAGCTGAAGAGGATCCAGATCCCTATCAAGACACCAATAATGAGTAAAAAAATAATCAACACAACAAGAGATTATAATTATTACCACCGTTGCATACAGTGGTTGATGATTTCGTCAAAATAATAATTTTTTTTTAAAAAAAAAATTAAGTTATAAGCTAATTTATAGTTGAAAAGTTAGTTGATAGTTAAAAAACTAATTTATACTTAATAACTGATAGTTTATAACTGAAAATCTAGTAAGTTGAATTTAAAATGTTTGACAAATTTAGCTGTTGTAAGTATAAAATGACGTAAAAATACCAAATGACGCAAAAACAGTCGGAGTAAAAATGGAATTAAATGTAAAAAATTATAAGTTATAATTTTAAACACTACTTTTAATAACATTTTAAAAATACTATAAGCTAATTAAATAAGCTTTGTTATCAAACACGAGCTTTTTCACCCAAATGCCACCTTTTGAAACAAATATTCCCAATATGCCACACTTTGAGAATAATTTCTCCAAATGCCACACTTTGCAAACGAAATTTTTTCTCTATTCATAGTCGCCACATGGTGTGGCGACTTTCTAAAGGGTTTTAAAATTTTTTGTCTTATTATGTTGGAACGGAATCTGATAGATTCTTTGCTTTTTTTTATTTTTTATCTTTCAAAAAACCCTCTTTTAATTTAAACCCTCTTCTAATTCAATCTCTCTCTAACCCTATAACCCTCTTCTAAACCCTAAATAATTTTTTTTTATAAAATTATAAAAAAATTATTTTAAAATTAATAAAAATATAAAATTATAAAAGCTGAAGAAAAAAATTAAAAACTCTTATTTATTTAATATTTAATTATTTAACAGAAGAAAACTCAACATTTCGACAATAATATTTTAACAACTAAAAAAGAAGAAAAATAACTAGTGTTGAGTTGATGGACCCGAAACATTTGGACATTTGCTACGAATATGACCAGGTGTTCCACATAACCCACATTTTCTTGGTTGTCTGGGAAAATCGTCCATTTCGATCCTTAGCGAAGACAGTTGGTATGTGACCAATTTCGGCATATTGATCGACATATGCCAAATCTGCGCTTGCCATGTAGCTTGGTGGAACATATGCTTCTATGGGAGTCATTTCATCTTCATCATCGCCCTCACTTTCGCCTGCTCTGTCTTCGCTATGGACGATTTTCCCAGACAACCAAGAAAATGTGGGTTATGTGGAACACCTAGTCATATTCGTAGCAAATGTCCAAATGTTTCGGGTCCATCAACTCAACACTAGTTATTTTTCTTCTGTTTTAGTTGTTAAAATATTATTGTCGAAACGTTGAGTTTTCTTCTGTTAAATAATTAAATATTAAATAAATAAGAGTTTTTAATTTTTTTTCTTCAGCTTTTATAATTTTATATTTTTATTAATTTCAAAATAATTTTTTTTATAATTTTATAAAAAAAAATATTATTTAGGGTTTAGAAGAGGGTTATAGGGTTAGAGAGGGTTTGAATTAGAAGAGGGTTTAAATTAAAAGAGAGTTTTTGAAAGAAAAAAAATAAAAAAAAGCAAAGAATCTATCAGATTCCGTGCCAACATAATAAGACAAAAAATTTTAAAACCCTTTAGAAAGTCGCCACACCATGTGGCGACTATGAATAAGGAATTTTTCGGGTCAAAGTCTTACTTCAAAGTGTGGCATTTAGGGAAAAAAATTTGAATATGTGGCATTTTGGGATTTTCTGTTTGAAAATGTGGCAGTAATGTCAAAAAGCCTCAAACACGTCTATTTTTTTCAAACAAGCTTATAAGTTAGTCCAATAAACTATAAGTTAGTTTATTAGATTTACAAAACACTCACCAAAACTATTTGAAACAAAGTGGATTTTTTTGCCTTTCAATTGGAATAAGAACTTTTTATGTTAATCATATGAATAATTAAGTTTTTGTTTTATTGATGTTATTTGCAATTTTTATTATCTAGATAGAGAGGGGTATGTTGGAAAGAAAAAGTATGATGAAAAGACTTTGAAGGTGTAAGAGTAAATATTGGAGGTTCTAAAAGTAAATCCTAATATATTAGGCCCAAAAACGTAGGTTTTTTGGTCCGAGAAAAAGTAACATTAACAGTTGCTTTGCTCCATTTCACAAGCTTTGCTTTCAAAGGTGTGGCGATGGTGGTGATTCATCCCTGACCTCTATGCTTTTAAAGGTTCCCTCTTTTACTCTTTTCAATTCTCAATAGTTAATATCCACATTTTCATTTTTCTCAAGAGAGAAAGTAGTTACAGGAAGAGAAGATTAATTGGAAATGAATGAAAAGTGAAATTCTCATTAATTGGAATAGTGTGTTTACACAGTTTATATACATGCTCCAAAATGAGCTTATTAGCTTAACTACAGCTTATTTAGCTAGCCTACTAATCTATCTATTAGTCTTAGTTCTCAACATTGTGAAATATGAAACTGATGTTTCTAATGAATGATGTTATTTTGCTAAAATTTCATTGGATTCATTTTGCTAAAATTCTATGTTTTGAATTGTGTGAATTTTTTTAGGCTACAAAATTTATGAGGTAAAAAGATGAAACATATAATAATATAACTTCACATGGACAAGGCCACAATTGTGATAGGATAAATTGTTGAATTGTGTGAATTTTGAAGAGTTAAGAAAGTGAATTTTGTGGCAGCCTATGCTGTTAATCGCAGATTGCAGAAAATAGCAGTTTGTTTATATTCTGTTATGCTATACGCTATAGTCTCCTATATCTGTTATTTGACAACATTTTGTACTAAATTGCGTAACTCACAGAGTAATTGTGATTTGTTCAAATTACAATACTCGACAAAACTGGCGGAAACCTAATTGTATTGATAGAGAAAGGGTTATTAAAGAGATATTGTCATATGTTGATATGCCTAGAAGATGTTTATAGAAATGTCGTGTTTCTGTATTGGTAAATTTCTTATTTTTGTCGTTATTTCAGTATATTTCTCTCTGCTTGAGCTCTCCCTTGATTAGATGATATTTGTAGCCCAAATTTATTTTCTGCTGATGTCACTTATTTTCCAACTCAAGTATCCACTCTATAACTGATTTTGAGCCATTCTTTTATCTGGCAGTACAGTTCCAGTTCCAGCTTCTACAACTATTTTGCTAAGAAACATGTGTGGTTGTTAATAGGAGTTTCCTTTTCCTTCCAATCAGATGGCTTTTTTATTTCAGAAATTTCAAGAGGTATCTCCTTATCTTATGTATCATTTGAAAGTTACTACTTGGTTGCTGTGACTACGCCAAGATATGTGTAACTTATTCTTATTCATTTTAAAAAACAAAATATGGAGAAATGCCAACAATTCAAAAAATGATGTTTTAATCTTGTTGCTTTGGTAAATGACATTTGGTCTTGACTGGTGAGGAAAGCTCATTCAGATTTCAGAGCACAATATATTTTGTTTAACCAATCGAGTAGAATCCATTGTATTGGAAGAAACCTATATGTGATATCTTATTTTTTGCAGGTTATAGTATTAGTGCTTGCTGAAATTAACGATTTACCAATTTTCCATGGTTCTAAGCTAATCAAGTTTAGTTTTCATCTGTTGTTCATCTGTGAAGTTTATTATAAAAGTCTTGATTTATATTTTTTCAGGCTGTAAAAATTCTTGCAAAAAGTCCCACTTTTGCTTTTGCTAGGGATCAAAGACAACTACAGTTTGAAGTTGATCTTAATCGTTTGTTCCTTTATACAAGGTTAGTGTTTTGTTTTTTTGTTGTCTGCATTTAAAATTCAAGGGTGCATTAAACTTGTTTCTCTTTTTGTTTTCTTCATTTTATTTCTATCTAGCTGTGCTAATGTAACATATCAACCATTTTGATCTAATTGTCACTTTTGATTTAGATTATAGATGGAAAAGGGTATACAGTGATTGAAAGAACCCATAAATATAATATATTACTAATTTGTACTCCCTACATTCCAAAACTTTAGTTGTTTAAGCATTTTTTAGATTTGTTTCAATATTTTGGGTGTTTTTGAAACCCAATATATAGTTTGACAATTTCCTTCCAAATATACTCTTAAATATCGTGAACATAATTTATTTCTACAGGATTGTTTACGATGAGATATTTAAATTTAGGTTCATAAAGCATTTAATAAGTACAATAGTGATAATTTGGTATTTATACACATCGATTAAGTGATTAGTTAGTCTATGTGCAAATACCATAAACAGTGGGATTATATGCCATAGGTTACTCTACTACTCCTTCTGTCCCATTATAAGTGTCATACTGGGCTATTTCTCACAAATTAAGAAGTTATAATAAGAAAGATAACAATGATTTTATCAAAGTATTCTTATTAAACATTGGTATGTTCATCATTATCATAAATGCAGAATGAAATGGATTTGTCCTAGACAAAGACCCTTTTAAGGATTAAGGATACTAAATATGAGTCAATAGTTGTTTCACATTTTTTTTACTAAATACAACTTTTCTAATGATCATTAATGATAAAGAAAAGAGATCCTGAATGATAGGATCCTGACTAGCTAGGAAGTAGATCATAAATTAAAGGGTGATGCTGATTATAATTTAACCTATAAAATAAAATCAAACAATTAAGGAAACAAAAGAAAAATCTGATTTAGCTGTTGCATTCCTTCCCGAATATTGCCGCCTACAAACGTATCCACATCACCACTACTCTTCTCGTCTTTGAGCTTGTCCTCAAGCTCAAACACTGGATAAGCTTGTTGGAAGTGGTTAATCGGTTCCCAAATGGCATCGTCTTGAGGATATCCGGCCTAGTGCTCTAACCTCTACCACTTCCTGAATCCTGCGGTTCATTCTACAGTAAAGAATAGCATGATGAGTTGGTAAGGCTTTGCCGTCCCATATGGGTGGTAACTTGGTAATTCTTCTACAGCATCTTGTTGGGATCCTTCATACACTTTGAGGAGAGGCACATTGATCCGACCATTACCTAGATCCCATCGGCTGGAGTTTTATAGTACCTGGCTGCCCTTTTATAGAACCTTTGGATACCCCTTCAGATGTTAAAAAATATAATACTGATCAGCTCTGATTGTCTGTTGAGGTATGATGAACCTTTGGATACCCCTTCAGATGTTAAAAAATATAATACTGATCAGCTCTGATTGTCTGTTGAGGTATGATGAAGGTTGATTTTGTCGCGCCGGTTCTTCATTTGAAGATTTTACTAATGAATTGTCATCTATCTGATGTTATTGTTGATTTATATAAATTTGTTGCCAATTTTTTCAATTCTGCCGTGTATATGATTCTTTTCCATTTTAAAATTATAACATGTTTTTCTCATGCAAAGACTTGAATATCCAGCTACAATCGATTGGGGAAGAATGCTAGCGAAGCAGATGCAGAAGAGATTATTGAAATGGCCAGTAAAGCCTCTGTTGCTGATCAACAAATGGTAGTTCAAGAAAATGTTCATTCTCAAATTAAAGCATTTTGCACGATTATGGATGAAGCTCTTCTTCCAAATGAAAAGATAGTGAGTGACGACTCCTTCAAGTTATCTCAACAAACAAACATTTTACCTCAACATAGTGAGCTTAGTTCTGCCAATGGTAGGTGTGAGTGTGTGACCCACCAACTAACAATCCTGGTGAAATTTTTTGTTTTAATTTTAGTTTGTTTACTTGTCCTTTGGAAATATTTGTTGTCTGTCGTTACTTGGCCATCTATTGTTCCTTTTCCTTTAACCAAGTGGTTGGGCTAAGCAGTTAAGGTCGAATTGCTTGGGAGAATCCGAGTTCAAATCTTGGCCGGAGCAATCCTTGATGAGGCTTAACTTACCTCTTGGTCGAACTCCGGAGTACTAGGGGCCCTTTTCATGTGAATTGGATGGTTAAGGAAAAAAAATAAAAATATTGTTCTTGTTCCTCTTCCTTTTCATCCAGGGGGAATAGAAATACAACCTATTCTACAGCGACTATGAAATGTTATTGTCATTTATAATTGTGCCTATTTTCTCTTTTCATCTGCTAACGATATGTTGCACAGGTGTCCCGAAACAAAGACCGATAAGCCAAGCTGAACTTTCTCAGAAACTAAAGGATGAACTTGGCTACACGCTCAATGTTAAATGTTCTCAAATATCTCACAAGGACGCTGGCCAAGGTCTATTTTTAGATGGTGTTGTAGATGTTGGTGCTGTGGTAGCCTTTTATCCAGGATTAGTCTACTCTCCAGCTTATTATGATTATATTCCTGGATATCTTGATGAACAAAACCCCTATTTGATTACAAGACATGATGGGACTGTCATTGACGCTCAACCTTGGGGTCGTGGAGGTGACAGCAGAGAACCGTGGAATGGTGGAAATATGGTAGATGAGAAACGGTCTCAAGTAGATAACAGTGATGATGTACTTGAGCGTAGAAATCCATTGGCGTTGGGACATTTTGCTAATCACCCTTCAAAAGGGATGCTACCAAATGTCATGATTTGCCCTTATGATTTTCCATTAGTTGAAAATGACATGAGAGCTTACATTCCTAATATATTATATGGAAATGAAGAAGTAACTATGAGGAGATTTGGCAGTTTACAGTTCAAATCTAGAGTTCCAAGGAATAATGAATCACATGTTCCTACTACTTTGAAAACTGTTGTTTTGGTAACAACTAGGGCTATTCAAGACGAGGAACTTCTCCTGAACTACAGGCTGAGAAACACTAAACGGCGGCTAGAATGGTATGCTCCAGTTGAAGAAGAAGAAGAAAAAGAGGTCATAGAAAGGTGCAATTAGTGAATGGCGTGATGAAGTCAGAACACGGCTTAATTAATTCATTTTTTCTTTTCCATTATATTCACATTATCACAAAGTTGTAAGAATGAGGTCATGTCTTTTTGTGATGGATGAAGCATATGATATGACCAAATTTTTAAGGTTTGATTTTGGCATCAAGGCATCTGACATAATGTGGCTATAATCAAGCTAAATAAATCAAGGCGGTATTTGGAGTTATATTTTATAGTTGGTTCATTTTAAGAATAAATTTAAATAGAATTTCAATATAAATAACTATTATATTTAAGAAACATGTATCTGTATTTGTTGGTTTGAGTATTACTTGTATTAGGGGTTCAGGTTCTTTAAAATGAATACAAGCATCTACCATTTTTTTGTTAAATAAGTTTAATCAAGCATAAAATGAGTTTTCAAGTTTAGTCTTTCAAAAAAAATTCTTAACTGTTGATCATTATTTGCATTTTATAGGGACTATTTTGAGGACTAAAAATATTGATTTTTTGTAATTTTTTTTAAAATAGGAATTATTCTTACAAATTGCAATATTATGAAAGACCAAGATTATCATTAAAATTTAATAAGAACTAAATTTGAAAATTTGTGATTTTATAGGACCAAAATCATATTTAATTGTTTTTTTCACTGTAAATCTCTCCATTTGATTAAGGAAAGCTTTTGTTTCATTTGTTAGGAAGCTGATAATTGAATGAATAACATAATAGCTTTGAGATGATGAGATATACTCCTTTGAGTCCTTTCATTTCAAAGTAAGTGCTATATGAGATTTTTAAACAAGAATTAGAAAACAAATAATAACTGATGAAGAAATTATACTAAATTATTTTTACTAAGTATTGTTTATTCTCTTCATCAAATACTCTCTCCATAACAGTTAAATAATCTAATTTTTGGAGCAAAATTAAAATTAAAATTAATATATTATTAAAAGATAAAGGAAAAATACACCTCATCTAAATTTTTCTCTATAAAAAAAAAAGAGAAGAGGGAATATACATTATCAATATGAATTAGATTTTAACTTATTTTTGAGCTTATGCAGTTTTTATGTATTATTATAAGTTTGTCAAGGTAGTTTATGATAAAATAATTTTAAAAAAAATTCAATTTTTACTAGTTTGAACGTATAAAATAGCATAAAATCTAATTTATATTGCATAAGCTGTTTGTATAAGTTCAAAAATAAGTAAGGCCAAACGGGCCCTTACGGCATGTTTGGAATAGCTTATTTTAGAGTTTATGCAAAATAAATTATGCAAATAAACAAGTTTTTATGTATTATTATAAGTTTGTCAAAGCCGTTTATAAAAAAATAACTTATAAAAATACATTTTTCATCCGTGGAAATTTATTTATTTGCATAAATTTAAAATAAGTTATTCCAAGCGGACCTCACTAATTCATACTAACCTTCAATAAGCAATTAGTATTTTGCAGCTGTGTTAACTTTTGAGTATAATAGGGTGATTTTTTATTTGATGCAGGTGTAAAACTATTTACGTCAATATAACATCTGAGATTTTAAGTATCGTTGATTGATTGTCTCAACAAATTAACATAAGTATTTTGAGAATGTTTTATTTTCATTCGCATAATTTTTTTTAAGGTTAAATAAGTAAATATTCCTTATAATTTTTCAGAATTTTATTTTTAGTTTTTAAAGATTTTTTCACACTTTTTAGTCTCTGAAAAATTTTCAATCACAACTTTTGGTTCCTACTTATAATCAAATTCCTGTATACTTTCACATTTTTGAATGATTTTTTGTATTCATGTTTATAATATTATAAGAATATCTCTAATAAAAATTTAGAATTTTTTAACATAAGATGAATTATTTATGAATTTTTATGTGCAAAAAACTAAAAAAATTATATTTAATTAATCTCTTATTAAAAAAATTTAAACGTTTGCAAGAGAGTTTCATATAATTTACTAAATATGACTACATAAAAAAATTTAAAATAATATACACGAATTGAATGAAAAGTAGGCACCAAAATTCACAAAAGGAAATACATCAAGGACTAAAATATTCAAAAATTATCTTTGGAGACTAAAAGCAAAATTCTCGAAAATCATAAAAACTATTTACTTATTTAATTATTTTTTTAATGTTCTAAAATGTCAATCATAGTTTTATAGTTCTTGTAGTATATATTACAGAAAATGCATCTCGGTTGTTACAAATTATTATAATACTTCCTTTGTAACAAAATTGATTTTTTAGATTTATTGTAGATTTAATGTATCTGTTTTTATAAGCAAAATTGATTTTTTAGATTCATTGTAGATTTAATGTATCTGTCTATTCAAATACATTAAATCTACAATGAATCTAAAAAATCAATTTTACTTATAAAATAGGCTTAATTACAGTTTTGGTCCCCCTACTTTGCTCTTTTCACAGTTTTGGTCCCGCTATTTTAATTTCAACCAGTTTTAGTCCCTCTTATTCAAATTTTGTCTTATGTGTCATATTTTTAATGACATTGCAAACATAATGTTAATGTGTCAAAGTCCACATATATTAATATTTTCCATGTCACTAATTATGTTTATTTTAATTTATTTATAATAAAAACACAAAAATTAAAATAGTAAAATAGCAATTATTATAAACCAAAAAAATAAAATAGAAAATTAAATTGTTATTATTTGATTCCATAAATAAATAAGAATCAAGAACCCTAAAATAGAAACAAATTACCAAATTTCTCAAATCTCTACTTCTCTCCATCGAAGTAAGAATCATACAAATCCCCAAATTTCCTTGCTCCACTTTTTCGTTCCTCTTTTTATTCTTCCTCTTCAATTGTCTTGTCCTTGTTCCACTTCTTTTTGTTCTTCTTCTTCAATTTTCGTTGGTAAAGAAATCATTGTTGCTCGAAATTTTTTTTTTGGTTAATCCTTCTTATGAATTTCGATTTTTCTCTTCTGTATTTCTGATTGTACAAAGTTCTTCTTTTCAGTTACAAGGAAGAAAGGGTTGTGATTTTTTTGACTAGTTTGATGAGAAGATAACTGATGATGCTAAAGAATTATTTAAAATAAAGTACTAAATTCCTATAACAGAAGATGAATGATGTGAAGAAAAAGGTGTTTCAAACAAGGCGCATGATGATTTAAAGTTGAAGATTAGTTTTTTAGGAATTTTTAGGCATTTTTTTTTGTAATTTCTAGTGTATTTGTGTACCAAAACAAATCCCCCTCTCGCGAACATTATTCTAGCAACAACGAAGAACGGTTTCGAATGGGTCGAGTTCTAGCAACAAATATTTTTACTTCTTAGGGTCGATTGAGCGGCATCGATTTGGGGATCTCTGAGATGTTTTTAGGGAGAGAATGAGAGATTTGAAAGATTTGGGAATTTGTTTCTTGATTCTTATTTATTGATTTATAATAATTGCTATTTTAATTTGTGTTTTTTTTTTTGTCAAATTTTTGTATTTTATTATAAATTAAAATAATAAACATAGTTAGTGATATGGAGAGTGTTAATATATGTGGATTTTAACACCTCATCATTATGTTTGCCATGTCATTAAAAATATGACACATAAGATCAAAATTGAGTAAGAGGGACTAAAACTGGTTAAAATTAAAATAGGGGGACTAAAACTGATAAAAGGGCAAAGTAAGGGGACCAAAACTGTAATTAAGCCTATAAAATATTACGGAAGGTATAAATATTAATATTAATTAATCATAATAAGTCATATTTCAACCATATTCATACGTCATGAATTCAAGATCCAGCTCATTCATTTGTCCCAAAAATTGCTTTTTTTTTTGACAATCAAAAGCTTAACTCATTTCATTAAACAATAAAGATGAAATACAATGAGGTAGTGATTCAAAAACATAGCGACTAGGCCAAGAAATGGCCGCCCTAACAAGTTTGTGAGCGATCATGTTCGCTTGTCACTTAATGAACTTAACCACTAAGTTCGGATTATGAGACATTATATTTTTAATGTTACTAATTAACAAACTAAATTCAGAATTTCCACCGCAAATATTGTGAATGGCATCAACCACCATCTTCGAGTCGGCCTCAAATACAACATGAGTGAAGCCTCTTTGTTCCAATTCTTTCATAGCCTCCAACATTGCAAAAGCTTCACCTTCAAATATAGAGCAATTACCATGACTCCAAGCTGATCCTGCCAACACATATTGTCCCATGTAATCTCTAATACACCAATCCAAACTAGTCTTGTTTGCGCTATTATGAAAACCGGCGTCGACATTGCATTTAACCCAACCAAATTGAGGCTGCTGACATTGTATTTGCTGCTGCTGTACCACGGCCTGCACACGTTTGTTATGGATTAATTGAGCAGTAACCATTCTTGCCATAAATACAATGCCTTTGCACCTAAATTATGTCCCGGTTCTTTCATATTATTCCAAACGCTATTGTTCCGGTTATTCCACAACACCCACATCAACATTGCAAACTTACCCGATACCTCTTTGTTCTCATATTGACAAATATGCAAAATTATATCCTCTTTGATACCCAAAAATTGCTTTTTAAACATGCTTTGAACATCACTCTCCACATTATAGCGTTAGTCGTTATAACCAACAACACTGCCGAACTATGACTAAAAATCTATTAAAATATACTTATTTGTCGTTTGAGAAAGAAAAAAAAAAGATCAAATTAAGAAAGTGTATCATTTTTATATTTTAATTTTCTATTATATCTTTTTTTTTTGAAATATATTATTTCCTAATTTTAATCCATAAAAAATTCATATTTTTTTGCACACATTTTCTCTTTTCAAAAAATTCAAACCACAAAAAAAATTAAAAGCGGCGTAACAAACCGTTTTTTTTTTCTTTTAAAAAAACATTCAGTTTTTTTTTTTACAACATATACTTCATCTGGTGCGTGGTTAAAAAAAATACAATAAAAAGATTATATAAAATTTAGTCAATAAAAAAAAATTAGATAAGAAAGTATGATAGACAAAAAATAATCTTAAATTATCAAAATGACAAATAATTTAAAATAAATATTTTTTCTAAAGCGACAAATAAAAAGGAACAGAGTGAGTACTTAATTTAAATAATTGTTTTTACGTATGTTATCATTTATTTTATTTATCATAAAGTTTTGTACATATATGTTATTAAAACGTCATCACTTATTTTTTAAATTGAAGGGAGTTGGATAAAACAACAAATTCAACCGAGAAGAAAAATCAGAAATATTGCCACCTGTGAAAATGTTATGAAGCAGACTCTGATACAGTCACGACACGGACATTCCGACACCGATAATGTAAAAAACATAGGATACTGACACCGCTATTATATGAAAATTTTATTTTAATTATCGATTTATTATTAAAAAAATTTAAAAATATTCTAATTAAAATTAATATTTTTAATTCTTCATTGATAACATTGTTTCAATACATGTTTAATTTTTTTAGGATGTCAAAACAAAGAAAAAAAATTAATTTTTTGGTGAAACTTGTTTGACTATTCCGACAGATATCGTACAAGTGTCGGACACCGCGAGACGCTACCTCTTAGAGGTGTTCGTGCTTCATAGTGGAAATGTTCCAAAAGACACATGGGACCCACGTGAATATGTTGGGCCAAGGCCCAATTAGTAATGTAAGCTTCAATTGAAGAGAATTTCATTGGGACCTACCAATTTTCTAACGCAACTTGAAAAATTATTAAAACACCTTTATCTGCTACTTAATTACTAGATACAATTTACTAATTAAGTAGTGAACATTTAAAAAGACACATGGGACCCACGTGAATATGTTGGGCCAAGGCCCAATTAGTAATGTAAGCTTCAATTGAAGAGAATTTCATTGGGACCTACCAATTTTCTAACGCAACTTGAAAAATTATTAAAACACCTTTATCTGCTACTTAATTACTAGATACAATTTACTAATTAAGTAGTGAACATTTAAAATTTTGAAATTTTCATGTTAGAAGTTTCCTCTTATGATCCCCCCCCCCCCCCCCCCCCCCCCCCCAATTGCTCTTAGGTTTTCTGAAGTTTCAGAATTACTATCATAACAGTTTGAAAAATATGTTTCAAAATCAGCCTTGTTGATCCTATCTTTCAAAATATCCTAAATAGATTTTTTTTTTCAAATTTCGAAAGTTATCTTAGAAACGTGCTATGTTTTGGAATGTAATTTATGAAAGGAATTTTATCATGTCAGCTATTGAAAAATGTGCTTTCATTTCCTCTCACATACTCCACCTCCGTTGTTACAAAAAAGAAGCAACTTTTTGACGTTTTGGAGAGATGAAATCAACATTTCTTTAATCATAGAGAATTTCTATACTCATTTGACATCAAAGAGCAGGTAATGTGTGATTTAAACGTTTATTTTTATTTTTCAAGAATTTATGTATAGATGAATTTTGGACTTTAACTTTTGTAATTTGATTAGAAATTAGGACTCGAATAGGTTTCAAAAGTTATATTTCGAACTGGACTAATAGTTAAATTGCTGCAATTTTCTAACCTTTAATGCTTTTATTGGTTTATATTGGTTGTTGTAGGCATGGATGAACCTACAGTTGCTTTCGAACCAAATATTGATAAACCCGACATTGTTGAAGTAGATATTGTTGAACCTGTTGAACCTCTGATTGTTAACACCTCCAATTATTGTTTTAAAAAGGAAAAGAATAAGGTTCGAGACGAGTTGATCGATTTGGTTCGCGTCGAGGCTGTAAAAGTTGGATTTACTGTTGTTATAGAGAAATCAATTAATCGCTCTGGGTGAAGCAAACAATTATGTATTTTGGGTTGCGAAAGAGGCGGTGTGTATAAATAAAGCAAAAAGAAGTTAAATAAAGAGTAGGATGTGTGTAATATTGTAATGTCGTTACCTAAATGAACACCGAATGGCTGCTAATTGAAGCGAAAATTGATGTTTTGGCTCCCTATATAGCTCCTCGACCTCCAAAAATTCAAAAATACTCTCCATTATAGATCCAGTTTGTTTTGGATTCTACGATTCTATTTGGGCCACAACTTCGGAAGATAAGTTCCCATCAGTAGTGAGTTCGGAAGATATCTTCCCTCATCAACTGGTTGTGGTAGGTTTTGTACTTGTGGGTTTCGTGCTGGTGGTGGTGGTAAAATTTCATCATCATGTTGAGGCACGATTTCAGCCTCATCTCTCCACATGTTGAGGCTCGTGTTTGGCCTCATCTTGAGCCTGCCAGGACGATTCAATAACATCTCCACAACCTGTCTTTTCCCTACCACATTTCGCGAGATGAGCGTTTGTTGCACGCTCTCTACCTGCGAACCCGTGTGCTGCACTTTGCCTACCTAGTCTTTTTCACCCAACATTGTTAGCCATTCTTAAAACAACAAATAATTCATTTAAGAATTTTGTCAAACACTTGGTGTACATAAGCTATAATTAAAATCCTAAACACTAATTCAATTCCACATTTCACAAATTGAACCCAACAACTATCATATTACACAAACAATACAAAACTAAAGCAAATTAGTATCATTTTCCAAAATGGCAGCCCAAATATTATTGAAGAATCCGAAACAATATATGGGGCTAGAAGAGCAATTTTCGCTTCAATTACCAGCTTGTCGCCCGTTTACCTTTTATTCAAGTGTAATTATCTTTCATATGATATCATCATGTCTTTGTTTTTGTTTGTTCTCTATATTTAGGTACTTTCTGTTTTCTAGCATCCAAAATCTGCCAAAAAACAATGTTAGTTTTGTCTCAAGATTGTTTCGTGAAAAAAGAAAAAAAAAAGTACATATATATCAAGATGATCAAACTAAATATGAGACTTTTATTTCACTTTTTAGTAGTCTTTTATCTTGTTTCCCAACTCTTTTGCAAACTTTATTAGGTGAGAAGTTCTTGAAGATGCTTACATATTATTCCTATATTTTAAATTTGTGATTACAAGAATTTAGCGTTATAATTTTAAGATACATAGTTCAAATTCTTTTAGGAACAATTATAATATGACATCACTTTTAATAATAAAAATTTCCCTCTTCCCAATTTAAAAATTACACAAATTTTATTATAATATACCATTAATATATGATTTAAATTTTTGTTGGCTAAAGAAAAACACTCTAATATCGTTTAATTACCACAAAATTATAGTATAAATCTTATATATTAATTTGAACTTTGGTTCCTCATTTAGAGCAACATTATAACTAAATTTTTCATTTTCTTATGTATAAATTAAATTGACTCGTTTCAAATAAATTAAATTTCTTGACCATGCTTGTATGCTACATTTATTATTTAGGTTGACATCACTTACTTACAAGTTTTTATTATTGGAAATTGTAAGTAAGTGCTACAAATTGGGGGTGTCCTTGAGATTTTGAGTGTCCTATGTGAATTATAAGTTGAGTGCCTCGTTTTTTATAAGTCATAATTATAAATATATAATATGTAAGAAAAATTAAAGATTTAGTGAATGAAAATTAAAGATTTTATCAATCTTAAAAAGTTCACACCAAATAAATTCACAAGGTCAGAAATATAAACCTAAGAAGTACAACAACCAAGTAATGATCTTTTAACCACCAAGGTCAGAAGCATCGTACTCTCGATTATCAGAATCGCAACAAAAATGGTTTGATATGTTGGTGTGACGGCACAATCAAATGTAGCTCCTTTTCTTCTTCCAATGTACGCTGAATTAGGGTTTTAGAAGCCCTTTAAATATGTATCAACCTTGGATCATGGGACCGAAATTTATTGAATTTTTTTATAAGATTAAAAAATAATAATATAGTAAACTATATATGTCAATATGTGTCATAATCATGTGAAACAAGTTATATGTATTAATAATGATATAGTTTGGTATAGCATGCAAAACATGATATAGTAATGCAAAAGAACACTGTCTAGCTAATTTTAGTGAAAGCAAAGGTAGAAGGGTATTTTTAATAGCATCTTCCTTTCTTATATAATAAATAAATATGATTAACTTATTGTATGAATAATTATGGAAAAGTAACACATTTTTACAAATAGGGTCGACCATAATATGTGCAGGGTGAACTACGACATATGACCATATGACGTGTCATTTGATTTAGTGGTCGTAGATATTGATAATGATTTTGGAGTTGCTACTAAATGAGAGTTGAACTCTCTACGTCTAACATTTATGTGTATAACGATATTCAGCCAATCATTATATCACTTTTATAATAGAATATTTATCATATATATTGGTTCGTACTTAAGAGATGTCAATTTTTTATAAATAAGGTCACTTTCATAACAAAAAAAAGAGTCATTTTATGACTTATAAATTTCTACACTACTTTATTTTAGAAAAAACTTTATTTTATTATTTCACTTGTTATTTTTTTGTAAATAAATAAATAAATAAATAATTTCTAAAATTAAATTA
The DNA here is from genome assembly GCA_954870985.1 of Trifolium fragiferum. Classification (NCBI taxonomy): domain Eukaryota; kingdom Viridiplantae; phylum Streptophyta; class Magnoliopsida; order Fabales; family Fabaceae; genus Trifolium; species Trifolium fragiferum. The sequence continues at coordinate 37,646,832 of OX940790.1, read as the reverse complement.
CATTTTTATTAGAAACACTATCAATATATTATAAAATCTTTATAAAAGACTACACAAAAATAAAATAAATTATTAATAAATAATAATAATAATAATAATATTAAATCTAATTATTTAACACACAATTGACATAAAAACCGAGGGACAAAGAGAATGTATGAAGTTTTTTTTGTTATTATGAGAGGAGACGTGTATGATCATAAACAGATCTATATTGTTCTAAATGGGGGTTGCTGACCACACTTCATTATGGCGGATTCTATTGTGTACAACTTGTCCTTGATAGGTCTTGCACATTCAAGACCATTTTTTAACTATTTGATCAAAATGTTTCACTTAATAATGTACATCCACCACACCAAATTATTTTCTTTTTCTTGTCTCTCAATTAACCGTCGGCCAGCCATATGAACAACAACACACAAAAAATAATCACGGATCCGGATTGCATACAATCATGTAGTCAGAACATATTTGACTATCCGATAATGGTTAGACGTTGCAGGTTGAAAGAACGTTTGATTAAAATGTATAAATTATTTATACTTGGGCCGTTCAATCTTAATTGGACAGCCAATCTATCTTAAATGCATGCAAAAACCACCGGCCAGCCACCTTTGTGGCATCCCAACGTCGTCTTTTGACCGCATTATGCTATAAAATACGATCGTAGAACTCCTCTCTTCCTCCTCTATAGAACCCCTCAAATTATTTTCATATCCAAAAGATTTTAAAATCTACAACCACCATCTTCTCTCTTATTTTCTGTGTCACCGTAGGCCAATTTTGTAGAATCTAAACTAACCATTTTCTCTCATTTGATCTCCACAACAAAACCATTAGATAAAACCCTTCATTATTTTAACCAATAAATACTCATTTTGACTTTTTGATCCCACGTGAAATATCACAATGTCCCCACACCACTATATGTGTTCCTTCTGTCAACATAAAATTAAGCCTATTTTCATATCCTCGTTGCAACCAATTTTGAAAACTCTTTTTTCTCATGCTCCATAAGCACCAAATTACTGCCATCTAGATTAAGCTCTTAGCTTTGTTAGATTTTACTGCATTTAGCAGGTTTCTAAAATTAAGAAAATGCAAATGTCCTTCCACTTCCAATATGATTATCCAAATTCAGCCAACCAACTATCTTATCCCACACCTTTGTGGAGAACGGGCATTTGAACAATAGATGCAAGCAAGATTCTAACTCACCGAAGCATAAAACATAAGAAGAGCAGAACGGGGTTGTCAAAGCACCTCTCCTGAGCAATTCATCACAGGTTGGTAATTGGGACAAGAAAATTCACCAAAAAAAAACCAGAATTTTTGAAGGGATGGAAGCTTACCACAACCAGTTCAATGCCACCTGCATAGAAGTATTTGGATCTACGTAAACATTACTTCTACTCAGCTCTTTGTAGCATGATTTCATCGAGAATCCATTCACAGGGTCGGCAATCCAAATCCATTTATCTCTGCTATATGCCAATGGATTTACACCATGCAATACATTTTGTAATTCTTCAACAAAGGCATACCTCTGATATGACTCGGGAATATTGAATTTGCAGTTCCATCGCCATCTTGAATCCACCCACTTAGCCTGCCAAATTGGAATATCCTTTCCATTGCCAAGTTTGCCGAGCCACTTAGCCTGCCGAAATGGAATATCCTTTCCGAAGTTAAGCGTGCTTAGACGAAAACTCTTAAATAAACTTACATATTTTCAACAAAACTTTCTAAGTATTTTGTTATAAATTAATATTCATAATAAATTTAAAAATGAATTTAATCAATTATTACAATTTCAACAAAACTTTCTAAGTATTTTGTTATAATATTCATAATAAATTTAAAAATGATCACAAGAACTACAAAATAGCAGTATCAATTTTAAATTTTCTTTCAAAAACAAATAAAAATTATTTTAATCGGTTTTTAGGGAAAACAAAACGAATGGTCCACTAAAAAAATAAACTGCAACTGTAAAAAATTTCAATAATATATCTTTTATGAATATTTATGCTAAATAATTTTGGCCCCATTTATTTGAATTTGAATTTCAATATGTTTATAGTATATATTTCAAAAAAAAAAAAAATGTTTATAGTATATGTTCTAGAAATTTCCGTCTCTTCGTATGATTCAATTTTAAGGTGTAAACATTTTTCAAAGAGTGATGAGTCTCTTGGTCACATATTTTTAATGGCAAACATATATATATATATATATATATATATATATATATATATATATATATATATATATTAATATAATAAAAAAAATACAAAAGAATGTTTAGAAAAATAATGAAGTACAAGAAGTACGCTCCACCACAACTAAAACTACAAGAAAATGAAACATATACTTCCGACAATCTAAAAAACTACCGCGATATGAAGAAAATTCCTTAAGAAAAAAGAAGCAAAAATCAACCACATCTAGGACACATCAAAATCAAGGTGTTGCAATCATGTTAGTGACAGATGTCCCAAAACTCATCCTCTATAGTACTCAGTCTCACTCTATAAAACCCTTCTCACACCAAAAACCCTTTCACTCTTCCAAGTTGACTAGTTTTGCCACTTGTGCTTGCTTGAACACAACAAACTTCTCTTCAACCATGCAACTTTTCACATCATTACTGCCTAATTTCTTTCCTCACCTTCTTCCTTCACTACTCCTAATATGTTCTTCCATACTTGTTTGTTTTTTGACACTCCAATGGTTACACCCCAATGCCAAACGTTTACCTCCTGGTTCCATGGGTTGGCCTTACCTAGGAGAGACCCTCAAACTCTACACTCAAAACCCAAACACCTTCTTCTCCATCAGACACAAAAGGTTCACATATACTATATTAATTTGTACATATATATAACAAAGTATATATATACATACTTACCATCTTTGATCATCTGTTTTCTCTCCAGCCATATCTAGACCATTGAAATAATCTAATAGTAAAAATAATTTACGCAGTTAGATTTATTCAATTGTCGAAACTTGATCATAATAGTGTAGAAGATTTAAGTCACATATCAATGTATATACGTATGTTAACATATTCATAAAAAAAATAAAAAAAGCATACTAATTAACATATATTTGAATTAAATTGTTTTTCATGTTATAATTGTATCATTGTTAATTAATTTGTACTAAATTATTAGGTATGGAAAAATATTCAAGACTAGGATACTTGGTTATCCATGTGTGATGATTTCAAGTCCAGAGGCAACAAAAAGTGTGCTTGTGACACATGCACATTTGTTCAATCCAACATACCCTGCAAGTAAAGAGAAGATGATAGGACCAGAGGCTGTTTTCTTTCAGCACCTAGGTGAATATCATTCCATGCTCAAGAAACTTGTTCAGTCCACTTTTATGCCCTTCGCTATAAAAAATTCAGTCTTTGATGAGGTTCAACAAATTGTCCTTAAACTACTCCCAACTTGGTCCAATACAACTATCATTGCCTTACAAGAAATGAAAAGGGTACGTTAACATGAATCTGACTCCTCTAAAGTGAAATCACGTAAACTTAATAAAAGGTTACATTTATATATATCGAATATTTTACCGTTGATAAACATTCTGACACATCAATTTACACGTAATATCAACTATTTATTTATTTATTTATTAAAATATCGTATTTTATACTATAAAAAGAAATATTTTTTCATATGTATTGGATTTCTAGTATGTAAATTTTTTTTTCTTTTCAGTATGCTTTTGAGGTAGCTGCCATTTCAGCCTTTGGTGAAATAATGGAGATTGAATTTAAACAAATCAAAGATCTATATAGGAACTTAGAGAAGGGCTATAACTCATATCCTCTATATGTTCCTGGAACTTCTTATTGGAAATCAATCAAGGTTAACTTTCTTTCATTACTATGAAAATTGCATAATACAAACGTGTCTATGCATGTACATGGCAAGTATATAGGATTATGTCATTCAATTTTGGAAGCATTTAGCTAACTATTTATGTATGCACTTATCTAATTTATATACTAGTTTTTTGTCTTATTTAATTTAATTTTAACTTATATACATTTATGTACTTTTGGTTATTATTTGGTGACACCACTTATTGTTTAATTGTAAGGCAAGGAAGCTTTTGAATGAAACTATAAGGAAATTAATACATAGAAGAAGGGAAAACAATGATTATGGAAGAGGATTATTGGGAGCTTTGTTGAGAGCTAGAGGTGACAGAATATATAAGCTCACTGATTCTCAGATTATTGATAATCTCATTGGAGTTATATTTGCAGCACATGATACCACTGCTAGTGTTCTAACATGGGTTCTAAAGTATTTGCATGACAATGTCAATCTCTTGGAAGCTGTCACGGTCATTAAATTAATTATACTCTTTTTTTTTTAATTTAAATTCTTCCTACTCTTGATTTTGATTATTTTTCTTGAAATTTTATGTTTGTAGGAAGAGCATGAAGGGATTAAAAAGAAATTAGATATGGAAAATCGTGGGCTTACATGGGATGATACAAGACAGATGCCACTCTCTGGCAGGGTAAATTAATTAATTCTGTGTCTTCTGCATTAGTGTTCATTTAGTGTGATAAATTAATAAGGTTTAAATTAGTACCTTTTGTCTCCATAAATATGACTCCTTCAGTGAAAGCAAAAATTTACAGTATTTGTTAAGAATACTTAATATCTTAATCATGATTTAGTTGAATAGAAATATATAAAATGGAGTTTGCAGGTTATCCAAGAAACTTTAAGGAGTGCAAGCATACTGTCATTCACCTTTAGAGAAGCTGTACAAGATGTTGAGCTCGAAGGTTACACCATTCCCAAAGGTTGGAAGGTCCTTCCCCTCTTCAGAACCATTCATCACTCTGCGGATTTCTTCCCTAAACCAGAAACGTTTGATCCTTCCAGATTCGAGGTATAATCTCCACACATGCACACAACATATGAACGAAAACTATTTATTCGTGTATATGGAGTTGAATATATAACACATGGTTCAATGCAGGTAGCACCGAGACCAAACACGTTTATGCCGTTTGGAAATGGAGTCCACTCTTGTCCTGGAAGTGAGCTGGCTAAGCTTGAGATGCTCATCCTCCTCCACCACTTAACGCTTTCCTACAGGTGAAACCGACATTTTTATGATTATTTTTCGAACTTCTCAAACAGATTTTGGTACTCATTATTTCCTTTTGATGATTGCTTCAGGTGGCAAGTTGTGGGAAATGGAGATGGAATACAGTATTGCCCTTTTCCTGTGCCCAAACATGGACTGCTAATCAATATAATCCCAAGGAACAAAATACCTAAATGAAGCGACTCATTTCAGTGTGAACAGTTTACAACATGTTCCGACAATGTTCCCAAAACAATGCATCTACGTCGTAATAAATAATCTATGTTTTGTTTTTTCCATAGGTGTCATCTGATCTAATAAATCTATGACCTATATGGTTCTGGTGAGGATATATATTACCTTATCAAGCACCGGTTACAACAAAATCTATTTCTGGCTTTCTGCAGAAAAAAATGTACTACCAGTTAATAAAATTTTACCCCGAAAGAAATTCCAACTTGCGAGGAAACGGGTTTTAAAAAATAATTGTTAAATCAATGAGAAGCTAAACTATTTAATGTTTAAAAATTTAAAAGCATTCTCAGTCAAAAAAGAAACTTGAAATATTCAATACTTTCTTTGAACAATGTAAAAGATTGTTAGTAAAATATTCCCGTATAAATAGAGCGATAAAAGTGCCTGAACAAGTGACCGAGTAAGCCATTTTTAAACTCAAAACAATGAAGCTAATCAACTAACATAAACCCACTTACTATGACATGCCAATCTTCAAGATCACAATGCATCATATAAAACTATCCAAACACGGGATTTAAAGTAAACCAAACCCATAGTGAGAGAATGATAGTGATAATACTTTCATTTACAATAAATATCAAAGCTAGGAAGACTGTGATATGCTGGCTCGAGCTGCGCGTCTTTCTAGTGCCTTCAGCCTATTTGCTTCCATACGGGCTCTCTGCTCTGCTGTTATCTCAGCATTGCTGGCTCCACTATTTGGGACTTCGTTTGATGTCTTTTCAACTGTGCTACCTTTGGGATCGGTACTCGCACTGATCACATTTTGCACGGGCTGAGAAGGTTCCTGTAATGAAAGAGAAGGTACATGATGTTACAAACTCTGGCATCAACTCCTTGTTTACGATTTGGTTTAACTGAAAAGATGCATGACTAGCTATCTTACATGCTGACTTCAGAACAAAGGAACAATTGCAAAAAAAAAAAAAAAACAGATGCTTAAGGAGATGGAGATAAATGAATATATGCCACACATTCAAGTAGTCTCTATTGAAAGAATATAACAGTCTGAAGAGGATAATGTCACCTTTGCATTATTAGATACCACACTTTTGGATATGTATAGAAACTAACTATAACTTAACACATCCTAAACTATTCAGATTACTCACAAATTTGTGAGAATGGTATCATAGTAAATAACTTATCCATTTTCTATCTAATTGATTTACATGAATATTATAAGAGTTGCTTTCACGAAGGGAAACATTCAGATGCGTTTTAACTAACAAATAGATAAAAGAACTTATGAAATTAAACTCACTTCGGTAGCTTTATCAAATATATCATTCAACATGTCTTCTTGAATGCCATTAACATTTTCAGGTTCTACAAACACGTCATTCACTTGATGACTTGCTTCTCCATTTTCTGCAGATACAGAAAACCCCAATTAGCAAACTTAATTAATTCTTTTGATCAAACTTTATAGCAATGTTCCAGTGAACTATATATAAACAGCGGGCTATCCTGTTTGAAATCTCATGGAAAATCTATGTGTTCCTTTGTTATGCTATGTATAGTTGGCCAGTGAGCATCAATGATCAAATTGTCAATTGTTGGATCCCATATATCTCGGGCAATTTAACATTATACACATACACTTGAAAAAATGAAAATTAAGAGGAAGGTGTTCTTGGCCAGGATACTTCTGAACAACTTATAACAAGTGGTTAATTCAATAAATGATACTTGTTAACATCGCTAGCTTGTTGAGTCGAAAATTGTTTCTAATCCAATATGAAAAATAAATGCAAAATATTAACTTTACTATTGCACGTTGTTCTCTTTATAACTACAGATCTAAGAAAATAACTTAGATAGCAAAGTGAAGAATACATAGATAGTAGATACCTTGTTCACCATCTGGGATGTCATGCACAGCTGGTGGTTCACGCAATTTTGATGGATCCCCACCATTTGCAACTCTTTCTCTCAATTCTCTAAGGCTAGTCTGGTTATAGAGGACATAAAAACAAATGTCAAACACAAAGTTTGAACGATAATATATTTAGAGCAAACCCCTTGCAATGTATGCATCATTCATTCAAGTAAAAGGACATGCAACAAACACACCCTCTCAACAAAAATTCATACTCATAGGGAGAGATGCAGAAAAATATGTGTATGTCCAGTGAGAGGGAGATACAGAGCAAGGGCAGAGTATATCAATATGTGCGTGCCTCTATATAAAAGCATATAAATAGAACAGAGGATATGGAACACTTATATACTTTATAATGTAGTATCAATTGAATGAAAACAGCATTAGCAGAAGATGATTGATTGAAAATAGTTCTGAATACACTAGTGTTGCGTTAAATAAGACACGTCTCTTTGCATACACAAGGCCAACTTATGTATATTCAACAGCAATGAACTACTTCCTGCAGCAACCAAGCACCTGTGCAACTAATCCCTTTTAACGCCAACTGGTCACAACGGCGTCACCTTAGATTTGATTCCTGAGTAAAAAAAACAGTTGCAGCCCAAGACCAAGTTCTTAATTTTAGCTCTATTGACGGGGAGTAACTTTCCAAACTCCCCAACATCTCACACTTTAGATGATTTCCAAACTCCCCAACATCACACTTTAGATGAACACGTCCAAAGAAAACACAAATTTTGTGCCACCCAGAAGTACACTTCCTTACAAAATATGCCATTCGAAGGCACATTTCTGAAATCCTGGGTGGTTTATTATAAATGTGAGAAAAATTGCTTCCGTAATGTTGGCAATTGGCTATATTTGTAAGGCCCGTAATTCTATTACCCTTGTGAGGCCCGTAATCCTATTACCCGATTTGCTCATTTGGCAATGGCATGCAAAATTTTGGGGCCTGGTCTCTCTAGTCCATTGAACTTTTAAACCTTGTCACCCCAATCATTCTAGCAATGGTACGTTTAACATAAAACCCATTCTTTTGATCAATACACCGACCTTGCTTAAATCTATTAGTTTATACTAAAATTGCCAAAAGCATTATGTTTAGCAGCATTGTATAAGACAGTCCATCCAAATATTTTACCAAATCCACCATCAAGCGCGCTCATAAAATGCTAGCAAGAACACACTCTCTAACACACTATTTTCAACACACACACACACACATGCACAAATTATTTTATTGGTTAATATTCACATGAGTTCAACTAATTTATGTGAGACCTACATGATTTAGTGGAATCCATTTGAATTTAAACAAAAAGATTGTGTTACAATTGCAATCACTCCTAAAAATTTAAAAATATATGAGAGATTCTTTCAATGCCATAAACACACCTTCAAAACTAACATATAGAAAACCTTTGAATTTCAAACAAAGTAAAAAAAAATAACCACCATAATCCAATCTCAAATTATTAGTTTCTGAAATTCAACACGCAGTATCAACATATAATTATGTATAATTCAACAAAGAAAAAATGAGCTTGCGTTGAAAAGAAACAGTGAAGTACCTTGACACGCCTAGTAGCGGCAACTTTCTCAACATTGTGAACAAATTGATTAAAGGAGTAATAAGGTAGCAAACGAGAGTGCCATTCAGAGTACAAATCAAGCAAGTTACCCAAATCACGAACCTAACAGAACAAACATTTCAAAATAATTAAAGTGATTGTGATTAAGAGAACATAAACAATTAATTAAAACAAAAAAGGATGTGATTAATTATGACCTCGTGACCACGACCGTGGTACTTGAAGTTGCTAGGAAAATAGCGAAGAACGTAACCAAGACCGTCATCGGAAAGAAGAAGCTCGGGAGTGAGTTTGGGTCGGGTGCGGGGGAGCTTTTTGGGCTTTTCAATGGCGGATTTAGGGCCAGAAGGCTTGAAGGAAGAGGATGGAGGAGGTGGAGGAAGATCGTTGGTGGAATTAGGGTTAGGATTGGGATTGGGAGCGGAGAAAGGACAGTCGCGTGACCAGTGACCTGGTCTTCCACATTTGTAACAACCTGTTGCTGTTCCTGCCATTTTCTCTTCTTTCTTCGCTCTTCACAAGATTAAAATTGGAATCGATTTATTATTTAAGTTTATTTCAGAAGAAGAAGAAGACGATTGAGATTTTGCTCAGAATACTTTGAGCGGGAAAAAATGCCGGGAAACCGATTAGGTTTTTATAAAAGAAAAAATAAATAAAACATACAAATTTTCTTGGGTTAAATATATATATTTTTAGTCGCTACATTTTGGGTTATAGTCAAGAATAATCCCTACATTTTTTTTATGATTTGAAAAAACCTTACAATTTTTTCCATAATCAAAATTGGTCTCCGCCGTTAATTTTTTTTAACAGAACGTTGATGAAGCGCAATTAGCCCAATAACATGATGACATGTGTCTTTTACCATGACTTCGGTTTGGGATGTTGTTGTGGTTTTGATTGAGTTTGTGGTGATGAAGATGGGGTTGTGTTGGAGGAAGAAAGGTAGAAAGAAAGATTTAGTGTGGAAAGGTGCATAGTAAATCTGATGAAAAAGACACATGTTACCAAGTTATTGGCTAATTGTGCCACGTCAGCGTTCTGTTAAAAAAAATTAACGGCGTGTTGGGCTGAATTTTAATCATAATTATTTTAATTGAAAAGTTGGTCCAACAGAATGAAATTAAATGTCCAAGGAACACGTGTCCTTCAATTTGTCCAGCTGGGAGTTTCGATTGATGATTCGAATCGAAGAAGGCGCTTCGATCCACGTTATCACTTAAGCTATTTTGCATCGAAAGGAACAGGAACTTAGCGAGTTAAATGGGCTAGCCCAAGAAATTCAAGTCAAGCCCAAGTTCGAAGCGCGCCAGGAGCGGTTATTGGAAGTGGAGAACGTGGGGGATTGAGGGCGCAATCTGGAGCGTCCAGATCATCTAGGCAATTTATGCTTTTTATTTGTATTTATAGTGGTTTCTTAGAAGAAATCGGGGTCGCAAAACTGTTTTCACATAGTTTTCTCTGAAAATTCTAAGTACTCAGCGAAGAAAGAAAGGAATTCCAAAGAGAAACATGTACGGTTTGTGAACCATCTTTATTGTATTCCGTCTTTACAATTTATGCAAGTTTGTTTTACTGCAATTTCGTTTGATGTTGCATGAAGTTTGTTGTTTTCGAGGCGATTCGAATCAACTTGCTTTCTTTATTTTTTTTCGTTAAGCAAATCAAAAACACAAGTGTTTATTGCAATTTCGATGAACACTGAAACTTTTCACTAAAAAGCAAGCACAAATTGTCCTGAGATTTCTAGTTGGTCTCGCAAGTTTAAAATACTCAAACTAGCGCTTGTTTACCAAAAATCACCGTAAACAAATTGATTTGTGCTTAACTTTTCTAAAAAGTTTACGTCTTTAGAAGCTAAGTAACCGCTTATTTACGGTTATGGTTAGAACTACTCAGATTTACAATTCAACAAACAGTCAGAGTTCTAGTTCGATGAGTGTTAGTGGAAACCAAAACGTTAACTCAAGCGGGGGACCTTCATCCAGTCCCTCACAGAATTCAAATACAGTTAGTGTAGCCGTTAGTTCGATGGTTTCGACTCAGTCAGAGTCTATCCCGTCTCTGACCTCTTCTGCCTTCACATCCTACTCACCATCAGGCATGATTTCTGTGACTAACCCTTTGTTTGGCCAAATCCCATCTCCTACACTTGGTTTTCAAACCATTCCTGCACGCGAACAGGAGAGATACACTGGCCCTAGGGTAACCCTGTTGCCTTTGACAACTTCTTCACTATTGTCCTTAAGTCAACAAATGGATGAGAGTAACCACGGAATGGTTAATCTCTTGACACAACAAATTAGTACTGTCTTTAACCCGTTAATTCAAAGTACCAATGATAGTTATAACATGTTGGCCCACCAGATGGGGTTGGAAAGTCCCTAAATATACTAAATTTGTGTTGCAAAGGTTAATTCAGAATATGTGTTGCAAACAGAGTTACCAAGGGGTTGGAAAGTCCCTAAATATACTAAATTTGCAGGATACACTAATGAGTCGACTATCGAACATATTGCCAGGTACTTGGCAGAGTCAGGAAACTTAGCAAATAATGAGAATCCGAGATTGAAGAACTTTCCTAATTCTCTAACCAAAACTGCTTTCACGTGGTTTACCACTTTGCCACCTAATTCGATTCACAATTGGACTCAGTTGGAAAGATTGTTCCATGAACAGTTTTATATGGGCCAAACTAAGATAAGTCTTAATGAATTGGCCAGTGTCAAAAGAAGGGCACAAGAGTCCATTGACGATTATCTAAACCGGTTTAGGTTATTAAAGGCCAGATGTTTTACCTCAGTGCCTGAATACGAACTAGTCGAAATGGCAGCAGGAGGCCTAGATTATCCGATTAGGAAAAAGTTAGACACTCAATATCTTCGAGATATGTCACAATTAGCTGACAGAGTTAGGCAAATCGAACGTTTGAAAGCTGAAAAAGTTAGAAATTCTAAATTCCAGAAAAAGAAAGATGTTGCCTTTTTAGATTCATATGATAATGAAATTGATTATGAAGTTGAGGATGAGTATTCCGATTTCGATGATAGTGATGTTAACGTGGCTGAACTAAAGCTAGGGCCTCCTTATACTTGTAAGTTGTTGAGGCCTTCGAATGGAAAGAATCCACCTGAACCAAAAAATGAAAAATATGCAACGAAAACTTATACTTTCGATATTACTAAGTGTGATGAAATTTTCGATTTATTAGTTTCTGATGGTCAAATAGTTGTGCCAAAAGACTTAAAAATACCTCCAATAGAACAAAGAAAGAAAAGAGGTTATTGTAAGTATCATAATTATTTGGGCCACAAAACTTACCAATGTATTCTTTTCAGAGATTTGGTCCAGAAAGCTTTGAATGAAGGTAGGCTTAAGTTTGCTGACAAAACTAAGCCTCAGATGAAGGTGGATACTGACCCATTGCCAAATGCTGATGCCGTTTACGTCGAAATCGTGGACTGCAATATGGTTGACCTGGTGGACCCAGCGCCAGTGAAGGCCATTCCTGAAGAGGAGTATGAGAAAAGGGTGAAGGAAGTTTACCCTATGCTTGAGGAGGACTTGGCAGATTATCTGAACAGGTGCAAGCTGAATAACGTCGAAGTAATGATGTGCCCTAGGTGCAGTGCTGTTTGTGACAGGGACGCATGCTACTAAGTGCCTCAGGAACTGTATCCCTTATGCTGATAGCAAAGGGAAATGGCCTAGTCCCAAACCAAATCAAAGGGGCTGGCTACACAAGAATATTGACTGGAACAAACAACACTTTCAAGCCTTCGAACAAGGCCCCAACCAACCAATGGGTAAGTGGGCAATACATTGCTGTGAACAAGAGGGTGCTGGAGAAAGGAAGTTCTAGTAATGTGAATGTTAACATCGTGGCTGCTAACGAAGGCTCCACAACAAACATGGCTTCTCAAGAGGCCAAAATTGCTCCTGATGCAAATAGATATGCGTATAGGAACAATTATAGGGGGAAAAACCCTATGTCCAGGACTCAGTGGCGCAGATTCCAGCGCAAGAAGAAGCGGGTTGCACAGCAAGCTAAGGCAAGGGGCAACATAGATGAGGTCGAGAAAGCTGAAGTGGCTAAAAGGCCAATAAAGGAGAGACTTGCGACCATCAAGGAATCTGAAGCTGAAATTACCAAAGAGGCTGAAGATGAAGAAGACTTCATGGATGATGATGATCTTCGTGATGAAGAACCAGACTTCGATGTTCTGGTTAATGTGGTTTCCATTCTGCTTGTAGAATATGATGTTCCAACTGAAATAGATAAGGTAGAAGAAAACCTTGAAGCTTTGGAACTGGCAGCTCATAAGCCAGTATGTTATTATGTGATGGGAAATGGCTGTGTCGAAGCACAAAATGCTGTATTCGAGAGGCCAGATTTGGGAATGAAAAACCACTTAAAGGCTTTGTTCATAAGGGCCAAGGTGAACAATGTGGGGGTCAACAAAATTCTTGTTGATGGAGGAGCTGTTGTCAACATCATGCCTCATTTCATGTTAAGGAAGCTGGGTTTGTTCGACACAGACTTACATTCCCACAATGTGGTTTTGGCCAACTATGAAGGAAAAACTGGGCGCTCTTTGGGTGCTGTGCAACTCGAAATGTGTGTTGGAAGCACAGTTCGAAAGACTTTGTTCATGGTTATTGCTGCTAGGCCCAACTACAACCTGCTGTTGGGTAGGGAGTGGATCCATGGAGTTGGGGCTGTTCCTTCTTCCCTACACCAAAGGCTAACTCTTTGGAGAGAGGATGGGCTTGTTGAGAATGTAGAAGCGGATCAAAGTGCTTACACATCTGATTCCAACACTGTGACCCTCCAAAACTTTGATAAAAATTTGGCAAATATTGCTCCTTGTGGGGAACAAAATGCTGCCTTTGATCCAAATGTGGCGAACACTGAAATTGTTTACCACTCTGTGAGATTACATCCAACCCATGGCTTTTGCTGGGAAAGGGAGACTGTTGATGGACCCTGGAGTAAGGATGTGTACCCACCAGCAACTGGGTGGGGTGAAACAGAAAGTTATGATGATTGAGTCTCTAGAATGGAGAAGAATAACGGCTTACGCAGCCGAGAACAGAATAAAAATGGCTATAGAAGCCATTGAAGTCCAAGAGAATATGGCTTTCGAAGCCAATGATGATGAAAAAATGGCTAAACCAGCCATTGACTCAAAGACTGGTGATAACCACAGGTTAGACTGTATTTATGATGATGAACCCTTGGGTTTCGAAAAGGACCCACTTAGTTCGAATCAAAAAATGCAAGCTCAAGACCTTTTAGAAGAAGTTGATATTGGAGATGGTCCTGTCAAAAGACCAACATAGATTAGTACCAATATTGATTCGAATCTGAAGATACAGGTGGTTAATTTGCTTAAGGAATATAAGGACTGCTTTGCCTGGGACTACAATGAAATGCTAGGATTAAGCAAAGAACTAGTGGAACATAGGTTACCGCTTCGACCAGACAAGAAACCTGTGAAGCAGCTTCCAAGGAGGTTTGCTCCAGAAATCATGACAAAGATCAAAGCAGAGATCGAAAGGTTGCTCAAATGCAAGTTCATTAGAACAGCCAGGTATGTAGAATGACTAGCTAATATTATTCCTGTTATTAAAAAGAATGGGTCACTTAGAGTCTGTATAGATTTTCGAGACCTAAATAATGCTACACCAAAGGATGAATATTCAATGCCTGTAGCAGAAATGCTAGTTGATTCAGCAGCAGGCCATGAATATCTGAGTATGTTAGATGGCTATTCTGGATATAATCAGATCTTCATTGCTGAGGATGATATTTCGAAAACTGCTTTTCGTTGCCCTAGTGCCTTAGGCACTTATGAATGGGTGGTAATGCCCTTTGGATTGAAAAATGCAGGGGCTACTTACCAAAGAGCAATGAATTCGATATTTCATGATTTCATCGAAATACTTATGCAGATTTACATTGATGACATTGTTGTCAAATCTTCGTCTTTTGATGATCATTTTAGTCACCTTAAAAGATCATTCGAGAGAATGAGGAAATGTGGATTGAAAATGAATCCACTAAAATGTGTTTTTTGTGTGCGTGCAGGATATTTCCTTGGCTTTGTCGTGCATAAAAAGGGCATAGAGATTAATAAGAACAAGACGAAAGCTATCATGGAGACGAAATCTCCAACCACAAAGAAACAACTTCAGTCATTACTTGGTAAAATAAATTTTTTGAGAAGATTCATTTCGAATCTAAGTGGAAAAGCGCATCCCTTTTCTCCACTCTTGAAACTCAAGAAAGATGAAGTATTTCAGTGGGGGATCGAACAGCAGAAGGCATTCGATGACATCAAAGCCTATCTGTCGAAGCCTCCTACTTTGATGCCTCCCATTCGAAGTAAAGAGATGAAGTTGTATATCTCAGCGTCAGATACAATCATTGATAGCATGCTTGCTCAAGAGGATGAAAATAGTGTAGAAAAAGCTATTTATTACTTAAGCAGAGTTTTAAATGATGCTGAAACAAGATATAGTGTAATTGAAAAGCTTTGTCTTTGTTTGTATTTTTCTTGTACCAAACTTAAGCATTATATAAAGCTAGTTGATGTCTATGTTTATTCTCATTTCGATATTATTAAGCATATGCTTCTGAAGCCAATTTTGCATAGCAGGATTGGAAAGTGGGCTTTGGCTTTGACAGAGTACTCATTAACATATAAACCTTTAAGAGCTGTTAAAGGCCAAATTGTGGCTGACTTTATTGCTGATCATTCCGTTTTGGAGGCCCAAGTAGATTCAATCGAAATTGAATCTTGGAGTCTATATTTTGATGGGTCTAGACATAAAAATGGTACAGGAATTGGGATCTTGATAATTTCTCCATCTAAAGTCCCAACCAAATTCAAATATAAAATCAATGGGTCTTGCTCAAACAACGAAGCAGAATATGAGGCTTTGATTGCAGGTTTGGAAATACTTCTTGACTTGGGGGCAAGACATGTTAAAATAAGAGGTGATTCTGAATTAGTGGTGAAGCAGTTAACAAAAGAGTACAAATGCATTCAAGAACATTTAATGAAGTACTTTGTTATTGCTTTTTCGTTACTAAAACATTTTGAATCTTACAGCATTCAGCATGTACCTCGAATTGAAAATCAAGAGGCAAATGATTTGGCGCAGATTGCCTCTGGGTATAAAATGTCGAAGGAAACATTCGACGGGATTATTGAAATAAAGGATAAGTTAGTTTCGAATGATTTTCCACAAGTTCAATTGCTAATGCCAAAACATTTAGGGGCAGATGAACATGAAATTATTCAGGGAAAAAATTTCAATTTCGAAAGTGTTGAACATTTCGACAGTAGTGGCCTTCAAAATGGTGACTTACGCTTCGATAATTGTCTGGCAAAAATTTTTGTCATTAGCAATTTGGATGATAACGATTGGAGGAAGCCAATTGTTGATTATCTAGAGAATCCCACAACTATAACTGACAGGAAAGTGAAATATAGAGCTTTAAGTTACACCATCATGGGAAATGAGCTATTTAAGAAAACCCCTGAAGGAGTTTTGTTAAAATGCCTTAGTGAAAATGAAGCATTTCTAGCCATATCCAGTGTGCATAATGGCTCATGTGGGGCTCATCAGGCATGCCATAAAATGAAATGGCTGTTGTTTCGACAAGGCTTGTATTGACCTTCTATGCTGAAAGATTGTATAGAATTTGCCAAAAGTTGTCAAGAATGCCAAAGACACGCAGGGATCCAACATGTCCCTGCTAACGAACTTCATTCAGTGGTTAAACCATGGCCCTTTAGAGGTTGGGCTTTGGATTTGATTGGTGAAATTAGGCCCCCATCATAAAAAAACCAGTGTTTTATTTTAGTTGGAATATACTATTTTACAAAATGGATCGAAGCTGTTGCTTTGCCAAAAGTGGATCAAGAGGCCGTAATTAATTTTATTCAAAACCACATCATATATAGGTTTGGGCTGCCTGAGACTATAACTACTGATCAAAGAACAGTCTTTATTGGGCGCAAGATGCAAGATTTTGCTGATCAAGCAGGGTTTAAATTGGTAACCTCAACACCATATTATGCTCAAGCCAATGGTCAGGTTGAGGCAGCCAACAAAATTATAATTGGTTTGATCAAAAGGCATATTGCTCAAAAACCAAGGAATTGGCACAGAACTCTAGATCAGGTTTTGTGGGCATGCAGAAACTCTCCTAAGGAATCTACTAATTCAACCCCATTTCGACTAACCTATGGGCATGATGCTGTGCTACCTATTGAAATTATGGTTCAATCCATCAGGGTACAGAGACAAATGGAAATTGCCAACGAGCATTATGAAAACCTAATGTTAGATGAATTGGTTGATTTGGATGAGGAAAGGTTGCAAGCTCTAGATGCTTTGATAAGGCAAAAAGAGAGTGTTGCTAAGGCTTATAACAAAAAAGTTAGATTTAAAGCCCTTAATTTAGGAGATTTGGTGTGGAAAGTCATCTTGCCCATGGATAGAAGAGATATAGTCTTTGGGAAATGGTCACCTAATTGGGAAGGACCATTCAAAATTTCTCAAGTACTCTCGAATGGTGTGTTCAAAATTGAGGAATTAACCCCTGAAAGGCGTGCAGTGAATATAAATGGCAAGTATTTAAAGAAATATAAGCCAGCATTGCAAGAAATACATATAGATCCAGGTTGATGTAAACAAGTCGAAAGCGAAATGGCATATAGAAATGCCAACACAATTAGATTCGATTAGTTTAAAGCAGTGCAACTTTATTCATGCATAAAAAACACAAAGTGGTGAAAGACCAAAGGTGTTCACTTCGAGCGTGATTTGGCCGTAGTAGGCTTTGGTGTTTTCTGGCTTTGCTCTCCAGTGACCTGGGATCCTGCTTCATCTCCAGAGGGAGTACCAGGGTAAGTCTCCTGAGGGTCGTAAGTCTTCAAAAACTCACGATAATCCTCGTCAGTGTCATCAGATGAATCTGGGGAAATAGACATGGTTTGTTTTGCTTTCGCCTTCTTGGGTGGAGGAGCGCTCTTAGCCCTGGGGGCAGAAACCTTGTTTTTCTTTTTGTTATGCGAGGGTTTCGACCCAGTAGCGTTACTTTTCTTCATATCCTTTCTCTCCATGAGGTTAGACGATGTGAGGAAGAAAGGGTGAGGAAACAGGTATTTATAGTGCAGCCCCTGACGCTTCGCAGTATATGCGCAGGGGGCAGTCACAACAAACCAAGTCTGACCATATTGTGACCTGTTTCTTACATTGATGTACTATGGCTGTTTCGAAGTAGGTTTTGACCTATCAAGCAACCACTTTGACTAGGGTTGTCATGAAGGACACGCTGGACAAAGATGCTTAGGAAATTGAGGATATGTCTCATTAAGGAAGCATTATAAACATGGATAAGAGATTGAAAAGATAAGAGCCAGTGGTGCAGAAAAGTAAATGTGGCAAATGAGTAAATCGAAAGCAAAATATATTAAATAATGGCACATAAGGCCATTTAAGTGCTACAAAACAAATATGGCATGTGAAGCCATTTCGAAGCACTGGAAAATCCAAATTGTTCAGAAAATTCGAAAGTAATTACAAATTAGGCTTAAATACTACTAAGAGCTATGCCCTGGAAGGCTCGATAAAGTTCTTTGAGTTGGGCCAACTTGGTCTTCAGCAGGTTGCTTTCCTTGTCGAGCCGCTGAACTTCAGTCTGGATAACAGTTGCGTTGCGACAGAGCCTTAATCCTTCGTTGGATTTAGCTTCGACTTGCTCAGGGCACACCTTAGTGGCTATGTCATTATAATGCTTCTGCAGCCTTTCTTCTTCAGCAATCTTTGTTTCGAGCTCCCTAATCTCTACTCTCCAACCAGCTATGTTGTCCTCACAGGCTACAATCTTCAAGTATGCAGCAGTTGACTCTGCCTTCATTTTGCTTACTTCGATCTTGCACTGGGTAGCATCAGCTAACACGGAAGCATGGGCTTAGATTTGTGCCTGGTGAGATTTCTACGTAGAAAGAAGAAATTGTTGGTTTTTGGCAAACTGTTCGATGTGCACTTCTGCTTGATTGACCAAGAATAGCAGCGCTCCATTGGTTTTATCAGTCTGCAGCTGTTGAAGTAAAGCTTTCAAGCTAAAGAAGGCATTGAGGTCTTTGTCCATAATCTCCTACACATCTCTTCGAAGGAATTCCTCCTTGAATCGAGTCTCCAGGAGTGCTTGTTCAAATTGAGCCTCTTCGTCATGGCTTGCAGGAGCTGATGAGCCCTCACTATTAGTGTTGAGTTGGCCTCCAGACAACAGTTTTTCGAGCGCTTCTTCTGGTGTTGAGACATCCAGTCCTTGCAAAAGGTGCTCAGGAATGCCTGCTGCTGCTGATATTTTCGAGGTCGAAGATTGAGCACCAATACTTGAGCCTCCAGGCTGTGTAGAAGGAGCTTCTTCATTGCTAGACTCAAAGTACTGGTTCACTTCAGCGTGGAGAGAGTCCTCAGCCTCTGAGTTATCCTGAACGTTGTCATCTTGCTGTTGCTGTTGATCCTTACCAGTGGGAATTTCTTTCTCATGGTTTTTTGTAGCATTACTGGGCTCGATAACTTCAGTTTCATTTGGTTTTGAGCCTCCCTTGACTGGTTTAGGTGATTCGACCCTAGGAGGGCTTGGTTGAATTGGTGGAAAAGTTTCTTTGGGAGGAGAATCAGCAGTAGATTTCTCTTCGTCATGGACGTCCCTAGGGGGAGTAGTGTTTCCTTCGAGAACAGGAGATAAAGTCACAGCAGGTGTCTGCAACATTGAAGGCAAATGTTAAGGGGGATACTTAAGTAAAGCACTTAAAGAAAATAATGGCAATATATCAAATACCTTGACAGATGGGGATTTCAAACAGGAATTCGAGCTCTCTGCCCCCTTGGGGTTGTCTTCCACTATTTGTGGATTGCCAGATGGTTCTTCTGACATCGAAACATCAGAGACAGCAGTGGAAGATAAGTTGGCTTTCTTGAGCTTCTTTTTCTTCTTCTTCTTCTTGTCCCTTTGCTGCTCAGGCTCTACCTCAACACTAGGCACTTCAATTTCATGAGCCACCTCATCATGTGGCCCTGCAGGCTCCTCTTCTCTTGGCCTCTTGTCTTTCTTGGCCTGTTTCTTTTCTGCCGCTGCCACAGTGGAGGGATTTGTTTGACTCGAAAGCTTGGCAACAACTCTGCCAAGACCTGCTTCGATATTCTGTCGAAGTAAAAATTGTGGAGTCAAGGAAAGGCCACCAAAAGATTCTAAGTATACATGGGAAAAGAAAGGGCATACCTGTTCATCAAGTGCAGACAAATCAATGGTTTCCTTCCTGTGCTTTTTGGATGGTTCTTCAGCAATGGAGCTGCTAGCTCTTTTCGAACCCTGCAGATAAATACAAAGCAAAGTTTAAATCATCTGGGTTTGTAAGAGCAGTGAAATGCACAGGGGCGTATCACTCGAACTAGGTACCCGAGCCTTCTTTTCTTCTTTGGGATTTGAGGATGCAGCTGGTTGGGAGGATGTCGAAGTCGTCCTGGACTTGGTTCCTGAAAACATAAGAGCTTAACTTTAGCAAGTAATTCGAAGGGCATAAAGCGAAAAGAAAATCATAATAAAGCAATGAGAGGAATACATTTCGTTATTTTAGTCTTGACTTGCTCAAAGAGTGAAGTCCCAAATCAACTGGAGATTCGACTAAGAAGGACACCCTCACTTGGAATCATGGCGGAGTAGTGACGCTCCCACCATCCTTGGAAGTCTTTGGTGGTAAAGAAAGAGTTTTGATAAGGAAAAGGATTGATATGGTACTTGTGCTTTTCAGTGTTTTTCAGATAGGACTTGTAGTATCCTTCTGTTATGCTTCCCTTGCTGTTTTTATAGCCCAGGCAGATGTCTCTTTCATTCATATAAAAACTCATGGGAACAAGTTGGGTGAGGCCAAACTGGCGAGATACAAGATTTGGGAAGTATCTAACTAGCCCATAATCTTTTGCAGTGGTGCCAATTCGACAAGATAAGACAGTAGGATTGAGATAAGCTAACCATTGGTCAGATACTGACTCTTCATACTCTGCAATAGGAGGAATAACCAGGAGGGCCCAAACATATGCTTGACAAATGGGGCATGTGATTCTTTGAAGGTCTTTAGACCTAAAAATACGTTAAAGTATTTTAGAAAGGATTGCTCAGGGTCTAAGTCTCTTGGTAAGGGAGTTAGCCTCACCAGCCTGGTTCCTTCGACTTGGCGCTTTCTGGCTTCATCTTCATAATCTTCAGGGAGGAATAACTTAAGTTCTTCTTTGAATGTGGCATTAAGCCACAATTGCAGTAACCAAAAGGGGCCAACAGCAAGGAACGTAGAGCCCTCTCCAGTTTTCTTAAGGTTCTCATTCACAGCCTGCATTGATTCATAGAGGCATCCTAGGATCAGACGCCCAAGGCCAAATTGCTGGCCTTCGTGAAGTTGAATGGTCGTAGGGATAAATTTCTTGGCAACTTGGAGGAATTTCGAACAGAAGATATAGTGAGATAGCCACAGTGTGAGAAATGCCACGTGTTCGACATCAGAAACTTCGTCTTCATCAACCTCATGGTTTTCTCCTTTGGTTTTCTCCTTGGATATATTTCTGAAAAGTTTTCTCCTTTGGGTCGAAAGCAATGTTCGAGCTCGCCCTAGTGGGGTCGTAGGTGTCGCCTGTAGGGCTAAGGCTACTAATGGCAGCTATATCGAACAGTGTAGGCGTCATCATCCCACACTCGAAATGAAAGGTGTTTGTCGAACTCTCATAGAAATGCAAAGCAGCTAGCAGCATTTCTTGCTGGTACTTAGGTCATACCCTAGATAGCTGGATTAAGTCATAAATCCCATAGTCTTTTCAGAAATCTCCATAGCCAGCTTGAACCCTGTCGAGCCATTTAATGTAATCCTCATGGCCATAATAAGGGGCAGACCTAAAGACCTTATTTGGGGGTTTCAGGTAGTTGAAATTGTAAGGGGAATCTAAGAATGCTCTAGGGCTACAAGGCTTATGCAAAAGGAAAATTTCCAGAACAGCTGCAATTTTGCTATTCGCACTTGGCAGGGGTCCACCAAATGCGTAAACTTGTCCAGCAACAGAGTAAAGAAACATTACCTGGTCTTCCCAGATTTTGCGCCGTTCAGTGTTCATCATAGGCTCTGGTACAGTGTTAGGATCATAGCTCTTGAAGATGGATTCACTCCATTTTCCTGCAAGAGGGAGCTTTTGCATTTGACTGGAGCTAGAAGCCGTGACGCTAAGTTTCAAGAAGCAGTTGTGAGTTTGAAGCTGTAACGACAATGGCGGATAAAGCAACGAAGAAGATGAAGGTTGTTGAAGATGGAAAGAAATTTGGGAAAAGTAGTGTGAAAGATCAAGAAATGGAAAAAGAATGAAAGGAAATAGACAAGTCCTATTTATAGGGATTTGAAAATCAATTTCTGAAGGTAGTCTTTTCCTTTTCTCAGCGAAAAGCAATTTTTCTTCAACTTCCCACTCTGACACGTGTCCGATTTCTGCGCAAAAGTGGAGGTCATGATGGTTGTGGAGCACGAGGTGACGGTTGAGAGAAAGGTAATGATGCAATGACGTCAGAGCCGCCTTGGGGAAGTGTGAACGATGGATTTGGAATCTTTTTCAAAAACGCCACTTTCTGTTCGATACCTCTCCATCGAAAATGGCATTTTGGGGGGGGGGGGGGGGGGGGGGGGGGGGGGGGCAATTTGTTGGGCTGAATTTTAATCATAATTATTTTAATTGAAAAGTTGGTCCAACAGAATGAAATTAAATGTCCAAGGAACACGTGTCCTTCGATTTGTCTAGCTGGGCGTTTCGATTGATGATTCGAATCGAAGAAGGCGCTTCGATCCACGTTATCACTTAAGCTATTTTGCATCGAAAGGAACAGGAACTTAGCGAGTTAAATGGGCTAGCCCAAGAAATTCAAGTCAAGCCCAAGTTCGAAGCGCGCCAGGAGCGGTTATTGGAAGTGGAGAACGTGGGGGATTGAGGGCGTAATCTGGAGCGTCC
Source organism: Trifolium fragiferum (assembly GCA_954870985.1). Lineage (NCBI taxonomy): Eukaryota > Viridiplantae > Streptophyta > Magnoliopsida > Fabales > Fabaceae > Trifolium > Trifolium fragiferum. The sequence goes on along the minus strand of OX940790.1, from coordinate 37,623,888 downwards.
AGATCATCTAGGCAATTTATGCTTTTTATTTGTATTTATAGTGGTTTCTTAAAAGAAATCGGGGTCGCAAAACTGTTTTCACATAGTTTTCTCTGAAAATTCTAAGTACTCAGCGAAGAAAGAAAGGAATTCCAAAGAGAAACATGTACGGTTTGTGAACCATCTTTATTGTATTCCGTCTTTACAATTTATGCAAGTTTGTTTTACTGAAATTTCGTTTGATGTTGCATGAAGTTTGTTGTTTTCGAGGCGATTCGAATCAACTTGCTTTCTTTATTTTTTTTCGTTAAGCAAATCCAAAACACAAGTGTTTATTGCAATTTCGATGAACACTGAAACTTTTCACTAAAAAGCAAGCACAAATTGTCCTGAGATTTCTAGTTGGTCTCGCAAGTTTAAAATACTCAAACTAGCGCTTGTTTACCAAAAATCACCGTAAACACGGCGGAGACCAATTTTAATTATGGAAAAAATTGTAAGATTTTTTTAAATCATAAAAAAATGTGGTAACTATTCTTGACTATAAGGTAAACTGTAGAGATTAAAAACATATTTAACCCAATTTTCTTTGGTGAAAACTTGGAATAAAATTGTGTTCACTATTTTCTTTATTTTTTCTACTCACACCCCAAACAATTCTAATTACACCCAAATTTCTAAGGGTGTATATGGATTGGGCAAATCCGATCGATCCGATCAAATCTATCCAATTTAATCCAAAAAAATGGGTTGGATCAGACAATTGGTTAGATATGGGTTTCAAAAATGAAAATCTCATACAAATAATCGAGTTTCGAGCAAAATCGGACTCAACCCAAAAAATCCACTAACCCAATAATGTTATATTTTTTTAAAATAATTTTTATAAAAATACTAAAGATTTGTCGTTTGATAGTAAAAATAGGTTATACCATGTTTTAAGAAAATAAAAAAATTACGTAATTTTAATACAATAAATACGACAATTCATCGTTTAGTCATTTAATAATTAAAACAAAAAATCATTTGGTAACACAATATCCAATCCTTTGTTAAAAAAAATATTCAATCCGAAAATTAATGGGTTTACCCGATCAAAATGGGTAGTTATTTTCAGAGTAGAAATAAAGATAGTCATAACAAATTTGGTTTAATAATTATCTCATAACTAACAAATCTCATATTTTGTTACTTATTTATCTAAATAATTTACGATAACTGAAACTCCTTATTTTTAGATAAAACTATTTTTGGATTTTTTTAAAAAAATATTTTTTTAACTCTTTAAGAGGCCGGCCCAAAAGCTCGTGGGACCGGCCCATGATGGCCCATTAAAAAGGTAGGCCCGAGGGGCCAGCCCAATAAGGTCAGGTTAATTTTTTTACAAAGCCCGACCTGTGTAAAAATACAGAGCTAATGGGTCGGTCCGATAGCCCGACCCATTTTTACAGTTCTAGCCTTATATGGTTTGGGTTTTAGTTTTGGCCAAATCCAACTCAATCTGAACCACGTACACCCCTACAAATGGAGAAAACTTAGGTGCAGTATCATGTGTGCTTTTGGTGCTGTTCACCAATTATAATATGCCATGTGGATAACTAAAATAAGAAAAATAATTTTTTATTTAAAAACAATACACATGTGTCATATTATAATTGGTGAACAGCACCAAAAGCACATATGATACTGCACTTAAGTTTTTCCCCTACAAATTTCATTAAAGTTTAATCATAATACCAAAATTATATTTCTTTATATAAATTTTAAAGGCTTAAATATGCTTTTGGTTCCTGCAATTATACTGTGTTTTGAAAAGAGCCATTGTAAAAAAATAAATTTGATTTTAGTCCTTGCAATATCTCAAAACTTTTAAAATAGCCTCTGACTGAATTTCTTGATGATATTGCAAGGACTAAAATAAATTATTTATTTTTTTACAAGGACTATTTTCAAAATAAGGCATAATTGCAAGGACCAAAACCATATTTAAAAATTGGCCACGTTAGCTATAAATCCAGTCAGGGACTATTTTAAAAGTTTTGAGATATTGCAGGGACTAAAATCAAATTTATTTTTTTACAATGACCCTTTTCAAAACGAGGCATAATTGCGGGGACCAAAAACATATTTAAGCCAATTTTAAAAATAGAATATGGGGAATTCTAATTTACAAATGACTTGTTTTCATTGTATGTGGTCCCCACAAGTTTGTTACAATTAGTTGTGGGGACCACATACAAATCTACTCATGTGACTTGTTCTCATTGGTTGAATGAGAAAATGCCCTCAAATTATGAAAGGATAGATGAGTAGTAACCTCTTTTATTCTATTTCTAATGTTTCTGCTTCATTGTTTTGTTTTATGGGTCTTGCTAACCAATGCCCCCGGGGCACTCTTTAAGCTTTCTATTAAAAGAAATTATTTATGCAAAAAGTAAAACATTTCAATTTTCAATGCGTTGACTTCACATATTCCCATAAAAATTTTAGTAAAACTTACTATTTAAGGTGCTTAAAGAGTGCCTCGAGGGCACTCGTTAGCATTTTCCTTATTTTATAAATCTCATTAATGTGTTCTCTTTCTCACAAACTCCATTAACTTGTCATTAATTTCAATTAAAGATTGAATTTGAAGGTACTTTATTAAGACTTTATTGCATATGTTAATGAATTTATAGTTATTCAATTATATAACATTCTCTATTTATTTTTCATGCGATTAATGTTTTCTTGCACAGTTGCACATATTAATGAATGTAAAAGTTTTACCAATCCCTTCCCAACTCGGTCATTGCATTTCCTACAATGTTAGAAATCCAAACTGTCAAATCACCCTTCTTATAATTTTTTCAATGCAAATTCAAATGATTGAAACCAGATGGATGGATAAATGTTTATCTCAAATCAGAATATTGCTTAGAAATCAAATTGGAGATGGGACAAGGAGTTTGCTCATTCCTCAAAACTGAATCTCAATGGTTAATCTAAGGATGATCAATCAGATACATTAAATAGAGAAAGTTTAACCTAGGCACAAACTCAACACCTCATTGTTAGGCATACTCACAATAAAATATGAAAATTAAAGAAAAATTGAATAAAGTAATAGTAATTGATGTGACAATTTTATTTTATTTTTTAATTTTTTTAATTTATGAGTGCGTGCCTAAATATTCTGTGTCCATGCAAGAGTTTCTCCCTTTAAACATTGTAATAAGTCAATCATTACAAAACACAACAGAAAAATTCATCAAAATACAAATTTTAATCTCCTTTCCATCCTTTTTTCTCCTTAGGAACCAAAACCACAAAAAATAAATAAAAACCTATAACTCGCTGTCGACATATTAATATTTGTGTTATATTCGGTGTCCATGTCTATGCTTCACAGATAATGACAGATAAATCATCATTGAAGAAAAATATCCTTCTCTCTCTCCCTCTTCATTTTTCTACAAACAAAAAAGACCTATAGTCCATAAAATGAGAAGCCAACATCATAAGAAGATTGTGCATAATTGGTGTCACAGTGGCTCGCCGTGATATTGACAAATCTACCGTGATATGAAGCATGCATAACAAGAAAGTTCATATTATATTGATAAACCAATTAAGCTACCATGCATAAATCCATAAACAAAACGACCTATAATCAATAAAATCGGAAGCCAAAATCATACAAAGACTGTGCATGTTTGCTATCACAGTAGCTCATGAATCAACCGTCATACCAAACATGCACAAAATTTGTTTCCGTCAATACATGATTTAAAAATTTTGTGGCAATTTTTTTTACTAATAACTGATTTAAAAATTTATTTGTAAATGAGGATTTTCTTACTGTATACAAAATAAATTAAAAAAAAAACTTTTATGTTAAATAAAATACTCGATTTTAATTAGACTCGAGTATATCACCAAGTTTGTTTGAGTTTAGAGTCAAATTTAAGTCTAAAAATTAGACTACCAAAATTTAGAATTGAGTGAAGAACTTTGTGAGGGAGTACTTTCAACTTGTAGTGAATAAATTTCCCTTGTTAGTTTCACCTTGCCGTTTGAGGCCGGCTTAATTAATTTTCTTTTTGAAGTAATTACTCTTTCTTAAATAAAACAAGGCCGGCGGAAAATCCAAATAAGATTAATAGTACTCTACAATTGCTATATTATTACCACACTTTTTTTTATAGGTACCTTGCTATATTACTTACTATTTAGGAGTATTTTATCTGTTTTGTTTGCTGTGTACCAGCCATTCTAGTAATTGTATATATCAATGGGATTGTTAATCGAAATGATAGGAATTTAGAAGCATAAATTGATGATTGGGCAGCTAATATTAATTTTAGTTTTTAAATTTATGAAATCAATGGCGCAGCTAAAAAATTTATAAAGTCTGAATAAAATTCAGTCTTAAATAAAAATATTAATTTTGTATTAAAAAATCTTAATTTTGAAAAACTATCTTAATTGTGTTCTAAATTAATTTTAAAAATATCAATTTTATTCTAAATTAACTCATAAAATACAAAATTATTTGGCCGTGCCCAGCACATGTCCAGATTGGCCTGACCTTGTCTTAATCCCTGTCTATATGAGGACACTATAATTATAATTCTTAAATATATTGATATTGTAAATACATATTTAGTATCTTTTATAATAATTAGTAATAATTTATGAATTAAATTGACATACAAATTATATTTGATGATTAAATTACCTGCATAACAACATATTAATTTATGAATCAAATTGATTAAAAAAAGGCACTTATAAGTGTTTTGCTTATTAATATAGATAGATATATGGTGGCAGAATCTTCAAACATTTCAACCGAAAGCAATTGACCACCTCACAAATCATGGCCCTTAAATTAAAGTTAAACTCCCTATGGATATATGAAAACAAAAAACCATTATGATAATATTCTGAAAATTCTTTTTTCTACCCCAACATTTATCTCTTTACCCCAACATAATTTGGAATATTCCCATTTTACCCTTACTTTACTTTTTTATATTTTATTATTTATTATTTTTCCATTTTATCATTTTTTTTCTACCCCTACATTTATCTTTTTACCCCAACATGTTTAGAAAATTGTACCCCCTGAAACACTATTCCGGTAAGGTATTTTTTTTCCGGTATGTTAATTTTACAAGTGTTTCGATTTGCAAATAAAATATGAAATTGTTGTCGTTTATGATATTTTTTTCAACCTTTTCGGGATATGTGCAAGCACACCCATCAACGGCGGTAAGAAAATATTGTTTCGGTTTGTCATAATTTATAATAATACTTTGCGAAAGTAGTGTGTCGATTTTTCGCCAGCGATGTATCGCCGTGGTGTCGCCTCCTCTGTGATTTTTTACAAACCAGAACAATTTACAAAGTGTTCCGGTATAAAAAAATATATTTTGGGCACAAATAAAAAGTGTTGTGGTGTCGATAAAATATGTTTTCTAGGCACAAATACAAACCGGAACATTTTAAAAGTGTTCTCATATCAACAAAATATGTTTTATGCATAAATACAAACCGTAACACTTTCTAAAATGTTCCGGTATCAATAAAACATGTTTTCTAGACACAAATACAAACCGGAACACTTTTAAAAGTGTTCCGGTATGTATAAAATATAGACAAAAATACAAACCGGAACACTTTGAAAACTGTTCCGGTATCAATAAAAGCATAAATACAAACCGGAACACTTTTAAAAGTGTTCCGGTAGGTATAAAATATAGACAGAAATACAAACCGGAACACTTTGAAAACTGTTCCGGTATCAATAAGAGCACAAATACAAACCGGAACACTTTTAAAAGTGTTCCGGTAGGTATAAAATACAGACAGTAATACAAATCAGAACACTTTGAAAACTGTTCCGGTATCAATAAAAGCACAAATACAAACCGGAACACTTTTCAAAGTGTTCCGATATCAACCAAATATAGACAAAATTACAAACCATAACACTTTTACAAGTGTTCCGGTATCATTAAAATATAGGGAAAAATACAAACCGGAACACTTTTAAAAGTGTTCCGGTATCAATAAAATATTTTAACACTTTTAAAAAAAATATTGTAAAAAATTATATTTTAAACAAAGGATAAAATGGGAATATTATGAAAAATGTAGGGGTAAAGAGATAAATGTTGGGGTAGAAAAAACAATTTTCTAATATTCTCCTATTACAATTTTCCACTCAACCTCAAACATAAATATAGATCTTTGAAAAAGTCCAAATGTATACATACTTCTACATGTATGTAGCACTATCTATCTACACCCTTTATTTACAATCCAAGCAATTATAAACAGCTAATTTGAGGTGTATCCTCTAATTCAATATTAATATTGATGAATCTTGATGTTGACTCACAAGAAAAACTTTTTGTTTTTTTTTTCTTCTCATATACTCTTCCAAAAGCATGCTTTCAAAACCGGGCATGTTGATGTCAATAATTTATTTCTCTAGAACTAGGATAAATCATTTAAAATATTTCTTTATTTAATAAAAAATATTGAGTGCTAAAGCAATAGTAGTTAATAAAAATATTGGACTCAAATAGTTAATAAGTTTTTATTAGGGAAAATTGTTTGAAAGAAACATAATTCAATTTCTAATAAAAATAACTTTTTGTTAGATTTTATTTATCTCGTGGTCGACTCTGAATTTCAAATGGTCCTTTCTCCTGAAAACTAGAGGATTAAAAGCTAGCTAGGTAGAGTAATTAAACACATGACACTTGCTTGTTTTCATAAGTCTCTCTTCATTATATATATAGAGAGAGTGTCTTGTGAGGGAAATAATCTATCTAATCTTATAAGTTATAAGATAAGATGGGTTTGTGTTCAATTATTATAAATTTGAATATTGTTATTCTTATTCTTGTTCTATGTTGGAACAAACAAGTTTATGGTCTAACAGAGCAAGAAGAGGACAGAGTGTATGAATTACCTGGGCAGCCTTTGGTGAATTTCAAACAATATTCTGGTTATATTACTGTCAATGAAAGTCATGGAAGAGCACTGTTTTATTGGTTCTTTGAATCTTATGATCAACCTCAACAAAAACCTCTTCTTCTTTGGCTTAATGGAGGTATATATTTTTGTTTCACTAAAATCTCTTCTTCTCTTAATTATAACTTATGTAATTTTGTGTATAGAATTAGAATTTACATGAGAATTATGTTATTTATTTATTTATTTAACCATGAAGTTTTTTGTATAAGATATTATTACACGAAGTTGATAAATTACAAAATGGAAGTGTGAAGTTTCGTCAAATGTCATTAGAGAAAAGGTTTTTATAAATATTTTCGGATTAAACTTCTACCTCAAAATTAAATTTCTACTCTCTTTTTATAAGTAATAATCTTGTTCTCTATTTTTTTTCGGCTATGTTAACTAGCAAAATATTTGTGCATTCGAATGAATGATTGTGATGTTGCCATGTAGTTTGAAATTGACATGTATCTTTAGATCTTTAAAACCAAGTAACACTTTAAATAAGTGTTATAATCAACTATTTGATTAATATATAAATTTGAGATGAATACTATGACATAACAAATTATGAATTTGTTGAAAATTGATTTTTTTTTTTTTTTCACTTTATTCTTTTTCTATATTTTATTTTAGGGAATTAAGATCGTGACAATGTTGAAATAATTGAAATAAACTTTCTTAATCTACGAAATTTATGAATGATTGTGACAATGTTGGTGTGTATGTGCATATGTTATCATTATCAATTGAAGAAAAACTCTCGTGAAAAATAAATCAATTGAAGAAAAACAAAACCTACTAAAAACAAGATGCATAACATAACATTAACAGGGCTGATCCTGACTATTTGGAGGTCCAGTTTAAATATTAAAAATGGATCTTTAATAAAAAATTTAAAAAAATTATCCTCTATATAAATCATTATTTTTTTATTTGATTGAGATTTTTTTCACCAAACATATAATATTTTATGAACATTGGTAATATTTAACTATTATTATAGAATCTCAAAATTAATTTATCGAGTACATATAATATATTATAAAAACTAACAATATATAACTATTATTATAGGATCTCAAAATTTTGAATTGAGATCTTCAAAATTTTGAGACCCGTTACCGTCGCACTTGCCACACACCCCATAGGGCCGGACCTGAACATTAATATAATTAAGTAAAATAATACAATAATAATAAAATTTGGCATCAATTATATATGAAATTGTATAGATAATATTACTTGTATTTGCAGTAACTATAACTATACATTAATTAACATCTCAATGAGAGGATACAATAGTTATTTGACTAAAAATCCAACTCAGTTGGTAGGAACCATGTTATATATGTAAGGGGTCCAAGTTTAAATTTTAGACATCTCAATAATTCATCTTGAGAATAAATTTCTTAATTAATAGATAATTTGACAAAAAAAACTACTTGATGAAAAAAAACTAGAAATATTTATTAAATTATTAATAATTTTTTTACACAAAACTATTAATATGTTGAAAATTGAAGTGTAAGAAACGAAATACCATAACACACTGGAGGTTGACCAAACCAAAAACGAAATACCATACTGGACTATTAATCAATGGAGTATGCATGGGATATACTATTATTTATAGTATAAAAATGTGAGTATGGATATACATACTACTATAATTTTTTGAATCTTGATAAATTACTATAAAATAAATATATAGTTTTGTATATGCCATATGATCATAGGCTAGTATCGATAATATCTGTTATAGCTTTTTCCTTTTTTGATAAAGTGAACAAAAACTGCCATTATACCACGAAGAAACCTCGTTATAGCCACGTTCCCAAAAAATAGACCGATAATCCCATTTTCGTGGATAAAAATCACAATTATTTTTTTTTTGGTAGATAATAAATATAGTTGCCTTAACTCCATTTTAGAAGAAACAAATTCATAATATAATAATAATAATAATTATTATTATTATAAACAATGAGAAGTTATGTTATTATATTTACATGATAGTACAAATAATTGAGCATCATATATTGTATAATAATAACTCGACAACAATAGCTATTAACAAAGTGATAACAAATATGATATGTAACTATAACTGAGCATCATATACTGTATAATGTATATAACTCCTAATCTTCCCATATGAAACAAATTAACAAAGTGATGACAAATAATAAGTTTTTTCTTTCTTTTTTCTTTTATGAATATGATTTTCCAAACTTATCATATTGAAGCTACCTCTTAATTAAGCCCATCCACTCACATGGCATGGTTTTCCAAACTTATCATATTGAAGCTACAAGCCACAACTGACACCTCACAAATTCCTAAATTGGCTTTAGAGTTTGAACCTTGGGTTAGTTGGAAGCATTCTATTTTGTAAGATTTTCATTGTGTCATTGTCAATAGTATTATTAGTCTTTGGCATTATAGTATGAAGCAAATGGAGTTTCCTAATTCATTATATGTAACCAAAGGCCCACTTTGATGCATCCTATTTGTAATTATTATTTTAAAAATTAATATCTTTAAATATAATTATATAAGATATATTTCAAATTATTGGAGACATTTATCATATTTTACAAAACATATATTTAAAGATATATTTTATATAATAAATATACTTAAAGATATATTTTAATCAATAATCTCATTAGAAAAAGTTATAAGATATGCAAGGTATGAAGTTTTGCGATATATATTCAGCTGCTTTATGTCAACAAAAACAAATAAAAATGGCAATCATTTTGCTTAAGAAAATAAAATAATAGTAGATGAATAGAAAATAAACAAATAATGGAAAATATTAAATAATGTGTCCAAAGTGCTAGTTAGAGATACTAAATATAGTAAAATAATCTTGAAACTTGTGTAATTGACATATTTAAAATATGAACAATATTATTTTTAATACATTTTTTTATTTATTTCTTAACTAGTGTCTAGATCTGTGACACTAGCTAATAGCAGACTCATAAATAAATAAATAAATAAATAGATAATGGAATTAATATGGTCAAGCAAGCATGGGATGTGGGGAATTTGACCAAATTCTTAGTGAGTGGCTTCAAGTTGGAGCAGAACAGCGATGATGAAATTCAATAGAAGTAATTAATATTGCTTTGAACCCAAGTTATAACCCATTTCTTTTTATAACTTATGATAGCTATATAAAGGCCACAAAACTTATGATCACGAGTCACGCTACAAAAATAGGGACACTTTAAAAAAACATGTCCACATAAATATATTAAACTAAAAAAAAATTGGAACTTCACTTAATCTTAATTTTTTTTTAAAATATTCTGTTAATTACACTGCACACTTTAAATGTAAAAAAATTAAATTTTAAGCTGAAACTCTGATCTTTGCATATCAACAACATTCTCACCGCTAACATTTTTGTGATATTTTTTTATTTTACATGAAAGACAATTGCATGTGATAAATTTGATTTATATTTCTACTACACTATAACTTCATTATGAAAAGTCACAACAATAAGTATTCATGTCTTACTTTTCTTTTTACAAAAACACCCATTATGTAATGACAATGGTACATCAAATTAGTTGTTACTATCAGTGACCATCTTTTTGAATCCATAATGATACTAGTTTGTTCTAAAAAAAATTGATCTCCATTTATAAACTTTCAGTCACTTTCGAAGTTGGTTAGTTTTATTTTTTGGTTTGTGTTTTAATTGGACTATGTAGTCATAGTTTGAACTTTGAATAATAGTTAGCAAGACAAAATTACAATCAATTGTAGTAGTTTAGACACTTTAGTCATCAAATTAAATCATGTTTACTAAACAATCACAGGTCATTTCTCAAACCGATTAGTTCGTTAATTAAAAATGCTTTAAAATACCATCCGTTACTTTTGAAGATGTCTTTTTTTGCCGCCTTATCAATTACTTAAACACCATCCGTTACTTAAGTAGCGGACAACATTTTTTCCACAAATTTCTCATTTGTACTCATCTGTGACTTAAGTAGTGGATGTGTAAAAATAGGACGCGCGAGAAACTCGTAGAGCGGCAAAAATAAACATCATTTTTTAATAATTGAACTTGGGCCACATGCTGGGCCCCAATATTTGGCCCACATAAGTTTTTTTTGTCAAGTAACCTAATTGTTAGAATGTTCACGGTAGATAAGTGAGATGACCAGGATTCGAACTTTGACCCCCTGCATATATAATGCAATGTCTTGCCAATTGAGTCAAAGGGGGAACAAACCTAACTTTCATCTGACAATAAAATACAAATTCAGCTTTAGATAAGTCTACGCAATCCTAAAGTTGCAAATTTTCAGCAAAATTATACTCTCTCAGTACCAAAATATAAGTCATTTTGAGAAAAAAAATTGTACAAAATTGTATGTCACTTTACATAATTACCAATGAAGTATTTAATGCTCTTTTTCCTATTATACACTTAACTATTTATTTTTCTTTTTTTAATTCTTGAATTTATCTTTCTCATACCATTAATGACGATGGACAATTTTGTAAACTAAATCATAATTTTTTTTTTCCATACAACAATTATTATTTTTCTTAATTTGTATAAAATGACTAAAGTGACTTACATTTTAGTACGGAGTGTGTAGTATCATTCAAGTTTCTGGTAATTATTACCCATAACCACTTCAATAAAAAATGTCTTGCAACTTGCAAGCAGATCAAGTTTTGGTAAAATATATATTTAAATAATCAAATTACATATAATTATAATATCGTTTAAAATTTTTATCAAATAAGAAAACACTAGTAATCTCAGAGTTTAACTAGGAGGCAAGTAAAATATTGTTTCAATTTTATTTTTTTACACAAAATATTGTTTCAATTAAGAGCAGAACCTAAGCCTTTATTTTTAGACTTAGTTTTCTTGGATTACAATTTACATTATGTATTTTGATGTAGGAGATATTTTTTCAAGTAAAATGTAGATAAGTATAAGTATGTGATTGATGTGAAAAAATGTATGAATGTTTCAGGCCCAGGATGTTCTTCAATTGGTTATGGAGAAGCAGAGGAACTTGGACCCTTCTTTCCCCAAAATAGCACCCAACCTAAGCTCAAGTTGAACCCTTATTCTTGGAATAAAGGTTGGTCATTTTCAAATTCTTAACCCGGAGTATCCTCTCAATCATATGATAAATTTCACTATATTCCAAAACAATATAATGTACTAATGAAATTCTGACATGCGACGTTGGAACTGATTAAATATTTAAATCATAGTCAAAATTGTAATTTTTTTTTTTTAAAGTTGTATTTCAAAAATAATTTTTAGGAAAATCTATTTGAAATAGCTTCAAAATTAAGTGATTTTTTGAAATTTTGATATAAAAAAAATAATAAATGTAGAACTTAACACAATTGCATTTAAGTTAACAAATGCAATAGCTTCAATATTGCGTTTAAGTACAACTTTACATTTAAGTTAACAAATTGAGATTTTTATTAAATATACAACTTTTTGAAAAAAATATTACTCCCTCCGTTCCTTTTTACTTGTCTTTTTAGAATAGTAACACCAAATTAAAGAATTGTATATTTGCACTTTATCTTCCTATTATATCCTCGTTTTTAATCCACCAATAAATTCTTATTTTTTTTCACACACTTTCTCTTTCCAATAAATTTAATATATTATGTTAAAAAAAACAAAATTTAATATGTTATGTTCCAAAAAAAATAAAAAAGATTTAGTTTTCCAAATATATAGCATTAATTTGTTTTATTGAAAAAGATAAGAGCAATTGACAAAGGGTATAATTGAAATATCATACCCGTAAAATACCAAAAGAACAATTAAATAGAAACGCTAAATCTTGTCCTAAAAAACAAGTAAAAAGGAACGGAAGGAATAATTATCAACATGGAAGTACATTTATTAACTTTGTAAGATAATTTTAATAATGTTTGTTAAAAAACAAAAGATAATTTTAATAATGTATCAATATTGTATTTGATTTAAAATAGACTAAATATAATTTACCATTATGATTTTTTTTCTACAGCTGCAAATCTTTTGTTTCTTGAATCCCCTGTTGGAGTGGGATTTTCCTACACCAATACCACCAGTGATATACATGAGCTTGGTGACACAATTACTGGTAATTATATACTTTAATATCATCTAATCATTGATACAATATTTATTTTTTTAGTGCTTTGACTTGATTTATTGTTTAATTTCATTGGCCAGCTAAGGATTCACACAATTTTCTCATCAATTGGTTTAAAAGATTTCCTCAATTCAAATCACATGATTTCTACATTGCTGGTGAAAGCTATGCAGGTATATTTAACTTATAAGTTAAAGTTTTTAATTGCTAAGTTGCACTTTTGAGTTTTGACCATTTAATTTTTATAAACTTGCTATTTTGGTTCTCTAATTTTTATAATAATATTTTTAAAACCATAATTTTAGTCCCTTTTGCAAAAGACTAACTGCACTGATTTTGACCAAGTCAACACATACATGGACATTGAGTGCAGGGGTGTCAAAATGGATTGATCGGATGAATTTGGATTGGATTGCTAATTGATGGATAAAAAAAATCCATTAAAACTTATTCAAAATATCCAATCCAATCCATCGGAGATAAAATCCAATCCATCTATTAAATAACTTTTATTTTTTAATAACATATTTATTAATTAAATAGATTATTTTTATTAATAACATAAAACCCAAAAAATCGGTCGAAAACCCAAAAAAAATCGAAAATCAAAAAATCGGCCGAAAACCCAAAAATCGGCCAAAAACCGAAAATCGGCCGAAAAACCTAAAAAAAACCCGAAAATTCATAAATCGGCTGAAAATACAAAAAATCGGTTGAAAAACCTAAAATCAGCCGAAAAACAAAAAATCGGTCGAAAACACAAAATCTTCCGAAAAATTTAAAATCGGCCGAAAAACCGAAAATCGGTTGAAAACCCTAAAAACACCCGAAAATCCATAAATCGGCCGAAAAACCTAAAATCGGCCGAAAACACAAAAAATCGGTTGAAAACCCAAAAACTCGGCTGAAAAACCTAAAATCGGCCGAAAAACCGAAAATCGGCCGAAAACTCAAAAAATCGGCCGAAAAATCTAAAATCGGCCGAAAAATCGAAATAACGCCAGAAAATCCTAAAATTGGCTGAAAAGTTAATTATAGGTTTTTTGGCGGATTTTTTGGATTTTAGGATTTTCGGCCGATTTTCAGTTTTTCGGCCGATTTTTGGGTTTTCGGGTGTTTTTTGGATTTTCGGCCAATTTTTTTGAGTTTTTGGCCGGTTTTTTGGCTTTCGGCCGATTTTAGGATTTTCGGGTGTTTTTTGGGTTTTCAGCCGATTTTTGAATTTTCAGCCTTTTTTGGGTTTTCGGCCGATTTTTTGAGTTTTCGGCCGATTTTAGGATTTTTTGGGTTTTCGGCTGATTTTTGGTTTTTCAACAGATTTTTCGTGTTTTCAGCCGATTTTAGGATTTTTGGCCGTTTTTGGGTTTTTCTGCTGATTTTAGGTTGTTCGGCCGATTTTTTTAATTTTGGATTTTCGGGCGTTGTTTGGGTTTTTCGGTCGATTTTTGAGTTTTCGGGTTTTTTTGGGTTTTCGGCTGATTTTTTGAGTTTTCGGCCGATTTTTGGATTTTCGGGTTTTTTTTTTATATCCGGCCGATTTTTTGGGTTTTCGTCCGATTTTTGGATCTTCAGGTGTTTTTTTTGTTTGCAACCGATTTTTTTTTTAATTGGTTGTTAATTTTATTTTTAAAAAATTGATTATCCATTGGATTTGAGGTTATTGTACTATATATGATCCATTGGATTTTCAAATTAAGGTGGATGGATTGGAATGGATGGATCCAATCAATTTACAAATTTTTTTACTAATGGATGGATTGGATGGATCCATTAGTGAGTGGATTAGATGGATAACAGATAAATGGATAATTTTGACACCCCTAGTGCTGATGTGACATGTAAATCATTGTTCATATGTACGTTGACTTAATCAAAATCAATGAGGAGCCGGCGTTTTGCAAAAGAGGCTAAAGTTATAGGGGGCAAAACGTGCTATTATGAAAATTAGAGAGGCAAAATTACAAGTTTGTGAAAGTTAGATGATAAAAAATGCAAGTTAGCCGAATTAAATAAACACTATTTTTCTTGGTACTTAACTTCACAATACTTGGAATTGTATTGAAATTTCAGGACACTATGTTCCACAACTTTCTGAGCTTATTTTGGATAATAATCACAATTCTTCTGAGGAAGATTACATTAACTTCAAAGGGATCATGGTATAATTAATCAAATTGAGCAACAATAAAATTCCTAATTAAATTACAAATTTAAACCAATATTAATATTAATTTGACACAATGAGATGTTTTGTACAGATTGGAAATGCACTATTGGATGATGAAACAGATCAAAAGGGTATGATAGAATATGCATGGGACCATGCTGTTATATCTGATGGTTTATACCATAACATTACAACCGTATGCAACTTCAGCTATCCAATTCAAAATCAAACAGATGATTGCAATACAGAACTTAACAAATACTTTGATGTGTATAAGATTATAGACATGTATAGTTTGTACACTCCCATGTGTTTCAGCAACATCAGCAACACAAGAAGGGAATCCCCTGTCATCAAAACAGCGAACCCTCATTCCCTTTCCAAATCTGTGAGTTTCATCGATATTATGTTTTCCACTTAAAGAAATTTAAAATTAGAATTCAATTTGAAGCAAACTTTGTTTTATTAATAGTATTTTTTCTTTATAATAATAGATTCTAACACGTGACACAGCGAACTGTGTTTTATTAATAGTATGATATGATACATGACGTTGGAAATTGTCGATTTTAATAGGACGGATGGCGTAGAAATCTAGCAGGATATGATCCATGTGCATCAGATTATACTGCAGCATATCTAAATAGGCCAGAGGTTCAAAAGGCACTGCATGCTAATGTGACCAATATTCCATATCCATGGAGTCATTGCAGGTATATATGTGATTCACTAACTTCATCAACAAAATTAATATATGAAAATGTACATATATATAATAAAATCAACCTTAATATGTTCTATTCATATTAATATAAATCAACATTCATGTTATATTCTGTTTTTTCCTTAGTAATAATATATCATTTTGGAATGACGCACCGGTGTCCATGCTTCCCGTCCTCAAGAAACTTATTGCCGGCGGTCTCCGAATATGGGTTTACAGGTAATTGAATTTCTATGTTTATCTCAAATCTTTTTTTATAAATTGGAAGTTTATTCAAATGGAGTACATTTATTTCTTTTTATGCTAATTTACCTAATTTCTTCATCTATACAGTGGAGATACAGATGGAAGAATTCCTGTAACTGCAACAAGATACACACTAAACAAATTGGGACTCCCTATAGTTCAAGATTGGACTCCTTGGTATACGAGTCGTCAGGTAAACGAAATTGTATTAAATTTATTTGTCGGTTAACCGTTGAAATTATTTACTTTATTCTCTAAAGTAAATTTATTTGTCGGTTAACCGATGAATTATGCTAGAGCGTAGTAATAAACAATTTCAATGCGAATTTTATTCTACTCTCGACTTTATGAAACATTTAAATTTTTGTGTTGTGGAAATTAATTATAGGTCGGAGGATGGAACATTGTATATGATGGTCTAACATATGTGACAATAAGAGGAGCTGGTCACCAAGTTCCTACTTTTACTCCAAAACAAGCACTTCAGCTAGTTCGACATTTCTTAGTCAATAAGAACTTACCACAACATCCTATTTAATTAATCATCGTATGTTTGATTATTTTTGGGTTAAAATTAACCCCGATTGTTAATGTTGGTTTTTATTATTCACTTAAACTCTCATTCAAGTGAGAATTGTATTATTTGAGTCGCACTAATTACTATATAAGAATAGCATATATACAGTTTGAGATTGAAACCAATTAATGAATCGTAAGTACAAAATATTTTGCTTTGAAAATTCTTAAAACCAGTATATGGGTTGGTAAAAAATTCAACCTTATGTTTAAAACTATTTCATTTCATAGATTCTGTCAAGATATTACCTCACAGTCACATTAGACGGTAACTTATGCAATAAGTTACCCTATAACTAAATTTGTTAAGCTTGTTAGAAGCAGTTGCGAAGTTCGTTACATTGCTATCATCATTAGAATTCACTATATATAGCTTTTAATAATCATTGTTAGATGAATTGATTAATATGTAAAATTCTCTGAAGGCCAAAATTCCTTCTACACATCACCATGTATTTTCCACCTGTTATGCATCATTCACAGTTAGAGTATTTTGCCCCCTTAGCAAATTACACAATTCATGATCAAACCATTTATACATGGAAGTTAATATACTGAGTACATTTTTGTTAGGCTTCACCCCTTGGATGGATCATTATCAAACTCACAAGGCCTTCCAAACACCTACATGGTCTCATAGTAGGTGTCTGTCCGTCCATAAATAAATCAGCGCAGTAAGCTTGCTTTTATACACAAGATGCACACAATGAGAATGTGCGGGTGCACATACACACGCGCGATTTCATTGACCCCAAAAATAAATGTTCTTCAATCAAATCCGTGTTATATAGCATCGACACACACAAGTTAAGACTGGATACAATCATGTTAGTATCCAAGTACAATTTGTTTCCCCACCTAAGGGACTTGTATGTAGTTATTCATGATAACAAGTTATAACTATAGAGACCAAAGGAAACATAAACAGAGGAGGCAAAAATCAAACTAAAGAATATATCTTTAAAAAGTAGAATGCACGTTTCACATTTCAAATATAATTAATTATATTAACTTCTACTGAAGGCGAGTTTTGAAGCAAAAAGTCAACTATTCCTTCGGGTATGGATGAAGATCCTACTTTAAATGCTTCTTTGATCTCGGAAACTTCTTCATGTGACCCGTTAGGCAGCTGCGCTAATTTGGCATCTATTAGTCCGATGGATGAGTAATATGAAAGCGGTTTCCTTTTGACTTTTAGTGACTTCAAGTTACACAAAGAATGGAGTTTAAGCTTCAATAAATCAGGAACAAGGGAGAGAACCTAAGCAATGAAAGATGATGGTGAATAATGATCAGTGATGCAAGTCATATATTTTTTTTTTTTATAAAACTTAGAATCAACTAATATCATCTTACATACTCTATTAACGTATACCTGAAGAGTAGTTGAAGAAACTATCAATGATCTGATATAAGTAAGCTCTATGAGCCAGCTGAGTAGAATCGAAGGAGATTCCGCATATTTCAAATTGCATTTCAAGTATGCATCAATGTTTACATGTTTAATAGAACAAAGACAGTTCCCTGAGAGTTTTAGAAAAGGATTACTGTTATAAACAAAAGTATAAAGACTTGGAGTAGATAGTTCAATTTCGCGGTAGCTCTGTCTACAATAAGATTGTATTGTTAAATTGGCAAGTGTGGAACTTAATATGCATAGGTTTTGTGCATAACGAACTTTACAATCGCCAATGATCAAACTATTCAACTGGCTAAATGTTGAAAAAGGCTCGATCCGGCCATTATTGCTGGCACTAAAGGAAAAGTAATGAAGAGACAGGCTGGTTAATGCAGGCAAATTTAGAGAATTTGGAAATAATGGTAACTGGCCATAAATCCTACGACTAGCATAATGGTCAAGAGATGTTAAAGTGCAACATGAAAAGAAGCAAGAAGGGAAGTGTTGAATATCACATTTGACTTTGATTCGCAACCCTTGGATATTATGTGAAACAGCATATTTCACAATGCTTTTGAGGTGTGGCTCCTCGAGTCCTATGCAGTCAAAATCAAGCGTGTGTAGTGTCGTTGAGGCATCGCATTGAGACAAAATCCAAGGCACAAATCTGCTTAAATGCTTAGATTGTGACGAGGCCACAACTAGACGAATGAAGAAGAATCTAATGTAAGGGTGGGAGCACGCTTCGAGAGATCCTTCCATCTTGTGGACAATGTGCAAGTTTGAACTGCGTGATTGGTGTCCAAAAAAGATAGAATGTGAAGTAAAATGCATTCAGGCAAGTTACTTATAATGTCTTTAATCTTCTCTTTGTTTCCACCGTTCTTATGTTGCCTTTGTCCTTTCATTATCTCAGAAACGATTTTACTAACAAAGAGAAAAGTATTTTTATTAGTAAACCACCAAATTAATTCTTAATTCTATAAAACATTCTCAAAAAAGGTTCTGACTCCATTAAGCTGTCAAATTTATTCATTGTTTAACTACTTACTATCAATTAAATCCTTATAGTAGTATTTTACAATTTACTATTAATTTAGTCTTTAAATTTATCGATTTATTATGAATTTAGTCCCTAACATATTTTTTAAAGGACTAATATTAGTAAAATTTAATAGAGTTAGAAACCTTTTTCAAATATTCATAAAATTATAAATCTATTTAAGAGTTTTCTTACAAAATCAAGAACAGATTATTAGGTATCTTGCAATTTAGTGGAAAAACGAAAGAAAAATAAGAAGAGAATTACCTTTCCCGATTTGTGAGCCGACTGAGATTACATGTGTCTTGTGATGGATAATTTTTTTGTTTTTGTTTTATTAATTCCTGACTATATAGCTCCCTATATATTAGAGTTAAAAAAACAAATTTCATCCCATAAATGTAGTTGGAGATATTATTGGTGTGACCGAGATTCGATATTTAAATGTCTAAGGTCCTGTTTGGATTAGCTTATTTTTTAGTTTATGCAAATAGTTTATGCAATATAAATTAGATTTTATTTTATAAGTTCAAACTGGTGAAAATTATATTTTTATTTTATCATAAACTACCTTGACAAATTTATAATAATACCTAAAAATTGTATAAACTGTTTGCATAAGCTTAAAAATAAGCTAATTCAAACAGAGCCTAATTCTAACCACAAACTTAGCCAAAATGAAATTACCAGTAATTCATAAACCATTAATATTTGTCATGTTCGTGATAAAAAATTAAATTGATTCTATAAAAAAAAAATAAAAAAATAAAAAGGTTAAATAGAAGGGTAAAGATGGAATTTGACGTAAGAAATACAATAAGATCCGGTGTGGTGTAAGGCAGCAGTAGCATTTGAGTTTGAGAGTGAAATCGAGCATCGATCGAGAGAGATGGGTGGTGGACACGGACATGGCGGAACAACCTACAAAGGTGTTACAATTCATCAACCTAAGCGATGGCACACTGTCACCGGCAAAGGCTTGTGCGCTGTCATGTGGTATGTTCCTCTTTTCTTACCCTAATTTTTTCAATTACTTTCATCTAATTTTCGTTATTCAGATTTTAATTCAATTTTTTTGTTTTTGTTAGGTTTTGGGTTATGTATAGGGCAAAACAAGATGCTCCTGTAGTATTGGTAACATTTTCAATAATTTTCATCAACATTTTATTATTGAATAATTTTTATGTAATATTATTTAATTTTTTCATTTATTTATTCTCTTGTATCTTAGGGTTGGAGGCATCCCTGGGATGGTCATGGTGATCATGGAAGCGAGCATTAATTTTCTTTAGGTACAATCTCGTTATAATCTTTGGTTATTGTTACATTGTTGTTTACAATGCAATTGCTTTAATATTTGAGTGTAGCTCATGTGGTGTGGAATAATAGGTTAATGTTGGTGACATGAACCCGTAGAATGTGGTTTCTTTTGCATATTTTGTTGTGTAGTTGAACGTCCGTGTTTATATCTTGGTTATCAAATAGAGATTCAAATTGCGAATAGGAATACCTTTATCTCGAATTGTGAATTTTCAGATGCATTACCAATATAAGTGTAATTCTTAAGTGACTGACTAAAATTATAAGCTAATATGTCATACATGAACCTCAATGATTCAAGTCATATATATCAAATGACATGTGTTAGTTATACAAAGTTGACAAAAAAGTGTGTCGCTACACCAAGTTGAGGTTGTGATTCGTTAGAATGAATTGGGGTTCATCATAGTGAATTGGGATTCGAGATGGGATTGATTTTGTAATAGATACACACTATAGATTTGTATTGATCATTTGATTGGGTTCAATTTAGTATCAACCCGAGACACGATTCTCATGTTTTGTTAAGATACTGATAACCATGATGTATACACCGAATTCATCTAGGACTAGGAAGGTTTGGCAGATGAGCCGCGGACATTTCAAAGTTTGGATCATTTTATATGACGGAGTTCCCACGATGATCCCGGTCCTTCTTCTGCTGGACCTGATTTAACCCTTTCTAAGCCTAGTCAGTGCTTCGAAAATTAGGATTTGTTGAATTTGCATTCTAAGAATATGTCATGTAATTGTTTTTTTAGTATTTTGCTCCAAATAAATGATACTACTATTATTCAATTATTACAAATTACACTTAATTACCAACAGCTGGGCATACTAAACTTAAAAAGAAAACTGTTTTTAATATCTAATAAGAATTATGGTCGTTCACTTTCTTCAATTTTCATATGGTGTACCTTTTAATGATGAAGCATGTGCTACTTATACCTCTTAGTTTTCACATTCACAAAAGAGCTGTTGTTAATTCCTTCCTATTTAGTGAAGTACATATGCTATATATGATATACAACTTAAGATTTTGACAAGATTTGTAGAAGAGGAATAGGGGCTGTAGACACAAATGAAAAGATTTGAACGAAGCAGACTTTGCACAATTATGATTAACATATGTATTGATTTCTTGGCAGGCTTCAGCTGCAAAATCGGGAACATCAGAACTTGAAGAATCTGTGTTCGTGAATGTGTGTTAATCAAATGTTTACTTTGTTTCATTCAATAAATTGGTTATAAAAGAAGGGTTTTTTTTTTTCCATGAACAAAGCTATGTTTGAGCACTTGTTAACCTGGATGAAGGTTTATGATCGTTGTTGCTTGTACAATTTACCTGGTTTTTTGTAAGAAATTTATGGTAACATACTGAATGTGTGTCATCTATATGTCTGTGAGTTAACAACACAAATTATAGTACCTTTTGCGTAGAACTGTCAAAGTAAGCAAATCCTACTCACTGAGTTTGGTCAGAAAGTGAGCTAATCTATAACCTGGATCATTTATTCTAGTGGGAACAATTTAAAAAAATACAGAAAGGCTTAATTGCACTTTTAGTCCCCCTATTTTGTCAAATCTGCGATTTTGGTCCCCCTATTTTAAAATCAAACATTTCAATCCCCCTATTTTGATTTTTGTTGCACTTTTGGTCCCCCACCCTATTTTTTAACCAAGTGGCAATCAAAACGCTTATGTGGCAATCCATGTGGCAAATAAAAATGCCATGTCAGCAAATATTTTAATTTTAAGTTTTTAATTTCCAATATGAAAAATATTAATTTTTTAAAAAAATCTGAATAACCAAAAAATAAATTTTTTTTTAAAAAATATGACAAAACAAAAAATATTAATTTTTAATAAAATATCTAAAAAGTTATTTAATATTTCAGTTTTTTTCAAATAATATTTTATTTTCAGATTTTAAAAAGAAAATAATAATTTCAGTTTTTAAAAAACTAATATTTCTGATTTTAATAAAAATTATAATATTTGAAATATTATATTAAAAAAACTAAAAATAAAAAAATATTAAATTTATTTTAAAAAAAACTGAAAAAACTAAATTTTTTTAAAAAACATCTTAAATATTAATTTTTGAAAAAAAATCTTTAAATTTTTTTTAAAAAATATAAAATTAATTTTCAGATATTTTTTCAAAAAATTAATATTTCGGTTTTTTTTTTTAAATTAAATTTTCTTTCAACGTTTTTAATAATTTTGGTTTTTTCAGTTTTTTTCTAAAAAATAATCTAATATTTCAAATTTTTAAAAAAAATTATATTTTTTGGTTTTCCAGATTTTTTTAAAAAAAAATCAATGTTTTTAAAAAAATTAGTATCTTTCATATTGAACATTAAAAAATTAATATTATAATTAAAATATTTGTTGATGTGTCACTTTTATTTGCCATATGTATTGCCACGTAAGCGCTTTGGTTGCCACTTGGTCAAAAAATGGGATGGGGGACCAAAAGTGCAACAAAAATCAAAATAGGGGGACTAGAATGTTTGATTTTAAAATAGAGGGACCAAAATTGCAGATTTAGCAAAATAGAGGGACCAAAAGTGCAATTAAGCCATACAAAAAAAAGGAGTAACTGTTTGCACAGAGAAAGGCAAGGCAGGGAACTTGAAAATGGTAGTGCACTTGTATGGCTGGTTGTTTGCAATTGGTGGAGAAAGACGGCAAGAGCGATAGGGAATAAACAAAGAGAATATATATTTGTGGAGAACTGAGTAGCAGAGAAGATGTGGTGACTGTGGATGAGAGGCCGAGAAACTAAGATGGCTTGTTGATGTGTGGGTGATAAACTGAGAATATGGAGTTGGGGAAGAAATGAGAATTGGGTGTGCCATTGTGGTGGAAACTAACAAATAAGTTAGAGTTTCTCTGATTTATATAATTATTATAGTTATAATAACTTTAAAATAGGGGATAAAAAAAGAAAATCTAACTAATTCCCATTCCAACCTACTTGTAGGTTAAATTTTTTGTGAGCTGTTTTTTTTTTTTTTTTTAAAACTTCAATAACTGAGAACTGGATTGATATTGGAGCAAGCAAGCACCAATATTTGCATTTGCATCTGTTCATTTCCTTTATTTCAAACTAGTACTTTTACTATAAGAGATATATTTTCTATTAATTTTTAAAAAGTGAACTTTTGTTGTTGCTTATAATTTAGTTTGATCCATGACGTAAACTTTCATCTCAAAACCAGATGAACGCTAAGGGACTAAATCGGCGTAAAAGAGAATAAGATTGAGCTATGTCATCAAAATCATTATGAAATTTAAACCCTAAATCAATCTCTATCTTCTTCCTCTTCTCATTGAACTTTTACCAATCATAATCTTCACAACCATTTTGCAAAACGAAAGACAAAAGGAGTTCCACCATTTTTACAGTAAAGAAAAGCATCAACTACCCTGATCGGAGAATTATCATCCTGGTTTTGGTGATCCTAGATGGGCCACTTGTGACTCATCTTGTGGGGGTGTAAAGCATGTGGGAAATTTTTTGACTATCCTATTGAGAGTTGTTTGAAACAAATGGATCGTGCTTATAAAATTTTGGTGATAATCATATGTATGATTTTACTCATAAATCACTTGCTAGTGTAGAAGCTAGGATGAAGAGAGTTAGGAATGAGAGCAATAATCCTCTTGATGTTAAAGGATGAACTGGGATTGCTTCATCCTGCTTTCAAAGCTATCGACTTGCCTACTTCTTCTTGATTGTTTTGTTCTATTTTGTTTTTTCATAGGTTATGATTATCTTCCACAAGATTGAGCTATTGTTTCCATTTCACATGATTGTATCCCCACTATATTATGCTCTCATTGCAATCATGTATATAATAAATGTCAATGTCAACTTTGTTATCATTTATTTATGTTTGCTTTGTCTAATTGATGTATTAGTAACTAACGTTACGGATATTTTTATTTTAGTTATAATTTGCTTAAGTTATTATTATCGTCGCGTTACGCTTATATTTTTAGAAGTTACATTTTACAAATTAAAATTTTTAAAAAAATTGAATTTATTTAAACAGTACTATCAATCAATAAATTGATTTATTTACTATATATAATAATTATTTTGAAATCGTTATTAATTCTACGAATCAATAACATACTTTGTCTCGTATTTGATAGTTATTTTAAGATATTTATTCTACAAATCAATAGCATACTTTGTCCCCATTTTAGGATGCAAAATTATATCATGCTTTTATTGAAGAAAAAAGAAATCTCAATTCTCCCTCTTAATATGCTGGGGATTTATAGAAAAAGTTACTTGAATTTTGAATTAGGCTGCCCATCATTTGTTATTTGTCAGGTTGGAATTTGACTATTTTTTTTAGCTCTCTTAATTTTCTTGTACGTCTAATAAAATTACCAAAATAACCCTTGCGTTTAGAATACCTCCTCTAAGTTTGACAGTTCACTGCTTAAATAATAGACATAATTTTATGTTAGTATTTTTTTTTCTTTTTAAATTATTTATTTTTATAACATTCATTATTTAAGTATTATAATAATAAAAATGAAAAGCGCACGTCAGAAGCTCAATGTGATGAAGTATTCTCTCTGTCTCAATTTGAGTGAGTCAATTATACCATGTGCATTTTTCACATATTTTGTTTTAACCATATTTTTCTACTAATTTATAAAAAAAAATTAGCATATAAGATGTTGTTGGATTCATCTCGATGAGTATTTTCAGAATATCAAATTTTTATAATTTTTACTATTATAGAATTAAAAATATTAACCGAAATTATACATTAGCATGCGTGCTGTAGTCAACTGACTTACTCAAATTGCGATGGAGGGAGTAGTTACAGGAAAATAAAAAAAAATTAAAAGTTAAAAGTTAAAAAATTATTATCATCCATATATACTCTAGAATATTCGACCTATATATACCGTTGAAATTGAAATTCGCAAAACCGTTTAAAGCGCCAAATGAATGAGCAACAAGCACCATCCAAACTCTCTACTCGCTCCGCCGGGAATCCTACCGGAAGATCCAAAGATTTTCCGTCGAACAAATCCAAAAAGGCACAAATTCATCAATTCCTAAATCTTCATAAACTTCTCGTTGATTCTACGTTTTGCATTTCATTTTTCTGATTTAATTTCTGTAATTTTGATTTTCTGCTCATTCTTCAGATCTCGAACAAGAGCTTGAATGCATCTGCATCGTTTTCTGAAAAATCCGTTGATTTTTCGCCGTTTTCTGTGATCACGGAGATCTCGGAGGAAAATCTAACCGAAGACGCCACGGTAAGTACGATTCCGAGCTTATAATTCTTCTTCCGACGTTTCTTCTGTTCGTCATTTATAGCTATGCGACACTGAACTGTTAAATGCTACTGAAAATTCATAGTCATATAGTAATTTTTTATTTATGTATTTATTAATTTAAAGCTTCGTGAAGATTTTCATTGTGCAAATTAGTTTTCTGCGAGTACTTACTAATTTGTGTTAGAAATGGAGATCAGATTTAGATCTGTTTATATATTGTTGACATGTGTTTGAATTTTCAATGCCGTCGATTTGAATCTTCGTGAAAATTTTCAATGTTCAAATTAATTTTCTGTGATTATATACTAATTACGCGTTAGAAACGATGATTAGATTTAAATCTGTTGATATATATTGATGTGTGTAAGTGTGTTTGAATTTTCAATGCAACTGTGATTGAAACTTTCACACACTTGGAATTTAAGTGTTAAGGCTTCAACTGATTGAAATTTTATGAACCTCTCTGTTTTAGACTTTCTTGTTAGAAGAACCTGCATCTGTAACTTCGCTTCAGCCTGAAAAGATCATTTATATAACCGAAAATAGTTCCACTGATTACATTGATGCGTGTGTGTTTGAAATGAACAAGTTCACCGGTGTGGAGGATACTATGAATTTTCCAAAAAGAATCAAAGCTGATGCGATCGTCACTTCGGACAATGCTGGTCTGCAGTATAAGAAGCTTAAAGATGAGATAATTGAGTATGTATTACAGGATCTCAATCACAATGTGCAGTCTGAGGATAGATCTCACACACAGTCACAATCGCAAGTGGTTTTGCGGAAAAAACCCTTTCTGTTTCTATGTGTCATTATTTGGTTCATTGGAGTGTTAGCTGTGCTTTTCTTCACTCCTGATGTTGATTGTGGATTAGTACCAACTTGAACAGTTCCACTAAAGCTGATTTGGTATTCTTCCATGTGCAAGTGATTCCACTAAAGCTGATTTGGTATTCTTCCATGTGCAAGTAATACAATACAATATTGGTTCATAGACTTGAGGTAAATGGGATTATTCTAAAATCATTTTCAATCCTATTCGAGACAAATTCGGTCATTCCCAACGAGAAATAATACAATGCATCTATTGTATACCATTAACCCAATACATCTATTTTTCAACATCCGATATGTCAATTTAATTTATCATATTTACGATATCATTAGGGGACACAACTCAATCCTTCTATATTCCAACATCCGATATCTCAATTCAATTTTTCTATTTTATACCATCGGGACAAATTATGTCATTCTCAATGAGACATAATACAATGCATCTATTGTATCCATTAACCCAATCCGTATATTTTCCAACATCCGATATCTCAATTCAATTTTATTAGCGACATACCGACAAAAAGATATCATTCCAACAAACGGTTCCGTCAATTCAATTTATCAAGGTTAAGACAACTTGATCCAAGTATCTAAAATCATTTCCAATACTATTTGGGACAAACTCGGTCATTCTCAACGAGACATAATACAATGCATCTATTGTATACCATTAATCCAATCAATCTATTTTTCAACATCCGATATCTCAATTCAGTTTTTCTATTTTATACCATCGAGACAAATTATGTCATTCTCAACGAGACATAATACAATGCATGTAATATCCCAACTTCTAAATTACCTAATTAATTTTAATTAGAGCTTTGTCTAAATAAATTAGAATTAATCAGTGGTGGTTAAATTAATTAAGTTTAGGGAATTAAATGAATTGTGTGTAAAAATTAGGAATTCTAATTGAACTTAAATTAATTAAGCCTCATACTGTTTATTTATCAGACAAAACCACTATATAAACCCTTCACTTCAGTGTTCAAATCATCAAAACCAAACTTCCAATTCTTGGAGCAAGTTAGAGGGTTCTCTTTTGGCAAAATTTCCAAATTCTGGTATGAGTTCGTGGGTGTTTGCTGGGAGGTTTTGATAGCTGTTAGAAGAACCTAGAGGCAAGTTAAAGCTTCAATCCAGGTGGGTTCTTAGGGTAGTTTAGTTAGATTCCCAATTTATGAACTTTTGCATGTTAACATAGGAAATTAGGGAATTAATTGTGTGAGGAGAGTTAACTCCTAAATTCTCTTATATTCTGTCCTATATTATATATATTATTGATTGTGATGAATTAAAATGAGGATTGTAGGTGTTGCCTTGAAATTTCTTTGAAAATTGCAAAATAGAGTGTCTACTGCATGAGCTCGCCATAGCGAGCACTCATGGCGAGTCATCAAGTTCTGGGCTGAGGAATCTCACCATGGCGAGCATCTGCTCACCTCACGAGTTGTTCAGACCATTACAAGATCACTCGCCATGGCGAGCTAGTCACTCGCTGTAGTGAGCAATGTGCAGAATGCCTTTATATTTCCTTTTTCTGAAAATTCACACTCGTTTTATATCCTCAATTTAATTCAGCTGTTTCACAATCAAGTAATTAATATAATGTTATACAGGAGGTCAAACACAATTGGAATCTTAGGCTATAACATAGAAAATTAAGATTTGTATGCTCCCCGGGACTTGGGAATTTTTGATAGAGATAAACTCAGTAACAATTAGTATCAGTCAATTATATGCGGTTTAGTATGCTGCTTATGGGATTCCACTGGAATAAACCATTAGGAATATGATTGTGAGCTTAATGCCGAGACTCACTGGGTTGTCAGACAAGGCGGGCCTCTGAGATATGCTCACCTCAGAGTGTCTTAGCGGATTAAAATCAATAAGATATTCTTTGTGTTACACCTTTAATTATTTAATTATGATTATGTCATGTTAGAATATTCTATGGACTGATTAGGTACCCGGCGTAGTCGTCATTAGGAGGGTAGTAGGACTCACTGAGACTTAGTAGCTTACCCCCAGTCCAATTAATTTTTTTCAGGCAAACAAGTTGAGTAAGGTAAGCAGGCTATGGAGTAGCTGTTGCAGTTCGAGGATGACATATTTAGTTTCTTTGCTTTGCATTATCTGATCGTGTTGTATCTTATTTTCCGCCGTGTATTTCCTAATGTTGTGTATTCAGCACCAGCGTGTGCTTGATTTTCAATAATGTAACTTTGATAAACTCAGTACCAGTTATAATATTTCGCATTATATTCTAGATAATAATGTGGGGTGTTACAATGGATCTATTGTATACCATTAACCCAATCCGTATATTTTCCAACATCCGATTTCTCAATTCAATTTTATTAAACTCTATATGTTCAAATATAATATTAATACATACTATCAAGTAAATTGAAAGTGCTATGCATTCAATTTAGTATCTCGATCAAAATAAGGCAGATGATTCAATAACATATCAAAATTTTGAAAATCCATCATAAACATGTCGAAAAATGGAAGGAGAAATATGTAGCAGTGATTCAAAAATCAAATTAAAAATGGTTACACATCGTAATAAATTACCTCTAGTGAACAACATATTTAACGACATACCGATCAAAAATCTATCATTCCAACAAACGAGTACGTCAATTAAATTTATCATGTTTAGACAACTTGATCCAAGTATCTAAAATTATTTTCAATTCTATTCGGGACAAATTCTGTCATTCTCAACGAGACATAATACAATGCATTTATTGTATACCATTAACCCAATGCATCTATTTTTCAACATATGATATCTCAATTCAATTTGTCATATTCACGATATCATTAGGGGACACAACTCAATCCTTCTATTTTCCAACATCCGATATCTCAATTTAATTTATCTATTTTATATCATCGGGACAAATTATGTCATTCTCAACGAGACATAATACAATGCATCTATTGTATACCATTAACCCAATCCGTATATTTTCCAACATCCGATATCTCAATTCAATTTTATTAAACTGTATATGTTCAAATACCATATTTATGAATACTATCAAGTAAATTAAAAGTGCTATGCATTCAATTTAGTACCTCGATCAAAATAAGGCAGATGATTGCATAAAATATTCAAATTTTGAAAATCCATCATAAACATGTCAAAAAATGGAAGGAGAAATATGCAGCAGTGATTCAAAAATCAAATTAAAAATGGTTACACATCGTAATAAATTACCTCTAGTGAACGACATATTTAACGTCATACCGATCAAAAACCTATCATTCCAACAAACGAGTCTGTCAATTCAATTTATCATGTTTAGACAACTTGATCCAAGTATCTAAAATCATTTCCAATTCTTTCATTCTCAACGAGACATAATACAATGCATCTATTGTATACCATTAACCCAATGCATCTTTTTTTCAACATCAATCCATCCTATATAACTCAAAAAATGGAATGAGAAACATGTAGCAATGATTCAAAAATCAAATTAAAAAAAGGTTACACATCATTATAAATTACCTCTAGTGAATTGCATATTTAATGACATACCGATCAAAAAGCTATCATTCCAACAAACGGTTCCGTCAATTCAATTTATCAAGGTTAAGACAACTTGATCCAAGTATCTAAAATCATTTCCAATCTTATTAGGGACAAATTCTGTCATTCTCAACGAGACATAATACAATACCATTAACCCAATTCATCTATTTTTCAACATCCGATATAACTCAATTCAATTTATCATATTTATGATATCATTTGGGGACACAACTCAATCCATCTATTTTTTAACATCCGATATCTCAATTCAATTTTTATACCATCGGGACAAATTATGTCATTCTCAACGAAACAAAATACAATGCATCTATTGTATACCATTAACTCAATACATCTATTTTTCAACATCCGATATGTCAATTCAATTTATCATATTTACGATATCATTAGGGGACACAACTCAATCCTTCTATATTCCAACATCCGATATCTCAATTCAATTTTTCTATTTTATACCATCGGTGTAACGCCCCAACTAAAAATATCTAGAATATTTAGTCGAAGCATTAAAACTAGAATCTGAGTACATTAATTAAAAGAAATATAGCTGAATAATACATTATCATTAAGATAATAATGAATATTCGATACAGACAGCGGAAAAGAAACTACAACAGAACAACAAGTTAAATAAAACAAGGAAGAAGACTAAGTCTTCTAAGCTGACAATCCAAGCACAACTCCAATCGTCAGGTCCATCCTAGTCCCTACTCCGAAATAACCTGTCTACCTAAAAAAAATAAATGGAGTGGGATGAGACTACTAAGTCTCAGTGGGTCCTACTACCCTCCTAATGGCTACTAAGCCGGGGAACCTAATCAGTCATAACATATTTTAATTCGTAACATATTATCATAAAACATAGTTAAATAAGGGTGTAACACACAATTAGTCTTGTTGATTTTAACCGCAAGACACTCTGAGGTGAGCATATCTCAGAGGCCTGCCTTGTCCGCGAACAGAAAGCGTTCCGGCATACAGCTCACAAAGTTTTACTGGTGGAACATCTAAAATGAAGTCCACAAGCGATATCACAATCGCACATAGTCGACTGATTCTAAATTTATTTCATACTACCATAATTTTCCCAAAGCCCGGGGAGCATACAATAATTTCTAAATTCCCTAAGTCATACCCTAGGATTGCACCGTGATAACAAACAACTAGTATTTTATATAAATTCTATTGTTACAATAATATTAATTCAATTCGAGGGTATAAAACGAGTGCTTATAGTTTTTGAAAATGTTAGTAAAAATAAGACTAATATACTGGCCTAGCCCAAAGAGCACTCCAACAAGCCCAAGCAAGAAACAAAGTCAGTTCTGAGTATGCTCGCCGAGCGAGCTATCACTCGCCGGGCCAGCCTAAGCTCGCCGGGCCAGCAAAGGCTCGCCGGACCATTCATACTCTGCCCAGAAATTGTTCACTCGCTAGAAGGCTCGCCGGGAGAGAACTGCGTATTTCAGCCTCTGTTTTGTAGAAAAACACATTTTTCGAATCAAACACCTACAATCCTCAAATTAAATCATTGTAACAATATTATGGATATAATTTACGACTGTTTGGAGGAGAAATTGGGCGTTATTTCTCCTCACACATAATTTCCCTAAAAATCCTATGTTTGCATGCATGTTTCAATTATTGGGAAACTAACTACCTAGCCTAAAGAACCCACCTGAATTGAGATTAACTCGGAAGCTTTACGAATTCATTGCTAAACCATCGATCCACATAGCTTCCAGCTCTTGTTTAATCCATTTCCTATTTGACAGCTTCAAACCTCTAACTTCGGAACAACCTACAGACTTCATTCCTTGGCCTAAATTCACGAAATTGGTCTCCAAACGATCGGAATTGAGTTAGCTTTCCATACCAACAAGCGGAAACAGAATCAGAGCTACAGGGAAGGAGAAATTACCTTTTGAATAGAGCTCTGTTCAAACACGATTTTCTGGAAATTCTGGGTTGAACAGTCAACTTCAAAAATTCGCCCAGAATTCGTTTCTCGATGAAAATTCATGAAACCAAAGCCAAAATAAGCGTATTCAAGTTAGCTTTCTAGTCCAAAAAGAATCATTCGAAACGGAGTTGTGAGGAGAGAGCACTGACCGTTTTTCTGAGGGTATATCCAGGAATACGGGTTTGACAACTTCATCCAATATCTCTTGTTTTCTTCAACAACCACCATGTTGAAGTTTCTCAATCCATCACATGCAAGTTATAAAGAACAGAAATTGGTTTATGGCAGAGAGAGAGTACGAAATTGAGAGAAAGGATAAATGGAATGGCTTGATTCTTACCTTAATGTGAAGCTAGGAACCTAAAGAACTCAATTTTGACTTTGCATGTTGATTCCATTATGAGATTATGTGGGCTAAGCTTGATTAATAGAATGGAATGGAACCTTTGTTTATGTTGTTGCTGCTCGTGAGATAGAAGAGGGGAGAGAAAGAGATTTGTGTTGCAAATGAATGGTTTTTGTGAAATAGGAAAGTGTTAAGCCCATTTATATAAATATAGCTTTATGCTCAATTTACCACTCTACCATTCTTCTACTAAATTCCTTATTTCCATAGTAAATAATTCCAATTAGTCCCTAATAATACCTCTAATTAATATTTCTCCTATTAATTAAAGTCGGGATGTTACAATCTACCCCCCTTAAAGAAATTTCGTCCTCGAAATTAAGAAATTTATCTTTAGAAAGGCAGGAATAACACTTCTTCATATCAGATTCCAGTTCCCAAGTGGATTTGCTGTTAGTGGATTGAGTTCATTCCACTCCGACAATAGGAATCTCCCTTGTTCCGAAGGATATTAACATCACGATCAACAACTCGAACTGGATTCGGCTGATAAGTTAAGGTTGACTAGAGATCGGAAATGAATTTCCGAAGGTGAGACACAAGAGACACGTCGTGTAACCCTGACCTGAATGGAGATAGAGTTAACCGATAGGTTACTGAACCGACGCGTTGGAAGATCTGATGAGGTCTTATATACTTCGGATAAAATTTCTTCATTTGAAAACACCTTGTAGTTCCAACTTTGGTGTTATTCTCAGGAATACTTGATTGCCTTTATTCCTTTGGAATAAAACTTTCCTCTCTCAAAGGGCAATCGTCCCAAAACTGATCATCTAACTATATTTTCGCCTGATCTCGTGCTGCGCACTCTGATCCGACTACTTATAGTCATCCCCTATTCATCTGCGTCAACATAACCTTACTCCAAATTGTCTAATACAATGACGCAGCATCTCTTCTGTACCAATTAACTTCTACCATTGATACATCTTTCATTGGATAACTCCACAAAGTAACACTTGTTTTACTTTGTGAAAGCAGGTATGCGACGGTATTCCCATTACTTATCTACAGTCCAACATGTTCGCAACACTATAGCATGCGGTACTCATTATTATTCCACATTACACCTCCACATGTCGGTATCTGGCCTGGTTGCCACTATTTGAATAGCTGAATGGAATAAGTTTAAGGGTTGACATTAATAACCCAAAATTTTCTCTTATGGGTTTTTCTCAATTCCGAACACTAAAGCTCGTGATACGTCAAACGTACCACTGTCCCGTTCATGTTGTTTAAAATACTCCAGGATAAATCAGAATATAAAACGAGCGAAGAACGCTTAGGCACTATAGATCCTTTCGCCAATGAGTTAGACTCATCTGCAACCGAGTCTATAGTACTTCAAAATTTTCCACCTACTATTTCAATCCATCCTAGCACAACACTGTGGTCGAGTAGTACATTTAACATATCAAGAACTGAGGTTTGAATCTTCCTTCAATGATTCGGTTAGTTTGGTTGGTTTGATAATTTTGCTGACAGGCTAACGTGGTCGGATTCTAACGGTGGCTAACTGATTACGAAAGATTTTTCACTTTTAAACACAGCGACTGGATTTAAATCCCTTGTCCAAAATTAGTCAATGTGTCAGTGTAAAAATTGGATTCCCAACTAGGAAATCCTTTTACTCTACACGAGGAATTGATTGATGACGATCTGAATCTATCGTTGATACTGTACAGAGAAACTGAAACAGTCTGCAGAGAATGGAATGGTTCAAACTCAAATTCAGAGAATAGCGTTGATGAAGTATCTAGATTCTACTACTTCTACAGGCTCCTATTTCTACGTAACTGGAAAGATCTGAACTTAACTGGTAGTTAGCTGATAAGACTCCGAAAGTATACCCAATGCACTGAAAAAGATGATGGGTCGTTCAGGTGCACAAAGACCTATGTGACCTACTGATACTGTCACTGAACTAAATAGTTCGGCAGATAATTGACTAATAATACTGATTAAAAGATCGATACTATGAGTGAGAGCTTGAACTGAATTTACACGTGTCCTCTCCAGATAAACTGGATTCCACGAATTATATTTAGTTACTATCAACGTAACAGAAAGGTCGGAAAGATTGAACAGGATTACTTGTAAGCAAAGTCTCACAATGTTGGTTTAACTGACCGATGTCGAAGAATTTGGAAAGTTTACCTTTCAACTACTCCTAATGATAAAACGACTAACAGATGATAGGGCACGAGAAGGAATTATTTGTCCGAGACATAATCAGACAAATTCATGATGATTCTTATTAACGTAAAACGACTAAAGTTTACGTTCCATGTTGCTAGATCTAATGGATACCCAATCCATCATAGTTTAGTCCGATGAACTTATCTTATCAAAAATCCGAAGGAATGATCATGAATTTGGAATTTGAATTCTATTGGTTCCGGTTGAAATCAGGGTATTGATAGGCACTCTCAATGGAAATCTGGCTGACTCTAATAGATTCCTAACTCGAAGGTTTGAATAAGTGAAAATGCTAAATTGCTGATAAGGAATAATCCAACTTAGTTATTTTGTTTCGGGACAATTTAACATAGATGCTCAAGGGTTGGTCAAGGTGGCTGAAGGTGTTAGCGATGACTTCTGAATTTGCTAATTGCATCAAGACTGGAATGCTAAAGTTAAATACGAAGATTAGCTCGAAAGGAATAGATTAATGTTGCTACGTCGGTATCTAATGGTGACACTCGGTGTGGTAAAACAGTAGACTTGCATTAGCCAATTCAGTTGGTTCATCTTGTTTTCTCTCACAAAGTATCTATCTACGTTGCACACTAGGCTACTAATTTGGGGAAATGTATGATGGTGTCTAATACACTTCCTGATAACGAGTGTGGGCAAAATGTTTCTAGTTGTTATCCAAGTAAGTTACGTCTTAAGTGGTTGATGTGGTCCCCTAACACAATATTCAATAAGCTGAGACTATCTAATTTGGCATGTAGCAATATCCTATGTGATAACATAACAGGCTGGGGCGTAAAAGAATGTTGAGTCTAGGGTGGCCTAAATCCACTATTTTCCCTATACGAATGGTCGGGTAATTTATCGGTACTAAGTTACTATCTCAAGTTAAGTGGACAACTCCATCTAACAAGTCCATATGGAGACTAAGTTTATAAGTTGAAATTTCTAGATGGTACATCTAATACTGCTCAACCTCTAGTGGTAAGGTACAACTATTGGTTTTTTTTTTTACAAGAGCTAATTCGGTTAATTCTTGTTTCTACTACTCACGAATGATGCCTTATGAATTAAGTCAGGTATCTACGTGGAGTTGTGAAATGACTCCTAATTGTTACTATAATCCAGGCTAATCTCAAATGGTTTGCTGAGTTAACTGACCTAAGCTGGTATCGCTAAAAGAGAATTCTATTTGTTATGATAAACGGATCCTGGCTTCTAGCTGTATGGTAGGAATACGAGTTACGATGTTGAAAAACTAAATTATTCTTAGGGAGGCATTAAGAGTTGGCTTCCTATAGGATAATCTATTGAGAAGTTCTCAGATAAGTGTTGTTACGGGTGAATATTCCAACTTGGTTTCTCTAGTATGGTATTGAACAGATCTAACATCACTGGTGAATCTCACGGCTGACAAGTAAGGTTAAGTATTTAGGAACAATTCTGATTTACTGAAGGTTGAATCTTACTTGGCTTACGTGTTTCTTGTAACCATGTTCACCGGAAGGTATGGTTACTCTCAAGTCCGGGGAATTTACCTGACACACGGTGTCAGTTGGATACTATAATGACCTACACACCTACGTTCTTCTATGAACAATTCTACTTCGAGCGATTAGTACTTCCATCAAACTGTTCTTACTCTCTATAATCTTAACAACTGCTTCCTTACAATCTCCAGAATTTCCTACTACTATTGGTCTTAATCCATATAATCCATCTTAACTCTTGGTATCCTCGTTGGCGTTGCACCACTTATGTAACACCCCGTTTTTTTCAAAGGCCCAAAGGTAGGCACTTTTTTTTTTTTTTTTAAAACACGAGACAGAGTGCGCGGAAAATATTTTTACAAGAGCCGGCATTATTCATACAACAGGACTAAAGCAATAATAGTACGACCAACAAGGTGACTGAAATAGTACTATATGCATCATAGTGCTTCTCGGAGAAGCAAAGTGTGTACCTGAATACTTACATCCCAAAATATCGCAGTCTAGACCACAAGTATAAGTATTCAAATACAGTCATCTCAAAGAGTCAGAATTCTACTATAACCAAAAGCACGGTGTACAAGACACACCGGCACACCACCTAACTAGGTCCAACATGCCACTCGATCACTGAGGGCCCAGGAAGCCACCGTCGTCCTCACGACCCACAGTCTCAGACGGGAAACCATCGCCTAGGTGGGAGGAGCCCGTTCATGTATTATGGCAAGGGTCACCACACATATACATATATATAATACACATCGAATATACATATACCAAATACGGAAAGTAAATAGACATTTAGCATTTCCTTCTCAACATGCAATATAATTCAAATGCACACAAAGCCTATCAATGCAGACTCTACGATGAGCGTGGCACCAATCACTGGCTGCCACATGCAAGAATTCCAGAATTTAACCTCTCCGCAGAGAGTCGTAGGTCCAACCCCTACTAAACCCCGTAGGGCAGGTGAAGCCACACAGACTATAACACCAAGGTGAAGCCACACAGACTCTAACACCAACTCAATAAAAATCCCGCAGGATTAGGTGAAGCCACACAGACTATAACACCAAGGTGAAGCCACACAGACTCTAACACCAACTCAATAAAAATCCCGCAGGATTAGGTGAAGCCACACAGACTATAACACCAAGGTGAAGCCACACAGACTCTAACACCAACTCAATAAAAATCCCGCAGGATTAGGTGAAGCCACACAGACTCTAACACCCGGTGCTTAGGTGAAGCCACACAGACTCTAACACCCGGTGCTTAGGTGAAGCCACACAGACTCTAACACCCGTACACGCAACTATGAAATGCATGAGCATATTTTATATTTCAGCATATATAGGGCAGTCACACAGACAAATCCCCGGTGAAGTCACACAGACAAACACCCATGTAGTCTCCACTGACATACACGTTCCATACATGCTCATGCAACAATCAATATACATATACAAATGTAATCATCTCCACATACCAATACATATATTCGCAAATCATATGTAAAGCATAAGCATGTATTTTAAACAACTTCTCGTCTCGAGAATACATAATTCATACATGCCAAGCATTCAAAACACACCACAACAACAAACATACACACATGCCATTAACGAAAAGTAAGACAGAAATAAAGGTGCCCTTACCTCGGCAAGCTTCCACAACTATTTCTCGCTCAACTCTACAAATCGCGCTTCCTAAAATTTAAGCAGCGTAATGTCAATAAAATACTCCCACTGTATTCTATCGAAACGAAACTAAAACCCAAAAATCTAGAGGGGTCTAAGGTACTTTCTAACACTCTTGGATAGTGATTACGAGACCTCCCTATATTGATAAAAAATTCATGAAGTTAAATACACTATTTTCACTTCACGAAAATATTTTCGTTTCAAATCAAACTATGAAATACTTTTTTTTAACACCAAAGCAATCAATTCCACACACTAAAACCATTTGAAAACAGCCCAACAACTCTTCGAAAAATTTCACCGAAAATAAAGTTTTCTTGCAACACAAGTTACAAGTTTTTACTTCTCGAATAAAACGGCCATAACTCATTCAATTTTTATCCGATCGAGACGAGCCATACGCCAAAATCTTCGTCTCGAAAAGACGGATCAAATGGTTAAGATTCTAGGTCACAAAAACAATTTTAAAATGACCAAAATATCCTCCCAAATTTCGGCCAGAATATAAAAGTCACACCAAAATTATTTTTCTCAAAAACAAAATCAGTTAAAACACTTATTTAATTGCTAATTTTACATAAACAAACTCAATTTGATTAAGTTCAACACTTTAGAAAAAATTCTTCAAACCCTAAGTTCATAACTCATAAAAATTTGGGGCTTTTGCTTTACTATCTTTTGCTTCCAAAATTAAACTCATAAAACAACTAGTGTTAGTTTCAATTTCACATAGATCATAACATAAATTTATTTCCAACACTTTCAAAAATCACCAACTTTCTAAAAGGCTCACAATCAAAACTTTCTTTTAGCTCCATAATCACAATAACTCACACAACAATATTACCAAAAGAAAAGAGTAAGAAAATCAAAACTTCACAAAATATTTTTAGCATAAAATCAAACGATTCAAATCACAATTTGTTTCTCTTGGCTCTATCACTAACTATCATGGATCTATACCTTTAACAAAGGAAAAATTTAAAACTCACTACACCAAGGTCACACGGCCAATTAAAGGAAAAGAGGGAGAATAATTTGTCTTACCATAAACTCTAGCTCATAATCACCACCAAGATGAGAGGAACAACTTTGCTCTTGATCCCTTCTCCTAATTCCTCTTAGATTTCTCTTAAGGTGAGAATTTTGTGTTCTATCAACACTTAGAAAAAAAATGAAATGAAAGAGAGGGAGGGAGTTCACGTGAGAGGAAAAGAAAAGGAATGGAAAAGTCTCATGACCAATCCTATGTATAAATCTCTCCAATTAATCCTAGCCCTTGGATCAAATAGTAAAAAGTTGCAAGACTAAATCCTTGCCATTCATTCAAACTTGGTCACCAAGCAACTCACATAAATATCTAGATATTTTGTGAGCTTGCCAACTCATCTCACTCAGTCCCCACGTTCGCTCTTAAACGAGCTGTATCTCGCGTACCGATAAACTTTACGGAAACAGAAAAATTCTACCGTAAACCTTTTAATAAAAACAATACACAAATTTTCGAATGAATTTTATTCCGAATAAATTATCGCTCCTTAGCTCAAAAAAATATAATGAGATCAAATTCTCATTACAGTCGATATATAAAGTCTCCATTAAAATTTTGACGGAAAACAGAAACCGTAAAATTTTCAAACAGCGGGTATATCTTGCCCGTTTTCTCAAAAACCACTAGAAAATTATTTTCAACATTTCGACGAGACAAAAATGTTTCTAAACTCATTTAAAGCTTATAAAATCATTGTGTCCATTTTTCAAACGTTAAACTACGCGCAAGCACAATCTCAGCAAAAATTCTCTCAAAACAGACAATCAAGCAGAGAATCAATAAAAACAAATAGCATAAACTAATTACTATATCAAGAATCATATTTCTGCTACAGTAATTCTACGGGTCTTACATTACTACCCACCAAAAAGAAGTTTCGTCCTCGAAACTAAAGATAAAAGCAACAACCCAGCTAGTTATTACTATCGCCTACACAACAAAATCTCATAGGAATAGGTGTAGCCACACAGATGCTATCACCACCACACTGGCATGACCGTGCACCAACCGCAACCCTCAACAAGGTCGCACTGGTTTCAAACTCTAAACACAAAGCTAGACATCACACAACGAGTTCCCCACTCAAAATTACCTTTACTACGAAGGTTCACAACCTCTAGTTCCCCAAATGTCCTAGGGTCCACACACAAAATTTCCAAAGTCACCTCTTGCGCCTCCACGACATAGCCTATTCCACTAGGCCCACACAAAGTGGTGACAGCTACCCTCCAAAAAGAAACACTGAAACTCTTTGTGCACCACCAAAGCTAGCAAAAACTTGTCAATTCCAGTCAACACGATTCCGTCTATTACTAACAAGAGATTAAGGGTGATCAGTTCCTTAATTTGTCAATAGATAGCCGACAATCATGATGATGGCTTAAACCATCTTTGCCTAACTTTAATAATGCTTCTTTCCACTCGTGCTCAAGGCCCTCCGAGGCACAAGTGTCCAACAATTCCTTCGAGGTTTTCTTAATGTTTTCCTCGATTACTTACTACCTCGTACTCGTACTACTTTGATCTCGTTGACGAGACGAAACACTCAAAACACGTCACTAGCACTCTTACACTTTCACTCGCGAAACATCCGTTGAGTATCATCCAATAACCAATTACATATCGTATCATCTCACATCGACATCTATACTTACTATCTCTCGAGCTCCGTATGGATTGTCACTTATCAACGTGATATTTGGTCTCTTACCCTCAATCATCACGAGATTCATCCTTAATAATCTCATTTTCGAATCTAATATATCTCCACCACTTAAATTAAACCCTTAAGGTACCCATCGACCGTATAAATGTCGTATAACACTACCAGGTTCGCCTACTATTGACGTACAACATCCTTTAATTCCAATACGAGTTGCCCCAATGATAAACCAATCATCGTAATTAAATCCAACCGACATCTTTGCATGCTCCACCCTTCCACAGTGGCTGCATCCTCTTGACAACCGAATGACTTCATCAAGCCTCGTCCCTGGCTCACAAGGACGGATATCCAATCTCTTCTTCAGAAGGCCGTCCCAATCCGATCCTTACTTGCAATCCTTTATCAGTTGACGTCCGCTCGTCCATAATCACCACCTCCGAGTGACAACGATCAATGCCACTTCCAATCCATTATATTACTTCCAAATCCCTTGTGGTTCTTGTTCGCCTCAAGTCCATCCTCCTCGGACCACTCCGTCTAAAGAATTCAGAGACACTTGTCGACTAAATTCGACAATTGCTCGGGGGTTCCAACTGTGTAGGGAACATCGTTTCAACTAAGACACAATCGATTACCTAAGCATCCACCATGCTAGACTCACCGAACGAACACATGACCCACAACACAACCAAAACCGATCGCTAGAACTAACATAACTCTAGCTATATTCTGACTGACTTTGGACTAACCACTCTACGACACACTTTCCCTTTGATGATCTAAAGTCGAGCTCTGATACCACAATGTAACACCCCATTTTTTTCAAAGGCCCAAAGGTAGGCACTTTTTTTTTTTTTTAAAACACGAGACAGAGTGCGCGGAAAATATTTTTACAAGAGCCGGCATTATTCATACAACAGGACTAAAGCAATAATAGTACGACCAACAAGGTGACTGAAATAGTACTATATGCATCATAGTGCTTCTCGGAGAAGCAAAGTGTGTACCTGAATACTTACATCCCAAAATATCGCAGTCTAGACTACAAGTATAAGTATTCAAATACAGTCATCTCAAAGAGTCAGAATTCTACTATAACCAAAAGCACGGTGTACAAGACACACCGGCACACCACCTAACTAGGTCCAACATGCCACTCGATCACTGAGGGCCCAGG
Source organism: Trifolium fragiferum (assembly GCA_954870985.1). Lineage (NCBI taxonomy): Eukaryota > Viridiplantae > Streptophyta > Magnoliopsida > Fabales > Fabaceae > Trifolium > Trifolium fragiferum. The sequence goes on along the minus strand of OX940790.1, from coordinate 37,581,872 downwards.
AAGCCACCGTCGTCCTCACGACCCACAGTCTCAGACGGGAAACCATCGTCTAGGTGGGAGGAGTCCGTTCATGTATTATGGCAAGGGTCACCACACATATACATATATATAATACACATCGAATATACATATACCAAATACGGAAAGTAAATAGACATTTAGCATTTCCTTCTCAACAGGCATTATAATTCAAATGCACACAAAGCCTATCAATGCAGACTCTACGATGAGCGTGGCACCAATCACTGGCTGCCACATGCAAGAATTCCGGAATTTATCCTCTCCGCAGAGAGTCGTAGGTCCAACCCCTACTAAACCCCGTAGGGCAGGTGAAGCCACACAGACTATAACACCAAGGTGAAGCCACACAGACTCTAACACCAACTCAATAAAAATCCCGCAGGATTAGGTGAAGCCACACAGACTATAACACCAAGGTGAAGCCACACAGACTCTAACACCAACTCAATAAAAATCCCGCAGGATTAGGTGAAGCCACACATACTCTAACACCAAGGTGAAGCCACACAGACTCTAACACCAACTCAATAAAAATCCCGCAGGATTAGGTGAAGCCACACAGACTCTAACACCCGGTGCTTAGGTGAAGCCACACAGACTCTAACACCCGTACACGCAACTATGAAATGCATGAGCATATTTTATATTTCAGCATATATAGGGCAGTCACACAGACAAATCCCCGGTGAAGTCACACAGACAAACACCCATGTAGTCTCCACTGACATACACGTTCCATACATGCTCATGCAACAATCAATATACATATACAAATGTAATCATCTCCACATACCAATACATATATTCGCAAATCATATGTAAAGCATACACATGTATTTTAAACAACTTCTCGTCTCGAGAATACATAATTCATACATGCCAAGCATTCAAAACACACCACAACAACAAACATACACACATGCCATTAACGAAAAGTAAGACAGAAATAAAGGTGCCCTTACCTCGGCAAGCTTCCACAACTATTTCTCGCTCAACTCTACAAATCGCGCTTCCTAAAATTTAAGCAGCGTAATGTCAATAAAATACTCCCACTGTATTCTATCGAAACGAAACTAAAACCCAAAAATCTAGAGGGGTCTAAGGTACTTTCTAACACTCTCGGATAGTGATTACGAGACCTCCCTATATTGATAAAAAATTCATGAAGTTAAATACACTATTTTCACTTCACGAAAATATTTTCGTTTCAAATCAAACTATGAAATACTTTTTTTTTTTAACACCAAAGCAATCAATTCCACACACTAAAACCATTTGAAAACAGCCCAACAACTCTTCGAAAAATTTCACCGAAAATAAAGTTTTCTTGCAACACAAGTTACAAGTTTTTACTTCTCGAATAAAACGGCCATAACTCATTCAATTTTTATCCGATCGAGACGAGCCATACGCCAAAATCTTCGTCTCGAAAAGACGGATCAAATGGTTAAGATTCTAGGTCACAAAAACAATTTTAAAATGACCAAAATATCCTCCCAAATTTCGGCCAGAATATAAAAGTCACACCAAAATTATTTTTCTCAAAAACAAAATCAGTTAAAACACTTATTTAATTGCTAATTTTACATAAACAAACTCAATTTGATTAAGTTCAACACTTTAGAAAAATTTCTTCAAACCCTAAGTTCATAACTCATAAAAATTTGGGGCTTTTGCTTTACTATCTTTTGCTTCCAAAATTAAACTCATAAAACAACTAGTGTTAGTTTCAATTTCACATAGATCATAACATAAATTTATTTCCAACACTTTCAAAAATCACCAACTTTCTAAAAGGCTCACAATCAAAACTTTCTTTTAGATCCATAATCACAATAACTCACACAACAATATTAACAAAAGAAAAGAGTAAGAAAATCAAAACTTCACAAAATATTTTTAGCATAAAATCAAACGATTCAAATCACAATTTGTTTCTCTTGGCTCTATCACTAACTATCATGGATCTATACCTTTAACAAAGGAAAAATTTAAAACTCACTACACCAAGGTCACACGGCCAATTAAAGGAAAAGAGGGAGAATAATTTGTCTTACCATAAACTCTAGCTCATAATCACCACCAAGATGAGAGGAACAACTTTGCTCTTGATCCCTTCTCCTAATTCCTCTTAGATTTCTCTTAAGGTGAGAATTTTGTGTTCTATCAACACTTAGAAAAAAAATGAAATGAAAGAGAGGGAGGGAGTTCACGTGAGAGGAAAAGAAAAGGAATGGAAAAGTCTCATGACCAATCCTATGTATAAATCTCTCCAATTAATCCTAGCCCTTGGATCAAATAGTAAAAAGTTGCAAGACTAAATCCTTGCCATTCATTCAAACTTGGTCACCAAGCAACTCACATAAATATCTAGATATTTTGTGAGCTTGCCAACTCATCTCACTCAGTCCCCACGTTCGCTCTTAAACGAGCTGTATCTCGCGTACCGATAAACTTTACGGAAACAGAAAAATTCTACCGTAAACCTTTTAATAAAAACAATACACAAATTTTCGAATGAATTTTATTCCGAATAAATTATCGCTCCTTAGCTCAAAAAAATATAATGAGATCAAATTCTCATTACAGTCGATATATAAAGTCTCCATTAAAATTTTGACGGAAAACAGAAACCGTAAAATTTTCAAACAGCGGGTATATCTTGCCCGTTTTCTCAAAAACCACTAGAAAATTATTTTCAACATTTCGACGAGACAAAAATGTTTCTAAACTCATTTAAAGCTTATAAAATCATTGTGTCCATTTTTCAAACGTTAAACTACGCGCAAGCACAATCTCAGCAAAAATTCTCTCAAAACAGACAATCAAGCAGAGAATCAATAAAAACAAATAGCATAAACTAATTACTATATCAAGAATCATATTTCTGCTACAGTAATTCTACGGGTCTTACATTACTACCCACCAAAAAGAAGTTTCGTCCTCGAAACTAAAGATAAAAGCAACAACCCAGCTAGTTATTACTATCGCCTACACAACAAAATCTCATAGGAATAGGTGTAGCCACACAGATGCTATCACCACCACACTGGCATGACCGTGCACCAACCGCAACCCTCAACAAGGTCGCACTGGTTTCAAACTCTAAACACAAAGCTAGACATCACACAACGAGTTCCCCACTCAAAATTACCTTTACTACGAAGGTTCACAACCTCTAGTTCCCCAAATGTCCTAGGGTCCACACACAAAATTTCCAAAGTCACCTCTTGCGCCTCCACGACATAGCCTATTCCACTAGGCCCACACAAAGTGGTGACAGCTACCCTCCAAAAAGAAACACTGAAACTCTTTGTGCACCACCAAAGCTAGCAAAAACTTGTCAATTCCAGTCAACACGATTCCGTCTATTACTAACAAGAGATTAAGGGTGATCAGTTCCTTAATTTGTCAATAGATAGCCGACAATCATGATGATGGCTTAAACCATCTTTGCCTAACTTTAATAATGCTTCTTTCCACTCGTGCTCAAGGCCCTCCGAGGCACAAGTGTCCAACAATTCCTTCGAGGTTTTCTTAATGTTTTCCTCGATTACTTACTACCTCGTACTCGTACTACTTTGATCTCGTTGACGAGACGAAACACTCAAAACACGTCACTAGCACTCTTACACTTTCACTCGCGAAACATCCGTTGAGTATCATCCAATAACCAATTACATATCGTATCATCTCACATCGACATCTATACTTACTATCTCTCGAGCTCCGTATGGATTGTCACTTATCAACGTGATATTTGGTCTCTTACCCTCAATCATCACGAGATTCATCCTTAATAATCTCATTTTCGAATCTAATATATCTCCACCACTTAAATTAAACCCTTAAGGTACCCATCGACCGTATAAATGTCGTATAACACTACCAGGTTCGCCTACTATTGACGTACAACATCCTTTAATTCCAATACGAGTTGCCCCAATGATAAACCAATCATCGTAATTAAATCCAACCGACATCTTTGCATGCTCCACCCTTCCACAGTGGCTGCATCCTCTTGACAACCGAATGACTTCATCAAGCCTCGTCCCTGGCTCACAAGGACGGATATCCAATCTCTTCTTCAGAAGGCCGTCCCAATCCGATCCTTACTTGCAATCCTTTATCAGTTGACGTCCGCTCGTCCATAATCACCACCTCCGAGTGACAACGATCAATGCCACTTCCAATCCATTATATTACTTCCAAATCCCTTGTGGTTCTTGTTCGCCTCAAGTCCATCCTCCTCGGACCACTCCGTCTAAAGAATTCAGAGACACTTGTCGACTAAATTCGACAATTGCTCGGGGGTTCCAACTGTGTAGGGAACATCGTTTCAACTAAGACACAATCGATTACCTAAGCATCCACCATGCTAGACTCACCGAACGAACACATGACCCACAACACAACCAAAACCGATCGCTAGAACTAACATAACTCTAGCTATATTCTGACTGACTTTGGACTAACCACTCTACGACACACTTTCCCTTTGATGATCTAAAGCCGAGCTCTGATACCACAATGTAACACCCCATTTTTTTCAAAGGCCCAAAGGTAGGCACTTTTTTTTTTTTTTAAAACACGAGACAGAGTGCGCGGAAAATATTTTTACAAGAGCCGGCATTATTCATACAACAGGACTAAAGCAATAATAGTACGACCAACAAGGTGACTGAAATAGTACTATATGCATCATAGTGCTTCTCGGAGAAGCAAAGTGTGTACCTGAATACTTACATCCCAAAATATCGCAGTCTAGACTACAAGTATAAGTATTCAAATACAGTCATCTCAAAGAGTCAGAATTCTACTATAACCAAAAGCACGGTGTACAAGACACACCGGCACACCACCTAACTAGGTCCAACATGCCACTCGATCACTGAGGGCCCAGGAAGCCACCGTCGTCCTCACGACCCACAGTCTCAGACGGGAAACCATCGTCTAGGTGGGAGGAGTCCGTTCATGTATTATGGCAAGGGTCACCACACATATACATATATATAATACACGTCGAATATACATATACCAAATACGGAAAGTAAATAGACATTTAGCATTTCCTTCTCAACAGGCATTATAATTCAAATGCACACAAAGCCTATCAATGCAGACTCTACGATGAGCGTGGCACCAATCACTGGCTGCCACATGCAAGAATTCCGGAATTTATCCTCTCCGCAGAGAGTCGTAGGTCCAACCCCTACTAAACCCCGTAGGGCAGGTGAAGCCACACAGACTATAACACCAAGGTGAAGCCACACAGACTCTAACACCAACTCAATAAAAATCCCGCAGGATTAGGTGAAGCCACACAGACTATAACACCAAGGTGAAGCCACACAGACTCTAACACCAACTCAATAAAAATCCCGCAGGATTAGGTGAAGCCACACATACTCTAACACCAAGGTGAAGCCACACAGACTCTAACACCAACTCAATAAAAATCCCGCAGGATTAGGTGAAGCCACACAGACTCTAACACCCGGTGCTTAGGTGAAGCCACACAGACTCTAACACCCGTACACGCAACTATGAAATGCATGAGCATATTTTATATTTCAGCATATATAGGGCAGTCACACAGACAAATCCCCGGTGAAGTCACACAGACAAACACCCATGTAGTCTCCACTGACATACACGTTCCATACATGCTCATGCAACAATCAATATACATATACAAATGTAATCATCTCCACATACCAATACATATATTCGCAAATCATATGTAAAGCATACACATGTATTTTAAACAACTTCTCGTCTCGAGAATACATAATTCATACATGCCAAGCATTCAAAACACACCACAACAACAAACATACACACATGCCATTAACGAAAAGTAAGACAGAAATAAAGGTGCCCTTACCTCGGCAAGCTTCCACAACTATTTCTCGCTCAACTCTACAAATCGCGCTTCCTAAAATTTAAGCAGCGTAATGTCAATAAAATACTCCCACTGTATTCTATCGAAACGAAACTAAAACCCAAAAATCTAGAGGGGTCTAAGGTACTTTCTAACACTCTCGGATAGTGATTACGAGACCTCCCTATATTGATAAAAAATTCATGAAGTTAAATACACTATTTTCACTTCACGAAAATATTTTCGTTTCAAATCAAACTATGAAATACTTTTTTTTTTAACACCAAAGCAATCAATTCCACACACTAAAACCATTTGAAAACAGCCCAACAACTCTTCGAAAAATTTCACCGAAAATAAAGTTTTCTTGCAACACAAGTTACAAGTTTTTACTTCTCGAATAAAACGGCCATAACTCATTCAATTTTTATCCGATCGAGACGAGCCATACGCCAAAATCTTCGTCTCGAAAAGACGGATCAAATGGTTAAGATTCTAGGTCACAAAAACAATTTTAAAATGACCAAAATATCCTCCCAAATTTCGGCCAGAATATAAAAGTCACACCAAAATTATTTTTCTCAAAAACAAAATCAGTTAAAACACTTATTTAATTGCTAATTTCACATAAACAAACTCAATTTGATTAAGTTCAACACTTTAGAAAAATTTCTTCAAACCCTAAGTTCATAACTCATAAAAATTTGGGGCTTTTGCTTTACTATCTTTTGCTTCCAAAATTAAACTCATAAAACAACTAGTGTTAGTTTCAATTTCACATAGATCATAACATAAATTTATTTCCAATACTTTCAAAAATCACCAACTTTCTAAAAGGCTCACAATCAAAACTTTCTTTTAGATCCATAATCACAATAACTCACACAACAATATTGACAAAAGAAAAGAGTAAGAAAATCAAAACTTCACAAAATATTTTTAGCATAAAATCAAACGATTCAAATCACAATTTGTTTCTCTTGGCTCTATCACTAACTATCATGGATCTATACCTTTAACAAAGGAAAAATTTAAAACTCACTACACCAAGGTCACACGGCCAATTAAAGGAAAAGAGGGAGAATAATTTGTCTTACCATAAACTCTAGCTCATAATCCCCACCAAGATGAGAGGAACAACTTTGCTCTTGATCCCTTCTCCTAATTCCTCTTAGATTTCTCTTAAGGTGAGAATTTTGTGTTCTATCAACACTTAGAAAAAAAATGAAATGAAAGAGAGGGAGGGAGTTCACGTGAGAGGAAAAGAAAAGGAATGGAAAAGTCTCATGACCAATCCTATGTATAAATCTCTCCAATTAATCATAGCCCTTGGATCAAATAGTAAAAAGTTGCAAGACTAAATCCTTGCCATTCATTCAAACTTGGTCACCAAGCAACTCACATAAATATCTAGATATTTTGTGAGCTTGCCAACTCATCTCACTCAGTCCCCACGTTCGCTCTTAAACGAGCTGTATCTCGCGTACCGTTAAACTTTACGGAAACAGAAAAATTCTACCGTAAACCTTTTAATAAAAACAATACACAAATTTTCGAATGAATTTTATTCCGAATAAATTTTCGCTCCTTAGCTCAAAAAAATATAATGAGATCAAATTCTCATTACAGTCGATATATAAAGTCTCCATTAAAATTTTGACAGAAAACAGAAACCGTAAAATTTTCAAACAGCGGGTATATCTTGCCCGTTTTCTCAAAAACCACTAGAAAATTATTTTCAACATTTCGACGAGACAAAAATGTTTCTAAACTCATTTAAAGCTTATAAAATCATTGTGTCCATTTTTCAAACGTTAAACTACGTGCAAGCACAATCTCAGCAAAAATTCTCTCAAAACAGACAATCAAGCAGAGAATCAATAAAAACAAATAGCATAAGCTAATTACTATATCAAGAATCATATTTCTGGTACAGTAATTCTACGGGTCTTACAACTTACTCCCTCGGTCTTAACTATTTCAGCTCTAACATCCGGTTAGAGAGAATTCTCGCCAACGATTGCTTTTGAACTGTATCTTCACTACGATCTTCTTACTTAACCACCGTGGTCCACTTCGGTTCTAAACCGTAATACCCTGCCTACCATGCACAATACTGAGTTGATCAGACTCAGCATGCGATGGTTTCAGCGTAAACAGTCCAGACTCCAAAGGGTTCGTACTACTTCGAGAGGGATTGTAATGACTCATGGCAAGGTCCGATACTGGATCGACCTGCTCTGATACCAATTGTAACGCCCCAACTAAAAATATCTAGAATATTTAGTCGAAGCATTAAAACTGGAATCTGAGTACATTAATTAAAAGAAATATAGCTGAATAATACATTATCATTAAGATAATAATGAATATTCGATACAGACAGCGGAAAAGAAACTACAACAGAACAACAAGCTAAATAAAACAAGGAAGAAGACTAAGTCTTCTAAGCTGACAATCCAAGCACAGCTCCAATCGTCAGGTCCATCCTAGTCCCTGCTCCGAAATAACCTGTCTACCTAAAAAAAATAAATGGAGTGGGATGAGACTACTAAGTCTCAGTGGGTCCTACTACCCTCCTAATGGCTACTAAGCCGGGGAACCTAATCAGTCATAACATATTTTAATTCATAACATATTATCATAAAACATAGTTAAATAAGGGTGTAACACACAATTAGTCTTGTTGATTTTAACCGCAAGACACTCTGAGGTGAGCATATCTCAGAGGCCTGCCTTGTCCGCGAACAGAAAGCGTTCCGGCATACAGCTCACAAAGTTTTACTGGTGGAACATCTAAAACGAAGTCCACAAGCGATATCACAATCGCACATAATCGACTGATTCTAAATTTATTTCATACTACCATAATTTTCCCAAAGCCCGGGGAGCATACAATAATTTCTAAATTCCCTAAGTCATACCCTAGGATTGCACCGTGATAACAAACAACTCGTATTTTAAATAAATTCTATTGTTACAATAATATTAATTCAATTTGAGGGTATAAAACGAGTGCTTATAGTTTTTGAAAATGTTAGTAAAAATAAGACTAATATACTGGCCTAGCCCAAAGAGCACTCCAACAAGTCCAAGCAAGAAACAAAGTCAGTTCTGAGTATGCTCGCCGAGCGAGCTTTCACTCGCCGGGCTAGCCTAAGCTCGCCGAGCCAGCAAAGGCTCGCCGGACCATTCATACTCTGCCTAGAAATTGTTCACTCGCTAGAAGGCTCGCCGGCTGCTCGCCGGGCGAGAACTGCGTATTTCAGCCTCTGTTTTGTAGAAAAACACATTTTTCGAATCAAACACCTACAATCCTCAAATTAAATCATTGTAACAATATTATGGATATAATTTACGACTGTTTGGAGGAGAAATTGGGCGTTATTTCTCCTCACACATAATTTCCCTAAAAATCCTATGTTTGCATGCATGTTTCAATTATTGGGAAACTAACTACCTAGCCTAAAGAACCCACCTGAATTGAGATTAACTCGGAAGCTTTACGAATTCATTGCTAAACCATCGATCCACATAGCTTCCAGCTCTTGTTTAATCCATTTCCTATTTGACAGCTTCAAACCTCTAACTTCGGAACAACCTACAGACTTCATTCCTTGGCCTAAATTCACGAAATTGGTCTCCAAACGACCGGAATTGAGTTAGCTTTCCATACCAACAAGCGGAAACAGAATCAGAGCTACAGGGAAGGAGAAATTACCTTTTGAATAGAGCTCTGTTCAAACACGATTTTCTGGAAATTCTGGGTTGAACAGTCAACTTCAAAAATTCGCCCAGAATTCGTTTCTCGATGAAAATTCATGAAACCAAAACCAAAATGAGCGTATTCAAGTTAGCTTTCTAGTCCAAAAAGAATCATTCGAAATGGAGTTGGGAGGAGAGAGCACTGACCGTTTTTCTGAGGGTATATCCAGGAATACGGGTTTGACAACTTCATCCAATATCTCTTGTTTTCTTCAACAACCACCATGTTGAAGTTTCTCAATCCATCACATGCAACTTATAAAGAACAGAAATTGGTTTATGGCAGAGAGAGAGTACGAAATTGAGAGAAAGGATAAATGGAATGGCTTGATTCTTACCTTAATGTGAAGCTAGGAACCTAAAGAACTCAATTTTGACTTTGCATGTTGATTCCATTATGAGATTATGTGGGCTAAGCTTGATTAATAGAATGGAATGGAACCTTTGTTTATGTTGTTGCTGCTCGTGATATAGAAGAGGGGAGAGAAAGAGATTTGTGTTGCAAATGAATGGTTTTTGTGAAATAGGAAAGTGTTAAGCCCATTTATATAAATATAGCTTTATGCTCAATTTATCACTCTACCATTCTTCTACTAAATCCCTTATTTCCATAGTAAATAATTCCAATTAGTCCCTAATAATACCTCTAATTAATATTTCTCCTATTAATTAAAGTCGGGATGTTACAATCGGGACAAATTATGTCATTCTCAACGAGACATAATACAATGCATCTATTGTATACCATTAAAACCAATCCGTATATTTTCCAACATCCGATATCTCAATTCAATTTTATTAGCGACATACCGACAAAAAGTTATCATTCCAACAAACGGTTCCGTCAATTCAATTTATCAAGGTTAAGACAACTTGATCCAAGTATCTAAAATCATTTCCAATACTATTCGGGACAACGAGACATAATACAATGCATATATTCTATACATTAATCCAATCCATCTATTTTCCAACATCCGATATCTCAATTCAGTTTTTCTATTTTATACCATCAGGATAAATTATGTCATTCTCAACGAGACATAATACAATGAATCTATGGTAAACCATTAACCCAATCCGTATATTTTCCAACATCCGATATCTCAATTCAATTTTGTTAAACTGTATATGTTCAAATATCATATTAATGCATACTATCAAGTAAATAGAAAGCGTTATGCATTCAATTTAGTATCTCGATCAAAATAAAGCAGATGATTGCACAACATATCAAAATTTTGAAAATCCATCATAAACATGTCGAAAAATGGAAGGAGAAATATGTCGCAGTGATTCGAAAATCAAATTAAAAATGGTTAGACATCGTAATAAATTACATCTAGTGAACTGCATGTTTAACGACATACCGATCAAAAACCTATCATTCCAACAAACGAGTCCGTCAATTCAATTTATCATGTTTAGACAACTTGATCCAAGAATCTAAATACATTTCCAATTCTATTCGGGATAAATTCTGTCATTCGCAACGAGACATAACACAATGCATCTATTGTATACCATTAACCCAATGCATCTATTTTTCAACATCCGATATCTCAATTCAATTTATCATATTCAAGATATCATTAGGGGACAAAAATCAATCCTTCTATTTTCCAACATCCGATATCTCAATTTAATTTATCTATTTTATATCACGGGGACAAATTATGTCATTCTCAACGAGACATAATACAATGCATATATTGTATACCATTAACCCAATCCGTATATTTTCCAACATCCGATATCTCAATTCAATTTTATTAAACTGTATATGTTCAAATATCATATTTATGAATACTATCAAGTAAATTGAAAGTGCTATGCATTCAATTTAGTATCTCGATCAAAATAAGGCAGATGATTCAATAACGTATCAAAATTTTGAAAATCCATCATAAACATGTCGAAAAATGGAAGGAGAAATATGTAGCAGTGATTCAAAAATCAAATTAAAAATGGTTACACATCGTAATAAATTACATCTAGTGAACAACATATTTAACGACATACCGATCAAAAACCTATCATTCCAACAAACGAGTACGTCAATTCAATTTATCATGTTTAGACAACTTGATCCAAGTAACTAAAATTATTTCCAATTCTATTCGGGACAAATTCTGTCATTCTCAACGAGACATAATACAATGCATCTATTGTATACCATTAACCCAATGCATCTATTTTTCAACATCTGATATCTTAATTAAATTTGTCATATTCACGATATCATTAGGGGACACAGCTCAATCCTTCTATTTTCCAACATCCGATATCTCAATTTAATTTATCAATTATATATCATCGGGACAAATTATGTCATTCTCAACGAGACATAATACAATGCATATATTGTATACCATTAACCCAATCCGTATATTTTCCAACATCCGATATCTCAATTCAATTTTATTAAACTGTATATGTTCAAATACCATATTTATGAATACTATCAAGTAAATTGAAAGTGCTATGCATTCAATTTAGTACCTCGATCAAAATAAGGAAGATGATTGCATAAAATATTCAAATTTTGAAAATCCATCATAAACATATCGAAAAATGAAAGGAGAAATATGCAGCAGTGATTCAGAAATCAAATTAAAAATGGTTACACATTGTAATAAATTACCTCTAGTGAACGACATATTTAACGTCATACCGATCAAAAACCTATCATTCCAACAAAAGAGTCCGTCAATTCAATTTATCATGTTTAGACAACTTGATCCAAGTATCTAAATACATTTCCAATTCTATTTGGGATAAATTCTGTCATTCTCAACGAGACATAATACAATGCATCTATTATGTACCATTAACGCAATGCATCTATTTTTCAACATCCGATATGTCAATTCAATTTATCATATTCACGATATCATTAGGGGACAAAACTCAATCCTTCTATTTTTCAACATCCGATATCTCAATTTAATTTATCTATTTTATATCACCGGGACAAATTATGTCATTCTCAACGAGACATAATACAATGCATATATTGTATACCATTAACCTAATCTGTATATTTTCCTACATCCGATATCTCAATTCAATTTTATTAAACTGTATATGTTCAAATATCATATTTATGAATACTATCAAGTAAATTGAAATTGCTATGCATTCAATTTAGTACCTCGATCAAAATAAGGCAGATGATTGCATAACATATCAAAATTTTGAAAATCCATCATAAACATGTCGAAAAATGGAAGGAGAAATATGTAGCAGTGATTCAAAAATCAAACTAAAAATGTTTACACATCGTAATAAATTACCTCTAGTGAACTGTATATTTAACGACATACCGATCAAAAATCTATCATTCCAACAAACGAGTCCGGCTATTCAATTTATCATGTTTAGGCAACTAGATCAAAGTATTTAAAATCATTTTCAATTCTATTCGGGACAAATTCTATCATTCTCAACGAGACATAATACAATGCATCTATTGTATACCATTAACCCAATGCATCTATGTTTCAACATCCGATATCTCAATTCAATTTATCATATTTACGATATCATTAGGGGACACAACTCAATCCTTCTATTTTTCAACATCCTATATCTCAATTCAATTTACCTATTTTATATCATGGGACAAATTCTTTCATTCTCAACTTGACATAATACAATGCATCTATTGTATACCATTAACCCAATCCATCTATTTTTCAACATCCGATAAACTCAATTCAATTTATCATATTTATGATATCATTTGGGGACACAACTCAATCCATCTATTTTTCAACATCCGATATCTCAATTCAATTTATCTATTTTATAACATCGGGACAAATTATGTCATTCTCAACGAAACAAAATACAATGCATCTATTGTATACCATTAACTCAATCCATATATTTTCCAACATCCGATATCTCAATTCAATTTTATTAGCGACATACCGACAAAAAGCTATCATTCCAACAAACGGTTCCGTCAATTTATCAAGGTTAAGACAACTTGATCCAAGTATCTAAAATCATTTCCAATACTCTTCGGGACAACGAGACATAATACATTGCATATATTCTATACCATTAATCCAATCCATCTATTTTCCAACATCCGATATCTCAATTCAATTTTTCTATTTTATACCATCGGGACAATAATACAATGCATCTATTGTAAACCATTAACCCAATCCTTATATTTTCCAACATCCGATATCTCAATTCAATTTTATTAAACTGTATATGTTCAAATATCATATTAATGCATACTATCAAGTAAATTGAAAGTGTTATGCATTCAATTAACACTTTCAATTTAGTATCTCGATCAAAATAAGGCAGATGATTGCATAACATATCAAAATTTTGAAAATCCATCATAAACATGTCGAAAAATGGAAGGAGAAATATGTAGTAGTGATTCAAAAATCAAATTCAAAATGGTTACACATCGTAATAAATTACCTCTAGTGAACTGCATATTTAACGACATACCGATCAAAAACCTATCATTCCAACAAACGAGTCCGTCAATTAAATTTATCATGTTTAGACAGCTTGATCCAAGTATCTAAAATCATTTCCAATTCTATACGGGACAAATTCTATCATTCTCAACGAGACATAATACAATGCATCTATTGTATACCATTAACCCAATGCATCTATTTTTCAACATCCGATATCTCAATTCAATTTATCATATTTACGATATCATTAGGGGACACAACTCAATACTTCTATTTTCCAACATTCAATATCTCAATTCAATTTATTTATTTTATACCATCGGGACAAATTATGTCATTCTCAACGAGACATAATACAATGCATCTATTGTATACCATTAACCCAATGCATCTATTTTTCAACATAGATCCATCCTATATAACTCGAAAAATGGAATGAGAAACATGTAGCAGTGATTCAAAAATCAAATTAAAAAAGGTTACACATCATTATAAATTACCTCTAGTGAATTGCATATTTAACGACATACCGATCAAAAAACTATCATTCCAACAAACAGTTCTGTCAATTCAATTTATCAAGGTTAAGACAACTTGATCCGAGTATTTAAAATCATTTCCAATCCTATTTGGGAAAAATTCTGTCATTCTTAACGAGACATAATACAATGCATCTATTGTATATCATTAACCCAATTCATCTATTTTTCAACAGCCGATATAACTCAATTCAATTTATCATATTTATGATACCATTTGGGGACACAACTCAATCCATCTATTTTTCAACATCCGATATCTCAATTCAATTTATCTATTTTATACCATCGGGCAAATTATGTCATTCTCAACGAGACAAAATCCAATGCTTCTATTGTATGCCATTAACCCAATCCGTATATTTTCTTACATCCGATATCGCAATTCAATTTTATCAAACTGTATATGTTCAAATATCATATTTATGCTTAGTATCAAGTAAATTGAAAGTGCTATGCATTCAATTTAGTGTCTCAATCAAAATAAGGCAGATGATTGCATAACATATCAAAATTTTGATAATCCATCATAAACATGTCGAAAAATAGAAGGAGAAATATGTAGTAGTGATTCAAAATTAAATTAAAAATGGTTACACATCGTAATAAATTACCTCTAGTGAATTGCATATTTAACGACATACCGATCAAAAACCTATCATTCCCACAAACGAGTCCGTCAATCCAATTTATCATGTTTAGACAACTTGATCAATGTATTTAAAATCATTTTCAATTCTATCCGGGAAGTATTCTGTCATTCTCAACGAGACATAATACAATGCATCTATTGTATACCATTAACCCAATGCATCTATTTTTCAACATCCGATATATCAATTCAATTTATCATATTTATGATATCATTAGGGGACCAACTCAATCCTTCTATTTTTCAACATCCGATATCTCAATTCAATTTACCTATTTTATATCATCGGGACATATTCTTTCTTTCTCAACTTGACATAATACAATGCATCTATTGTATACCATTAACCCAATCCATCTATTTTTCAACATCCGATATAACTCAATTCAATTTATCATATTTATGATATCATTTGGGGACACAACTCAATCCATCTATTTTTCAACATCCGATATCTCAATTCAATTTATCTATTTTATAACATCGGGACAAATTATGTCATTCTCAACGAGACATAATAGAATGCATCTATTGTATACCATTAACCCAATGCATCTATTTTTCAACATCTGATATCTTAATTCAATTTGTCATATTCACGATATTATTAGGGGACACAGCTCAATCCTTCTATTTTCCAACATCCGATATCTCAATTTAATTTATCAATTTAATATCATCGGGACAAATTATGTCATTCTCAACGAGACATAATACAATGCATCTATTGTATACCATTAACCCAATCCGTATATTTTCCAACATCCGATATCTCAATTCAATTTTATTAAACTGTATATGTTCAAATACCATATTTATGAATACTATCAAGTAAATTGAAAGTGCTATGCATTCAATTTAGTACCTCGATCAAAATAAGGAAGATGATTGCATAAAATATTCAAATTTTGAAAATCCATCATAAACATATCGAAAAATGAAAGGAGAAATATGCAGCAGTGATTCAGAAATCAAATTAAAAATGGTTACACATCGTAATAAATTACCTCTAGTGAACTGCATATTTAACGACATACCGATCAAAAACCTATCATTCCAACAAACGAGTCCGTCAATTCAATTTATCATGTTTAGACAACTTGATCCAAGTATCTAAATACATTTCCAATTCTATTCGGGATAAATTCTATCATTCTCAACGAGACATAATACAATGCATCTATTGTATACCATTAACCCAATGCATCTATTTTTCAACATCCGATATGTCAATTCAGTTTATCATATTCACGATATCATTAGGGGACAAAACTCAATCCTTCTATTTTCCAACATCCGATATCTCAATTTAATTTATCTATTTTATATCACCGGGACAAATTATGTCATTCTCAACGAGACATAATACAATGCATATATTGTATACCATTAACCTAATCCGTATATTTTCCTACATCCGATATCTCAATTCAATTTTATTAAACTGTATATGTTCAAATATCATATTTATGAATACTATCAAGTAAATTGAAATTGCTATGCATTCAATTTAGTACCTCGATCAAAATAAGGCAGATGATTGCATAACATATCAAAATTTTGAAAATCCATCATAAACATGTCGAAAAATGGAAGGAGAAATATGTAGCAGTGATTCAAAAATCAAACTAAAAATGTTTACACATCGTAATAAATTACCTCTAGTGAACTGTATATTTAACGACATACCGATCAAAAATCTATCATTCCAACAAACGAGTCCGGCTATTCAATTTATCATGTTTAGGCAACTAGATCAAAGTTTATAAAATCATTTTCAATTCTATTCGGGACAAATTCTATCATTCTCAACGAGACATAATACAATGCATCTATTGTATACCATTAACCCAATGCATCTATGTTTCAACATCCGATATCTCAATTCAATTTATCATATTTACGATATCATTAGGGGACACAACTCAATCCTTCTATTTTTCAACATCCTATATCTCAATTCAATTTACCTATTTTATATCATGGGACAAATTCTTTCATTCTCAACTTGACATAATACAATGCATCTATTGTATACCATTAACCCAATCCATCTATTTTTCAACATCCGATAAACTCAATTCAATTTATCATATTTATGATATCATTTGGGGACACAACTCAATCCATCTATTTTTCAACATCCGATATCTCAATTCCATTTATCTATTTTATAACATCGGGACAAATTATGTCATTCTCAACGAAACAAAATACAATGCATCTATTGTATACCATTAACTCAATCCATATATTTTCCAACATCCGATATCTCAATTCAATTTTATTAGCGACATACCGACAAAAAGCTATCATTCCAACAAACGGTTCCGTCAATTTATCAAGGTTAAGACAACTTGATCCAAGTATCTAAAATCATTTCCAATACTCTTCGGGACAACGAGACATAATACATTGCATATATTCTATACCATTAATCCAATCCATCTATTTTCCAACATCCGATATCTCAATTCAGTTTTTCTATATTATACCATCGGGACAATAATACAATGCATCTATTGTAAACCATTAACCCAATCCGTATATTTTCCAACATCCGATATCTCAATTCAATTTTATTAAACTGTATATGTTCAAATGTCATATTTATGAATACTATCAAGTAAATTGAAAGTGCTATGCATTCAATTTAGTACCTCGATCAAAATAAGGAAGATGATTGCATAAAATATTCAAATTTTGAAAATCCATCATAAACATATCGAAAAATGAAAGGAGAAATATGCAGCAGTGATTCAGAAATCAAATTAAAAATGGTTACACATTGTAATAAATTACCTCTAGTGAACGACATATTTAACGTCATACCGATCAAAAACCTATCATTCCAACAAAAGAGTCCGTCAATTCAATTTATCATGTTTAGACAACTTGATCCAAGTATCTAAATACATTTCCAATTCTATTTGGGATAAATTCTGTCATTCTCAACGAGACATAATACAATGCATCTATTATGTACCATTAACGCAATGCATCTATATTTCAACATCCGATATGTCAATTCAATTTATCAGATTCACGATATCATTAGGGGACAAAACTCAATCCTTCTATTTTTCAACATCCGATATCTCAATTTAATTTATCTATTTTATATCACCGGGACAAATTATATCATTCTCAACGAGACATAATACAATGCATATATTGTATACCATTAACCTAATCTGTATATTTTCCTACATCCGATATCTCAATTCAATTTTATTAAACTGTATATGTTCAAATATCATATTTATGAATACTATCAAGTAAATTGAAATTGCTATGCATTCAATTTAGTACCTCGATCAAAATAAGGCAGATGATTGCATAACATATCAAAATTTTGAAAATCCATCATAAACATGTCGAAAAATGGAAGGAGAAATATGTAGCAGTGATTCAAAAATCAAACTAAAAATGTTTACACATCGTAATAAATTACCTCTAGTGAACTGTATATTTAACGACATACCGATCAAAAATCTATCATTCCAACAAACGAGTCCGGCTATTCAATTTATCATGTTTAGGCAACTAGATCAAAGTATTTAAAATCATTTTCAATTCTATTCGGGACAAATTCTATCATTCTCAACGAGACATAATACAATGCATCTATTGTATACCATTAACCCAATGCATATATGTTTCAACATCCGATATCTCAATTCAATTTATCATATTTACGATATCATTAGGGGACACAACTCAATCCTTCTATTTTTCAACATCCTATATCTCAATTCAATTTACCTATTTTATATCATGGGACAAATTCTTTCATTCTCAACTTGACATAATACAATGCATCTATTGTATACCATTAACCCAATCCATCTATTTTTCAACATCCGATAAACTCAATTCAATTTATCATATTTATGATATCATTTGGGGACACAACTCAATCCATCTATTTTTCAACATCCGATATCTCAATTCAATTTATCTATTTTATAACATCGGGACAAATTATGTCATTCTCAACGAAACAAAATACAATGCATCTATTGTATACCATTAACTCAATCCATATATTTTCCAACATCCGATATCTCAATTCAATTTTATTAGCGACATACCGACAAAAAGCTATCATTCCAACAAACGGTTCCGTCAATTTATCAAGGTTAAGACAACTTGATCCAAGTATCTAAAATCATTTCCAATACTCTTCGGGACAACGAGACATAATACATTGCATATATTCTATACCATTAATCCAATCCATCTATTTTCCAACATCCGATATCTCAATTCAATTTTTCTATTTTATACCATCGGGACAATAATACAATGCATCTATTGTAAACCATTAACCCAATCCGTATATTTTCCAACATCCGATATCTCAATTCAATTTTATTAAACTGTATATGTTCAAATATCATATTAATGCATACTATCAAGTAAATTGAAAGTGTTATGCATTCAATTAACACTTTCAATTTAGTATCTCGATCAAAATAAGGCAGATGATTGCATAACATATCAAAATTTTGAAAATCCATCATAAACATGTCGAAAAATGGAAGGAGAAATATGTAGTAGTGATTCAAAAATCAAATTCAAAATGGTTACACATCGTAATAAATTACCTCTAGTGAACTGCATATTTAACGACATACCGATCAAAAACCTATCATTCCAACAAACGAGTCCGTCAATTAAATTTATCATGTTTAGACAGCTTGATCCAAGTATCTAAAATCATTTCCAATTCTATACGGGACAAATTCTATCATTCTCAACGAGACATAATACAATGCATCTATTGTATACCATTAACCCAATGCATCTATTTTTCAACATCCGATATCTCAATTCAATTTATCATATTTACGATATCATTAGGGGACACAACTCAATACTTCTATTTTCCAACATTCAATATCTCAATTCAATTTATTTATTTTATACCATCCGGACAAATTATGTCATTCTCAACGAGACATAATACAATGCATCTATTGTATACCATTAACCCAATGCATCTATTTTTCAACATAGATCCATCCTATATAACTCGAAAAATGGAATGAGAAACATGTAGCAGTGATTCAAAAATCAAATTAAAAAAGGTTACACATCATTATAAATTACCTCTAGTGAATTGCATATTTAACGACATACCGATCAAAAAACTATCATTCCAACAAACAGTTCTGTCAATTCAATTTATCAAGGTTAAGACAACTTGATCCGAGTATTTAAAATCATTTCCAATCCTATTCGGGAAAAATTCTGTCATTCTTAACGAGACATAATACAATGCATCTATTGTATATCATTAACCCAATTCATCTACTTTTCAACAGCCGATATAACTCAATTCAATTTATCATATTTATGATACCATTTGGGGACACAACTCAATCCATCTATTTTTCAACATCCGATATCTCAATTCAATTTATCTATTTTATACCATCGGGCAAATTATGTCATTCTCAACGAGACAAAATACAATGCTTCTATTGTATGCCATTAACCCAATCCGTATATTTTCTTACATCCGATATCGCAATTCAATTTTATCAAACTGTATATGTTCAAATATCATATTTATGCTTAGTTTCAAGTAAATTGAAAGTGCTATGCATTCAATTTAGTGTCTCAATCAAAATAAGGCAGATGATTGCATAACATATCAAAATTTTGAAAATTCATCATAAACATGTCGAAAAATAGAAGGAGAAATATGTAGTAGTGATTCAAAATTAAATTAAAAATGGTTACACATCGTAATAAATTACCTCTAGTGAATTGCATATTTAACGACATACCGATCAAAAACCTATCATTCCCACAAACGAGTCCGTCAATCCAATTTATCATGTTTAGACAACTTGATCAATGTATTTAAAATCATTTTCAATTCTATCCGGGAAGTATTCTGTCATTCTCAACGAGACATAATACAATGCATCTATTGTATACCATTAACCCAATGCATCTATTTTTCAACATCCGATATATCAATTCAATTTATCATATTTATGATATCATTAGGGGACCAACTCAATCCTTCTATTTTTCAACATCCGATATCTCAATTCAATTTACCTATTTTATATCATCGGGACAAATTCTTTCTTTCTCAACTTGACATAATACAATGCATCTATTGTATACCATTAACCCAATCCATCTATTTTTCAACATCCGATATAACTCAATTCAATTTATCATATTTATGATATCATTTGGGGACACAACTCAATCCATCTATTTTTCAACATCCGATATCTCAATTCAATTTATCTATTTTATAACATCGGGACAAATTATGTCATTCTCAACGAGACATAATAGAATGCATCTATTGTATACCATTAACCCAATGCATCTATTTTTCAACATCTGATATCTTAATTCAATTTGTCATATTCACGATATCATTAGGGGACACAGCTCAATCCTTCTATTTTCCAACATCCGATATCTCAATTTAATTTATCAATTTTATATCATCGGGACAAATTATGTCATTCTCAACGAGACATAATACAATGCATCTATTGTATACCATTAACCCAATCCGTATATTTTCCAACATCCGATATCTCAATTCAATTTTATTAAACTGTATATGTTCAAATACCATATTTATGAATACTATCAAGTAAATTGAAAGTGCTATGCATTCAATTTAGTACCTCGATCAAAATAAGGAAGATGATTGCATAAAATATTCAAATTTTGAAAATCCATCATAAACATATCGAAAAATGAAAGGAGAAATATGCAGCAGTGATTCAGAAATCAAATTAAAAATGGTTACACATCGTAATAAATTACCTCTAGTGAACTGCATATTTAACGACATACCGATCAAAAACCTATCATTCCAACAAACGAGTCCGTCAATTCAATTTATCATGTTTAGACAACTTGATCCAAGTATCTAAATACATTTCCAATTCTATTCGGGATAAATTCTGTCATTCTCAACGAGACATAATACAATGCATCTATTGTATACCATTAACCCAATGCATCTATTTTTCAACATCCGATATGTCAATTCAGTTTATCATATTCACGATATCATTAGGGGACAAAACTCAATCCTTCTATTTTCCAACATCCGATATCTCAATTTAATTTATCTATTTTATATCGCCGGGACAAATTATGTCATTCTCAACGAGACATAATACAATGCATATATTGTATACCATTAACCTAATCCGTATATTTTCCTACATCCGATATCTCAATTCAATTTTATTAAACTGTATATGTTCAAATATCATATTTATGAATACTATCAAGTAAATTGAAATTGCTATGCATTCAATTTAGTACCTCGATCAAAATAAGGCAGATGATTGCATAACATATCAAAATTTTGAAAATCCATCATAAACATGTCGAAAAATGGAAGGAGAAATATGTAGCAGTGATTCAAAAATCAAACTAAAAATGTTTACACATCGTAATAAATTACCTCTAGTGAACTGTATATTTAACGACATACCGATCAAAAATCTATCATTCCAACAAACGAGTCCGGCTATTCAATTTATCATGTTTAGGCAACTAGATCAAAGTTTATAAAATCATTTTCAATTCTATTCGGGACAAATTCTATCATTCTCAACGAGACATAATACAATGCATCTATTGTATACCATTAACCCAATGCATCTATGTTTCAACATCCGATATCTCAATTCAATTTATCATATTTACGATATCATTAGGGGACACAACTCAATCCTTCTATTTTTCAACATCCTATATCTCAATTCAATTTACCTATTTTATATCATGGGACAAATTCTTTCATTCTCAACTTGACATAATACAATGCATCTATTGTATACCATTAACCCAATACATCTATTTTTCAACATCCGATAAACTCAATTCAATTTATCATATTTATGATATCATTTGGGGACACAACTCAATCCATCTATTTTTCAACATCCGATATCTCAATTCAATTTATCTATTTTATAACATCGGGACAAATTATGTCATTCTCAACGAGACATAATACAATGCATCTATTGTATACCATTAACCCAATCCGTATATTTTCCAACATCCGATATCTCAATTCAATTTTATTAAACTGTATATGTTCAAATACCATATTTATGAATACTATCAAGTAAATTGAAAGTGCTATGCATTCAATTTAGTACCTCGATCAAAATAAGGAAGATGATTGCATAAAATATTCAAATTTTGAAAATCCATCATAAACATGTCGAAAAATGGAAGGAGAAATATGTAGCAGTGATTCAAAAATCAAATTAAAAATGGTTACACATCGTAATAAATTACATCTAGTGAACAACATATTTAACGACATACCGATCAAAAACCTATCATTCCAACAAACGAGTACGTCAATTCAATTTATCATGTTTAGACAACTTGATCCAAGTAACTAAAATTATTTCCAATTCTATTCGGGACAAATTCTGTCATTCTCAACGAGACATAATACAATGCATCTATTGTATACCATTAACCCAATGCATCTATTTTTCAACATCTGATATCTTAATTCAATTTGTCATATTCACAATATCATTAGGGGACACAGCTCAATCCTTCTATTTTCCAACATCCGATATCTCAATTTAATTTATCAATTTTATATCATCGGGACAAATTATGTCATTCTCAACGAGACATAATACAATGCATATATTGTATACCATTAACCCAATCCGTATATTTTCCAACATCCGATATCTCAATTCAATTTTATTAAACTGTATATGTTCAAATACCATATTTATGAATACTATCAAGTAAATTGAAAGTGCTATGCATTCAATTTAGTACCTCGATCAAAATAAGGAAGATGATTGCATAAAATATTCAAATTTTGAAAATCCATCATAAACATATCGAAAAATGAAAGGAGAAATATGCAGCAGTGATTCAGAAATCAAATTAAAAATGGTTACACATCGTAATAAATTACCTCTAGTGAACTGCATATTTAACGACATACCGATCAAAAACCTATCATTCCAACAAACGAGTCCGTCAATTCAATTTATCATGTTTAGACAACTTGATCCAAGTATCTAAATACATTTCCAATTCAATTCGGGATAAATTCTGTCATTCTCAACGAGACATAATACAATGCATCTATTGTATACCATTAACCCAATGCATCTATTTTTCAACATCCGATATGTCAATTCAGTTTATCATATTCACGATATCATTAGGGGACAAAACTGAATCCTTTTATTTTCCAACATCCGATTTCTCAATTTAATTTATCTATTTTATATCACCGGGACAAATTATGTCATTCTCAACGAGACATAATACAATGCATATATTGTATACCATTAACCTAATCCGTATACTTTCCTACATCCGATATCTCAATTCAATTTTATTAAACTGTATATGTTCAAATATCATATTTATGAATACTATCAAGTAAATTGAAATTGCTATGCATTCAATTTAGTACCTCGATCAAAATAAGGCAGATGATTGCATAACATATCAAAATTTTGAAAATCCATCATAAACATGTCGAAAAATGGAAGGAGAAATATGTAGCAGTGATTCAAAAATCAAACTAAAAATGTTTACACATCGTAATAAATTACCTCTAGTGAACTGTATATTTAACGACATACCGATCAAAAATCTATCATTCCAACAAACGCGTCCGGCTATTCAATTTATCATGTTTAGGCAACTAGATCAAAGTTTATAAAATCATTTTCAATTCTATTCGGGACAAATTCTATCATTCTCAACGAGACATAATACAATGCATCTATTGTATACCATTAACCCAATGCATCTATGTTTCAACATCCGATATCTCAATTCAATTTATCATATTTACGATATCATTAGGGGACACAACTCAATCCTTCTATTTTTCAACATCCTATATCTCAATTCAATTTACCTATTTTATATCATGGGACAAATTCTTTCATTCTCAACTTGACATAATACAATGCATCTATTGTATACCATTAACCCAATCCATCTATTTTTCATCATCCGATAAACTCAATTCAATTTATCATATTTATGATATCATTTGGGGACACAACTCAATCCATCTATTTTTCAACATCCGATATCTCAATTCAATTTATCTATTTTATAACATCGGGACAAATTATGTCATTCTCAACGAAACAAAATACAATGCATCTATTGTATACCATTAACTCAATCCATATATTTTCCAACATCCGATATCTCAATTCAATTTTATTAGCGACATACCGACAAAAAGCTATCATTCCATCAAACGGTTCCGTCAATTTATCAAGGTTAAGACAACTTGATCCAAGTATCTAAAATCATTTCCAATACTCTTCGGGACAACGAGACATAATACATTGCATATATTCTATACCATTAATCCAATCCATCTATTTTCCAACATCCGATATCTCAATTCAGTTTTTCTATATTATACCATCGGGACAATAATACAATGCATCTATTGTAAACCATTAACCCAATCCGTATATTTTCCAACATCCGATATTTCAATTCAATTTTATTAAACTGTATATGTTCAAATACCATATTTATGAATACTATCAAGTAAATTGAAAGTGCTATGCATTCAATTTAGTACCTCGATCAAAATAAGGAAGATGATTGCATAAAATATTCAAATTTTGAAAATCCATCATAAACATATCGAAAAATGAAAGGAGAAATATGCAGCAGTGATTCAGAAATCAAATTAAAAATGGTTACACATCGTAATAAATTACCTCTAGTGAACTGCATATTTAACGACATACCGATCAAAAACCTATCATTCCAACAAACGAGTCCGTCAATTCAATTTATCATGTTTAGACAACTTGATCCAAGTATCTAAATACATTTCCAATTCTATTCGGGATAAATTCTGTCATTCTCAACGAGACATAATACAATGCATCTATTGTATACCATTAACCCAATGCATCTATTTTTCAACATCCGATATGTCAATTCAGTTTATCATATTCACGATATCATTAGGGGACAAAACTCAATCCTTCTATTTTCCAACATCCGATATCTCAATTTAATTTATCTATTTTATATCACCGGGACAAATTATGTCATTCTCAACGAGACATAATACAATGCATATATTGTATACCATTAACCTAATCCGTATATTTTCCTACATCCGATATCTCAATTCAATTTTATTAAACTGTATATGTTCAAATATCATATTTATGAATACTATCAAGTAAATTGAAATTGCTATGCATTCAATTTAGTACCTCGATCAAAATAAGGCAGATGATTGCATAACATATCAAAATTTTGAAAATCCATCATAAACATGTCGAAAAATAGAAGGAGAAATATGTAGTAGTGATTCAAAATTAAATTAAAAATGGTTACACATCGTAATAAATTACCTCTAGTGAATTGCATATTTAACGACATACCGATCAAAAACCTATCATTCCCACAAACGAGTCCGTCAATCCAATTTATCATGTTTAGACAACTTGATCAATGTATTTAAAATCATTTTCAATTCTATCCGGGAAGTATTCTGTCATTCTCAACGAGACATAATACAATGCATCTATTGTATACCATTAACCCAATGCATCTATTTTTCAACATCCGATATATCAATTCAATTTATCATATTTATGATATCATTAGGGGACCAACTCAATCCTTCTATTTTTCAACATCCGATATCTCAATTCAATTTACCTATTTTATATCATCGGGACAAATTCTTTCTTTCTCAACTTGACATAATACAATGCATCTATTGTATACCATTAACCCAATCCATCTATTTTTCAACATCCGATATAACTCAATTCAATTTATCATATTTATGATATCATTTGGGGACACAACTCAATCCATCTATTTTTCAACATCCGATATCTCTATTCAATTTATCTATTTTATAACATCGGGACAAATTATGTCATTCTCAACGAGACATAATAGAATGCATCTATTGTATACCATTAACCCAATGCATCTATTTTTCAACATCTGATATCTTAATTCAATTTGTCATATTCACGATATCATTAGGGGACACAGCTCAATCCTTCTATTTTCCAACATCCGATATCTCAATTTAATTTATCAATTTTATATCATCGGGACAAATTATGTCATTCTCAACGAGACATAATACAATGCATCTATTGTATACCATTAACCCAATCCGTATATTTTCCAACATCCGATATTTCAATTCAATTTTATTAAACTGTATATGTTCAAATACCATATTTATGAATACTATCAAGTAAATTGAAAGTGCTATGCATTCAATTTAGTACCTCGATCAAAATAAGGAAGATGATTGCATAAAATATTCAAATTTTGAAAATCCATCATAAACATATCGAAAAATGAAAGGAGAAATATGCAGCAGTGATTCAGAAATCAAATTAAAAATGGTTACACATCGTAATAAATTACCTCTAGTGAACTGCATATTTAACGACATACCGATCAAAAACCTATCATTCCAACAAACGAGTCCGTCAATTCAATTTATCATGTTTAGACAACTTGATCCAAGTATCTAAATACATTTCCAATTCTATTCGGGATAAATTCTGTCATTCTCAACGAGACATAATACAATGCATCTATTGTATACCATTAACCCAATGCATCTATTTTTCAACATCCGATATGTCAATTCAGTTTATCATATTCACGATATCATTAGGGGACAAAACTCAATCCTTCTATTTTCCAACATCCGATATCTCAATTTAATTTATCTATTTTATATCACCGGGACAAATTATGTCATTCTCAACGAGACATAATACAATGCATATATTGTATACCATTAACCTAATCCGTATATTTTCCTACATCCGATATCTCAATTCAATTTTATTAAACTGTATATGTTCAAATATCATATTTATGAATACTATCAAGTAAATTGAAATTGCTATGCATTCAATTTAGTACCTCGATCAAAATAAGGCAGATGATTGCATAACATATCAAAATTTTGAAAATCCATCATAAACATGTCGAAAAATAGAAGGAGAAATATGTAGTAGTGATTCAAAATTAAATTAAAAATGGTTACACATCGTAATAAATTACCTCTAGTGAATTGCATATTTAACGACATACCGATCAAAAACCTATCATTCCCACAAACGAGTCCGTCAATCCAATTTATCATGTTTAGACAACTTGATCAATGTATTTAAAATCATTTTCAATTCTATCCGGGAAGTATTCTGTCATTCTCAACGAGACATAATACAATGCATCTATTGTATACCATTAACCCAATGCATCTATTTTTCAACATCCGATATATAAATTCAATTTATCATATTTATGATATCATTAGGGGACCAACTCAATCCTTCTATTTTTCAACATCCGATATCTCAATTCAATTTACCTATTTTATATCATCGGGACAAATTCTTTCTTTCTCAACTTGACATAATACAATGCATCTATTGTATACCATTAACCCAATCCATCTATTTTTCAACATCCGATATAACTCAATTCAATTTATCATATTTATGATATCATTTGGGGACACAACTCAATCCATCTATTTTTCAACATCCGATATCTCAATTCAATTTATCTATTTTATAACATCGGGACAAATTATGTCATTCTCAACGAGACATAATAGAATGCATCTATTGTATACCATTAACCCAATGCATCTATTTTTCAACATCTGATATCTTAATTCAATTTGTCATATTCACGATATCATTAGGGGACACAGCTCAATCCTTCTATTTTCCAACATCCGATATCTCAATTTAATTTATCAATTTTATATCATCGGGACAAATTATGTCATTCTCAACGAGACATAATACAATGCATCTATTGTATACCATTAACCCAATCCGTATATTTTCCAACATCCGATATCTCAATTCAATTTTATTAAACTGTATATGTTCAAATACCATATTTATGAATACTATCAAGTAAATTGAAAGTGCTATGCATTCAATTTAGTACCTCGATCAAAATAAGGAAGATGATTGCATAAAATATTCAAATTTTGAAAATCCATCATAAACATATCGAAAAATGAAAGGAGAAATATGCAGCAGTGATTCAGAAATCAAATTAAAAATGGTTACACATCGTAATAAATTACCTCTAGTGAACTGCATATTTAACGACATACCGATCAAAAACCTATCATTCCAACAAACGAGTCCGTCAATTCAATTTATCATGTTTAGACAACTTGATCCAAGTATCTAAATACATTTCCAATTCTATTCGGGATAAATTCTGTCATTCTCAACGAGACATAATACATTGCATCTATTGTATACCATTAACCCAATGCATCTATTTTTCAACATCCGATATGTCAATTCAGTTTATCATATTCACGATATCATTAGGGGACAAAACTCAATCCTTCTATTTTCCAAAATCCGATATCTCAATTTAATTTATCTATTTTATATCACCGGGACAAATTATGTCATTCTCAACGAGACATAATACAATGCATATATTGTATACCATTAACCTAATCCGTATATTTTCCTACATCCGATATCTCAATTCAATTTTATTAAACTGTATATGTTCAAATATCATATTTATGAATACTATCAAGTAAATTGAAATTGCTATGCATTCAATTTAGTACCTCGATCAAAATAAGGCAGATGATTGCATAACATATCAAAATTTTGAAAATCCATCATAAACATGTCGAAAAATGGAAGGAGAAATATGTAGCAGTGATTCAAAAATCAAACTAAAAATGTTTACACATCGTAATAAATTACCTCTAGTGAACTGTATATTTAACGACATACCGATCAAAAATCTATCATTCCAACAAACGAGTCCGGCTATTCAATTTATCATGTTTAGGCAACTAGATCAAAGTTTATAAAATCATTTTCAATTCTATTCGGGACAAATTCTATCATTCTCAACGAGACATAATACAATGCATCTATTGTATACCATTAACCCAATGCATCTATGTTTCAACATCCGATATCTCAATTCAATTTATCATATTTACGATATCATTAGGGGACACAACTCAATCCTTCTATTTTTCAACATCCTATATCTCAATTCAATTTACCTATTTTATATCATGGGACAAATTCTTTCATTCTCAACTTGACATAATACAATGCATCTATTGTATACCATTAACCCAATCCATCTATTTTTCAACATCCGATAAACTCAATTCAATTTATCATATTTATGATATCATTTGGGGACACAACTCAATCCATCTATTTTTCAACATCCGATATCTCAATTCAATTTATCTATTTTATAACATCGGGACAAATTATGTCATTCTCAACGAGACATAATAGAATGCATCTATTGTATACCATTAACCCAATGCATCTATTTTTCAACATCTGATATCTTAATTCAATTTGTCATATTCACGATATCATTAGGGGACACAGCTCAATCCTTCTATTTTCCAACATCCGATATCTTAATTTAATTTATCAATTTTATATCATCGGGACAAATTATGTCATTCTCAACGAGACATAATACAATGCATCTATTGTATACCATTAACCCAATCCGTATATTTTCCAACATCCGATATCTCAATTCAATTTTATTAAACTGTATATGTTCAAATACCATATTTATGAATACTATCAAGTAAATTGAAAGTGCTATGCATTCAATTTAGTACCTCGATCAAAATAAGGAAGATGATTGCATAAAATATTCAAATTTTGAAAATCCATCATAAACATGTCGAAAAATGGAAGGAGAAATATGTAGCAGTGATTCAAAAATCAAATTAAAAATGGTTACACATCGTAATAAATTACATCTAGTGAACAACATATTTAACGACATACCGATCAAAAACCTATCATTCCAACAAACGAGTACGTCAATTCAATTTATCATGTTTAGACAACTTGATCCAAGTAACTAAAATTATTTCCAATTCTATTCGGGACAAATTCTGTCATTCTCAACGAGACATAATACAATGCATCTATTGTATACCATTAACCCAATGCATCTATTTTTCAACATCTGATATCTTAATTCAATTTGTCATATTCACGATATCATTAGGGGACACAGCTCAATCCTTCTATTTTCCAACATCCGATATCTCAATTTAATTTATCAATTTTATATCATCGGGACAAATTATGTCATTCTCAACGAGACATAATACAATGCATATATTGTATACCATTAACCCAATCCGTATATTTTCCAACATCCGATATCTCAATTCAATTTTATTAAACTGTATATGTTCAAATACCATATTTATGAATACTATCAAGTAAATTGAAAGTGCTATGCATTCAATTTAGTACCTCGATCAAAATAAGGAAGATGATTGCATAAAATATTCAAATTTTGAAAATCCATCATAAACATATCGAAAAATGAAAGGAGAAATATGCAGCAGTGATTCAGAAATCAAATTAAAAATGGTTACACATCGTAATAAATTACCTCTAGTGAACTGCATATTTAACGACATACCGATCAAAAACCTATCATTCCAACAAACGAGTCCGTCAATTCAATTTATCATGTTTAGACAACTTGATCCAAGTATCTAAATACATTTCCAATTCTATTCGGGATAAATTCTGTCATTCTCAATCCATATATTGTATACCATTAACCCAATCCGTATATTTTCCAACATCCGATATCTCAATTCAATTTTATTAAACTGTATATGTTCAAATATCATATTAATGCATACTATCAAGTAAATTGAAAGTGTTATGCATTCAATTAACACTTTCAATTTAGTATCTCGATCAAAATAAGGCAGATGATTGCATAACATATCAAAATTTTGAAAATCCATCATAAACATGTCGAAAAATGGAAGGAGAAATATGTAGCAGTGATTCAAAAATCAAACTAAAAATGTTTACACATCGTAATAAATTACCTCTAGTGAACTGTATATTTAACGACATACCGATCAAAAATCTATCATTCCAACAAACGCGTCCGGCTATTCAATTTATCATGTTTAGGCAACTAGATCAAAGTTTATAAAATCATTTTCAATTCTATTCGGGACAAATTCTATCATTCTCAACGAGACATAATACAATGCATCTATTGTATACCATTAACCCAATGCATCTATGTTTCAACATCCGATATCTCAATTCAATTTATCATATTTACGATATCATTAGGGGACACAACTCAATCCTTCTATTTTTCAACATCCTATATCTCAATTCAATTTACCTATTTTATATCATGGGACAAATTCTTTCATTCTCAACTTGACATAATACAATGCATCTATTGTATACCATTAACCCAATCCATCTATTTTTCATCATCCGATAAACTCAATTCAATTTATCATATTTATGATATCATTTGGGGACACAACTCAATCCATCTATTTTTCAACATCCGATATCTCAATTCAATTTATCTATTTTATAACATCGGGACAAATTATGTCATTCTCAACGAAACAAAATACAATGCATCTATTGTATACCATTAACTCAATCCATATATTTTCCAACATCCGATATCTCAATTCAATTTTATTAGCGACATACCGACAAAAAGCTATCATTCCATCAAACGGTTCCGTCAATTTATCAAGGTTAAGACAACTTGATCCAAGTATCTAAAATCATTTCCAATACTCTTCGGGACAACGAGACATAATACATTGCATATATTCTATACCATTAATCCAATCCATCTATTTTCCAACATCCGATATCTCAATTCAGTTTTTCTATATTATACCATCGGGACAATAATACAATGCATCTATTGTAAACCATTAACCCAATCCGTATATTTTCCAACATCCGATATTTCAATTCAATTTTATTAAACTGTATATGTTCAAATGTCATATTTATGAATACTATCAAGTAAATTGAAAGTGCTATACATTCAATTTAGTACCTCGATCAAAATAAGGAAGATTATTGCATAAAATATTCAAATTTTGAAAATCCATCATAAACATATCGAAAAATGAAAGGAGAAATATGCAGCAGTGATTCAGAAATCAAATTAAAAATGGTTACACATCGTAATAAATTACCTCTAGTGAACTGCATATTTAACGACATACCGATCAAAAACCTATCATTCCAACAAACGAGTCCGTCAATTCAATTTATCATGTTTAGACAACTTGATCCAAGTATCTAAATACATTTCCAATTCTATTCGGGATAAATTCTGTCATTCTCAACGAGACATAATACAATGCATCTATTGTATACCATTAACCCAATGCATCTATTTTTCAACATCCGATATGTCAATTCAGTTTATCATATTCACGATATCATTAGGGGACAAAACTCAATCCTTCTATTTTCCAACATCCGATATCTCAATTTAATTTATCTATTTTATATCACCGGGACAAATTATGTCATTCTCAACGAGACATAATACAATGCATATATTGTATACCATTAACCTAATCCGTATATTTTCCTACATCCGATATCTCAATTCAATTTTATTAAACTGTATATGTTCAAATATCATATTTATGAATACTATCAAGTAAATTGAAATTGCTATGCATTCAATTTAGTACCTCGATCAAAATAAGGCAGATGATTGCATAACATATCAAAATTTTGAAAATCCATCATAAACATGTCGAAAAATAGAAGGCGAAATATGTAGCAGTGATTCAAAAATCAAACTAAAAATGTTTACACATCGTAATAAATTACCTCTAGTGAACTGTATATTTAACGACATACCGATCAAAAATCTATCATTCCAACAAACGAGTCCGGCTATTCAATTTATCATGTTTAGGCAACTAGATCAAAGTTTATAAAATCATTTTCAATTCTATTCGGGACAAATTCTATCATTCTCAACGAGACATAATACAATGCATCTATTGTATACCATTAACCCAATGCATCTATGTTTCAACATCCGATATCTCAATTCAATTTATCATATTTACGATATCATTAGGGGACACAACTCAATCCTTCTATTTTTCAACATCCTATATCTCAATTCAATTTACCTATTTTATATCATGGGTCAAATTCTTTCATTCTCAACTTGACATAATACAATGCATCTATTGTATACAATTAACCCAATCCATCTATTTTTCAACATCCGATAAACTCAATTCAATTTATCATATTTATGATATCATTTGGGGACACAACTCAATCCATCTATTTTTCAACATCCGATATCTCAATTCAATTTATCTATTTTATAACATCGGGACAAATTATGTCATTCTCAACGAAACAAAATACAATGCATCTATTGTATACCATTAACTCAATCCATATATTTTCCAACATCCGATATCTCAATTCAATTTTATTAGCGACATACCGACAAAAAGCTATCATTCCAACAAACGGTTCCGTCAATTTATCAAGGTTAAGACAACTTGATCCAAGTATCTAAAATCATTTCCAATACTCTTCGGGACAACGAGACATAATACATTGCATATATTCTATACCATTAATCCAATCCATCTATTTTCCAACATCCGATATCTCAATTCAGTTTTTCTATATTATACCATCGGGACAATAATACAATGCATCTATTGTAAACCATTAACCCAATCCGTATATTTTCCAACATCCGATATCTCAATTCAATTTTATTAAACTGTATATGTTCAAATATCATATTAATGCATACTATCAAGTAAATTGAAAGTGTTATGCATTCAGTTAACACTTTCAATTTAGTATCTCGATCAAAATAAGGCAGATGATTGCATAACATATCAAAATTTTGAAAATCCATCATAAACATGTCGAAAAATGGAAGGAGAAATATGTAGTAGTGATTCAAAAATCAAATTAAAAATGGTTACACATCGTAATAAATTACCTCTAGTGAACTGCATATTTAACGACATACCGATCAAAAACCTATCATTCCAACAAACGAGTCCGTCAATTAAATTTATCATGTTTAGACAGCTTGATCCAAGTATCTAAAATCATTTCCAATTCTATACGGGAAGTATTCTGTCATTCTCAACGAGACATAATACAATGCATCTATTGTATACCATTAACCCAATGCATCTATTTTTCAACATCCGATATATCAATTCAATTTATCATATTTATGATATCATTAGGGGACCAACTCAATCCTTCTATTTTTCAACATCCGATATCTCAATTCAATTTACCTATTTTATATCATCGGGACAAATTCTTTCTTTCTCAACTTGACATAATACAATGCATCTATTGTATACCATTAACCCAATCCATCTATTTTTCAACATCCGATATAACTCAATTCAATTTATCATATTTATGATATCATTTGGGGACACAACTCAATCCATCTATTTTTCAACATCCGATATCTCAATTCAATTTATCTATTTTATAACATCGGGACAAATTATGTCATTCTCAACGAGACATAATACAATGCATCTATTGTATACCATTAACCCAATGCATCTATTTTTCAACATCTGATATCTTAATTCAATTTGTCATATTCACGATATCATTAGGGGACACAGCTCAATCCTTCTATTTTCCAACATCCGATATCTCAATTTAATTTATCAATTTTATATCATCGGGACAAATTATGTCATTCTCAACGAGACATAATACAATGCATCTATTGTATACCATTAACCCAATCCGTATATTTTCCAACATCCGATATCTCAATTCAATTTTATTAAACTGTATATGTTCAAATACCATATTTATGAATACTATCAAGTAAATTGAAAGTGCTATGCATTCAATTTAGTACCTCGATCAAAATAAGGAAGATGATTGCATAAAATATTCAAATTTTGAAAATCCATCATAAACATATCGAAAAATGAAAGGAGAAATATGCAACAGTGATTCAGAAATCAAATTAAAAATGGTTACACATCGTAATAAATTACCTTTAGTGAACGACATATTTAACGTCATACCGATCAAAAACCTATCATTCCAACAAAAGAGTCCGTCAATTCAATTTATCATGTTTAGACAACTTGATCCAAGTATCTAAATACATTTCCAATTCTATTCGGGATAAATTCTGTCATTCTCAACGAGACATAATACAATGCATCTATTGTATACCATTAACCCAATGCATCTATGTTTCAACATCCGATATCTCAATTCAATTTATCATATTTACGATATCATTAGGGGACACAACTCAATCCTTCTATTTTTCAACATCCTATATCTCAATTCAATTTCCCTATTTTATATCATGGGACAAATTCTTTCATTCTCAACTTGACATAATACAATGCATCTATTGTATACCATTAACCCAATCCATCTATTTTTAAACATAGATCCATCCTATATAACTCGAAAAATGGAATGAGAAACATGTAGCAGTGATTCAAAAATCAAATTAAAAAAGGTTACACATCATTATAAATTACCTCTAGTGAATTGCATATTTAACGACATACCGATCAAAAACCTATCATTCCCACAAACGAGTCCGTCAATCCAATTTATCATGTTTAGACAACTTGATCAATGTATTTAAAATCATTTTCAATTCTATCCGGGAAGTATTCTGTCATTCTCAACGAGACATAATACAATGCATCTATTGTATACCATTAACCCAATGCATCTATTTTTCAACATCCGATATATCAATTCAATTTATCATATTTATGATATCATTAGGGGACCAACTCAATCCTTCTATTTTTCAACATCCGATATCTCAATTCAATTTACCTATTTTATATCATCGGGACAAATTCTTTCTTTCTCAACTTGACATAATACAATGCATCTATTGTATACCATTAACCCAATCCATCTATTTTTCAACATACGATATAACTCAATTCAATTTATCATATTTATGATATCATTTGGGGACACAACTCAATCCATCTATTTTTCAACATCCGATATCTCAATTCAATTTATCTATTTTATAACATCGGGACAAATTATGTCATTCTCAACGAGACATAATACAATGCATCTATTGTATACCATTAACCCAATGCATCTATTTTTCAACATCTGATATCTTAATTCAATTTAACATATTCACGATATCATTAGGGGACACAGCTCAATCCTTCTATTTTCCAACATCCGATATCTCAATTCAATTTTATTAAACTGTATATGTTCAAATACCATATTTATGAATACTATCAAGTAAATTGAAAGTGCTATGCATTCAATTTAGTACCTCGATCAAAATAAGGAAGATGATTGCATAAAATATTCAAATTTTGAAAATCCATCATAAACATATCGAAAAATGAAAGGAGAAATATGCAGCAGTGATTCAGAAATCAAATTAAAAATGGTTACACATCGTAATAAATTACCTCTAGTGAACGACATATTTAACGTCATACCGATCAAAAACCTATCATTCCAACAAAAGAGTCCGTCAATTCAATTTATCATGTTTAGACAACTTGATCCAAGTATCTAAATACATTTCCAACTCTATTCGGGATAAATTCTGTCATTCTCAACGAGACATAATACAATGCATCTATTGTATACCATTAACCCAATGCATCTATTTTTCAACATCCGATATGTCAATTCAATTTATCATATTCACGATATCATTAGGGGACAAAACTCAATCCTTCTATTTTCCAACATCCGATATCTCAATTTAATTTATCTATTTTATATCACCGGGACAAATTATGTCATTCTCAACGAGACATAATACAATGCATATATTGTATACCATTAACCTAATCCGTATAT
This sequence comes from Trifolium fragiferum, assembly GCA_954870985.1. Classification (NCBI taxonomy): domain Eukaryota; kingdom Viridiplantae; phylum Streptophyta; class Magnoliopsida; order Fabales; family Fabaceae; genus Trifolium; species Trifolium fragiferum. The sequence continues at coordinate 37,543,776 of OX940790.1, read as the reverse complement.
TTTCCTACATCCGATATCTCAATTCAATTTTATTAAACTGTATATGTTCAAATATCATATTTATGAATACTATCAAGTAAATTGAAATTGCTATGCATTCAATTTAGTACCTCGATCAAAATAAGGCAGATGATTGCATAACATATCAAAATTTTGAAAATCCATCATAAACATGTCGAAAAATGGAAGGAGAAATATGTAGCAGTGATTCAAAAATCAAACTAAAAATGTTTACACATCGTAATAAATTACCTCTAGTGAACTGTATATTTAACGACATACCGATCAAAAATCTATCATTCCAACAAACGAGTCCGGCTATTCAATTTATCATGTTTAGGCAACTAGATCAAAGTATTTAAAATCATTTTCAATTCTATTCGGGACAAATTCTATCATTCTCAACGAGACATAATACAATGCATCTATTGTATACCATTAACCCAATGCATCTATGTTTCAACATCCGATATCTCAATTCAATTTATCATATTTACGATATCATTAGGGGACACAACTCAATCCTTCTATTTTTCAACATCCTATATCTCAATTCAATTTACCTATTTTATATCATGGGACAAATTCTTTCATTCTCAACTTGACATAATACAATGCATCTATTGTATACCATTAACCCAATCCATCTATTTTTCAACATCCGATAAACTCAATTCAATTTATCATATTTATGATATCATTTGGGGACACAACTCAATCCATCTATTTTTCAACATCCGATATCTCAATTCAATTTATCTATTTTATAACATCGGGACAAATTATGTCATTCTCAACGAAACAAAATACAATGCATCTATTGTATACCATTAACTCAATCCATATATTTTCCAACATCCGATATCTCAATTCAATTTTATTAGCGACATACCGACAAAAAGCTATCATTCCAACAAACGGTTCCGTCAATTTATCAAGGTTAAGACAACTTGGTCCAAGTATCTAAAATCATTTCCAATACTCTTCGGGACAACGAGACATAATACATTGCATATATTCTATACCATTAATCCAATCCATCTATTTTCCAACATCCGATATCTCAATTCAGTTTTTCTATTTTATACCATCGGGACAATAATACAATGCATCTATTGTAAACCATTAACCCAATCCGTATATTTTCCAACATCCGATATCTCAATTCAATTTTATTAAACTGTATATGTTCAAATATCATATTAATGCATACTATCAAGTAAATTGAAAGTGTTATGCATTCAATTAACACTTTCAATTTAGTATCTCGATCAAAATAAGGCAGATGATTGCATAACATATCAAAATTTTGAAAATCCATCATAAACATGTCGAAAAATGGAAGGAGAAATATGTAGCAGTGATTCAAAAATCAAATTAAAAATGGTTACACATCGTAATAAATTACCTCTAGTGAACTGCATATTTAACGACATACCGATCAAAAACCTATCATTCCAACAAACGAGTCCGTCAATTAAATTTATCATGTTTAGACAGCTTGATCCAAGTATCTAAAATCATTTCCAATTCTATACGGGAAAAATTCTATCATTCTCAATGAGACATAATACAATGCATCTATTGTATACCATTAACCCAATGCATCTATTTTTCAACATCCGATATCTCAATTCAATTTATCATATTTACGATATCATTAGGGGACACAACTCAATACTTCTATTTTCCAACATTCAATATCTCAATTCAATTTATTTATTTTATACCATCGGGACAAATTATGTCATTCTCAACGAGACATAATACAATGAATCTATGGTAAACCATTAACCCAATCCGTATATTTTCCAACATCCGATATCTCAATTCAAATTTGTTAAACTGTATATGTTCAAATATCATATTAATGCATACTATCAAGTAAATTGAAAGTGTTATGCATTCAATTTAGTATCACGATCAAAATAAAGCAGATGATTGCACAACATATCAAAATTTTGAAAATCCATCATAAACATGTCGAAAAATGGAAGGAGAAATATGTCGCAGTGATTCGAAAATCAAATTAAAAATGGTTAGACATCGTAATAAATTACCTCTAGTGAACTGCATGTTTAACGACATACCGATCAAAAACCTATCATTCCAACAAACGAGTCCGTCAATTCAATTTATCATGTTTAGACAACTTGATCCAAGAATCTTAATACATTTCCAATTCTATTCGGGATAAATTCTGTCATTCTCAACGAGACATAACACAATGCAACTATTGTATACCATTAACCCAATGCATCTATTTTTCAACATCCGATATCTCAATTCAATTTATCATATTCAAGATATCATTAGGGGACAAAACTCAATCCTTCTATTTTCCAACATCCGATATCTCAATTTAATTTATCTATTTTATATCACCGGGACAAATTATGTCATTCTCAACGAGACATAATACAATGCATATATTGTATACCATTAACCCAATCCGTATATTTTCCAACATCCGATATCTCAATTCAATTTTATTAAACTCTATATGTTCAAATATCATATTTATGAATACTATCAAGTAAATTGAAAGTGCTATGCATTCAATTTAGTATCTCGATCAAAATAAGGCAGATGATTCAATAACATATCAAAATTTTGAAAATCCATCATAAACATGTCGAAAAATGGAAGGAGAAATATGTAGCAGTGATTCAAAAATCAAATTAAAAATGGTTACACATCGTAATAAATTACCTCTAGTGAACAACATATTTAACGACATACCGATCAAAAACCTATCATTCCAACAAACGAGTACGTCAATTCAATTTATCATGTTTAGACAACTTGATCCAAGTAACTAAAATTATTTCCAATTCTATTCGGGACAAATTCTGTCATTCTCAACGAGACATAATACAATGCATCTATTGTATACCATTAACCCAATGCATCTATATTTCAACATCTGATATCTTAATTCAATTTGTCATATTCACGATATCATTAGGGGACACAACTCAATCCTTCTATTTTCCAACATCCGATATCTCAATTTAATTTATCAATTTTATATCATCGGGACAAATTATGTCATTCTCAACGAGACATAATACAATGCATCTATTGTATACCATTAACCCAATCCGTATATTTTCCAACATCCGATATCTCAATTCAATTTTATTAAACTGTATATGTTCAAATATCATATTAATGCATACTATCAAGTAAATTGAAAGTGTTATGCATTCAATTAACACTTTCAATTTAGTATCTCGATCAAAATAAGGCAGATGATTGCATAACATATCAAAATTTTGAAAATCCATCATAAACATGTCGAAAAATGGAAGGAGAAATATGTAGCAGTGATTCAAAAATCAAATTAAAAATGGTTACACATCGTAATAAATTACCTCTAGTGAACTGCATATTTAACGACATACCGATCAAAAACCTATCATTCCAACAAACGAGTCCGTCAATTCAATTTATCATGTTTAGACAACTTGATCCAAGTATATAAATACATTTCCAATTCTATTCGGGATAAATTCTGTCATTCTCAACGAGACATAATAAAATGCATCTATTGTATACCATTAACCCAATGCATCTATTTTTCAACATCCGATATGTCAATTCAATTTATCATATTCACGATATCATTAGGGGACAAAACTCAATCCTTCTATTTTCCAACATCCGATATCTCAATTTAATTTATCTATTTTATATCACCGGGACAAATTATGTCATTCTCAACAAAAGATAAAAGTAACAACTCAACTAGTTATTACTAACACCAACACAAGAAAATCCCTCAGGATTAGGTGTAGCCACACAGATGCTATCACCCACACACTGGCACAACCGTGCACAACTCGCAACCCTCTACAGTCGCAATTGTTCAAAACTCTAGATACAAAGCTAGACATCACACAACGAGTTCACCTTTCAGAATTACCCTTACTACAAAGGTTCACAAACTCTAGTTCTCAAAGATCCTAGGTCAACAAATTTCCAAGGTCACCTTTTTCGCTTCCGCGACATTGCCCTTTCCAATAAGTTTACACGAAGTGATGACTTGCTACCCACCAAAATGAAACACCAAAAAGTTTCTACACACTACCAAAGCTAGCAAAATGAGTTGATTCCAGTCAACACGATTCCGTCTATTATTAACAAGAGATTAAGGGTGATCAGTTCCTTAATTTGTTAATAGATAGCCGACAATCATGATGGTGGCTTAGACCATTTTTACCTAACTTTGATAATGCTCACTTCCACTTGTGCTCCAGGTCCTCCGAGGCACAAGGGTCCAACAATTCTCTCGAGGTTTTCTTAATGTTACCATTAAATTCCTCTTTTCCTCACAAGAGCTCGTCACCTTGTCCAATCTTAATTGTTCCAACATCTTATCCTTAGTTTAAATTTCTACATCTAAAAATGCATCTAGAGGCACTTCTCACCTCAACTAACATAAGCCACAACACAATGTGTTTCTCTATTGCTTGTTCTTAACACGTTTTCCCAACGACTAACCTTTTCACTTCCATTCTTCCATTAATAACACTTCACACTTAACCTTGTCTCGACTTACAAAGTCTCATGTGAAATTCTCCAACATGCTTTCTACTCAGTAATTTAATCGTCTGGATAACGACCGTAACATTCTTTTCCAATTTAAAACTTTTTTCCACATTTCTATTCTTTTGTACTTTTATCCAAACATGCCAAGCTCCACTTTCATTGGCATACGCTCCTCATGTGATTCTTAACTCAACCTTAACTCCTTACGAGGTACATCACTGTACTCCGTCTTACGATTCCTTTTAACTTTTCCAAATTAATCAATGAGGTTGTCAGCCTCCCCTTACAACTCGTATTACCTTCATACTTCCTTGCTAACGTACAACGTTAACCCTTCCTTTGCGACTATCTTGTCGATGTTATAAACTCTACAAAACTCCAATTAGGTCCTCCTCAACACTCTAGTAATTTGCAACTTCCCAGTTCAACAACCGTCTAGAGTTGGTTTCCAAACAACCAAGACCTCCATCTTGTTGATTCCAACAACATCTTTAATTCTTTGCACCCAATCCAAAAACTCTTGTTCCATATAATTTTGTATCATGACAAGCATACTCTTCTTCATTAAACCAAAATACCTAATCATCATAACTATCTAAAGTTATAAAGTATGTTCCCGCTGGGAATCAATCTCTAAATCTCAAGTTCTTGCTAACCCTACTTTTTCATCTATACATTCATCGATTTCTCATTCACTTATAACTTTTACTAATGATCACCTCTTTACAGATAGTTATCTCTAAACTTATCATCTTACGTTTACTGTAATTCACCTACCAATCGACTCATCTTACTCATCCATCAAGCCATTAAACACCTATCTCAAATCTTAATGCTTGACTTCTCAAGACCAGCTACCAAATCACAATCCTTCGCTATGATTTCATTCTTAGTACGTTCGATAACCAAATCAAACTCTTGAATCTAATCCTCGAGAACATAAAATACCTATTATAACATCTAAATTCCTCCATTATATCTTAATAAACAATCAACTCGCATTGTCTTAGTACTCTCATTAAGGAACCCTTATCTACTCATAACATGACATTTCTAGAAAATATCCAAAAATTCTCGTCCATAATTTGAATTATTTAAAACTTATCTACCTCAACTGTTATTATATCATAAATTCAAGGTGCTACTTGGTCCTTCAAACCTCTTGGTCGATCGAAATCGTTAACTTAATGTTTATCCATACAGGGTTTCTACACAAATATTGACTAATCCCTTCAAACTACTCAATAAGTCTTGACTAGTCCCCAAGAATTTCTCAATATGTTCACTTCCTCTTAAGGTTTACCTGCCGATAACTAACAATTCTAGCTTACACTGCTACAATTCTCTAGGTATTTCCATACTACCCACATCTAGTATCCCCTATCCGTGATATGTAACTGACTTTCCACGGTTGAACTCCTCGTTCTTACCTAAACATCTCTCCAAAACCATAATTATCCGACCAATGATTACCTATAGTTTTGTTTCATATCGACATCTATACTTACTATCTCCTTAACTACGTATAGATTGTCACTTATCCATGTGATATTTGGTCTCTTACCCTTAATCATCACGAGATTCATCCATAATAATCTCATTTTCAAATCTAGTTTGTCTCAAACTCTTAACTTAAACCCTTAAGGTACCCACCGTTCGTAAAACCATCGTCTAAACTCACTAGTTTCGGCCATCCTTGACGTGCAACGCCCTTTAATTCCGATACGAGTTGCACCAATGATTATCCAAACATTGTAATTTAATCCAACTGACATCTCTTCCTACTCCACCATTCTACAGTGGCCGCATTCTCTTAAAAACTGAATGACTTCATCAAGTCTCGCCTTAACGCACCGGAACGAATATTCAATATCTTCTTCAAAAGGTCGTCCCAATCCGATCCTTACTTACAATCCTTTATCAATTGATTTTCACTCGTCCATAAACAGCACCTCTGAGTGGCAACATCCAATGCCACTTCCCATCAATTATATTACTTCCAAGAATCACTTGTAGTTCTTGTTCGCCTCAAGTCCTTCCACCTCGGACCGTCGTATCAAAAGAATTCAGAGGCACTTGTCGACAAAATTCGACCAATGCTCGGGGGTTTCAACAATTCTACTTAACGAAACATCAGTCCCTAAAATACTTCAGTAAGGAACAATCTCATTACTAAGCATATACCATGCTAGACTCAACAAAACAACCACATAACATGTAAGAACCAAAATACTTACTCCCACTAAACCCGACACTTGATCAGCTTAGGACACCCGACACAGAGCCCTTTAGCAGAATCTACAGCCGAGCTCTGATACCACAATGTAACACCCCGATTTTCGAAGGCCAAAAGTAGGCACTCTTTTTTTTTACAACAAAGACTTTGAAATAAAACATTCACGATCGTCCTCAATTTAAATCAGAGTAAACCATTTTCAAAATAACGATCGGAATGCAATGCCTCTTTTATAATTTATTTTCACGAATAAAAACCAAACGTTGTGTCTAAACAAACATAGCGACACCATTTATTCCAAATAAATATCATACAACAATTTCACAACATAAATACAGCGGACACTAAATAAGAGTAAACGAGACTCTTAAACTACTACCCCTAAGCTAATCTTTAAACTCTAACTGAAGACGACTGGGTGACGAAGACCCACAGACAGCTTCAAGCCTCGCCGCTTCTCCACGCGGTACAAATAAATCCCTAAAAATGCTCGTAGAGGGTCACGATCTAAAAATAACATATAACCAAAAATACGCAGCACAAGATATACAATACATGGCAGCATATACTCATTTATCATATGAATCACACATCATCGAATTTAAGTGCACAATCGTCTATCAATCACACACAACAATATTCAAATGCACAATTAGCCTATCAATGCAGACTCTACATGATTGTGATCACCCTACCCGGGACTGTTTGACATGCATGAATTCCAGAATTTAACCTCTCCGCAGAGAGTCGTAGGTCCAACCCCTACTAAAATCAATAAAATCCCGAAGGATTAGAGTGGATCCATTCCCGACAATCACACTCCGTGGTCCATTCCCGATAACCACGTATTGGACTCAATAAATCCCGCAGGATTAAGGTGGATCCATTCCCGATAATCACACCCCGTGGCCCATCACGGTCACCACGTACTATGAATGCATGAGCATACGATTCCCCATATATGCTAATGCAACAAATACATACCTTTCAAGCATATGTAATTCTCAACCACATGCCAATACATATATTTCGCAAAATCATATGTAAGACAAATAACATCATGTACAACAAGATAATCAATCAAGTACATGCATCAACATTTCATATTATTCAATCATATGAAATTCACAACAATCACTCAAACATGTGTAGAATATAGCATGTTCTCAAACAAGTTCTCGTCACGAGAATACATCACAAAACAACCATGCTCGTAATTCATATTGCATCACATCAAGCAAATACACATATACAAGCAACAATTACACATGCATAAAAAAGCACTCGATATTTCGAGGTATATGAAATCGTTAGAAAGTGCCCTTACCTCGGCAAGCTTCCAACACATCAACTTATGCTACGCGAGCAATATCCGTCTCTCTCGACGAAGTCCCCAAATCGGCTAATCCTCTTAACCTTTCACAACACACAACTTATCTAAGTTAATACCACATTCTAATTGGTTACTCAAATAAGTCCTAGCTCGGCTACTAAAGGATTCAATACTTATGGTTGCTCACTCATAACTAACTAAGCTCAAGTCATATTGAAAACAAGTCTTGAAAACATTTCCAAAAGAAAATCTCTTTTCAAACAACTTATTCCTAAAGTCACAAGTTCCAAAATCTTTTAAAACTAAACAAGTTCGAAACTAAAACTTTTCTCGTTCGACTTAAAACAAAATGCTTTTCAGAACACACATAACTTAAATCTTTTAAAACACAATTCTCGACGAAAGAATTTCCATTTCGACTCACAAATCAATTTCCAGACATTTTTCTCTTTTTATAGAAAAAGAATCTCTATCATTTTTCTACTACTATACTTCAATTTTAAAAACAGAAATAAAATAGTTACAAACATGAAACAACCATAACTCGGTCATTCTTTATCCGATGATCGCAAACCATATGTCAAAATCACCGTCTCGAAAAGACGAATTAAATGGATAACTTTTTAGGACACAAAAACAATTTTATAATGCCATAAACCCCCTTTGAAATTTCGGCCAGAATTAAAAGTCACACCAAAATTATTTTTCTCAAAAACAAAATCAGTAAAAACAATTATTCAATTGCTAATTTCACATAAACAAACTCAATTTGATTAAGTTCAACACTTTAGAAACATTTCTTCAAACCCTAGGTTCATAACTCATAAATATTTTAGGGCTTTTGATTCCTTACATTTTCTTTCAAAAATTGTTACACCAGAACAATTTGTAAGGACTTTAATTGCAAGAAAATCACTTAAAAAATCACCAACTTTCTAAAATGCTCACAATCAAAATTTTATTTTAGATCTATAATCACAATAGCTCACACAACAATATTAACAACAGAAAAGAGTAAGAAAATCAAAACTTCACAAAATATTTTTAGCATAAAATCAAACGATTCAAATCACAATTTGTTTCTCTTGGCTCTATCACTAACTATCATGGATCTATACCTTTAACAAAGGAAAAATTTAAAACTCACTACACCAAGGCCACACGGCCAATTAAAGGAAAAGAGGGAGAATAATTTGTCTTACCATAAACTCTAGCTCATAATCACCACCAAGATGAGAGGAAAAACTTTGCTCTTGATCCCTTCTCCTAATTCCTCTTAGATTTCTCTTAAGGTGAGAATTTTGTGTTCTATCAACACTTAGAAAAAAAATGAAATGAAAGAGAGGGAGGGAGTTCACGTGAGAGGAAGAGAAAAGGAATGGAAAAGTCTCATGACCAATCCTATGTATAAATCTCTCCAATTAATCCTAGCCCTTGGATCAAATAGTAAAAAGTTGCAAGACTAAACCCTAGCCATTCATTCAAACTTGGTCACCAAGCAACTCACATAAATATCTAGATATTTTGTGAGCTTGCCAACTCATCTCACTCAGTCCCCACGTTCGCTCTTAAACGAGTCGTATCTCGCGTACCGATAAACTTTACGGAAACAGAAAAAGTATACCGTAAACCACTTAATAAAAACAATTCACAAACTTTCGAATAAATTTTATTCCGAATAAATTTTCGCTCCTAAGCTCGGAAAAATATAACGAGATCAAATTATCATCACAGTCGATATAAAAAGTCTTCATTTAAATTTTGACGGAAATCAGAAACCGTAAAATTTTCAAACAGCGGGAATATCTTGCCCGTTTTCCAAAAAATCACCAGAAAATTATTTTCAACATTTCGATGAGACAAAAATGTTTCTAAACTCATTTAAAGCTTATAAAATCATTTTGCCCATTTTTCAAACATTAAACTACGCGCAAGCACAATCTCAGCAAAATTCATGTCAGAATAGACAAAAACATGAAACCGATAATAACAAAAAGCAAAAAAACTAATTAATATATCAAAAATCATATTTCTGCTACAGTAATTCTACGGGTCTTACACATACCGACAAAAAGCTATCATTCCAACAAACGGTTCCGTCAATTTATCAAGGTTAAGACAACTTGATCCAAGTATCTAAAATCATTTCCAATACTCTTCGGGACAACGAGACATAATACAATGCATATATTCTATACCATTAATCCAATCCATCTATTTTCCAACATCCGATATCTCAATTCAGTTTTTCTATTTTATACCATCGGGACAATAATACAATGCATCTATTGTAAACCATTAACCCAATCCGTATATTTTCCAACATCCGATATCTCAATTCAATTTTATTAAACTGTATATGTTCAAATATCATATTAATGCATACTATCAAGTAAATTGAAAGTGTTATGCATTCAATTAACACTTTCAATTTAGTATCTCGATCAAAATAAGACAGATGATTGCATAACATATCAAAATTTTGAAAATCCATCATAAACATGTCGAAAAATGGAAGGAGAAATATGTAGCAGTGATTCAAAAATCAAATTAACAATGGTTACACATCGTAATAAATTACCTCTAGTGAACTTCATATTTAACGACATACCGATCAAAAACCTATCATTCCAACAAACGAGTCCGTCAATTCAATTTATCATGTTTAGATAACTTGATCCAAGTATCTAAATACATTTCCAATTCTATTCGGGATAAATTCTGTCATTCTCAACGAGACATAATACAATGCATCTATTGTATACCATTAACCCAATGCATCTATTTTACAACATCCGATATGTCAATTCAATTTATCATATTCACGATATGATTAGGGGACAAAACTCAATCCTTCTATTTTCCAACATCCGATATCTCAATTTAATTTATCTATTTTATATCACCGGGAGAAATTATGTCATTCTCAACGAGACATAATACAATGCATATATTGTATACCATTAACCTAATCCTCATATTTTCCTACATCCGATATCTCAATTCAATTTTATTAAACTGTATATGTTCAAATATCATATTTATGAATACTATCAAGTAAATTGAAATTGCTATGCATTCAATTTAGTACCTCGATCAAAATAAGGCAGATGATTGCATAACATATCAAAATTTTGAAAATCCATCATAAACATGTTGAAAAATGGAAGGAGAAATATGTAGCAGTGATTCAAAAATCAAACTAAAAATGGTTACACATCGTAATAAATTACCTCTAGTGAACTGCATATTTAACGACATACCGATCAAAAATCTATCATTCCAACAAACGAGTCCGTCTATTCAATTTATCATGTTTAGGCAACTAGATCAAAGTATTTAAAATCATTTTCAATTCTATTCGGGACAAATTCTATCATTCTCAACGAGAAATAATACAATGCATCTATTGTATACCATTAACCCAATGCATCTATGTTTCAACATCCGATATCTCAATTCAATTTATCATATTGACGATATCATTAGGGGACACAACTCAATCCTTCTATTTTTCAACATCTTATATCTCAATTTAATTTACCTATTTTATATCATGGGACAAATTCTTTCATTCTCAACATGACATAATACAATGCATCTATTGTATACCATTAACCCAATCCATCTAATTTTCAACATCCGATAAACTCAATTCAATTTATCATATTTATGATATCATTTGGGGACACAACTCAATCCATCTATTTTTCAACATCCGATATCTCAATTCAATTTATCTATTTTATAACATCGGGACAAATTATGTCATTCTCAACGAAACAAAATACAATGCATCTATTGTATACCATTAACTCAATACATCTATTTTTCAACATCCGATATGTCAATTCAATTTATCATATTTACGATATCATTAGGGGACACAACTCAATCCTTCTATATTCCAACATCCGATATCTCAATTCAATTTTTCTATTTCATACCATCGGGAAAAATTATGTCATTCTCAACGAGACATAATACAATGCATCTATTGTATACCATTAAAACCAATCCATATATTTTCCAACATCCGATATCTCAATTCAATTTTATTAGCGACATACCGACAAAAAGCTATCATTCCAACAAACGGTTCCGTCAATTTATCAAGGTTAAGACAACTTGATCCAAGTATCTAAAATCATTTCCAATACTCTTCGGGACAACGAGACATAATACAATGCATATATTCTATACCATTAATCCAATCCATCTATTTTCAAACATCCGATATCTCAATTCAGTTTTTCTATTTTATACCATCGGGACAATAATACAATGCATCTATTATAAATCATTAACCCAATCCGTATATTTTCCAACATCCGATATCTCAATTCAATTTTATTAATCTGTATATGTTCAAATATCATATTAATGCATACTATCAAGTAAATTGAAAGTGTTATGCATTCAATTAACACTTTCAATTTAGTATCTCGATCAAAATAAGGCAGATGATTGCATAACATATCAAAATTTTGAAAATCCATCATAAACATGTCGAAAAATGGAAGAAGAAATATGTAGCAGTGATTCAAAAATCAAATTAAAAATGGTTACACATCGTAATAAATTACCTCTAGTGAACTGCATATTTAACGACATACCGATCAAAAACCTATCATTCCAACAAACGAGTCCGTCAATTAAATTTATCATGTTTAGACAGCTTGATCCAAGTATCTAAAATCATTTCCAATTCTATACGGGACAAATTCTATCATTCTCAACGAGATATAATACAATGCATCTATTGTATACCATTAACCCAATGCATCTATTTTTCAACATCCGATATCTCAATTCAATTTATCATATTTACGATATCATTAGGGGACACAACTCAATACTTCTATTTTCCAACATTCAATATCTCAATTCAATTTATTTATTTTATACCATCGGGACAAATTATGTCATTCTCAACGAGACATAATACAATGCATCTATTGTATACCATTAACCCAATGCATCTATGTTTCAACATCCGATATCTCAATTCAATTTATCATATTGACGATATCATTAGGGGACACAACTCAATCCTTCTATTTTTCAACATCTTATATCTCAATTTAATTTACCTATTTTATATCATGGGACAAATTCTTTCATTCTCAACATGACATAATACAATGCATCTATTGTATACCATTAACCCAATCCATCTAATTTTCAACATCCGATAAACTCAATTCAATTTATCATATTTATGATATCATTTGGGGACACAACTCAATCCATCTATTTTTCAACATCCGATATCTCAATTCAATTTATCTATTTTATAACATCGGGACAAATTATGTCATTCTCAACGAAACAAAATACAATGCATCTATTGTATACCATTAACTCAATACATCTATTTTTCAACATCCGATATGTCAATTCAATTTATCATATTTACGATATCATTAGGGGACACAACTCAATCCTTCTATATTCCAACATCCGATATCTCAATTCAATTTTTCTATTTCATACCATCGGGAAAAATTATGTCATTCTCAACGAGACATAATACAATGCATCTATTGCATACCATTAAAACCAATCCATATATTTTCCAACATCCGATATCTCAATTCAATTTTATTAGCGACATACCCACAAAAAGCTATCATTCCAACAAACGGTTCCGTCAATTTATCAAGGTTAAGACAACTTGATCCAAGTATCTAAAATCATTTCCAATACTCTTCGGGACAACGAGACATAATACAATGCATATATTCTATACCATTAATCCAATCCATCTATTTTCAAACATCCGATATCTCAATTCAGTTTTTCTATTTTATACCATCGGGACAATAATACAATGCATCTATTGTAAATCATTAACCCAATCCGTATATTTTCCAACATCCGATATCTCAATTCAATTTTATTAATCTGTATATGTTCAAATATCATATTAATGCATACTATCAAGTAAATTGAAAGTGTTATGCATTCAATTAACACTTTCAATTTAGTATCTCGATCAAAATAAGGCAGATGATTGCATAACATATCAAAATTTTGAAAATCCATCATAAACATGTCGAAAAATGGAAGAAGAAATATGTAGCAGTGATTCAAAAATCAAATTAAAAATGGTTACACATCGTAATAAATTACCTCTAGTGAACTGCATATTTAACGACATACCGATCAAAAACCTATCATTCCAACAAACGAGTCCGTCAATTAAATTTATCATGTTTAGACAGCTTGATCCAAGTATCTAAAATCATTTCCAATTCTATACGGGACAAATTCTATCATTCTCAACGAGACATAATACAATGCATCTATTGTATACCATTAACCCAATGCATCTATTTTTCAACATCCGATATCTCAATTCAATTTATCATATTTACGATATCATTAGGGGACACAACTCAATACTTCTATTTTCCAACATTCAATATCTCAATTCAATTTATTTATTTTATACCATCGGGACAAATTATGTCATTCTCAACGAGACATAATACAATGCATCTATTGTATACCATTAACCCAATGCATCTATTTTTCAACATAGATCCATCCTATATAACTCGAAAAATGGAATGAGAAACATGTAGCAGTGATTCAAAAATCAAATTAAAAAAGGTTTACACATCATTATAAATTACCTCTAGTGAATTGCATATTTAACGACATACCGATCAAAAAACTATCATTCCAACAAACGGTTCTGTCAATTCAATTTATCAAGGTTAAGACAACTTGATCCGAGTATTTAAAATCATTTCCAATCCTATTCGGGAAAAATTCTGTCATTCTTAACGAGACATAATACAATGCATCTATTGTATATCATTAACCCAATTCATCTATTTTTCAACAGCCGATATAACTCAATTCAATTTATCATATTTATGATACCATTTGGGGACACAACTCAATCCATCTATTTTTCAACATCCGATATCTCAATTCAATTTATCTATTTTATACCATCGGGCAAATTATGTCATTCTCAACGAGACAAAATACAATGCTTCTATTGTATGCCGTTAACCCAATCCGTATATTTTCTTACATCCGATATCGCAATTCAATTTTATCAAACTGTATATGTCCAAATATCATATTTATGCTTAGTATCAAGTAAATTGAAAGTGCTATGCATTCAGTTTAGTGTCTCAATCAAAATAAGGCAGATGATTGCATAACATATCAAAATTTTGAAAATCTATCATAAACATGTCGAAAAATAGAAGGAGAAATATGTAGTAGTGATTCAAAATTAAATTAAAAATTGTTACACATCGTAATAAATTACATCTAGTGAATTGCATATTTAACGACATACCGATCAAAAACCTATCATTCCCACAAACGAGTCCGTCAATCCAATTTATCATGTTTAGACAACTTGATCAATGTATTTAAAATCATTTTCAATTCTATTCGGGAAGTATTCTGTCATTCTCAACGAGACATAATACAATGCATCTATTGTATACCATTAACCCAATCCATCTATTTTTCAACATCCGATATATCAATTCAATTTATCATATTTATGATATCATTAGGGTACCAACTCAATCCTTCTATTTTTCAACATCCGATATCTCAATTCAATTTACCTATTTTATATCATCGGGACAAATTCTTTCTTTCTCAACTTGACATAATACAATGCATCTATTGTATACCATTAACCCAATCCATCTATTTTTCAACATCCGATATAACTCAATTCAATTTATCATATTTATGATATCATTTGGGGACACAACTCAATCCATCTATTTTTCAACATCCGATATCTCAATTCAATTTATCTATTTTATAACATCGGGACAAATTATGTCATTCTCAACGAAACAAAATACAATGCATCTATTGTATACCATTAACTCAAAACATCTATTTTTCAACATCCGATATGTCAATTCAATTTATCATATTTACGATATCATTAGGGGACACAACTCAATCCTTCTATATTCCAACATCCGATATCTCAATTCAATTTTTCTATTTCATACCATCGGGAAAAATTATGTCATTCTCAACGAGACATAATACAATGCATCTATTGTATACCATTAAAACCAATCTGTATATTTTCCAACATCCGATATCTCAATTCAATTTTATTAGCGACATACCGACAAAAAGCTATCATTCCAACAAACGGTTCCGTCAATTTATGAAGGTTAAGACAACTTGATCCAAGTATCTAAAATCATTTCCAATACTATTCGGGACAACGAGACGTAATAAAATGCATATATTCTATACCATTAATCCAATCCATCTATTTTCCAACATCCGATATCTCAATTCAGTTTTTCTATTTTATACCATCGGGACAATAATACAATGCATATATTGTATACCATTAACCCAATCCGTATATTTTCCAACATCCGATATCTCAATTCAATTTTATTAAACTCTATATGTTCAAATATCATATTAATACATACTATCAAGTAAATTGAAAGTGCTATGCATTCAATTTAGTATCTCGATCAAAATAAGGCAGATGATTCAATAACATATCAAAATTTTGAAAATCCATCATAAACATGTCGAAAAATGGAAGGAGAAATATGTAGCAGTGATTCAAAAATCAAATTAAAAATGGTTACACATCGTAATAAATTACCTCTAGTGAACAACATATTTAACGACATACCGATCAAAAATCTATCATTCCAACAAACGAGTACGTCAATTAAATTTATCATGTTTAGACAACTTGATCCAAGTATCTAAAATTATTTCCAATTCTATTCGGGATAAATTCTGTCATTCTCAACGAGACATAATACAATGCATCTATTGTATACCATTAACCCAATGCATCTATTTTTCAACATATGATATCTCAATTCAATTTGTCATATTCACGATATCATTAGGGGACACAACTCAATCCTTCTATTTTCCAACATCCGATATCTCAATTTAATTTATCTATTTTATATCATCGGGACAAATTATGTCATTCTCAACGAGACATAATACAATGCATCTATTGTATACCATTAAAACAATTCATCTATTTTTCAACATCCGATATAACTCAATTCAATTTATCATATTTATGATATCATTTGGGGACACAACTCAATCCATCTATTTTTCAACATCCGATATCTCAATTCAATTTTATTAAACTGTATATGTTCAAATACCATATTTATGAATACTATCAAGTAAATTGAAAGTGCTATGCATTCAATTTAGTACCTCGATCAAAATAAGGCAGATGATTGCATAAAATATTCAAATTTTGAAAATCCATCATAAACATGTCAAAAAATGGAAGGAGAAATATGCAGCCGTGATTCAAAAATCAAATTAAAAATGGTTACACATCGTAATAAATTACCTCTAGTGAACGACATATTTAACGTCATACCGATCAAAAACCTATCATTCCAACAAACGAGTCCGTCATTTCAATTTATCATGTTTAGACTACTTGATCCAAGCATCTAAAATCATTTCCAATTCTTTCATTCTCAACGAGACATAATACAATGCATCTATTGTATACCATTAACCCAATGCATCTTTTTTTCAACATCAATCCATCCGATATAACTCAAAAAATGGAATGAGAAACATGTAGCAATGATTCAAAAATCAAATTAAAAAAAGGTTACACATCATTATAAATTACCTCTAGTGAATTGCATATTTAATGACATACCGATCAAAAAGCTATCATTCCTACAAACGGTTCCGTCAATTCAATTTATCAAGGTTAAGACAACTTGATCCAAGTATCTAAAATCATTTCCAATCTTATTAGGGACAAATTCTGTCATTCTCAACGAGACATAATACAATGCATATATTGTATACCATTAAAACAATTCATCTATTTTTCAACATCCGATAAAACTCAATTCAATTTATCATATTTATGATATCATTTGGGGACACAACTCAATCCATCTATTTTTCAACATCCGATATCTCAATTCAATTTTTATACCATCGGGACAAATTATGTCATTCTCAACGAAACAAAATACAATGCATCTATTGTATACCATTAACTCAATACATCTATTTTTCAACATCCGATATGTCAATTCAATTTATCATATTTACGATATCATTAGGGGACACAACTCAATCCTTCTATATTCCAACATCCGATATCTCAATTCAATTTTTCTATTTTATACCATCGGGACAAATTATGTCATTCTCAACGAGACATAATACAATGTATCTATTGTATACCATTAAAACCAATCCGTATATTTTCCAACATCCGATATCTCAATTCAATTTTATTAGTGACATACCGACAAAAAGTTATCATTCCAACAAACGGTTCCGTCAATTCAATTTATCAAGGTTAAGACAACTTGATCCAAGTATCTAAAATCATTTCCAATACTATTCGGGATAACGAGACATAATACAATGCATATATTCTATACCATTAATCCAATCCATCTATTTTCCAACATCCGATATCTCAATTCAGTTTTTCTATTTTATACCATCGGGATAAATTATGTCATTCTCAACGAGACATAATACAATGAATCTATGGTAAACCATTAACCCAATCCGTATATTTTCCAACATCCGATATCTCAATTCAATTTATCATATTCAAGATATCATTAGGGGACAAAACTCAATCCTTCTATTTTCCAACATCCGATATCTCAATTTAATTTATCTATTTTATATCACCGGGACAAATTATGTCATTAACCTAATCTATTTTGTATATCATTAACCCGATCCGTATATTTTCCAACATCTGATATGTCAATTCAATTTTTTCAAACTGTATATGTTCAAATATCATATTTATGCATACTATCAAGTAAATTGAAATTGCTATGCATTCAATTTAGTACCTCGATCAAAATAAGGCAGATGATTGCATAACATATCAAAATTTTGAAAATCCATCATAAACATGTCGAAAAATGGAAGGAGAAATATGTAGCAGTGATTCAAAAATCAAACTAAAAATGGTAACACATCGTAATAAATTACCTCTAGTGAACTGCATATTTAACGACATACCGATCAAAAATCTTTCATTCCAACAAACGAGTCCGTCTATTCAATTTATCATGTTTAGGCAACTAGATCAAAGTATTTAAAATCATTTTCAATTCTATTCGGGACAAATTCTATCATTCTCAACGAGACATAATACAATGCATCTGTTGTATACCATTAACCCAATGCATCTATGTTTCAACATCCGATATCTCAATTCAATTTATCATATTTACGATATCATTAGGGGACACAACTCAATCCTTCTATTTTTCAACATCTTATTTCTCAATTCAATTTACCTATTTTATATCATGGGACAAATTCTTTCATTCTCAACTTGACATAATACAATGCATCTATTGTATACCATTAACCCAATCCATCTATTTTTCAACATCCGATAAACTCAATTCAATTTATCATATTTATGATATCATTTGGGGACACAACTCAATCCATCTATTTTTCAACATCCGATATCTCAATTCAATTTATCTATTTTATAACATCGGGACAAATTATGTCATTCTCAACGAAACAAAATACAATGCATCTATTGTATACCTTTAACTCAATACATCTATTTTTCAACATCCGATATGTCAATTCAATTTATCATATTTACGATGTCATTAGGGGACACAACTCAATCCTTCTATATTCCAACATCCGATATCTCAATTCAATTTTTCTATTTCATACCATCGGGAAACATTATGTCATTCTCAACGAGACATAATACAATGCATCTATTGTATACCATTAAAACCAATCCATATATTTTCCAACATCCGATATCTCAATTCAATTTTATTAGCGACATACCGACAAAAAGCTATCATTCCAACAAACGGTTCCGTCAATTTATCAAGGTTAAGACAACTTGATCCAAGTATCTAAAATCATTTCCAATACTCTTCGGGACAACGAGACATAATACAATGCATATATTCTATACCATTAATCCAATCCATCTATTTTCCAACATCCGATATCTCAATTCAGTTTTTCTATTTTATACCATCGGGACAATAATACAATGCATCTATTGTAAACCATTAACCCAATCCGTATATTTTCCAACATCCGATATCTCAATTCAATTTTATTAAACTGTATATGTTCAAATATCATATTAATGCATACTATCAAGTAAATTGAAAGTGTTATGCATTCAATTAACACTTTCAATTTAGTATCTCGATCAAAATAAGGCAGATGATTGCATAACATATCAAAATTTTGAAAATCCATCATAAACATGTCAAAAATGGAAGGAGAAATATGTAGCAGTGATTCAAAAATCAAATTAAAAATGGTTACACATCGTAATAAATTACCTCTAGTGAACTGCATATTTTACGACATACCGATCAAAAACCTATCATTCCAACAAACGAGTCCGTCAATTCAATTTATCATGTTTAGACAACTTGATCCAAGTATCTAAATATATTTCCAATTCTATTCGGGATAAATTCTGTCATTCTCAAAGAGACATAATACAATGCATCTATTGTATACCATTAACCCAATGCATCTATTTTTCAACATCCGATATGTCAATTCAATTTATCATATTAACGATATCATTAGGGGACAAAACTCAATCCTTCTATTTTCCAACATCCGATATCTCAATTTAATTTATCTATTTTATATCACCGGGACAAATTATGTCATTCTCAACGAGACATAATACAATGCATATATTGTATACCATTAACCTAATCCGTATATTTTCCTACATCCGATATCTCAATTCAATTTTATTAAACTGTATATGTTCAAATATCATATTTATGAATACTATCAAGTAAATTGAAATTGCTATGCATTCAATTTAGTACCTCGATCAAAATAAGGCAGATGATTGCGTAACATATTAAAATTTTGAAAATCCATCATAAACATGTCGAAAAATGGAAGGAGAAATATGTAGCAGTGATTCAAAAATCAAACTAAAAATGGTTACACATCGTAATAAATTACCTATAGTGAACTGCATATTTAACGACATACCGATCAAAAATCTATCATTCCAACAAACGAGTCCGTCTATTCAATTTATCATGTTTAGGCAACTAGATCAAAGTATTTAAAATCATTTTCAATTCTATTCGGGACAAATTCTATCATTCTCAACGAGACATAATACAATGCATCTATTGTATACCATTAACCCAATGCATCTATGTTTCAACATCCGATATCTCAATTCAATTTATCATATTTACGATATCATTAGTGTAACACCCCGATTTTCGAAGCCCAAAAGTAGGCATTTTTTTTTTTAAAACAACAAGGACTTTGAAATAAAACATTCACGATCGAACTTAAATTAAATCAGAGTAATCCATTTTCAAAATAACGATCGGAATGCAATGCCTCTTTTATAAATCGTTTCCACAAATCAAGTTTAAGAATAAAAACCAAACGCTATGTCTAAACAAACATAACGACATCATTTATTCCAAATAAAACATCAAACTACAAGTTTGGAATACAAATGCAGGGAAGCATAAAGAAGAGTAAACAAGACTCTTAAACTACTACCCCTAAGCTGATCTTTAAACTCTAACGGAAGATGACTGGGTGGCGAAGGCCCACAGACAGCTTCAAGCCTTTCCGCTTCTCCACGCGGTACAAAATAAATCCCTAAAAAAGCTCGTAGAGGGTCACGATCTAAAAATAACATATAACCAAAAATACGCAGCACAAGATATACAATACATGGCATCATATACTCATTTATCATATGAATCACACATCATAGGATTTAAGTGCACAAATCGTCTATCAATCACACACAACAATATTCGGATGCACAATTAGCCTATCAATGCAGACTCTACATGATTGTGATCACCCTACCCGGGACTGTTTCACATGCATGAATTCCGGAATTTAACCTCTCCGCAGAGAGTCGTAGGTCCAACCCCTACTAAAATCAATAAAATCCCGAAGGATTAGAGTGGATCCATTCCCGATAATCACACTCCGTGGTCCATTCCCGATAACCACGTATTGGACTCAATAAATCCCGCAGGATTAAGGTGGATCCATTCCCGATAATCACACCCCGTGGTCCATTCCCGATAACCACTTACTATGAATGCATGAGCATACGATTCCCCATATATGCTAATGCAACAAATACATATCTTTCAAGCATATGTAATTCTCAACCACATGCCAATACATATATTTCGCAAAATCATATGTAAGACAAATAACATCATGTACAACAAGATAATCAATCAAGTACATGCATCAACATTTCATATTACTCAATCATATGAAATTCACAACAACCACTCAAACATGTGTAGAATATAGCATGTTCTCAAACAAGTTCTCGTCACGAGAATACATCACAAAACGACCATGCTCATAATTCATATTGCATCACATCAAGCAAATACACATATACAAGCAACAATTACACATGCATAAAAAGCACTCGATATTTCGAGGTATATGAAATCGTTAGAAAGTGCCCTTACCTCGGCAAGCTTCCAACACATCAACTTACGCTACGCGAGCAATATCCATCTCTCTCGACGAAGTCCCCAAATCGGCTAATCCTCTTAACCTTAGAGAAGATGATCCTTGCAATTTTCCTATGAACCAACAAGCCTAAAATCAAGAGTTTTGGTGAAGGAATGAATTTTTTGTCAAAGATGGAAATGGAAAAGAAAGGTTCGGCCGAGTGAGAGAAGAGAGTGAATGTTGTGTATTTTTTTCTAAGTCTCCAAGTGACCAAACAAAGTCTCCCTTAAGTCATAAGGTTTTGTTACATAATGACCATTTGATCAAATTCCAAAACCATGTGGATTAAATCTCCACCCTTAATTCTCTCTACTCACAACATCATAATATCTAGATATTATGTGACCTTATCCCCACTAGATTGCTCAGTTCCCGCGTTCGCGCTTAAACGAGTCGCAATTCGCTCACATAATTTTTTTACAGAAACAGAAAAAATTATACCGTAAACCACTTAATTAAAACAATTCACAAACTTTCAAATAAATTTTATTCCGAATAAATTTTTGCTCCTAAGCTCAGAAAAATATTACGAGGTCAAATTCTCATCACAGTCGATAAATAAAGTTTACATTTAAATTTTGACGGAAATCAAAACCGTAAAATTTTCAAACAACGGGTATATCTTGCCCGTTTTCTCAAAAACCACTAGAAAATATTTTCAACATTTTGACGAGACAAAAATGTTTCTAAACTCATTTAAAGCTCATAAAATCATTGTGTCAATTTTTCAAATGTTAAACTACGTGCAAGCACAATCTCAGCAAAAATTCTGTCGAAACAGACAATCAAGCAGAAAATCGATAGAAGCAAATAGCATAAGCTAATTAATATATCAAAAATCATATTCCTGCTATTGAAATTCTACGGGTCTTACAATTAGGGGACACAACTCAATCCTTCTATTTTTCAACATCCTATATCTCAATTCAATTTACCTATTTTATATCATGGGACAAATTCTTTCATTCTCAACTTGACATAATACAATGCATCTATTGTATACCATTAACCCAATCCATCTATTTTTCAACATCCGATAAACTCAATTCAGTTTATCATATTTATGATATCATTTGGGGACACAACTCAATCCATCTATTTTTCAACATCCGAGATCTCAATTCAATTTATCTATTTTATAACATCGGGACAAATTATGTCATTCTCAACGAAACAAAATACAATGCATCTATTGTATACCATTAACTCAATACATCTATTTTTCAACATCCGATATGTCAATTCAATTTATCATATTTACGATATCATTAGGGGACACAACTCAATCCTTCTATATTCCAACATCCGATATCTCAATTCAATTTTTCTATTTCATACCATCGGGAAAAATTATGTCATTCTCAACGAGACATAATACAATGCATCTATTGTATACCATTAAAACCAATCCATATATTTTCCAACATCCAATATCTCAATTCAATTTTATTAGCGACATACCGACAAAAAGCTATCATTCCAACAAACGGTTCCGTCAATTTATCAAGGTTAAGACAACTTGATCCAAGTATCTAAAATCATTTCCAATACTCTTCGGGACAACGAGACATAATACAATGCATATATTCTATACCATTAATCCAATCCATCTATTTTCCAACATCCGATATCTCAATTCAGTTTTTCTATTTTATACCATCGGGACAATAATACAATGCATCTATTGTAAACCATTAACCCAATCCGTATATTTTCCAACATCCGATATCTCAATTCAATTTTATTAAACTGTATATGTTCAAATATCATATTAATGCATACTATCAAGTAAATTGAAAGTGTTATGCATTCAATTAACACTTTCAATTTAGTATCTCGATCAAAATAAGGCAGATGATTGCATAACATATCAAAATTTTGAAAATCCATCATAAACATGTCGAAAAATGGAAGGAGAAATATGTAGCAGTGATTCAAAAATCAAATTAAAAATGGTTACACATCGTAATAAATTACCTCTAGTGAACTGCATATTTAACGACATACCGATCAAAAACCTATCATTCCAACAAACGAGTCCGTCAATTAAATTTATCATGTTTAGCCAGCTTGATCCAAGTATCTAAAATCATTTCCAATTCTATACGGGACAAATTCTATCATTCTCAACGAGACATAATACAATGCATCTATTGTATACCATTAACCCAATGCATCTATTTTTCAACATCCGATATCTCAATTCAATTTATCATATTTACGATATCATTAGGGGACACAACTCAATACTTCTATTTTCCAACATTCAATATCTCAATTCAATTTATTTATTTTATACCATCGGGACAAATTATGTCATTCTCAACGAGACATATTACAATGCATCTATTGTATACCATTAACCCAATGCATCTATTTTTCAACATAGATCCATCCTATATAACTCGAAAAATGGAATGAGAAACATGTAGCAGTGATTCAAAAATCAAATTAAAAAAGGTTACACATCATTATAAATTACCTCTAGTGAATTGCATATTTAACGACATACCGATCAAAAAACTATCATTCCAACAAACGGTTCAGTCAATTCAATTTATCAAGGTTAAGACAACTTGATCCGAGTATTTAAAATCATTTCCAATCCTATTCGGGAAAAATTCTGTCATTCTTAACGAGACATAATACAATGCATCTATTCTATATCATTAACCCAATTCATCTATTTTTCAACAGCTGATATAACTCAATTCAATTTATCATATTTATGATATCATTTGGGGACACAACTCAATCCATCTATTTTTCAACATCCGATATCTCAATTCAATTTACCTATTTTATATCATCGGGACAAATTCTTTCTTTCTCAACTTGACATAATACAATGCATCTATTGTATACCATTAACCCAATCCATCTATTTTTCAACATCCGATATAACTCAATTCAATTTATCATATTTACGATATCATTTGGGGACACAACTCAATCCATCTATTTTTCAACATCCGATATCTGAATTCAATTTATCTATTTTATAACATCGGGACAAATTATGTCATTCTCAACGAAACAAAATACAATGCATCTATTGTATACCATTAACCCAATCCATCTATTTTTCAACATCCGATAAACTCAATTCAATTTATCATATTTATGATATCATTTGGGGACACAACTCAATCCATCTATTTTTCAACATCCGATATCTCAATTCAATTTATCTATTTTATAACATCGGGACAAATTATGTCATTCTCAACGAAACAAAATACAATGCATCTATTGTATACCATTAACTCAATAAATCTATTTTTCAACATCCGATATGTCAATTCAATTTATCATATTTACGATGTCATTAGGGGACACAACTCAATCCTTCTATATTCCAACATCCGATATCTCAATTCAATTTTTCTATTTCATACCATCGGGAAAAATTATGTCATTCTCAACGAGACATAATACAATGCATCTATTGTATACCATTAAAACCAATCCATATATTTCCCAACATCCGATATCTCAATTCAATTTTATTAGCGACATACCGACAAAAAGCTATCATTCCAACAAACGGTTCCGTCAATTTATCAAGGTTAAGACAACTTGATCCAAGTATCTAAAATCATTTCCAATACTCTTCGGGACAACGAGACATAATACAATGCATATATTCTATACCATTAATCCAATCCATCTATTTTCCAACATCTGATATCTCAATTCAGTTTTTCTATTTTATACCATCGGGACAATAATACAATGCATCTATTGTAAACCATTAACCCAATCCGTATATTTTCCAACATCCGATATCTCAATTCAATTTTATTAAACTGTATATGTTCAAATATCATATTAATGCATACTATCAAGTAAATTGAAAGTGTTATGCATTCAATTAACACTTTCAATTTAGTATCTCGATCAAAATAAGGCAGATGATTGCATAACATATCAAAATTTTGAAAATCCATCATAAACATGTCGAAAAATGGAAGGAGAAATATGTAGCAGTGATTCAAAAATCAAATTAAAAATGGTTACACATCGTAATAAATTACCTCTAGTGAACTGCATATTTTACGACATACCGATCAAAAACCTATCATTCCAACAAACGAGTCCGTCAATTCAATTTAGCATGTTTAGACAACTTGATCCAAGTATCTAAATACATTTCCAATTCTATTCGGGATAAATTCTGTCATTCTCAACGAGACATAATACAATGCATCTATTGTATACCATTAACCCAATGCATCTATTTTTCAACATCCGATATGTCAATTCAATTTATCATATTAACGATATCATTAGGGGACAAAACTCAATCCTTCTATTTTCCAACATCCGATATCTCAATTTAATTTATCTATTTTATATCACCGGGACAAATTATGTCATTCTCAACGAGACATAATACAATGCATATATTGTATACCATTAACCTAATCCGTATATTTTCCTACATCCGATATCTCAATTCAATTTTATTAAACTGTATATGTTCAAATATCATATTTATGAATACTATCAAGTAAATTGAAATTGCTATGCATTCAATTTAGTACCTCGATCAAAATAAGGCAGATGATTGCGTAACATATTAAAATTTTGAAAATCCATCATAAACATGTCGAAAAAAGGGAAGGAGAAATATGTAGCAGTGATTCAAAAATCAAACTAAAAATGGTTACACATCGTAATAAATTACCTATAGTGAACTGCATATTTAACGACATACCGATCAAAAATCTATCATTCCAACAAACGAGTCCGTCTATTCAATTTATCATGTTTAGGCAACTAGATCAAAGTATTTAAAATCATTTTCAATTCTATTCGGGACAAATTCTATCATTCTCAACGAGACATAATACAATGCATCTATTGTATACCATTAACCCAATGCATCTATGTTTCAACATCCGATATCTCAATTCAATTTATCATATTTACGATATCCTTAGTGTAACACCCCGATTTTCGAAGCCCAAAAGTAGGCGTTTTTTTTTTAAAACAACAAGGACTTTGAAATAAAACATTCACGATCGAACTTAAATTAAATCAGAGTAAACCATTTTCAAAATAACGATCGGAATGCAATGCCTCTTTTATAAATCGTTTCCACAAATCAAGTTTAAGAATAAAAACCAAACGCTATGTCTAAACAAACATAACGACATCATTTATTCCAAATAAAACATCAAACTACAAGTTTGGAATACAAATGCAGGGAAGCATAAAGAAGAGTAAACAAGACTCTTAAACTACTACCCCTAAGCTGATCTTTAAACTCTAACGGAAGATGACTGGGTGGCGAAGACCCACAGACAGCTTCAAGCCTTTCCGCTTCTCCACGCGGTACAAAATAAATCCCTAAAAAAGCTCGTAGAGGGTCACGATCTAAAAATAACATATAACCAAAAATACGCAGCACAAGATATACAATACATGGCATCATATACTCATTTATCTTATGAATCACACATCATAGGATTTAAGTGCACAAATCGTCTATCAATCACACACAACAATATTCGGATGCACAATTAGCCTATCAATGCAGACTCTACATGATTGTGATCACCCTACCCGGGACTGTTTCACATGCATGAATTCCGGAATTTAACCTCTCCGCAGAGAGTCGAAGGTCCAACCCCTACTAAAATCAATAAAATCCCGAAGGATTAGAGTGGATCCATTCCCGATAATCACACTCCGTGGTCCATTCCCGATAACCACGTATTGGACTCAATAAATCCCGCAGGATTAAGGTGGATCCATTCCCGATAATCACACCCCGTGGTCCATTCCCGATAACCACTTACTATGAATGCATGAGCATACGATTCCCCATATATGCTAATGCAACAAATACATATCTTTCAAGCATATGTAATTCTCAACCACATGCCAATACATATATTTCGCAAAATCATATGTAAGACAAATAACATCATGTACAACAAGATAATCAATCAAGTACATGCATCAACATTTCATATTACTCAATCATATGAAATTCACAACAACCACTCAAACATGTGTAGAATATAGCATGTTCTCAAACAAGTTCTCGTCACGAGAATACATCACAAAACGACCATGCTCATAATTCATATTGCATCACATCAAGCAAATACACATATACAAGCAACAATTACACATGCATAAAAAGCACTCGATATTTCGAGGTATATGAAATCGTTAGAAAGTGCCCTTACCTCGGCAAGCTTCCAACACATCAACTTACGCTACGCGAGCAATATCCATCTCTCTCGACGAAGTCCCCAAATCGGCTAATCCTCTTAACCTTAGAGAAGATGATCCTTGCAATTTTCCTATGAACCAACAAGCCTAAAATCAAGAGTTTTGGTGAAGGAATGAATTTTTTGTCAAAGATGGAAATGGAAAAGAAAGGTTCGGCCGAGTGAGAGAAGAGAGTGAATGTTGTGTATTTTTTTCTAAGTCTCCAAGTGACCAAACAAAGTCTCCCTTAAGTCATAAGGTTTTGTAACATAATGACCATTTGATCAAATTCCAAAACCATGTGGATTAAATCTCCACCCTTAATTCTCTCCACTCACAACATCATAATATCTAGATATTATGTGACCTTATCCCCACTAGATTGCTCAGTTCCCGCGTTCGCGCTTAAACGAGTCGCAATTCGCTCACATAATTTTTTTACAGAAACAGAAAAAATTATACCGTAAACCACTTAATTAAAACAATTCACAAACTTTCAAATAAATTTTATTCCGAATAAATTTTTGCTCCTAAGCTCAGAAAAATATTACGAGGTCAAATTCTCATCACAGTCGATATATAAAGTTTACATTTAAATTTTGACGGAAATCAAAAACGTAAAATTTTCAAACAACGGGTATATCTTGCCCGTTTTCTCAAAAACCACTAGAAAATATTTTCAACATTTTGACGAGACAAAAATGTTTCTAAACTCATTTAAAGCTCATAAAATCATTGTGTCAATTTTTCAAATGTTAAACTACGTGCAAGCACAATCTCAGCAAAAATTCTGTCGAAACAGACAATCAAGCAGAAAATCGATAGAAGCAAATAGCATAAGCTAATTAATATATCAAAAATCATATTCCTGCTATTGAAATTCTACGGGTCTTACAATTAGGGGACACAACTCAATCCTTCTATTTTTCAACATCCTATATCTCAATTCAATTTACCTATTTTATATCATGGGACAAATTCTTTCATTCTCAACTTGACATAATACAATGCATCTATTGTATACCATTAACCCAATCCATCTATTTTTCAACATCCGATAAACTCAATTCAGTTTATCATATTTATGATATCATTTGGGGACACAACTCAATCCATCTATTTTTCAACATCCGAGATCTCAATTCAATTTATCTATTTTATAACATCGGGACAAATTATGTCATTCTCAACGAAACAAAATACAATGCATCTATTGTATACCATTAACTCAATACATCTATTTTTCAACATCCGATATGTCAATTCAATTTATCATATTTACGATATCATTAGGGGACACAACTCAATCCTTCTATATTCCAACATCCGATATCTCAATTCAATTTTTCTATTTCATACCATCGGGAAAAATTATGTCATTCTCAACGAGACATAATACAATGCATCTATTGTATACCATTAAAACCAATCCATATATTTTCCAACATCCAATATCTCAATTCAATTTTATTAGCGACATACCGACAAAAAGCTATCATTCCAACAAACGGTTCCGTCAATTTATCAAGGTTAAGACAACTTGATCCAAGTATCTAAAATCATTTCCAATACTCTTCGGGACAACGAGACATAATACAATGCATATATTCTATACCATTAATCCAATCCATCTATTTTCCAACATCCGATATCTCAATTCAGTTTTTCTATTTTATACCATCGGGACAATAATACAATGCATCTATTGTAAACCATTAACCCAATCCGTATATTTTCCAACATCCGATATCTCAATTCAATTTTATTAAACTGTATATGTTCAAATATCATATTAATGCATACTATCAAGTAAATTGAAAGTGTTATGCATTCAATTAACACTTTCAATTTAGTATCTCGATCAAAATAAGGCAGATGATTGCATAACATATCAAAATTTTGAAAATCCATCATAAACATGTCGAAAAATGGAAGGAGAAATATGTAGCAGTGATTCAAAAATCAAATTAAAAATGGTTACACATCGTAATAAATTACCTCTAGTGAACTGCATATTTAACGACATACCGATCAAAAACATATCATTCCAACAAACGAGTCCGTCAATTAAATTTATCATGTTTAGACAGCTTGATCCAAGTATCTAAAATCATTTCCAATTCTATACGGGACAAATTCTATCATTCTCAACGAGACATAATACAATGCATCTATTGTATACCATTAACCCAATGCATCTATTTTTCAACATCCGATATCTCAATTCAATTTATCATATTTACGATATCATTAGGGGACACAACTCAATACTTCTATTTTCCAACATTCAATATCTCAATTCAATTTATTTATTTTATACCATCGGGACAAATTATGTCATTCTCAACGAGACATATTACAATGCATCTATTGTATACCATTAACCCAATGCATCTATTTTTCAACATAGATCCATCCTATATAACTCGAAAAATGGAATGAGAAACATGTAGCAGTGATTCAAAAATCAAATTAAAAAAGGTTACACATCATTATAAATTACCTCTAGTGAATTGCATATTTAACGACATACCGATCAAAAAACTATCATTCCAACAAACGGTTCAGTCAATTCAATTTATCAAGGTTAAGACAACTTGATCCGAGTATTTAAAATCATTTCCAATCCTATTCGGGAAAAATTCTGTCATTCTTAACGAGACATAATACAATGCATCTATTCTATATCATTAACCCAATTCATCTATTTTTCAACAGCTGATATAACTCAATTCAATTTATCATATTTATGATATCATTTGGGGACACAACTCAATCCATCTATTTTTCAACATCCGATATCTCAATTCAATTTATCTATTTTATACCATCGGGCAAGTTATGTCATTCTCAACGAGACAAAATACAATGCTTCTATTGTATGCCATTAACCCAATCCGTATATTTTCTTACATCCGATATCGCAATTCAATTTTATCAAACTGTATATGTTCAAATATCATATTTATGCTTAGTATCAAGTAAATTGAAAGTGCTATGCATTCAATTTAGTGTCTCAATCAAAATAAGGCAGATGATTGCATAACATATCAAAATTTTGAAAATCCATCATAAACATGTCGAAAAATAGAAGGAGAAATATGTAGAAGTGATTCAAAATTAAATTAAAAATGGTTACACATCGTAATAAATTACCTCTAGTGAATTGCATATTTAACGACATACCGATCAAAAACCTATCATTCCCACAAACGAGTCCGTCAATCCAATTTATCATGTTTAGACAACTTGATCAATGTATTTAAAATCATTTTCAATTCTATTCGGGAAGTATTCTGTCATTCTCAACGAGACATAATACAATGCATCTATTGTATACCATTAACCCAATGCATCTATTTTTCAACATCCGATATATCAATTCAATTTATCATATTTATGATATCATTAGGGGACCAACTCAATCCTTCTATTTTTCAACATCCGATATCTCAATTCAATTTACCTATTTTATATCATCGGGACAAATTCTTTCTTTCTCAACTTGACAGAATACAATGCATCTATTGTATACCATTAACCCAATCCATCTATTTTTCAACATCCGATATAACTCAATTCAATTTATCATATTTACGATATCATTTGGGGACACAACTCAATCCATCTATTTTTCAACATCCGATATCTCAATTCAATTTATCTATTTTATAACATCGGGACAAATTATGTCATTCTCAACGAAACAAAATACAATGCATCTATTGTATACCATTAACCCAATCCATCTATTTTTCAACATCCGATAAACTCAATTCAATTTATCATATTTATGATATCATTTGGGGACACAACTCAATCCATCTATTTTTCAACATCCGATATCTCAATTCAATTTATCTATTTTATAACATCGGGACAAATTATGTCATTCTCAACGAAACAAAATACAATGCATCTATTGTATACCATTAACTCAATACATCTATTTTTCAACATCCGATATGTCAATTCAATTTATCATATTAACGATATCATTAGGGGACAAAACTCAATCCTTCTATTTTCCAACATCCGATATCTCAATTCAATTTTATTAGCGACATACCGACAAAAAGCTATCATTCCAACAAACGGTTCCGTCAATTTATCAAGGTTAAGACAACTTGATCCAAGTATCTAAAATCATTTCCAATACTCTTCGGGACAACGAGACATAATACAATGCATATATTCTATACCATTAATCCAATCCATCTATTTTCCAACATCCGATATCTCAATTCAGTTTTTCTATTTTATACCATCGGGACAATAATACAATGCATCTATTGTAAACCATTAACCCAATCCGTATATTTTCCAACATCCGATATCTCAATTCAATTTTATTAAACTGTATATGTTCAAATATCATATTAATGCATACTATCAAGTAAATTGAAAGTGTTATGCATTCAATTAACACTTTCAATTTAGTATCTCGATCAAAATAAGGCAGATGATTGCATAACATATCAAAATTTTGAAAATCCATCATAAACATGTCGAAAAATGGAAGGAGAAATATGTAGCAGTGATTCAAAAATCAAATTAAAAATGGTTACACATCGTAATAAATTACCTCTAGTGAACTGCATATTTAACGACATACCGATCAAAAACATATCATTCCAACAAACGAGTCCGTCAATTAAATTTATCATGTTTAGACAGCTTGATCCAAGTATCTAAAATCATTTCCAATTCTATACGGGACAAATTCTATCATTCTCAACGAGACATAATACAATGCATCTATTGTATACCATTAACCCAATGCATCTATTTTTCAACATCCGATATCTCAATTCAATTTATCATATTTACGATATCATTAGGGGACACAACTCAATACTTCTATTTTCCAACATTCAATATCTCAATTCAATTTATTTATTTTATACCATCGGGACAAATTATGTCATTCTCAACGAGACATATTACAATGCATCTATTGTATACCATTAACCCAATGCATCTATTTTTCAACATAGATCCATCCTATATAACTCGAAAAATGGAATGAGAAACATGTAGCAGTGATTCAAAAATCAAATTAAAAAAGGTTACACATCATTATAAATTACCTCTAGTGAATTGCATATTTAACGACATACCGATCAAAAAACTATCATTCCAACAAACGGTTCAGTCAATTCAATTTATCAAGGTTAAGACAACTTGATCCGAGTATTTAAAATCATTTCCAATCCTATTCGGGAAAAATTCTGTCATTCTTAACGAGACATAATACAATGCATCTATTCTATATCATTAACCCAATTCATCTATTTTTCAACAGCTGATATAACTCAATTCAATTTATCATATTTATGATATCATTTGGGGACACAACTCAATCCATCTATTTTTCAACATCCGATATCTCAATTCAATTTATCTATTTTATACCATCGGGCAAGTTATGTCATTCTCAACGAGACAAAATACAATGCTTCTATTGTATGCCATTAACCCAATCCGTATATTTTCTTACATCCGATATCGCAATTCAATTTTATCAAACTGTATATGTTCAAATATCATATTTATGCTTAGTATCAAGTAAATTGAAAGTGCTATGCATTCAATTTAGTGTCTCAATCAAAATAAGGCAGATGATTGCATAACATATCAAAATTTTGAAAATCCATCATAAACATGTCGAAAAATAGAAGGAGAAATATGTAGAAGTGATTCAAAATTAAATTAAAAATGGTTACACATCGTAATAAATTACCTCTAGTGAATTGCATATTTAACGACATACCGATCAAAAACCTATCATTCCCACAAACGAGTCCGTCAATCCAATTTATCATGTTTAGACAACTTGATCAATGTATTTAAAATCATTTTCAATTCTATTCGGGAAGTATTCTGTCATTCTCAACGAGACATAATACAATGCATCTATTGTATACCATTAACCCAATGCATCTATTTTTCAACATCCGATATATCAATTCAATTTATCATATTTATGATATCATTAGGGGACCAACTCAATCCTTCTATTTTTCAACATCCGATATCTCAATTCAATTTACCTATTTTATATCATCGGGACAAATTCTTTCTTTCTCAACTTGACAGAATACAATGCATCTATTGTATACCATTAACCCAATCCATCTATTTTTCAACATCCGATATAACTCAATTCAATTTATCATATTTACGATATCATTTGGGGACACAACTCAATCCATCTATTTTTCAACATCCGATATCTCAATTCAATTTATCTATTTTATAACATCGGGACAAATTATGTCATTCTCAACGAAACAAAATACAATGCATCTATTGTATACCATTAACCCAATCCATCTATTTTTCAACATCCGATAAACTCAATTCAATTTATCATATTTATGATATCATTTGGGGACACAACTCAATCCATCTATTTTTCAACATCCGATATCTCAATTCAATTTATCTATTTTATAACATCGGGACAAATTATGTCATTCTCAACGAAACAAAATACAATGCATCTATTGTATACCATTAACTCAATACATCTATTTTTCAACATCCGATATGTCAATTCAATTTATCATATTAACGATATCATTAGGGGACAAAACTCAATCCTTCTATTTTCCAACATCCGATATCTCAATTCAATTTTATTAGCGACATACCGACAAAAAGCTATCATTCCAACAAACGGTTCCGTCAATTTATCAAGGTTAAGACAACTTGATCCAAGTATCTAAAATCATTTCCAATACTCTTCGGGACAACGAGACATAATACAATGCATATATTCTATACCATTAATCCAATCCATCTATTTTCCAACATCCGATATCTCAATTCAGTTTTTCTATTTTATACCATCGGGACAATAATACAATGCATCTATTGTAAACCATTAACCCAATCCGTATATTTTCCAACATCCGATATCTCAATTCAATTTTATTAAACTGTATATGTTCAAATATCATATTAATGCATACTATCAAGTAAATTGAAAGTGTTATGCATTCAATTAACACTTTCAATTTAGTATCTCGATCAAAATAAGGCAGATGATTGCATAACATATCAAAATTTTGAAAATCCATCATAAACATGTCGAAAAATGGAAGGAGAAATATGTAGCAGTGATTCAAAAATCAAATTAAAAATGGTTACACATCATAATAAATTACCTCTAGTGAACTGCATATTTTACGACATACCGATCAAAAACCTATCATTCCAACAAACGAGTCCGTCAATTCAATTTATCATGTTTAGACAACTTGATCCAAGTATCTAAATACATTTCCAATTCTATTCGGGATAAATTCTGTCATTCTCAACGAGACATAATACAATGCATCTATTGTATACCATTAACCCAATGCATCTATTTTTCAACATCCGATATGTCAATTCAATTTATCATATTAACGATATCATTAGGGGACAAAACTCAATCCTTCTATTTTCCAACATCCGATATCTCAATTTAATTTATCTATTTTATATCACCGGGACAAATTATGTCATTCTCAACGAGACATAATACAATGCATATATTGTATACCATTAACCTAATCCGTATATTTTCCTACATCCGATATCTCAATTCAATTTTATTAAACTGTATATGTTCAAATATCATATTTATGAATACTATCAAGTAAATTGAAATTGCTATGCATTCAATTTAGTACCTCGATCAAAATAAGGCAGATGATTGCGTAACATATTAAAATTTTGAAAATCCATCATAAACATGTCGAAAAATGGAAGGAGAAATATGTAGCAGTGATTCAAAAATCAAACTAAAAATGGTTACACATCGTAATAAATTACCTATAGTGAACTGCATATTTAACGACATACCGATCAAAAATCTATCATTCCAACAAACGAGTCCGTCTATTCAATTTATCATGTTTAGGCAACTAGATCAAAGTATTTAAAATCATTTTCAATTCTATTCGGGACAAATTCTATCATTCTCAACGAGACATAATACAATGCATCTATTGTATACCATTAACCCAATGCATCTATGTTTCAACATCCGATATCTCAATTCAATTTATCATATTTACGATATCATTAGTGTAACACCCCGATTTTCGAAGCCCAAAAGTAGGCGTTTTTTTTTTAAAACAACAAGGACTTTGAAATAAAACATTCACGATCGAACTTAAATTAAATCAGAGTAAACCATTTTCAAAATAACGATCGGAATGCAATGCCTCTTTTATAAATCGTTTCCACAAATCAAGTTTAAGAATAAAAACCAAACGCTATGTCTAAACAAACATAACGACATCATTTATTCCAAATAAAACATCAAACTACAAGTTTGGAATACAAATGCAGGGAAGCATAAAGAAGAGTAAACAAGACTCTTAAACTACTACCCCTAAGCTGATCTTTAAACTCTAACGGAAGATGACTGGGTGGCGAAGACCCACAGACAGCTTCAAGCCTTTCCGCTTCTCCACGCGGTACAAAATAAATCCCTAAAAAAGCTCGTAGAGGGTCACGATCTAAAAATAACATATAACCAAAAATACGCAGCACAAGATATACAATACATGGCATCATATACTCATTTATCATATGAATCACACATCATAGGATTTAAGTGCACAAATCGTCTATCAATCACACACAACAATATTCGGATGCACAATTAGCCTATCAATGCAGACTCTACATGATTGTGATCACCCTACCCGGGACTGTTTCACATGCATGAATTCCGGAATTTAACCTCTCCGCAGAGAGTCGTAGGTCCAACCCCTACTAAAATCAATAAAATCCCGAAGGATTAGAGTGGATCCATTCCCGATAATCACACTCCGTGGTCCATTCCCGATAACCACGTATTGGACTCAATAAATCCCGCAGGATTAAGGTGGATCCATTCCCGATAATCACACCCCGTGGTCCATTCCCGATAACCACTTACTATGAATGCATGAGCATACGATTCCCCATATATGCTAATGCAACAAATACATATCTTTCAAGCATATGTAATTCTCAACCACATGCCAATACATATATTTCGCAAAATCATATGTAAGACAAATAACATCATGTACAACAAGATAATCAATCAAGTACATGCATCAACATTTCATATTACTCAATCATATGAAATTCACAACAACCACTCAAACATGTGTAGAATATAGCATGTTCTCAAACAAGTTCTCGTCACGAGAATACATCACAAAACGACCATGCTCATAATTCATATTGCATCACATCAAGCAAATACACATATACAAGCAACAATTACACATGCATAAAAAGCACTCGATATTTCGAGGTATATGAAATCGTTAGAAAGTGCCCTTACCTCGGCAAGCTTCCAACACATCAACTTACGCTACGCGAGCAATATCCATCTCTCTCGACGAAGTCCCCAAATCGGCTAATCCTCTTAACCTTAGAGAAGATGATCCTTGCAATTTTCCTATGAACCAACAAGCCTAAAATCAAGAGTTTTGGTGAAGGAATGAATTTTTTGTCAAAGATGGAAATGGAAAAGAAAGGTTCGGCCGAGTGAGAGAAGAGAGTGAATGTTGTGTATTTTTTTCTAAGTCTCCAAGTGACCAAACAAAGTCTCCCTTAAGTCATAAGGTTTTGTTACATAATGACCATTTGATCAAATTCCAAAACCATGTGGATTAAATCTCCACCCTTAATTCTCTCTACTCACAACATCATAATATCTAGATATTATGTGACCTTATCCCCACTAGATTGCTCAGTTCCCGCGTTCGCGCTTAAACGAGTCGCAATTCGCTCACATAATTTTTTTACAGAAACAGAAAAAATTATACCGTAAACCACTTAATTAAAACAATTCACAAACTTTCAAATAAATTTTATTCCGAATAAATTTTTGCTCCTAAGCTCAGAAAAATATTACGAGGTCAAATTCTCATCACAGTCGATATATAAAGTTTACATTTAAATTTTGACGGAAATCAAAACCGTAAAATTTTCAAACAACGGGTATATCTTGCCCGTTTTCTCAAAAACCACTAGAAAATATTTTCAACATTTTGACGAGACAAAAATGTTTCTAAACTCATTTAAAGCTCATAAAATCATTGTGTCAATTTTTCAAATGTTAAACTACGTGCAAGCACAATCTCAGCAAAAATTCTGTCGAAACAGACAATCAAGCAGAAAATCGATAGAAGCAAATAGCATAAGCTAATTAATATATCAAAAATCATATTCCTGCTATTGAAATTCTACGGGTCTTACAATTAGGGGACACAACTCAATCCTTCTATTTTTCAACATCCTATATCTCAATTCAATTTACCTATTTTATATCATGGGACAAATTCTTTCATTCTCAACTTGACATAATACAATGCATCTATTGTATACCATTAACCCAATCCATCTATTTTTCAACATCCGATAAACTCAATTCAGTTTATCATATTTATGATATCATTTGGGGACACAACTCAATCCATCTATTTTTCAACATCCGAGATCTCAATTCAATTTATCTATTTTATAACATCGGGACAAATTATGTCATTCTCAACGAAACAAAATACAATGCATCTATTGTATACCATTAACTCAATACATCTATTTTTCAACATCCGATATGTCAATTCAATTTATCATATTTACGATATCATTAGGGGACACAACTCAATCCTTCTATATTCCAACATCCGATATCTCAATTCAATTTTTCTATTTCATACCATCGGGAAAAATTATGTCATTCTCAACGAGACATAATACAATGCATCTATTGTATACCATTAAAACCAATCCATATATTTTCCAACATCCAATATCTCAATTCAATTTTATTAGCGACATACCGACAAAAAGCTATCATTCCAACAAACGGTTCCGTCAATTTATCAAGGTTAAGACAACATGATCCAAGTATCTAAAATCATTTCCAATACTCTTCGGGACAACGAGACATAATACAATGCATATATTCTATACCATTAATCCAATCCATCTATTTTCCAACATCCGATATCTCAATTCAGTTTTTCTATTTTATACCATCGGGACAATAATACAATGCATCTATTGTAAACCATTAACCCAATCCGTATATTTTCCAACATCCGATATCTCAATTCAATTTTATTAAACTGTATATGTTCAAATATCATATTAATGCATACTATCAAGTAAATTGAAAGTGTTATGCATTCAATTAACACTTTCAATTTAGTATCTCGATCAAAATAAGGCAGATGATTGCATAACATATCAAAATTTTGAAAATCCATCATAAACATGTCGAAAAATGGAAGGAGAAATATGTAGCAGTGATTCAAAAATCAAATTAAAAATGGTTACACATCGTAATAAATTACCTCTAGTGAACTGCATATTTAACGACATACCGATCAAAAACCTATCATTCCAACAAACGAGTCCGTCAATTAAATTTATCATGTTTAGACAGCTTGATCCAAGTATCTAAAATCATTTCCAATTCTATACGGGACAAATTCTATCATTCTCAACGAGACATAATACAATGCATCTATTGTATACCATTAACCCAATGCATCTATTTTTCAACATCCGATATCTCAATTCAATTTATCATATTTACGATATCATTAGGGGACACAACTCAATACTTCTATTTTCCAACATTCAATATCTCAATTCAATTTATTTATTTTATACCATCGGGACAAATTATGTCATTCTCAACGAGACATATTACAATGCATCTATTGTATACCATTAACCCAATGCATCTATTTTTCAACATAGATCCATCCTATATAACTCGAAAAATGGAATGAGAAACATGTAGCAGTGATTCAAAAATCAAATTAAAAAAGGTTACACATCATTATAAATTACCTCTAGTTAATTGCATATTTAACGACATAC